>CM033330.1:46363468-46963468 GCA_019359835.1 Pharus latifolius | reverse complement strand
TCCAGACAAACGACCAGAATCTTCTCGACACTTCAAAGACAACACTGCTCGAGTACTATCACTTTGTCCAACTGGTCGAATCATAACAAGCACGTATTTGTGACATGCATCGATGATTCTTTTGGCCTGATTTGCGGTAATCAAGTCCGAGGTTTTGACGTCGATGTCTCTACTGATCACGAACTTAACTCCATCTTTAGTGGGCTCGTACTCTTGCGCTTGTCGATGGAAGTGGGTGTCTCGATTATACAGATATAGACTCCCAAGGATCACCTGACAAATATCGATAGGAATAACGTCGCATTGAACCTCGTCGATATATCGAGCAGAGATCACAAATTTCAATACACATTGACTTGTGATCTGTTGGTTCACGTCAGATGTAAACCAAACCAAGGGATACGGTTGTGGGTGTGTGGTTGTCTTCAAACCAAGTTGTCGAACTAGTCCAACAGAAACCAAATTCTTCGGACTTTCGGGATCGAATATGGCTGCAACCACTTCGTCCTTCACCTGGATGTTGATAGTGAACAAGTCCTCCGTTGAGTGATGGTCATTAGACGAATCCGAACCTTTCTCCTTCGGAATTACTATCAAAGACAAAATCGTATCTGCCTCATCGACCGAATTCACTTGGACAACTCCTTCTTCGGGTGGAGCCGTAGTAGCTGTAACTGTTCTTTTCCCTGGTCCATTTCTCTTTGGTTGGAGTTCAGATTGGAGTTTATAGCACTTATGCTTTGTATGCCCGGCAACGTGACAAAGATCACAAGAGATGCTCATACTAGACTTAAGAGTACACTTCTTCGGACTCAACTTTCCTTTTGACAAGGTCGAATTCTCTTTCTTGTCATTGCCGGATTTATTTTTCTTCACAATCGCCATAGTAGTCGTGCTCGTGGTCATGATATCCTGGATGCCGAATAGGCTTAGCTCAGCAATGATCGATTTCTGAGGTCCAGATGTGTATTTTTGCAACACCTAAGGATCAGAGAGTGAGATGCCAATGACCATTACTTGTCTCCAAAATTCCGTCGTATAATCCTGGACAAATTGATCGCGACGCTGGTACAGTCTATGCTAACGATCTGATCTCTCCTCAAAATAACCCATCAGGTAGAATTCTTGTTGTAGGAGTCATTTGAATTGACCCCACGTAGAGTCATCAGCTTCACCACAAGCGACAAGAGCCTTCCACCAAGTCTTGGCGTGGTCCTTCACTTCAAAGGTGCGAACTTCATCTTTTGTGTGCTACTGAAACCTCATAGGTCAAAGTAGGTCTCAAGCTGGTCTATCCAAGAATCCAACTTCTCGGCATCAATCACTCCATCGTATATGGGTATATCAACCTTAGCTTCGACCTTGAAAGATCTGACAGCTAAGGAGTGTTGGCGAGGTCGTCGGCCTTATGGTCATCTTCGTCTTCATCTTCGTCTGTCCTGCGCAAGTCTTCACCATTCTTCACGCTCTTAACCTTGCCATTTTAAGCATCAACTTCAGAAGGTACAACCATGGCCTGCTGCTTAATCCAAGCAAGCACGGTATCCATGTTTGCGGAAAGCTTAGCCACTTGTTCGGCTATGACAACTTGAACAGAGGTATCGTTAGACATCTTCGGACATGCAACTGTAGTAACTGTCAAATTATCGCCTAGAGTTTTGCCGGAGATTTTGTAACACTGGAGAATCTTCACCATCCACAGGATAGGACAGTTTCTCTGATACCAACTTGATTAGATTGAGACCTAGACCAAGTGTTGCACTAGATCCGCTCTGATACCAACTTGATCTGATTGAAGTATAGCCTGGTTTCGACTATACTCGATCAGATACTAACATGTGGAATAATGAGATCTTACTCGAAATTACCAAAACCCAAGCTGATCGAAAACACAGTTCAAAAAATAGCACAACTCTTTATTGAAAAGTGGGACCTTGTACACACGAACGTTAGGACGCACTCGCCTACGTCGATAAACTATGTGTCTAAGATTTAAATAAGTTCAATCTAGAGTTGATGATCTAAACTTGATCTATTACAAAGTATTTGTAGTCCAATCATATGAATATGTGTCAGACTCAAGAACCTAAACGTATTAGACTCGGACAACTAACTAAACCTAAATAGATAGGACTCAGTTATATATATATATATATTGATCGGACTACAATTCCGACTAGAGATCGAATCAAGGTCGCAAATCCTTCCTAAGGTCGCGAACCTTTTTCGACGTTGCGAATACTTTCCGAACTCGACTCCAAGGTCACAAATCCTTTTCAAACTTGACCTGAAGTATTCGACCTAAAGGACCCGAAGATCCTCCCGGATCAATGACTTCTTTTGATGCAGTCTGATAGCATTGTCCAACCTTCTTCATATGCTATATCATATTGTACTAGTCAGATAGCATACTCTTTTCTATATTTTCAAATTACCTTCTTTTGATGCAGTCTTATAGCTTTAATTTAAATAAGAATTACTTTGTAGCAAATAAAATCAACAAGCATGATCTGTATGGTCAAATAGAGAAAACTTGTCTGAAGAATTGAGATCAGAAATGGAGTTCAGCAATTCACTCCAATTATCTTCACCAAGATCACTTCCTGAGAACACATAATCATTTAAGCATATTTTTAGATCATTGGTGTATCAAGAAATAGTAATACAAGTATAAATGCATCTATCCCTAGTTTTCCCATCTGTTATCAAATATGGCTAAATGACAAATCCACACTCCAAGCAAGGTGAAAGAGATAAAATTTCAAATTTTCAAATTGGTGTATCAAGAGATAAGTTTCAAGTCTTTAAGAATAGTATTATATTTATTGAAATTAAATTGTTTGGGCTGAGCAAACTTGAGTTAGAGAATAACTAGTTTGAATTAAGGTTAGATTGAAAGTAGTAGTGATATTATTATTATTTCAAGATTTATTTAAATAAGTTTACTAGAGTAAAATAAGTCAATCTAATCAGATAAAAATAAAATAATTAATTAATTTATACTAAACTCTTTTTGGTAAGGTGTTCTTAAATTTTGTTTTGAATTACATTAAGTAATTAGGTTATTATACATTTTGTTAAGTTTAATAACTTCTCGACTAGTTTTTTACTATAATATTTAAGTTACAAAAATTGTTATTTTATTTTACATGAAGTCAAATATTAATAAAATTTTTTATATAATTTATATTTGTTAAGTAGTTATTTAATAACCCTCCCGAAGTTAATTGAAATTTTCAAATATTATTAATTAAAATTTACATAAGAAATTAAAAGTTTAAATTAATTGTTAATATGTGAAATTAATTTAGTGAAATGAATTAATATGAACTAATAGAAATTAAAACGTCAACAAATTGTAATCAAAAGAAAAAGAAAAAAAATAAAAATAAGAAAGGTTAAAAAAATTTCTTTTTAGTCAAGCCGAGCAGGCCCAACTTTACCTCGTGTTTGGGATGGGCCAACTCAGCCCAAACCACTCTCACAGCACCCACACACACTACTCACACATGCACGCGCACACAACACACATTTAGGCACACACACCTAGTTCTCTCTCTCATGTGTAGGGATAGCAATGGGGCGGGTAATACCCGTCCCCTGCTGGTACCTGTACCCGCGGGGGCGGGTATGGGGAAAATTCAAAACCCGCTGAGGTGGGTACGAGGGAAATTCAATACCCGCGGGTAATTTTGGAGTGGGTAAGCAAAATCAATACCTGAACCCGAAAACCCGCCCTGGCCCAAAAACTACAAATGTGTTAAGTGTGTGTGTGTGTCAACTGTCCAGTGTGAACTGTGAGTGTCAAACCTGCACACCCACTATCCTATTGTGCCCGCAAGCTGCATAAAAAATTAGAACTACAATACAAACGTAACAAACCCTAGATCTATTCTCCACCCTCGTTGCCCTCATCCTTGCCGCTCGTGCCGCCCTTGCAGCCTCACTGCCCTCGTCGTCACCCCCCTCATGGCCTCGCTGCCCTCACTACCCTTGCGGCCTTGCCGCCCTCGTCATCTCCACCCTAACCACCTTGTAGCCTCGCCGCCCTTGCCGGTGGCCTGCCCCCACGTCGGCCCCTTCGACCGTCACCGGCCCCCTCACCGACCGCTTGGACCATCGCCAGCCCCTTCGACCGTTGCCGCGTCGCCGGCCCCCTCGTCGCCCTTCGACCGTCATTGGCCCTCGTCAAAAACAAGGTTCTAAAAAGAAATGTATCAAATCGCAGACACTGACAATATAGTTGTTGGAATTTGATGGTTGGAGTTTAAACTAATCAAACTATCCACATCAATTTATTTTCTATTTTTCTCTTGGTTTTTTTTCTTTCATTTGATGCTCTTAGATGGAGAAACCAACAGTGATGCATTGAGAACATGGTTCAATGGAGAAACCAATAGTGATGCATTGACTATAGTAAACTTGAAATGGTTTTTGAGCTATTGCAATTTGCTATTGAAATGGTTTTTGAGCTATTGGAAAAATAGATTACTGACTTACTGTTGGTTTGTTGAAAACTTGAAATGGTACTCTAGTGATGCATTGACTATAGTAAACTACTTTGCAATAGCAGTCACTCTAGTAATTGTTGTAGACTTGTAGCAATCCAAAAATTGAATAATGTTGGTTTCTCCATTTCAATAGCAGTCACTATATTATGTTCTACTCTATTAAAGCATGTTCATGATGTTATTGTTATGACAATGCAAATGGAAACTCAACTCAAAATAGTAGGGTGAAAGGAAATGGTCCAAATGGATCATCTCAAGCCACAGTGGAGGTCCTGGAGGAGAGGGGAACAGATGAAATTGAAGAAGAGGAGAATGATACTAAAAGGTTAAAATCAATAGTTTGGAAAAGTTATAAGAGAAGAAAAGTGAATGGTGAGTGGAAGGCAAAGTGTTTACAATGTGGTAAGAAGCTTGGAGGAAATACTAAAAATGGAACAAAGCATTTGCATGAGCACTTGAAGATTTGTACATATCGAAATGGAGAAGGGCAACTGAGGCAATCTACTTTGAGGTTCGGATCAAGTGAGGAGAAAGGGAAAGTAAGTGTTGAGAAGTATGTATTTGATCAAGATGTAGCTAGAAGGGCGCTTGTTTCCATGATTGTACTCCACGAGTATCCCTTGTCTATGGTTGATCACATTGGCTTCCGAAGATTTGTTAGTGCACTTCAACCCATCTTTCAAATGTTGACTCGAAACACTATAAAAAGGGACATCATAGATTTTGTATGACAAAGAAAAAAAGAAGGCATTTGGTTATATGGGAAGTAACAAAGCACGGGTTGCAATTACTACTGATATGTGGACATCTGAGAACCAAAAGAAAGGCTATATGATAGTGACGGCACATTCTAACGTAAATTTTTGACTTGTCTTCTCATTTCTTACTAAATAGGAATACATGTAATTAATAATAATCTCTTGTTTGTTCATATATAGATTTATTTATGTACCATGTCCACATATAGCTGAGATTCTTTGTGAGGTACTTGTTCAATGTTTGCTAGATTGGAATCTTGAGAATAAGGTATCCACCTCACTCTTGATAATTGCTCCACTAATGATGCCTTAATTTCACTATTGGAGAAAAAATTGAATGCAAATACTCTTTTGTTGGGTGGAAGAATGTTCCATATGCGTTGTTGTGCGCATATTTTGAATTTAATTGTGAAAGATGGTTTGGAAGTACTGGCTTAGGGGATAGAGAAAATTTGTGAGACCGTGGCTTTTTGGACAGCTACACCAAAAAGACTAGAGAAATTTGAGGACAATGCAAGGCAATTTAAAATTGATTTGGGCAAGAAATTGTCTTGATTGCAAAACTATGTGGAATTCAACATACCTCATGCTTAGTATTGCTTTGAAGTATAAGAAAGTGTTTGATCGTTTGGCAATACATGAGAGATTATTTCCTTGTTCACCAAGTGAGGATGAATGGAAGCTTGCTAGTGATATTTGTGAAAGATTGTGTATGATTTTTGAGATCACTGAGAGTTTTTCTGGAAGCCAATATGTAATTGCTATTATTTTCTTTCCGAAGATTTGTGCAATTATATTGCATATGAGAAAGTGGCTTATATGGAGCAATGAAATCATTCAGTCAATGTCAATTAAGATGATTGAGAAGTTTGATAAATATTGGAGTGATATACAAGGACTAATGGCTGTTGCTACAGTGCTTGCTCCAAGGTACGAATTTCAAAAGTTGAAGGTTGTTTTTGATCATCTCTTTGGTGGTAGCTCGATGTATGCAATTGAAAAGATCAGAGGATTGTTGCATGATTTGGTTGATGAGTACAAAGTCTATGCTGAGAATACAGAGGAAGAAAATGTGGCTACATCTTCTATTTCAAGTGCTACTCGTTCCGAGACCGATGAGTTGTTTTCCATATTTGAAGCACAAATTGCTAAGATGAGTAGTGATCCATCACTGACTAAATCCGAACTAGATCGTTACTTGGATGACGGTCTTATCCCCAAGATGGATAATTTTGAAATATTGGGATGGTGGAAAGTGGCCGGGATACGTTATCCTATTTTTCGGTTGATAGCCCATGATGTTTTTGCTATTCCAGTTACCACAATTTCTTCTGAGTCTGCCTTTAGCACTAGGGAGAGTTTTGAGTGAACATCGTAGTTGGCTTACTCCGAAAACATTAGAAGCACTAATTTGTACACAAAGTTGACTCCGTGACCAAATTAAGAGTATGACATGTATCCATCTTTATTTAATATGTATGGTGTTTTTTTTCTAATGAGATGCTCATATGTATCATATGATATGATTTGTAGGTGATGCCGTTGATCTAGTGGGCTTGTGGACTTGTTTACAAGATATCCAAGAAGGTGTGGTGGTAAATTCATAATCCATCATATATAGATTGAGTTCTTTATATTTCACAACTAATTTTTTCTTTACCACATTGTAGGAACTCTCTCTGGAATTCTCCGAGCGACCCATGGAGGATATTGCATCCAAGGAAACTTAATTCAGTTGCTTATGACTTTATTACTCATGGACTATGTTATATATCATCTTGTTATTATTCTTGTGACTTGTATCACTTAAGGATTATAAAACTATAGTTTTTATTGTGTTTGAACTATATTATATGGTTCCTCATGGACTATGTAGTATGGTTTATGTATGGTTGCTCAATACTCATGGAATTGTGTTACTTATCAAGATATGGAGTTATGGACTATGTTGTATACTTGTATTTGGATTATATTGTACATGTTTGATTTATTCTTTAAAATATTTTTAGTCGTGTATTGTCTTTCTTTATAAAACAAGGAGAAATTTGTTCTAAAATAACTAGTACATGTAGAGAATAAACTCAAAAAATTTAAAATAGCACACAAAACTCGGGTATCGACAACCCGACAGGTATCGGGGCCCCCGGCGGGGGCGGGGGCCAGGTTGGGTGGTGGGTGTGGAGGTGCGAACTATACCCCCGCTCTAAACCCACCCTGTTTCCACCCCTAAGTGGAAGGAGCAAAAGAAGTGTTCGATGACCTCTTAGTACAATTAGACCCCGCTTTGCAAGGCAAGTCTCTTTCGAAGACCCAGCTTTACAAGGCAATCCACTTTGAGGTTCGGATCAAGTGAGGAGAAAGGGAAAGTAAATGTTGAGAAGTATGTCTTTGATCAAGACGTAGCTGGAAGGGTGCTTGCTTCCATGATTGTACTCCACGGGTATCCCTTGTCTATGGTTGATCACCTTAGCTTCCGAACATTTGTTTTAAGTATACGCATGCTTTACTTTTCAAATGCTATGTTGGATGAATATGAGTAGATATGACCTAACTTCTTTGAAGGCCCTTCATGTTCATATATCCTATGCGCTCATTTGTTGCCCTAGGATATTGTGCTTAAGTTATGCTTATACTTGAATATATGAGCTAAATGCTAAATGGTCATCTATATGAAAAGTGTGTTTAAAACCTTGTTTGTAAAAGTGTAAGTTAAAATCGATAGTGAGGATGGTTTGTGTGGTTGGCACAGTGTACGCAACTGGAATGTGGTTTGCTCCTCACTAACGGTTCATAAGGACAAGACCCTAGTGTTGTACTTCCAAGAGGCATGACTAACGTACTAACCATTTGCTCGATATGGGACAGGAGCAGCAAAGTAGTTCTCTAGGTATTTGTCGGGGGAAATCTCCGCGGCACTAAGTCCAGGTAAGTTACGTCACGATTGCCCGGGGACCTGGCCTCCAGCGCCGCCATTTGCCCGGGGACGTGGCCTCCGGCCCCTCCCCGGGCATCGCCATTTGGCCCCCGGGACCTAGCCTCCGGCGCCTCCCCGGGCGCCGCCATTTCGCCCCCGGGACCTGGCCTCCAGCGCCTCCCCGGGCGCCGCCATTTGCCTGGGGACGTGCCCTCCGGCCCCTCCCCGGGCGCCGCCATTTGGCCCCCTGGACCTGGCCTCCAGGGCCTCCCCGGGCGCCGCCATTTGCCCGGGGACGTGCCCTCCGGCCCCTCCTCGGGCGCCGCCATTTGGCCCCCAGGACCTGGCCTCCGGCCCCTCCCCGGGCGCCGCCATTTGGGCCCCGGGACCTGGCCTCCGGCGCCGTCCCGGGCGCCACCTTTGGCCCGGGGACGTGGCCTCCGGCCCCTCCCTGGGCGCCTCCATTTGGCCCCCGGGACCTGGCCTCCGGCGCCTCCCCGGGCGCCGCCATTTTCCCGGGGACGTGGCCTCCGGCCCCTCCCCGGGCGCCGCCATTTGGCCCCCGGGACCTGGCCTCCGGGGCCTCCCCGGGCGCCGCCATTTGCCCGGGGACGTGGCCTCCGGCCCCTCCCCGGGCGCCGCCATTTGCCCCCGGGACCTGGCCTCCGGCGCCATCCCGGGCGCCGCAGTTTGGCCCCCGGGACTTGGCCTCCGGCGCCATCCCGGGTCTCATCACCCTCCTAAAGGTAAAGTCCCGAATTGTTTGTCACGTGCAGGTCACGCGAGGAGCGCCTCGGGAACTAGCGACCATCTGTCAAGCATCCAAGGCGTTTGACCGGAAGAAGGACGGTCCTACCCTTCAATCCGACGGTGGCTTCCCGGGTAGTTTAGGTTTTTTGCTTCTTTTTGGGGCTATAAATAGCCCTTGTACCCCTCTGTTGTAAAGGATCAGATCACTTTTATTGGAATAGATAAACTCACAGACGTGCTCCGGAAGCCTCTCCCCCCGGAGAGAGCCTCCCCAGCCGACTCTGGTCGGGAGCGTGTCGACAGGACTAGGGCCCCCACCGGGACCCGAACCTGTATAAATCCCTGTGTCATTTCTTGTGCTTGTCTGGCGGGGGAGGACTAGTCACCCGGCCAACCCGCGCCGCGTAATCTTCGCTAGGATCATTCTCAAAACCTGCCGGGGTATTCGCAATACCACGACAGTTGGCGCCAACCGTGGGGACTCGTGACAAGACGCCATGGCTCCCCCAAGAACAAGGGCTCGCACCCTTCCCGGTGACCCGGGTCTCGGTGACCCGGCGCCGTCCGCCCGGGATACTGCTGTCCCGGCAGTCCCTTCTGGAGGCGACCTGGCCCAGGTACCGGCTCCCTCCTTTCCTCTTAACTTAGGTGCTTCCACCTCCAGGTCGTTCCCGGTAACCGCGGGGACCTCGGCCGGGACCAGTCTCCCCCCGACGGCTCCCCCGGCTCCCCGGGACGCCCTGCTCAAAGCTCTCGTGGAAGGCCAACTCCGCACTCAACGCTCTATGGACGAACTCCTTAGCGTGTTGGCGCGACCACCGGCCCCCACATTTGCGTCACACCCGTATCCGGGGAACATGCCCCCGTTTATGGGTTACCCGACGGCCCCTCCGGCCTCCGGGGGTTTGTCCGCCCCGTATGATGCTGCTGGGGGGTTCCCTCCCCCTGCGGGATATACGTCCGGACCCCTCCCGGCGCCCGGGCCCGTCCCGGTGCCGGGGGGTTACTTCATGTCGGGGGCCTTTGTGGCACCATGGGGGTACCCCGTCCCTGGCCTATTCCCGGGGCCGGGAGCCCACTTCATGCCGGGGGTTTACCCTACGCCGGGAGCCAGTCCCGGCCCCCGCGCCGCGTTTACCGCACCGGGGGCGGTTGACAGAGCAGCTCTCGTGCCATAGCGGGCTTCCCCCCGCATGGGCTCCCCGGTTCCGGACGTCGCCACGGGGGCTCCCCCCTCGCCGATTCCATATGTTACAGGGGCTCCCCCCTTCCCGGTTCCGGCCATGGCTACTGGGGCCCCCTCCACTTCGGTTCCAAGCGTCGCCGTGGGCGCCCCCTCCCCGGTTCCGGATAATCCAGGGGCTTCCCCCTTTCTGGTCCCGGGGGTCGTCGCAGGGGGCTCCCCCCAACCGGCTCTGGAACCCTCCGGGCCGGCAGCAACAGCGGATGAGCTCCCTCTCTCGGCGGGACTGGTGTGTTTCGCCCGGGGGGAGGTCGAGCGAATGCATTCACCAGAGCGAGGGGAAGAACTTCCCCCCGGCCGCGGGCGCGGGGAGCCTCGCTCTCGCACCGGCCGGGCGAAGAGACCCGCTGAAGAGCCAACCTCTCCGGCGGAGAGCCCGGACGTCCGGGAACTCAGTCCCGGTCCAGAGGAAAAGCGTCGCCACTGCCATTCTGGCGGACCCCTCGGACCGCTTCCAGACTCAGACAACGAAGGTCCCGTGAATGAAGACAGCGACCGGGGCTCTCCCCGGGAAGTGCAGGGGGCTAACCAGCCCCTGTGCCGAAGACTTCGCAGCATCCTGTGGCCGCGGCCCTACCGCCCTCCGCACATCGAGCACTATAACGGTGAGGCAGACCCTTACGAGTTTGTGCAGGTCTACTCCACAGCCATCTCCGCGGCCGGGGCGGACGAGACGATACAGTGCAACGTCTTCGCCCTCTACCTCTCCGGCATTGCCCGCTCCTGGTTCTACAACCTGAAGGCGGGCTCCATCAAGTCTTTCTCGCAGCTCAAGCGGGAGTTCTGTGCCAACTTCCAGGGGAACTACGGGCGTCCCCTGGACTCCTCGCAGCTATACACTGTCCGGCAGAGGACTGGGGATACCATCAGAAGCTTCTTCAAGCGCTTTGCTCAGGTGAAGAGCAAAGTGGCCCATGTCCCCGACTCTACGGTCATTGAAGCCTGCAAGAGCAGCATCCTCCTGGGGGAGCTCCACCGAAGGCTCTCCCGGAGCTGCCCCTCTTCTGCCGACGAGCTCTTCAACGTACTCGAAAAGTACGCTCGAGCGGAGGAAGACGACATCTGGAAGAAGACCCAGGGGGCTCCCGCCCCTGTCGACCGGGGGGCCAGGGATCCCCCCAAACGCCCCAGACAGGGGGGCCGTAGCGAGCCACGGCCCCGGGACACCTTCGTCCTCGAGGGCGGAGGGGGCTCGCGCGACCCCCCGAGGGGCAACCGCCCCTTCCCCAAACCGAAGGGCCATGGGGGAGGACAGTCTTCGCGCGGCCGGGAAGGCCCCGCGGGGAGAAGGCGGGAAGGACCATGGCGCAGCTTCCACAGGTCCAGTACCCACGCTACCCGAGATTGTAGCCAGCTGCCGCAACACTTCGCGGACTTCCTCGACCAGCGCGGGCAGGGGGGGACTCCGGCCTCCTTGCCCACTCGGCCAGCTCTTCCGGCCCTTCCCGCTCCCGCACGCAGGAGGGGGAGCCTTCAGAAGCTCTCCCCTTTCAAACTTCGCAGCGGCACATCAACGTCATTGTGGGAGGATCTGCCTCCGGGCGGGACTCTAAGCGCCAGCGTAAGGAGTACGCGCGCGAGGTCAAGGTTGTGGGGGTGCTACACGCGTCCCCGCCACCTAAGTGGTCGGACGTCCCCCTCACCTTCACGGCAGAAGATGAGCGGGGGGTTCGCTTCCCCCACGACGACGCGCTCATTTTCTCCGCGACCATCTACAACTGCCATCTGGCCCGTATCCTGGTGGACAGCGGGAGCTCCGCCGATGTTCTATTCCTGAAGGCCTTCAAAGAAATGCAGGTGGATGAGAAGCTCCTGCAGCCCACTGCCGGGCCCCTGCAAGGCTTTGTCCTGGGGAAGGCGATCCACCCCGTGGGCAAGGTAGATCTTCCAATGACCTTCGGCACCCGGAGAACTACCGGACTGAGCTGGTCCACTTCGACGTAGTGGACCTCCCCTCCTCCTACAACGCAATTATGGGGAGGACGACAATCAACCGGCTGGGGGCTACCACCCATCAAAACTATCTCTGCATGAAGATTCCCGGGCCGCATGGTGTGATCAACGTCTGGGGAGACCAAGACATGGCCCGTGCTCTATACGAGCGCGCTGCGGCCACAATCGGAAGCGTCAACCTCATAAAGACGTCCGGGGGGGAGGCTTCTCCCCCGGAACCAGACGCCGCTGCGCCACCGCCCGGGAGGCCCCTCCTCAAGCCGCGACCGGAAGGGGGCCTCCGGAAGGTCCTGCTGTCCCCGGGCGACGAAGACAAAACCGTCCGGGTCGAGGCGGAGCTCCCCGAGGAGCACGCAGCGCAACTTGTGTCTTTTCTGCACGAAAACTCCGATGTTTTTGCGTCGAAGCCTTTGGACATGCGGGGCGTCGCCCGGGAGGTCATCGACCACAAGCTTGCAGTGGCCCCCGGTCACCCCCCGGTCAAACAGAAGCTGTGGAAACTCTCCCTCGAGCGCCAAGAGGCAATCAAGGCGGAGATCACCCGGCTCCGAGAGGCGGGATTCATTCGGGAGGTCTTGCACCCCGAGTGGCTCGTGAACCCCGTCTTCATCAAGAAATCAACCGGCAGGTGGCGGATGTGCGTGGACTTCACCGATCTTAACCGCGCCTGCCCCAAAGACAACTTCCCGCTCCCGTGGATTGATCAGCTCGTCGACTCCACTGCGGGGTGCGAGCTCATGAGCTTCCTAGACGCCTACTCGGGCTACCATCAAGTCCGGATGGCGGAAGGGGACGAGGAAAAGACGAGTTTTATCACTCCCCTCGGAACCTTCTGCTACGTCCATATGCCCTTCGGGCTCAAGAACGCAGGGGCAACCTTCCAGCGCCTCATGACGTTGGTTTTCAAAGAGCAAGTCGGCCGCAACGTTGAAGTCTACATAGATGACGCGGTTGTCAAGAGTCCCCGCGCAGCTTCCCACATCGACGACCTGGCTGAAACCTTCCGCAACCTCCGCGCGTTCAGGCTCAAACTCAACCCGGAGAAGTGCGCCTTCGGGGTGCGCGGGGGGAAGCTTCTAGGTTTCCTCGTGTCCCAGCGGGGCATTGAGGCAAACCCCGAGAAGATCCGGGCGTTCCTAGATATGCCCCCGCCGCGCTCCGTCAAGGATGTCCAGCGGCTCTCCGGCCGCCTAGCCGCACTCAGCCGCTTTGTCTCCCGGTCGGGAGAACGGGGCCTCCAGTTCTTCAAGATCCTCCGAGGGCTCGAGGGGTTCCGCTGGACCCCCGAGGCCCAGGAGGCGTTCGACAACCTCAAGAAGTACCTCACGAGCCCTCCAATGCTCGTGAGTCCGTCTCCGGAAGAGCCCTTGCTCCTCTACCTCTCCGCGACCCCCGTCGCCGTCAGCGCGGTCTTGGTGAAGGAGCAAGGGGGGCAGCAGCGTCCCGTGTACTACGTGAGTGAGGCCCTCCAAGGGGCCAAAACTTGGTACACGGAGATGGAGAAAATCTGCTACGCCCTCCTCATGGCGTCCCGGAAGTTTCGGCATTACTTCCTGGGGCACCCCATCATCGTCCCGTCGTCCCTCCCCCTGGGGGAGGTACTGCGGAACAAAGAAGCCACCGGACGGATCGGGAAGTGGGGGGAGGAGCTCACCCCCTTATCCCTGTCCCTTACCGGCCGCTCCGCCATCAAGTCACAGGTCCTCGCCGACTTCGTCGCATAGTGGACTCCCGCCTCTGGGTCCGGGGACGAAGATCTCCCTGTGCCGCCCCGACGCAGTGATCATTGGACCCTCATGTTCGATGGGTCGCTGTGTCTCGCCGGGGCTGGTGCGGGAGTAGTCCTCCGGAGCCCCGAGGGGAAGGAACTCGAGTACGCCGCGCGGCTCGAGTTCCCCGCAACCAACAACGTCGCCGAATACGAGGCTTTGCTCCTCGGGATGCGCCTGGCGCGCTCCCTGGGGATCCGGCGCCTCCTAGTCAAGGGAGATTCTCAGCTCGTAGTTTGCCAAATGGATAAGTCTTACGTGTGCCATGACGCAAACTTAAGTCTTTATTTGCAGGAAGTGCGAAAGATGGAGAGGCATTTCGACGGCCTCGAGGCCCGGCATATCCCACGGAGGGACAATGACCGGGCCGACGCCCTGGCCCGGGGGGCAAGCGCCCGGGAATCGCTCCCCAAGGGGGCTTTCCTGGAAATCATCACGAAGCCCTCGGTGGCCTCCCCGGACACGGGCGACGAGCCTCATGTCTCGGAGGTCGCGGAGATCATCCGGACTCCGTCTTGGATGGACTGCCTCAACTCCTTCATCAAGGGGGAGGGGGACCCTCCTAGTGAGACCGAGGCTAAACGCCTCCGGGCGAAAGCCCGGGCATATCTCCTGCTGGAAGGGAGGCTCTACAAGCGGGGGGCTTCCGCCCTCCTGCGCTGCCTCCCCCGGCCGGAGGGACTTCAACTTCTTGAAGACATCCACGCGGGGAGCTATGGTTCTCACCTAGCCCTGCGTGCCATCGCGGCCAAGGCCCTCCGACAGGGCTTCTACTGGCCCACGGTCATGCGCGACGCGTGAGACCTTGTCTCCGCGTGCGAGGCATGCCAGAAGATGGCCAAGGGCTCGAACCTCCCCCCTATAGCGCTGCAGACAATCCCCATCACATGGCCCTTCGTGCGCTGGGGGATGGACCTCTTAGGGCCCTTCCCCCCAGCGCCCGGGGGATACAAGTATGCGGTAGTCGCAGTCGACTATTTTACAAAGTGGGTTGAGGCGGAGCCTTTGGCCAGCATCACGTCCCGGGCCGTTCAGCGGTTTTTCTGGAAAAACGTCGTATGTCATTTTGGTGTCCCCCGGGAAATCACCGTGGAAAACGGGACCCAATTCGACTCGGCTTATTTCCGGGAATTCTGTGAAGGCCTGGGGCTCGTCATCCACTTCGCCTCAGTGGCCCATTCCCGGAGCAATGGGGCTATCGAGAGGTTCAACGGCGTGATACTACAGGGGTTGCGCCGGAGACTCGAGCAAACCGCTTCTAAGCGGCGTGCATGGGCGGAGGAGCTCCCTTGCATCCTCTGCTCCATGCGCACGACCCCGTCCCGGGCGACAGGGCGTACTCCCTTCTCCCTGGTCTACGGGGCGGAGGCAGTCCTCCCCCCGGAGATCGGCTTCCGGTCACTGCGGGTCGAGCTCCTGGAGGGAGCCACGCCCGCAGCGTACCAGGCCAACGAGGCCAACCAGCGCCTGGAGTTCGACCTCGTGGAGGAGGAACGCGACCGAGCGCTCCTCCGCCACGCCATCTACGAGCAAGAGATGGCGCGCGCGTACAATCAGCGCGTGCGCGAGAGGGCTTTCCGCCTTGGGGACCTCGTCCTCAAGCGTGTGACGGACCCCCAGGCCCGAGGTAAGCTCTCCCCCAAGTGGGAGGGCCCCTACAGGATCTCCGCGGTCCTGGGCTCAGGGGCCTACAAGCTCTCCAACCTTCAAGAGCAGGAGCTGAAGCACACATGGAACTTTCGTTTACTTCGCAAGTTCTATGTTTAGCCTTACGGGCCTGTCCCCTCCCCCGGAGCGTTCACGCCGGAGGGGGAGGAGGGACATTGTATTTTCCTCCCCTTTCGCGACTTCGCAGGGGGAGGCCCTGTACTTCATTTTATTAGCAATACATAGGTCTTGCTTTTCAAACTGTCTCATTGCAGGTCTTTCTCATTACCGCCCCTAGCGGCGATGCCCTCCCCGCGAGGAAGCCCTCCCCGCGAGGATGCCCTCCCCGTGAGGATGCCCTCTCCGCGAGGAAGTGGGCCAAGCCCAGCAAGTCCCTCCTGCAGGGCGGCTTACGATCAGCCCTCGTGGACTGAGGGTGTAAGCGGCAACCCGGTCACAGTGGCCATGGTAACGAGTCACTTTGGGAGACTAGTCCCCTGCCCAAACACTCAAGACCCGTCTTCGGGCACTTCCTCCTCTGGGAGTAGATGCTCTCCCCAGTGGGACGTCTAATGGCCTTCTTGGATCTATCTTCCTCCTCTGGGAGTCGACGTTATTCCCGGCTCTCCGTTCTCACGGCGACCAGATGAATGCCTCCCGGAGACCCTATTCCCGGCTCCCATTCTTCACGGCGACCGGACGATTGTCTCCCGGAGAAGTCACGGATTTCTCGGACATTTTCTTCCCCGAAGACCCTATTCCCGGCTCCCCGTTCTCACGGCGACCAGACGATTGTCTCCCGGAAGGTCTTCTCCTTGAAAACCTCGTTTTAGAATTTTCTTAGAAAATTTCCTATGCTACAGGTGACTTCCATCCCGGGGGCCTTGTTACCCCCACAGCGCGCGGAGCTATTCTCCGGCCCGCTGTGGGCGGGGGGGCGGGGGGGGGATAAGGAACCCCCGGGTGTCGACCGCACCGCCCACGAGCAAACTTAGCTCATCCTTGTTAAGATGAGTCGTCCGGACCATCCAAGAAGAAGAAAATAAAGAGACAATGAAAGAAGAGGCAACAACACAGCTTTATTGATTGTCAAACCCGGAGGACATCTTCCCCCTCCGGTGGGCTTCGGAAATGATACAACCCGGGTTCTAACCCAGGGGATTCTCTACGCCCTAAGGCTCCTACGCCTAATACTCCCGGAGGCTCTCCGCTAGCTCCCGGGTCAAGTCCCGGTACAATGCCCGTACGCGGCCCCGAGCGTCCCGGAACACATCTTCAGGCCAGTACTCATATCCCGCCGGTGGAAGTATCCGGAGGGGAGGTATCATCCGGAACCCCGGTCGCGGAGGGGACAATTCGGCGCGATGATTGTCAAAGTTGTCCAAGTGCCACTCCGGACGCCACCTCAACCGGACCGGCTCCTGGACGCTGTCCCCGCCGCGATTCCCGGAGACTAGGCTTAGCAAGATTAAAGCCGCTTGGGCGTCCCCCGGGGAGCCCCTCCCGGACCATCGCTTGGGAGCAACCTCCCGGGAACCCTGGTAACAACATTCAATTCAAAGACTTAGAAAAAAATTCTAACTTCATTGCATTCAAAATGTTTTTGTACAAGTGTCCGGGGCTTCTTCTAAGAAGCTACCGGGATCAAAATCCTAAGAAAACAAAAAAAGGGCCCTAGCTAAGACCCGGGGGGAGGCTCCTACATGTTCGTTGGCGTCCTCCCCCCGGGGGGCTTCTTCCAAGGCCGGGGCTGGGACGTCCCCCGCCGGAGGCGCCGGAGCCGGGAATCTCGCCCGGATGAGCCGGTCGTAGAATCCTCCGGCGAGCTGCTCGATCTCCCGGTGCGACGCCTCAAAGGAGTCCGGGAAGCTTCGGGGGATGCAGCCCCCAATCGCCCGGGCGCCGACCCCACGGAACTTGACGAGCCCCGCAGCAGCCGCGACAACGGGGATCGCCCGGCCCCGCGCCCGAAAGTTGGCAGCCTCCGCGAGGGTCACCGGCGGCACCTCCTTGCTCCCGGAGCCCAGGCTTACGCCGAGGCTCTCGAGGGCCAAACGGACGGAGCGGCCCGCGTCCGCCACCGCCCGGACGCTCGAGCCCTGGAGCTCCCGGAGCGGCTCCTCCCTCGCCTTGGCCTTCTCCCGGAGGCGGCCGTTGACAGCTTCGAAAATATTAACCTGGGCCCAGACCCGGGTCAATTCCGCGAGGGCTTCGTCGCATTCCTGGAGGGCCTCCTCGCGCTGCCCTACGGAGGCCGCGGCTCGGCCCTCCGCTTCCTTCAGCAGCCGGGCGACCCGCTGCTCAAGGCCCCAGGTAACAGCTGCCACCTACAAAATATAAAGAGTTAGAAAAATCTCAAGTGTAGGAAATAAATAAAGACGTCAGCGACTCGGGTTACCTGGGCCCCGAGGGACTGAAGCCCCTGGAAACGCTCATGGAGCGTCCCCTCCGCGATGAAGGCCTACACCTTGCGGGTGTGCAGGCCTTCCGTGTAGCGGGCGACTTCCCCGCGGGAAGCAGAGGGGCCTCTCGCCCGGCGCCGGCGTCGCTGCCGGTGGGGGGTCCCCGGACCTGCGAGTCCGGTAACGCGGCCGGCGTCACCGGGGTCTTCGTGGCCGAGGTCTCCTCCGAAGACGTGGCCGAGGAGCTTTGGGCGGGGTTCCCTGCCCGAGGGGGGGGATCATCAGACCTTTCCCAGGCCCGGGCCGAAAGGTCCTCGGGGCCTCCTCCTCCGGAGGAACCTCGTAGACCGAGGGGCTCCCCCCCTCGTCCACCGGCCAAACCCGCGGAGGCGAGGCCTCCGCGAATCTCACCTCCAGCCTCTCTGGCTCCAAAGAAGCCGGAAGGGGCAGGAGGGGCTCCACCGAGAGTGGCGACGGGGCGTAGTTCGCCGAGTCGGACGCCGCCCCGCCCGCGGCCGCCTCCTTCCCCCGGGCCTCGACGGGGCCCTTCGGGGGAGGAGGTGTTGCTCCCTTCCGGGCCGGTGCCCGGGCACGCTCGGTCCCGGGGGCCTCGCCCCGGGGCTTCGCCGGTGTCGCCGCCGGCGTCGTCAACGGGCCGGGGGTCTTTTGGACCCTAGCCTTCTTGGGTTCCGAGCCCCCGGCCGCTTCCTTCCCCCGTTTGTTCGACCCGGGGGTGGGGAGAGGCTTCCTCTCCGGCAACTTGAGCCCGTAGGCCGCCGCTACCAAGTTCCGGGGAGAACCCTCCCCCACGAGGCGCACGACGCGCTCGTGCTCGTCGGCGAAGTACCTCCCCAGGAGGTTCTCCGCCTTCTCCCGTGCCGCTGGGTACGGCCGGACTGCAAGAGGTAAAGAGTTAGACAAATTTTCAAAAAATTGTAAGTATAATGCGGCAGGTTCCCGGAGCTTACGTCGCGTCACCGGCTTCACCGGGGGCCGCTGCTCGGGCCCCTTGCCGATCCCCCTCTTCCCGCCTGTGAAGGGGGAGATCCGGAGGAGAGCCATCTCCTCGGCGGCGTCCCACATTGAGCGGGTCTTCTTGGAAAGGACCACCCGGCCGAGAAGCTCGAACTCCTCGTCCGTCCACACCGGCGGCTTCGGTGCGGACGACCGGCTGTAGGTGGGGGGCTCCGGGGCATACACCACCGCCTCGTCCCGGACCTGGAGGTAAAACCACCTCCAGACCCAGTCGTCCCAGTGGTCCCGGGAGGCCGCCGCCGGGTAGTCGGCCACCCGGGACGGCAGCATTTGGACCATCACCGAACCGAAGGGGGACTTGGGGCCCGCCTTCACCAGGCGGGAGCTCCGCGCCGCCGGTTCGTAGAAGTACGGGAAGGCGCGAAGGGTGGGCTCCCGCCCGGTCGCTGTCTCGTAGAGCCAGATGAAGAGGCCCATCCGGACGAGCGCGTTCGGGTGAGGTGGTTGAGTGCCACCCCGTACTCCTTCAGAAACTCCCGGAGCATGGGATGCACCGAGAGCTGGAGCCCCGCCTCCAGGAAGACTTCGAAGGCCACGACCTCACCGGGCCTGGGGTGGGGGGCTCCGTCTTTCTTCACGGGGACTCGGATGTCCCCGCCCTCTACGACGCAGCGTTCGACCAAGGACTCGGCGTCCTCGGCCGTGAACTCCGACGCCCAGAGGAAATCTGGAGGGATTTCCTCCGGGGGCACTTCCGTGGTCTTTGCTCGACCCTTGGGTGCCATGAGGTTAGTCTTCTTTTTTGTTCGGTGGCTAACCATTCAGGAGGCTACTACTCAAACTTCCGGACGTCTGCTACCGGGAGCCAACTACCGGAAAAAGCTACCGGGAGAGCAAAAATCGCTAAGGCTGAAAGTTTGGAATGAGCTTCCGGGCCCCCCAAGGCCCTATTTATAGGGGCGGGACGTGATCTAGATGCACGCTACGTGGCACACGCGGAGCAATCTGGACCGTAGAAGTTCAAACCGTGCGCGGGAAACGAATGGACAGGCGCGTGAATCGAGGCATCGGTTCGAACCGCGCGCGAATTTATGGCGAAACGGCGCGGCCTTAAGCACGGGGCACGGAAACCAAAGCACCGCGGCTCCGGTGATTTGGCCAGGAGATCTTCCCGGTGACGTGTACCATACCCACCGGGGACTCGAGCATCGTCCCCGGCTTGCATGGGGGGCTGCTGTCGGGGGAAATCTCCTCGGGACTAAGTCCAGGTAACTTACGTCACGATTGCCCGGGGACCTGGCCTCCGGCGCCGCCATTTGCCCGGGGACGTGGCCTCCGGCCCCTCCCCAGGCGCCGCCATTTGGCCCCCGGGACTTGGCCTCCGGCGCCTCCCCGGGCGCCGCCATTTGGCCCTCGGGACCTGGCCTCCTGCGCCGTCTTGGGCACCGCCTTTGGCCCGGGGACGTAGCCTCCGGCCCCTCCCCGGGCGCCGCCTTTTGGCCCCCGGGACCTGGCCTTCGGCGCCGTCCCGGGCGCCGCCTTTCGCCCGGGGACGTGGCCTCCGGCCCCTCCCCGGGCGCCGCCATTTGGCCCCCGGGACCTGGCCTCTGGCGCCTCCCCGGGCGCCGCCATTTGGCCCCTGGGACCTGGCCTCAGGCGCCTCCCCGGGCGCCACCATTTGCCCGGGGACGTGGCCTCTGGCGCCTCCCCGGGCGCCGCCATTTGCCCCGGGACCTGGCCTCTGGCGCCTCCCCGGGGGCCGCCATTTGGGCCCCGGGACCTGGCCTCCGGAGCCTCCCCGGGCGCCGCCATTTGGCCCCCGGGACCTGGCCTCCGGCGCCGTCCCGGGCGCCGCCGTTTGGCCCCCGAGACTTGGCCTCTGGCGCCGTCCCGGGCCTCATCGCCTTCTTAAAGGTAAAGTCCCGAATTGTTTGTCACGTGCAGGTCACGCGAGGAGCGCCTCGGGAACTAGCGAGCACCTGTCAAGCATCCAAGGCTTTTGACCGGAAGAAGGACGGTCCTACCCTTCAATCCGACGGTGGCTTCCAGGGTAGTTTAGGTTTTTTGCTTCTTTTTGGGGATATAAATAGCCCTTGTACCCCGCTGTTGTAAAGGATCGGATCACTTTTATTGGAATAGCTAAACTCACAGACGTGCTCCGGAAGCCTCTCCCCCCGGAGAGAGCCTCCCCAGCCGACTCCGGTCGGGAGCGCGTCGACAGGACTAGGGCCCCCACCGGGACCCGAACCTGTATAAATCCCTGTGTCATTTCTTGTGCTTGTCTGGCGGGGGAGGACCGGTCAACCGGTCAACCCGCGCCGCGTAATCTTCGCTAGGATCATTCTCAAAACCTACCGGGGTATTCGCAATACCACGGCAGTATTAGCTTTTCCCTACAATGGTTGTCGATATGATTTCTCGAGGGAAACTGGTGGGCCACAGAAGGCCGTGAGTAAGTGAATCAGGAGTTTGCAAGAAAGGCGTCTTAGGCCTGGATAATGAGTCATGCGCGACTGGATCCACAGGCTATGAGTCTCGCGGGACCATAGACCAAGGCTAGGTAGATTTGGTTGTGGGTGCACTCCACAATGGTAATATGGACTAAGTCATTTATTTACTGGGCAAGGAATTGTTAATGCTAGGATTACAAATTATCGTGTGATCTCAGCCTTGTGGCATGCGTAAAAGTCGCATGAAGAGGTACCGACATGAAAGTTGGGTGATCAAGTGGATTAAAATGGTACTACTTTGCAAAGTTACAAAAAGTATCGGATACTCTGAGCTCCCAGGTTTTGGAGTCTGCGCAGAGTAGATTCTATCCACATCGATGCAGCACAGGTAGGATTTGGAAGATTTTCGTAATATTGGATAAAAGTGGTGACTCATGGAAGACCGCCACGCATAACATTTTCTAAAACCTAGTTTAGAATTTCAAAGTCTCACTTTTGAAATCAAAACCTTTCCTCAGAACTTTAGAGTGAAAATCTATTCTATTCTTACCTATAAACCAAAGAGCCTATTTCTTGAAATTCCCGATCATCTATATACCTGCATTCATTAATTGAGACTTGTTGAGCACCGTGAGGAAAACGTGCTCAGCGTTGCTTTTGCACATAAAATAATAGAGGGAGGACTTGTTGATCCCAACTCCTATGGTTTTGAATCCGTTGATGAAGAAGGAATCGTCCCCGATGATTTAGCTTACTAGAGGGTCATCACCTATTGGAGCCCAATGTGGTGGGAGCCCATGCTGTGCTGCTGCGATGATGAAGACATTGGAGGCTATCATAGTTGTTTTGCTTATCTCTCTATGTGTTCTGTTCTTTTGTGCCGACTTTCGTGTCGATGAAACTTCTTAATTTGTATCAACTCTAAATTACGCCATTCTTGACACTATGGTATTATAATATTGGTCCTTGTGACCTTGTACTCGTTTTAATTACTGTGTTGTGTTGTGAGCTTGTGATGTATCATTCTTTGTGCAACCTAACCTGGGCAGTTGCTGCCAGATTCCTGATATGAGGGTTCCCACACAACCCCTCTTAATAGTATGGTTTAAAACTAGGAAAAATTTCTATAAATCTGGTCAAACTCCGGATGCTGAGACCGGTAAAATATAAAAGCATTAACCTTAGGTCTTTACGACTTCAGCTTTTGCAAATTCCCTTTTTAGTAGTTCGTCTTTCCACCTGATATTATAGACTACACTCAAACCAGACATATTAGTCTAAAACACTTAGTGTCATTAATCATCAAAATCAAAAACAGGGGCCTAGATACAACACTATTTTCTTCGAAGTGCCAGTTTCTGTGTTGGCTTTCTGATGCTGTTGAGCTGAAGCATCCAAGTGAATTGAATGAACTTTTAAATCAGCTAATGTGATGTTTCAACATCTGTGATGAACAAATACTCTTATTTCTACAGTGAATTTTGCCTCTATGAACTGCATCTCTAAAAATTGAGTTTTGTATGACAGAGTTGGAATTTGGTTAAGTTTTCTTGTGGCTAAATCTTGAAGGTATTGAGTTATTGAAGCCCTATTCTGGTGACTTGGTTGCCGATTGATTGGAACTATTGTTTTGCATGCCTGTGAATCTCTTGTAACGAACGCTGAATTAAGAAAGGGTGAAACAGTAATGAATTAGTTTGAGTTCTACATAAATTCTAGTTGTAGTGTTAATCGATTTCAATTCTGATAAGCTAAGTTGTTTGTGGTATGTGTTAATCCGTTGTTGGCATCATTCTGTGTTATTTCTCTACGCGTTCGTTTGTTAATATCATCGAGAGATGTATTCGTTTTAGTTGCCTTCGCCTTTCTCTCGCGAGACTACTAAACAATTACGAGTCTGTCGCTTGTATTCATGAACACACGTACAAATTTAGCACCGATCATTTGGCACCTAATGACCACTTCTCTCTCTTTCTAGTTCTAACATTTCCTACCTCTTTTTCTTGAATTAATTATTTTCATTTGTTTCATCAATTTAGTCGATCTAGTCTCAATGGAAGAATGACATACCCACTACGACGTCTCAATTCTCTTGTGGAACTCGCTCTAGGCATGTATCACTTGCCTTACTTGAAGCATTAACTGGTCAGTTACCGGAGCCGAAGGGTTCAGATCCTTGGACTTAACCCATTTGATTCCTAGTTGCGACGACATACAATTTGGACGTAAGTCCACCAATCAGAAAATAATAATTAGTATATATGTATCTATGTATGTATATGCATGCATGTATGCTTAAAAATGCTTACGAAGTTAGATATTGGGCAGCAAAGAGATTCAGATGTCGAGATCGTGTAGTAAGATGGCATAAAGAACACTGATGGTTCAAGATTGGTGGTTGGGGATGATGATGGTTAGGTTTGGTGAAGACTGGGTCCGAGTGGATGCTACTAAGTTTAGTTCATAATTGGTTAAGGGGAGGTTCTCGGATGTAGTTATTCTTTATCTGATGAACTGAATTGATGCCTTGGTGCATTTGGGGTTTTCTGGGTTAGCTCATAGGACTTTGGTTGGAGGTCATAAAAGAAAACAGGATACGATGGTGAAAGGATCGGATCGCTCTAGAGCAATCAATTTAAGAATAGACTCTGATGATAGAGAGATTATTGTGGGACCCTCATTTGAGGATTCCAATGGCAACCGCCCAGGTGGATTGCACACAGAAAGGTACATCACAAGCTCACAACAACAGGATTCACTTTAATCAATAAGTCAAATAGATAGAATGAGTACAAGGTCACGAGGACCACTATTACATTATCATAAAGCCAAGAATGGCATTAATTAAAGTTGATACAAAGTAGAGGGTTTTTCATAAATCAAGAATCAAAAACAATAACACGAAAGTAGTAACAGAGGTCTTCATTTCCTTCTGCAGCGGTTTGGCTCGGGCCTTTACCACATCGAACTCAACTTGGCGCATGACCCTCCTAGAAGCTCAAATCGTCTGGACAGGTTCCTTCCTCTTCTCGGTGCTCAAGGCTAAAGGGATCGGGATCCTTCAATCTTTTCTTCTGAATTTGTTTGTAAAGGCAAGGGTGAGCATATTTTCCACAATGCTCAGCAAGTCCCGTTATGAGAATGCAGATACATAGATGAGGGGTTTTCAAGAAAAGGGGTCTTGGTTTTATATATATAGTAATAGAGTAGATTTTCACTCTCATTTTGAAGAAAAGACCTTTGTTTTCAAAAGCAGGGCTTTTAAAATCCTAAGCTAGATTTTCTGAAATGTTGTGTGTGGCGGTCTTTCATGAGTCACCACTTTACTCAAATTTTGTGAAAAACTTTCCAAAAGCTACTTGTGCTGCATCGACGTGAATAGAATCCACAGCGCGCAGACTCCATGACCTGGGAGCTCAGAGTATCCGATACTTTTTAAACTTTGCAAAGGTGTACCACCTTAATGCACCAATCACTCAGCTTTCAAGTCAGGCCAACTCCATGCGACTTTTACGCATGTGACAAGGCTGAAGTGACACAACAGTTTACAGTCCTAGTATTAACTATTTCCCTACCCGGTAAATAGACAGTTAAGTCTCAAGTACCGTTGTGGGTCCTCCCCACTGCCTTACTTCCTAGCCTGGGCCTAAGTTCTCGCAAGACACATAGCCTCTCTTGATTACAGTCGCGCACGACTTAATCTGGCATAGGGCGTCTTCCTTCTTTCCACCTTTTCCTCTCATGATTTTTCTGATCTCACATCACTCATCGCCTTCTGCGGCCCACCAGTTCTCGCAAGAAACTGGACCGACAACCATTGCAGGGAAAAGCTAACACTAAAGAGGGCTACTAAGTTGCGCCCGTCCCATAAACAGGCAGGTGGTTGGTACGTTTTTCATGCCGCATAGAAGCACAACACAAGGTTCTAGTCCTTATGAATCTTTAGTGAGGAGTCTTTCACATTCCCAGTGCGCACACAGCACCATCCAATCAAACCATCCTCACTATCGATTCCAATCACATTTTCTTTCACAAAAAGGGGTTTTGAACATGCTTTTCTCATATGTGACCATTCAACATTTGTCATATAATCTTTAAGCATAGCATAGCCTAAGCATGATAATCTAGGGTAACAAGGGTGCAGGGGTATTCAATGTCAAAAGGGGCTTTACAATCATTTAGGTCATATCTAGTCATCTTTATTGAAACATGACTCTTATTTGAATCTAAGGCATGCATATACTTGAAAACGGTTAACATACTTCATTTCAAAATAGTAGGCTAGACATGATCAAGGGATTGAGACTTGCCTTGCAATGTTGGGTCTAGTTACTTGGGTAATTCTTCGAAGATTTCTTCTGCTCCTTCAATGTCTGGTTCCACGGCGGATACAGATAATACACACATATACTACATAAGCATACAAAAGATAGTCTTTATGGGAAATGATACATAAAATATATCATGCATGCAGGGGAAAGGGTTTGGGAAGGTCACTTGATATTGATCGAAGAGATGGGCTCAAAAGGACTTGAATGTCGAAAGGCTGACATTCGGTCCACGGATTGACATAGCTATAAGTTGGTCTTAGGTATGTTTTCTGGAAAAGTGGCAGTAGAGAAAGTTGTAGAAAACAACTCCAGGAATCTAATGGACAAGGTGGCTTTTCAATTGCTCAAGTGTAACAGGTATAAACCATCTAATGCCACTGCTGGACATGCACTGACATAGTGCTGGACATGGCTGGGAACTAGGGCATGGCATAACTTTTGATCCAGGGCTTCAATTGCTGAACCACTTTGTCTGGGGGTTAGGCCTTGGCAACAGGAACAAAACTCTCAATAGGCTTAAGGGCAGAAAGTGGCCGGAGGGTGGCCAAATCAAGCGAGTAAACACGGTGGTCTGAGTCACTGGACAGTGATCTTGGCATTGAAATAACTTCTGATCCTGGTCGATTCAGGGATCGAGCTAGTAGACAATTTTGCTCAGGGTACCGAGATCTATCTAAGGGACAAAGTGTGCGGGGCTAGATCGGCCGGGGAGAAATTCCGGCGACCGGCGCTGGAGAAGACGACTCTGGAGATTGGGGGTTTTCTATTTAAAGACTTTGAGCTCGATTATTTGCTCAGGGAGTGAGAGGGTGAGGTGTGAAGGCTACTGGTGGGGTTAAATCCACCGGAGGATGGCCAGAGAAGCTTGGCAGCGTGAGCCGGTTTGCTGGTGGCGCGCAATCTACGGGAAAGCTACAATCTCAGCTCAATTTCAAAATCCAAGTTCGTAGGCTCGCTCAAAGGGTTGCACTGAACATCTTTCACCACTGGCACGAGGTTTAATTCGGATCGAATCGAGCAGTATTAAAGAAACAGGGGATTTGGCATATTCAGGCGATCGCCGGCGTTAGGGTTCGCCGGGGGCCAATTAAATGCTATGATACGGAGAGGGGAACGAGAGGAACTCACTGGTACTCTTAGATTGAAGAGAGGAGCTTCGGGCGAAGCTGGCATCGTGAGCTCCTGAGGTGGCTCGCCGGGGAAGAAACCGTTCACGGCAGCGCAGAGGAAGCTGCTACTCTCTGGTGCTATGGTTGAAGCAATGAAGCTACGGGGTGGTGCGAAGTGATTCTAGGCAAGGGAGGGAGCTTATATAGGCGATGCGCTGAGCTCGGGAGTTGAAGCATATCGGGCGGGATTTGTGGCTGACACCGGAGAAATGATCGAGACGACGTCGGGACGCGGCAAGGACTGAGCCAGGGAAGAAGAATCACACGAAATTGGCCTGGAGCAGGGCAACGAGATCACTGGCTTCGGCATGGCTGCAACGTGGCGTTGCTTTGCTGCTGCTGGAGCACGCGCGCGTGGGAGAATCACGGCAAGGCGCGCCGAGGTTGCTCCACGGTGGCGGCACGGTTGCGCACAGGTGGCTCTTCGTGGCGGTGACGGTGGCTGCGGGCGAGACTTCGTCGGCGGCGAGTCCTGCGGCGAGGCGAGGTGGCGAGGCTCTGGTCGTGCAACCTGGTCGAGGACGAAAATGGCACAAGGGCCTGATTGTAATGCTTGGACTGAACTGCAAGGGATTTGGACTAATCTGCAAGGTTTTCTTTCGGGATCTTGGGCCTATTTGCAAATATGGAGATCTAAGGGGCTGATCTGAGTTCTGGTTTTGCAGGTGAGTGCTACTAATTCATTTGGACTCATCCAGCAGGAAAAATGGTGAAATCCAACAAGATCTGGTGGTTTTGACAAAAATCGAAAACAGGGTAATTAGGGTTTGAAACTTTGGCGAGGCTGAAACTAGGGTTTCGGTTCAGTTTTTGGAATTCTTCCTGAAGAGAAAAATGTCTAGAATAGTGAATGGGAGATATTCGCTGAATCAGATCAAAGTTTGGAGATGGTCTGAGACTTTTGGTCTTTTTGATCTTCTGACAAATCTAAAAAGGACTAATCCGCATGCTTTTGGACTAAAAAGCGAAAATGGTCTGAAAGGCGGAGTTTGGTTGCCAACTTCTTAAATTAAGGTGGTGGCACACCTGAGATCATAATTCTGAGATAAAGATCAAAATGGGGTTGAGACATCCAAGAATCCAATGAACATATACCGGCTGACAAGCTAAAGAGATGGCAAAATTTGGGATGTTACAACCTACCCTCCTTAAAAACAATCTCGTCCTCGAGATTCTGGTAGGTCTGAAAACAGGTAAGGGAAATATTGATGCAGTCCCTCTTCCCTTTTCCATATTGACTCTTCTTCTGATTGGTTGTTCCATTGAATTTCTGCAGAATCGAATGGTCCTTGATTTCAATTTCCTTTCACTGACCTCTAACACTTTAACTGCGTAATCCTGATATGTCAAGTCTGGTTTCTTCCTTAGGAAATATCTGTTTTGTTGGCTTCTTTAGGTACTTCTTTAATTGAGGCATAAGAATACGTCATGAACTTCTGCTAATTTGAGTAGTAAAGTTTGTATGCTACTTCTCCTTGTTTCTCTAGAATCTTGTAGGGTCCAACGTACTTTGGGCTTAGTTTTCCTTTCATCCTAAATCGTCGTACTCGTTCTTAAGGTGTTGCCTTGAGATATATGTATTCAGCTTTCTCGAAAGATAATTTTCCTTCTTCTGTTGTTATAAGCATAACTCTTCTCGTCTTGGCTGTGCAGTCTTCGGCTTCTCTTTAATAATTCGTACATGAGTTCCTACGTCTTGAGCTATTCCTGAGCTGATTAGTTGTCTTTCTCCAACTTCTGACCAATGTAAAGGCATTCTACACTTGCAACTGTATAGAGTTTCAATCGGGAACGTCTGCAAACTAGTATGGTAACTATTGGTGTGGTGAATTTTGTGTATGGCAAGCATAACTCTCATGAAATTCCATATTTGAGCACACATGCTTGCAACTTATCCTTCGGTATTTAACTCACTAGTTCTATCCATCTTCCAGTCTGAGGGTGGTAAGCTGTGCTGAGGTTCAACCTTGTTTCTGGGGTTTCATGCAGACCTTTCCAAAATCTTGAAGTGGGTCATGTTTCCACGATCTGATACAATCCTCTTGGGTATACCATGTAGTGTCACAATCCTAGTCATGTAAATTTCTGCTGACTTGGCATCATCGTAAGTCATCTGCTCTAGTATGAGGTACGCTACTTCTGCTAGTCTGTTCACGATCATCCACACAGAGTCATAATTATTCTTAGTCTTCGGAAGTCCTGTGATAAAGTTTTATTGTAACTTCTTCTCACTTCCACTCTAGTATGGTTAGTGGCTGTAACAATCCTGCTAGTCTTTGATGCTTGGTCTTCATCCTCTAACATGGGTCACTCTTTTCGATATACTCGGCAATCTCTATCCATGCAACTTTACCAAAATTGATCCCTCAAGTCCGAATACTTCCGGGGTGATGTTATGAGCTTCTTTCAAAATTAGTGTCTCGATCTCCTTAACCTCTGGAACATACCCCCTTTTATCATGCCAAATCGTACCTTGTTCATCTTCTCGAAATTCTACTGCTTTTCCGATCCTCATATCCTCTTTGATTTCCTTTATCGCTTCCTCATGATTTTCGAATCTCTTTCTCCAAGGTAGGTGTAACTAACAATGTACATGGTCACAGAACTTTGATTTATTGATTCAATCATTTGCTGATGCAATCCTCCATTAACTCTGGTGCAACAAAGGTGCTGCAGTAAACCTTTCTGCTCAAAGTGTCTGCAATGACATTAACTTTACCAGGATGGTAATGCATGTCTAGGCCACAATTCTTTTTTAACTCTAGTCATCAACATTGCCTCATGTTCAAATTCTACTGGGCAAACATACATCAAGTTCTTGTGGTCTGAGTAGATTTCACAATGATTCCTTAGTAGGTGATGTCTGCAATTCTTGAGTGTATGAACTACTGTTGCTAACTTCACATCATGGGTAGGATAATTCTCCTCATGCGACTGCAGTTGCTTGGATGCAAGTGCGTCTGTTCTTCCTCCTTGCATTAAGACACAACTCAGCTCACGCCTAGATGCATCTCAACATATCTCGAAATTCTTCCTATTATCAGGGAGTACTAGAATTGGTGTAGTTGTTAGCCTTTTCTCCAATTCTTCGAAACTCTTCTGACAACCTTCTGTCCACTTCAAATTGGACATCCTTTTTCAACAAACTAGTGGGCGGCTTGACTAGTTTGGAAAAATCCTTCAATGAATCGGTGATAATGCTTAGCTAATCCAAGAAAACTTTTGACTTTCGTCACTGATTCTGCTTGTTTTCATTCTTTTACGGCCTCGACTTTTAACTCAATCTATTTGTATTCCTTCGGCTTCGAAAATGGAATTTCCTGTGTCCAAATTTTACACTTATCCAACTTAGCATGAAATTGTTGCTACCTTAGTTTATCCAAAACTTTTTGTAGGTGATCAGTATGCTCCTCTTGGTTCTTGACTGACGTCTGATATGGCGTTTATGATATGGGTGCCGTCCAGGTTTCAATTTATCATTGAGTTCAAAACCATGATCAGGGTACTTTTGGTGACACGCTCGGGTATCCTCCAACTTCGGGGATTTGGTTCACCTCTTTCTTCGAACTGTACAGATCTTGGGTTGGGTGTTCTACTAACATTCTCTCAGGGTTGGAACAAAACTTCTTTTCCATTAGGACTAGTAAGGGCAACGGCCTTACGCTCACAATCCATTTGTCCGTTATGTTCTAACAACCAGTCTATTCCAGATATAACATCTCAACCAAGTAGTTCTAGTGCCAGTAGTTTAGCAGGGAACTTCTTTCTGCTCATATTGAATTTTACTCCTTCATACACTGACTTTTACTGACATCCTAGAGTCGGGAAACTGGATAGTGATAGGATACACTAGACACGTCATATTCGGTCTACTTTAAATAGCAAAAATTTATGTCTGACGGCCTCCTTCTTCCTTTGATGTGACATAGTTGATTCTACCTTGAGTTGGTGTTGGGTTTCCTCGATCTCTTCTATGGTTAGTTGGAAATCTTTCTCTTGCAGTTGGAGCTTTTTGCCCATACTATTGTATTGGGTTAGGCATTGGGATTTGCGTCTGAACTGCAGGCTGTTGTTGACCTTCACTTCTCTTAGCTATTGGATCTGGCGAATTCCTCTAGGGGATCTCTCTTAGGGGTGATCGAATCGTCCACAATGATGGCAGTGTGGGGATAATCACGCTGATAGTGGCTTCTGTGACAAGCCGGGTACTTGGCTGTCGTGGGTCTTGGGTACTGTAGATTTGGCTGATGCAGTGTAACACCCTGTTTTTGCCAAACCCTAAAATAGCCAAAATCCACATCTTGAACCCAAACCCTAATCTGCTTCAGCCATTCCCTTCTAAGTGTTGTTCAGAACATTTTTCCCTTCGGGATCACCTCCAAAATCTCATCCTAAAACTGAGTTTCGACCCTTGCCGTCTCAGAACCCTAATTACTCTAATTTTACCCTAAACTGTTTTTCCCCAATTTTGTCAAAACCCTTCAGATTTTGCCCGATCTTACCAAACTCTGGCCAGATGAGTTCTAATAATTTTATGCAACTTATCTGCGAAATCAGATTTCAGATCAGCCCTCCAGATCTCCAGATTTGCAGATCAGTCCCTGGAGCAAAGTTCTGAAAATTGCAAATCAGCCCTTCTATTCTTTTCGGCTGTTTTCGACCAGCCCCTGGTCGTTGCCCACGACCAGCGCACGAGTCGCCGTTGCCGCGCTGTGTTCTCGCCGTGTTTGCTCGCCGCCGGTCACCACTTCTTGTCGCTTGTGCCCATGAGCTGCTGTGCCACCCCGTGCGCACGTGCCAGCGCCGTTGCTTCGCCTCGCCCAGCGGATAAACGGCCGCGCTCCAGAGCTTTGTTTTCGCGCGCGCTCCCGTTGCCGTGGCATTTGCATGGCACTACGTGTCGTTCCCGGAGCTGTGCCGCTGCCTCCGCATCTGCGCCGTCCCGGACGAAGTCCCAAGGCGCCCTGGCGTCGCTGGCAAAGCTGCAGCACCGCCTGAAGCAAATCACATCACCGTCGCCGTCGTTGCGCCTACGCCCGACAAGCTTCTCCCCGGCGCAAGCAACCGCTGTCGCTTTATCCCTCGCAAGCTCCGCCCCTGGACCTATTTAAACCCTCCCTGTGCCTTGAGAGCCTCAAGCCTCCAGAAAATCGGCTAAGTCCCAAACTCCACCGTTTTCGCTTTCTTCTCCGGCGAGCCAGTGAGTGAGCTCACGGTGCCAGCCCATCTCGCTGCACCATTCTCCAATCCAAGGCCACCAGTGAGTTCCCCTCTTCACCCTTTCTGTGTAGTAGCAACCAATTTCTCCCCGACGATCCCCAGCGCCGGCTATCGCCGGAAAGGCCCAACTGCCCTGTTTCCCCAATGCTAACCAATTCGTCCCGAATTAGCTCTCGTCCCAGTAGTAGAAACTGATCCTTAGCCATTTCTTAGCAAGCCTATGGAATCCAAATCCCCAATTGAGCTCAAATCGAAGAAATCCCATTTTGGAACCTCAGCCGTTCGCCGGACCTCGGCGCCAAGCTTCTCCGGTCATTCTCCGACCAAATTGACTGCACCAGTAGCTTCTACACTCCACCCTATCACTCCCTGAGCAAAGAATCGAGTTCAAACGCCTTGTGGTAAAAATCCCCAATCCCCAGTGTCGTCTTCTCCAGCGCCGGTCGCCGGAATTATTTCCCGGCCGATCTAGCCCCTGAAACCTTGTCCCTTAGCTTTGCCTCAGCTCCCTGATCAATTCTTTCCACTAGCCCGACACCTGGATCTGCCTAGATTGTGAGTTATGCCTTTGCCAAACGTTTGTCCAGATCAATGTCTGTGCCGTGTCGCCACCGCAGTTCATCGCCGGATTTGGCCGCCCTCCGGTCACTTTCAGCCCTTATTCTTGTTGAGTATTTTGTTCCTGTTAGTAATGCCTACCTCCCAGACAAAGTGTTGCATCAATTGGAGCCCTGGATCAAAAGTTATGCCATGCCCTAGTTTCTGGCCATGTCCAGCACTATGTCAGTTCATGTCAGCCACTGACATTGACCTTGTTCAGCCCCTTCTGGTTGAGCAATTGAAATGCCACCTTGTCCTTTAGATTCCTGGAGTTGAGATCTACAACTTTCTCTATTATCACTTCTCCAGAAAACCATCCTAAGATCAGTTTGAAGCTATGCCAAAGCCATGAACCGAATGTCGACCCTCCGACGTTCAATCCTTTTTAGCCGTTTCTTCGACCAGAGCCCTTGTGACCTTGCCCTAACCCTTTCCCTTGCGTGCATGACTTATTTACTTAATAATTTCTATGGAAACTATTTTCTGTATGCTTATGGTATGTGTTTGTGTGTTGGTTGATTGCTGCAGAGTCAGAAGCTGAAGGAGCAGAGGAAGTCTTTGAAGATCCGTCTGAGTACTTAGACCCAGCATTGCAAGGCAAGCCTCATTCCTTTGATCATGTCTCCGCCCAATATTTTCATATGAAGTATATTCACTGTTTCTTACTATGCATGCTTATTTGAGATACAAGTTATGTTTGAATGACATGAATAGATATCACCTAATGAATCATGAAACCCCTTTTGTTATTGAACCTTCATATATATGCTTTTTGTCACCCTAGGACTCATATACTGGATATCCACATTAAACTTGAAATGGTCAAATACATGAGAAGTTATGATCAAAACCGATTTGTCAAGAAAACTGATAAAAGGGATCAGTAGTGAGGATTGGTTTGTATGGAGAGGGTGCGGTGCGCACCAGGGAATGTGAATGTTCCTCACTATTGGTTCATAAGGACGAGAACCTTGTGCTGTGTCTCTATGCGAATTGTAAACGTACCAACCACTTGCCTGGTATGGCACAGGCACAACTTAGTAGCTTTTTGGTATTAGCAGTTCCCTGCATGGTTTGTCGGTCTGGTTTCTCGCGTGGAAACTGGTGGGCCGCAGTTCGGCCATGAGTGATGTGAGTTCAGAAAAATGATGAGAGATAAAGGTGGAAAGAAGGAAGACGCCCTACGCCTCAGATTAAGCCGTGTGCGGTTGTAATCTTGAACGGTCATATGTCTTGCGTGGACACAGACCAAGGCTATGTGTCTTGCGGGAACATAAGCCAGAGGCTAGGAAGTAAGGCAGTGGGGAGGACCCACAACGGTACTTGAGACTTAATTGTCTATTTATCGGGCGGGGATACTGTTAATACTGAACTGCAAAAGCGTTGTGTGATCTCGGCCTTGTCACATGTGTATAAGTCATATGGAGCTGATCCGACTTGAAAGCCGAGTGAACCAGTGGATTTAAAAAGAGGTACACCTTTGCAAAGTGTAAAAGAAGTATCAGATACTCTGTACTCCCAGGTTCAGGAGTCTTTTCGTAGTGGATGTTATCCATGGGTTATAGCACAAGTAATGTTTTGGAATGTTTTCATAATGCGGCTAACAAAGTAGTGACTCATGGGAGACCACTACATCTAATGTTTTATTGAAAACCTGTTTAATGTTTAAAGTATCATTTTCATGACAAAGTACTGTTTTACTGAACAAATGACTTGGAAATCTATATATCTCTATCCATATGAAACTGAAACCCCGGAATCATATGTTTCACCCTCATGTAAGTACAATTGCATTAATCCCTGGAATGAGTGTTGCTGAGCACCAAGTGCTCACCCTTGCATTTATATCCCACTGTAGAAGAGGGATTCGAGGATCCCGATTCCTTCAGTTATGAGTACTCAGCAGAAGATGGAAGTGCCCCGGACGAGCCCACGTTCTAGAAGGATTATGCACCAAGTCAAGTCAGATGTGGGAGAAGCCTCTCCAACTCCGCTGCTGATTGAAGTCAAGCTGTTTGTCGTTGCTTTGTGCTTTATGTTGTGTGTTCGGTACTTGGATACCGATTCTGGTTCTGATAAACTGGTTATTTTCCTAGCAACTCTACTTAGCGCCATTTTCGGTGCTTTGGCTATGTAATATTGGCCATGTTGGCATGATACTTGTTTAATGATATTACTATGCTTGTGTGGTTTAAGCTCATGTGGCATCATGCTGTGTGTAACCTACCTGGGCGGTTACCAAGGTGATTCTCAAATGGGGGTCTCACAGCGAATGGTATCAGAGCATGAAGCTTGACTGTAGGTCGTGACCCTTACTAGAATGGGCGTCCCTAAAGTAGAGAATCGCTAGATTATTTGGTAAAAATCTAATTGTGAAAAACCTAATTTGTTTAAGAAAAGCATAATGAGTATTATTTGAAAATTTTCAAAACCGTTTTCCTACTTTTAAGTGTTCCGTGTCTCATTATCGCAGATGGCCCCTGGTAAGAAGCTAATTCACGGAGACGAGTTGGGATCATGGGCGTTGATGCTTTGGATGATGTTGCAATTCCTTGGAGCAAGGGACAACCAGCGACCAGTCTACTACGTCCGTCGTGAAGAAGTAGATGGTAGACCTTTTGGTTTCCGTGCCTCAGTGATTGTGTATGAGATTCCAGAGATCGGGAGAGGATCAACAAGAAAGGAAGCTCATAGAGAAGAAGAAGAAGATGCCATCCAAGACGCTGCTCGTCGTGCTATAGGTACCATCCGCCAGCTGTTCGATGATTTTCTTATAGGTTCTCCTTTCTGCTTTGTACCCTACCAAGTCCCTGGATCGGATCGTCGAACTATTCATCCCTCCACCAACCAGAGAGATGCCATCCTGACCAAAACCAGAGATGTAGTCCAAGTCTTGGAGTCAAGCTACACTCGGTTGTTGCGTGAGCATGAAAATGCTCGGGATGACCGTCACTATCTCGAAGGAGCGCTTGCGAAGGTTCGCTCAGAACTCCAAGAGAAAGAGAAGCATATCCAAGAGTTGGCTGAACCTAGCAGAGCACGAGAAGTCGAAGACGAAGGGTCGGTGAACAAGAAGAACCGCTTGAAGATAAGACTCACAGCCCGCAAGATTGTGGGAAGACCTAGGGATTACCTGGGTTATTTCACGCCTGCTTCGCGTGGCATTGTGATCAACACCCCTGCACCAGCATATCCTACTCTCGCGAAAGGGAAGGAAGTTCCTGAAGGCAAAGGAAAAGAGATTGCTACATGCGACACCAACGGTTCATCTGAGGAAGAAGAGGACAATGATATGGAATGGGACCCTATGGATGCCGACGAAGATCAAGAAGAGGAAGACCCCGAAGAAGTGGAACCTTGCAGTTCTTCCAGGACCGACAGGAGATCCTAGTTTTCTCTTCAGCTTGACCCTTCTGCTCTAGCCCTTGTAATCGTTAGTTTTTAGCTCTTGTTGTGGTAGTTGCTTTGTTTGTATTGTTTGTTGGTAACTCTAAGGCTGTAAAAGTGAAAACCTTGTATCTTTTGAAAACCTTTGAAGATAGAAATCGCATGTTCCAATCCAATCTCTTGGGTTGATCTTTCATTTCAGCTTGTGTTCAATCTGTGCTCTCTTGAATTAGTAGTCTTTTCTCAATTATCTTGTCAGAACAGAATGGTGAACACCAGAGGTAGAATCCAAGGCTCGGAAGAAGTCCCAAGGAACACATCAACGAGAAGGACTAGAGATACCTCAGATCAGCCAAATTCATCGACCTCAGTACCGCAAGGGGGAAATCTGACAGAAATACTGATATGGATGGAACAAAACTGACAGAGATCTGCAGAGGTACAGAGTCAAATTCTGGAACAGTTGATGCAAAACTCCGCAACACGACGCGAGGAAGGTTCGAACATTGGGGCAAGACTGACAGACTTTCAAAAGACGCGTCCTCCAACTTTCTCCTGCACTGAAGACCCGATTGTGGCAGACGATTGGTTAAGAGAAATTGAGAGGAAATTGGACACTGTCAGGTGTAATGATGAAGAGAAGCTGCTGTATGGACCCCATCAGCTCACAGGATCGGCTGCAGCATGGTGGGAAAATTACAAGACGGTACACCCTAATCAGAATTCCATTACCTGGAATGAATTCAAGGAACAGTTCCGTAAGTACCATGTCCCCAAAGGAGCTATCCAAGCCAAACGCAGAGAATTCTTGAATTTAAGGCAAGGAGGAAGGACGGTGAAGCAGTATTTGCATGAATTCATCAAATTGGCCAGGTATGCACCTGAAGATATCATGACAGAAGAGCGGAAGATCGACAGATTTTGCGAAGGCCTACAAAACTCATATCAGTATCACCTGTCAACGCACGAGTTCACGGACTTCCAAGTCCTTGTGAATCGAGTGCTCAAAACGGAGGAGAAAAGAGGCATAGTAGAAGAAGACCATAAGAGGAAAAGTATAGCATATCCATTTCAAGGCAATTCTAGTCGAGGGAGACCAGCACCATATGCCAGAGCCGCTTTCAGAGCACCCGCACCTCCAAGACCCCAGAGGACTTCATCACCAACAACTCTAACATGTCCCGGATGCAAAGGGAGTCACCTCTACAAAGATTGTACGCTGAAAAATACAGAGTGTTTCCATTGTGGCAGAAAAGGACACCGCAGAGAGACTTGTCCACTTCAACATTTACCTCCCAGTGTTGCTAAAGCTCAAGCAGCCAAATCCCCTACACCTACACGAACTATTGCCAGAGGAGCACCACAAGCCAGAGGAGGAAGATTCCAACCCAGCAGAGGGAGAGGAACATCAACCACCGGAGGAAGACTCAACTTCGTGACTGCTGCAGAAGCAAGAGAGGCAACTGACGTCGTGATCGGTAGACTCTTGATCTCCTCTCAGATTTCAGTTGTTTTATTTGATCCCGGTGCAACTCATTCATTCATGTCAAAAGATCGCTTGTTGAGTAATAACTTGCCTGTGGTTGCTTTAGAGCATCCTGTCATCATTCAGTCACCTGGTGCTAGGATGATTGTTGTAACACCCTGGTTTTGGGGGTGAAAAGTTTTTGCATAAAATCCTGCATGCATGTATCCCAGTAGCAGTAGCCAGATCAGCTAAACCCTAATCTCTCCCAAACCCTAAAAACCTCCAAATCTATTCTCTAGATCCAGATCAAGATCAGATCATCCAGATTTAACCTACCAGTTATTCTGAAGATAAAAGTCTTCAGGAGCCAGATTGAATTCCAACCCTAACTCCCAGTATCTAAGTCTCTTTCTGTTTTCGAAAACAGGAAATTCAGATTTACCCTAAGTACCCCAGTTTCCAGATAATTGAGTTATCATGATCTAACCCCATCCAGACTCAAGTATCTTTTGGAATATGTTCCTAGGTTTACCCTCAACTTACTCCAAAAAGTTGGGAACCATATTGTTTCATCTAAACACTTTTCGCAGTTTAGTCCAAATTTTACTGCGAATAAGTCCTTTTCTGTTTACCTGGAAGCCTGAAAAGGCTAAAATTCACAAATCAACTCCAACCTCATAAATTCTTCAGGGGACACCTCCCAAATACTATTTGATACAGATTTCCCTTCTGTCCAGACTTCAAAATCTCACCCCAACTACCAGAATTTGAGATCGACAAAATCCAGATCTATTTTACCCTAATTTTACCCTATTTTCAAAAATAGGTGAAATCCCTCAAACCTTATCAAATTTTCTCCAAATTTGAGCTAAATGAGTATTAATAGAAATATTATACTCATCCATGAAATCAATTTCTAGATTAAACCTCTCTAAGACCAGAATTACAAATCAGTCCACTTTCCAACCGAAATCATTACACTTATACCCCTGGCTCGACCAGATCTTGCTGTTCACGACCAGATGGGCTATTTCGACTTCGAGCAAAGCAGTACAATCGACCAGCTACTGTTGCTTCGACCTCGAGCTGCTGTCTTGCTTCGACCACGACCTGGGACAGCGCACGAGCACGGGAGCTTCGACCTCGAGCACGCCCTGTTGCACTGCTACAGTAGCCCATAGTCGTGGAAGCCAGCCGTGGTCGCCATCTTCGCCAGCTGAACAGTGCCACGTGTGCGAGCACTGTTGGCTACTGTGGATCTTCCCCGGCGCAACTCACAGCCATTGTTTTCTCCCGTTTGCACGCCACCGGCAACGGCTACAGCAGGAAAGCATAGCCACGTGGAGAACTCACCGCGGCCAGCCATCAGTTCACCTTCCCATCACCTGTAAAGCTCTCACGACCGCTCAACCAGTCACCTCCATCGCCAGCTCGCCGTGAAGTCGCGATTTTGTCACTTCCTTGCCGGCTACAACTCCCCGAGCTTTTCCAACCGTTGAAGCACCTCCAGCTTCCTGGGACTTAGCCAACTTCACCACACTCTAAAACACCAGAAAACCAGCAGCAGCACTGTGTCTTCTTCTTCCCCGGTGTGCAGCAAAGAGGGAGCACGGTGCCAAGCTTCTCCACTGCTTCCTTCTTAAATCCAACACCCCCAGTGAGCTTCCCTCATCCCCCTCATGCTTCTCGAGCTTGGAATTTAGTCTAAATACCCTCAGTCGCCGGCAATTTCAGTTTTACTCCAGTAGCTCCGGCGAGTAATTAACTTTATTCCAGAACGAATTGATCTTCGAGCCAGTAGTCAAATATGCTTAGAATAGCTCACTTAAGAGCCCTGAGCTACTGGTTTGAACAAATTCGTTGTAAAACAAAAACCCCCAATTTCCAGCCATGAACATGAACTTGTACTTGCTGATTTAGCTTCTCTGTTGAGCAATCTGTTAATCTAACTTCACCAATGCATTTCTAGTACCCTGAGGACCATACTCAAGCAAGGAATTGAGTTCAATCACTTTAAATCAGAAATGCCCAAAACAGATTTGAGTTCATCTTTTCTCCAGCCAGTATCTTCCAAATCCAGCCACTCCAGCTCAAACCACTTTGCCATTTAGATGTTTTGGACCATTCTGAGCAACTTTGTCTTCTATCACCACTTCCAATTCGGCCTAGATTGTGAGATATAGCTATGCCCTAGTTGGCTGCACTGTTTATGTTGCATGTGCTCCAGGCCAGTCAACTTCCTTGCCAGTTTTCATCACTTTCCGGCCATCTCCTGCCCTAAATCCTGTGGAGACATTTGTTCCTGTTACAAATGCCTAACTACCAGACAAAGTGATGCATCATTTGGAGCCCTAGATCAAAAGTTATGGCAAACCCTAGTTTCTGGCCATGTCAACTCTATGTCAAACTATGCCAGTCAGTGGCATTAGCCCTGTTCACCCACCTCTGGTCATGCAAACCAAAAATTACCTTGTCAAACAGTTGCTTCACTACCTTGTGCATCATTTGCTTGAATAAAAACCCATTTTGGCTACTAGAAACTGTTCAAACCATGTCAATGCCATTCTTGGGCATTGTCAGCCTATGTCAGCCAATGGCATTGGGCCATTTTGACCCCTTCTAGGTATGCAAACTGAACATAACCTTGTCCCTTAGACTCCTGATGTTGTGATCTACATTTTATTCTACTGTCACAACTTGAGTTGAGCCCTCTATCATCCATCGACCCTATGTCGATGCCTTGAACCGAATGTCGACCTAAAGGCGTTCGCTGTTTTTGAGCGAACCAGCAGCAGCCTTGATATCATTCTGGTATTTTGGAACATTTGGAACCTTGTAAACCCTTGACAACTAATCTTAACCTTGGTTTCCATAGTTTAACCCTAATCGCTTCCAAATCTTGTATCGCCTAAGTGTTTCTCCTTGCATTATCGCATATAGTGGAATAGTAAGAGTAGGATTGATTGTAATGCCTGTTTGCTTGTTTGATCCTTGTTCAGAGCAAGAGTCCGAGTTCGAAGACTTCGTCGCAGACCCGACATCAACTGCTGTTTCTTACGACGCGGAAGGCAAGTCATATTCTTGAACATTCTGAACCTAGATTTTATGAATTGCTAGAATATCCCTTGATTATAAAATAATAATATTGCATGAGAGAGATTGAGAATAGTTGAATTATGAAATGGCAGCATCAGGCTGATACCTATGAAATGTGAATTGATCAAATAATGAGCCATGAATTGATAAGTATATGTATATAAATCTATATTCATGAAATAAAACCCCTAGCCGTGACCAGTATTTTGGTATGGAATGGTGGTAGCACTGGAGGTGCTTGGCTGCACTGGTTGTGCGGGCACTGAAGGTGCATGGATTGTGGTATGATCTGGTCACTGGCATATAAGGACCTAGAACCTTGTGTTGTGCGTCTAGTGGCATGATTAACGTGCCGACCGCAAGCCTGGTATGGGACAGGCCTGAACAAGTAGTATGTGGATCACACATGAAACCCCTATATGACAAACTCACGATTAACACGGGGTGCGCTCCAACACATATCACAGGATGTGATCATGCACGCTGACCCTGAGGGGAAGACGCCAATTAGTGGGGGTTGTGAAACCCTGCCACAGCTGTGGTTTGCGTGAAGAAAACCACGGGGTCTGGGGTGAATTGTGTGTGAAACATGGCAAAAGTTCTTGTTATCTCCACCTTGCCGCTCACAGTATGAAGTGAGTTAGGGGTCCAATCCTTGTGATAGGAAGGGCATGAAAGTGGATATATCTTGCGGGTAAATTGGTACCACTCTGCAGAGTTAAAAATGTATTTGAATACTTCGTGCTCCCGAGTTTTAGGAGTATGCCGCGGTGGATTGAATCCACGGGGTGTGACACAAGTATTGTTTTATAAATTAAAATTTGTTAAGTCAAGATTACCCAAGTGACATGTGTTGTCATGATAAGGGGTGCTGCCGTAGGCTGTCATGTGTTGACGTGTCGCGGTAGTACCATAATTTAGTGATCATATGATATCTAAGAGGCATGTGGATTGTGCCCTAAGTATATGAAATGCTGCCATGAGCATGAGATTTGAAAAGCTTGGAAGAAAAGTATTTATGGAAAAACCCTCTCACCTCTTTCCCTCAATAGCATAGGATCATGACATCTCTACTATACATATCTCTACTCTTACCTATGACTTGCTGAGTACGTAAGTGCTCACCCTTGCAACTTATCAACAATAGATGGAGTGCTACAATACCAAGACGAAGGCTTGGAAGATTTCGTGGATCCAGAAGGAAGAGAGCCAGTTCTGCCAGAACCCTGAAGTGTGCTGTTCTGCCGTCAACTTCTTACGACTGTGGGGGTTTCGCCTAGCTTCCGCCGAGTAGTTGTCTTTTGTTTCAATTAGACCATTTGTGCCGTGAAGGCATTGTATTACTCTTGTTGTATCAGGCCAGCAGGCCATACTGTTTATCAATGATATTTTGTAAGTTACTCTGCTGCAATGAACTCCTGTGCTTGACTTATCCTGGGAAGTCAGTGGTATGTATGTATGAGGCCAGCTGCAGCGAGCTAGGTCTCCACGGGAGTAGTCGTGGTACCCTGTGCGGGGCGCGACAATTGTTAATTCCATCTGTAGAAATGTTGCCTTCTGTATCGGCAATCTAGAATTCCTGGCAGACGTGCTAGTTCTAAACCTTCAAGGATTAGATGTCATTCTTGGAATGGATTGGCTGGCCAAGCATAAGGGATTGATGGATTGTGAGAAGAAAACAATCACCCTGACAAATGCCATTGGAAAGCAAGTTACATTCCATGCAGACAGAACTCCAATCTGCGACCACCTGCAGAGATTGAACTGCATTGAAGAAGTGAAGCTTGAAGAGGTGCCGATTGTCAATGAGTACCCAGAAGTCTTTCCAGAAGAACTTCCCGGATTACCACCAGATAGGGATATAGAGTTCACTATTGAACTGAAACCCGGATCCGCTCCGTATGCTAGAAAGTTGTTTCGGATGACAGGTCATGAGCAAGAGGAACTGAAGAGGCAGATAGCTGAATTGGAAGAAAAAGGATTCATCAGATCAAGCTCATCACCATGGGGAGCCCCAGTACTCTTTGTTAAGAAGAAAGATGGTAGCATGCGACTTTGCATAGACTACCGTAAGCTAAACGACATGACCATTAAGAACAAATACCCCTTACCAAGGATAGATGACCTTTTTGACCAGCTCAGAGAAGCGAAAGTGTTCTCAAGAATAGACCTGAGATCGGGATACCACCAGTTAAGGATCCGAGAACAGGACATCCCTAAAACTGCTTTCGTGACCAGATACGGGTTGCATGAGTTTACAGTGATGCCCTTTGGATTAACTAATGCACCCGCGGTATTTATGAATCTAATGAACAAGATCCTTATGGAATTCCTGGATAAGTGCATCATTGTATTTGTAGATGATATCCTCGTCTATTCCAAGACAGAGGAGGAGCACGCACACCACCTGAGGATAGTGCTACAGAAACTAGCAGACCACCAGCTATACGCCAAGTTCAGCAAATGTGCTTTTTGGCTGAAGATCTCTTTCTTAGGACACATCATCTCAGGAGAAGGAATATTTATGGACCCGTTGAAGATACAAGCTGTTACTGAATGGAAACAACCAGAAACCGCAACAGAAGTTAGAAGTTTCTTGGGATTGGCGGGATATTATCGAAGATTCGTAGAAGGATTCTCGAAGATCACCAAACCGCTGACCCAGCTACTGAAGAAGAACGCCTCTTTTAATTGGACCAAGGAGTGCGAAAGAAGTTTTGAGGAATTGAAGAAAATACTGACAACTGCACCAATCCTGATACTACCGGACGTCAAAAAGGATTTTCAAGTCTACTGTGACGCCTCCAAGCAAGGATTGGGATGCGTATTGATGCAAGAAAGGAAAGTGATAGCTTATGCATCAAGACAACTACGACCTCATGAGGAGAATTATCCAACACATGATTTGGAGCTAGCTGCGGTCGTACATGCACTAAAGATATGGAGACACTACTTACTAGGCAGTAAGTGCGAAATTTATACGGATCATAAGAGCCTGAAATATATCTTCACGCAACAGGAGTTGAATATGAGGCAGAGAAGATGGCTAGAGCTGATCAAAGATTATGATCTAGAGATCCACTATCACCCGGGAAAAGCCAATGTAGTGGCTGATGCCTTGAGCAGAAAGTCTCGTTGCAACCAGATAACACAGCTAGAAGTGCCAACACAGCTAATCAAGGACTTCGAAAGGTTGCAATTGGAATTAGTGGACCAAGGAACCATCACTACCCTAAAGATGGAATGTGAGTTGAAGGATAAGATCCGACAAGCTCAAGCGATTGACCCAGACCTTCAAGAGATGAAGGAGGACATGAGGAGCAAAGATACAACCAACCTTCGAGAAGATGAACAGGGAATTCTATGGTACGATGACCGTATCTGCATTCCAAATGACAACGAGATCAAAGGCTTGATCATGCAAGAAGCTCATCAAACCCCATATTCCATACACCCAGGCAGCACCAAAATGTACAAGGACTTGAAGAAAAATTTTTGCTGGAAAGGAATGAAGAGAGAAATTGCCAAGTTTGTCACAGCTTGTGACACATGCCAAAGAGTGAAAGCAGAACATCAAAAGCCTGCGGGACCGCTACGACCTCTACAAATCCCAGAGTGGAAGTGGGATGAAATCGGAATGGATTTTATTGTGGGACTGCCAAGGAAGAGAAAAGGATTCGATTCTATATGGGTCATAGTAGATAGATTAACAAAGGTAGCACATTTCCTCCCAGTAAAGACCCTATATACAGCTAAGGACTTAGCAGAGCTGTATCTCAACAGAATAGTTGTCCTGCACGGAGTGCCGAAGGCTATCGTTTCCGACAGAGGAGCCCAGTTCATTTCAAGATTTTGGCAAGAGTTGCAGAAAGCCCTGGGCACAAAGTTAAAATTCAATACCACTTACCACCCTCAAACTGGAGGTCAGACTGAAAGGGTAAACCAAATTTTGGAAGATATGTTGAGGGCATGTGTTTTGGATTATGGAGACTCTTGGGAGTTATTTCTACCGTATGCAGAGTTCACATATAACAACAGTTTCCAAGCAAGCCTACAAATGGCACCATATGAAGCTCTATACGGAAGAAGATGCCGCATGCCTCTGTATTGGACAGAAATTTGTCAAAAGCAACATCTAGGACCCCAGTTAGTAGAAGAAGCCACAGCCCATGTTAGAATCATACAAGAAAAACTGAAAATAGCACAATCTAGACAGAAAAGCTATGCAGATAATCGTAGAAGAGAGCTATCTTTTGAAAAGGGCGATTATGTGTATCTCAAGGTTATGCCATACAAAGGAGTTCGAAGATTCCAGATGAAGGGAAAGTTAAAACCTAGATATGTGGGACCATATCGAATTCTGGAAAAGCGAGGTGAAATGGCATACAAGTTGGAATTGCCACTAGAACTGACCGGAATTCATGACGTATTACATGTGTCTCAGCTGAAGAAATGCTTGAGAAAACCAACAGAACAGATATCTCCTGCAGAGATTGAGATTCAACCAGACTTATCTTGTCAAGAATACCCTGTCAGAATTCTGGAAACCAGAGAGAAAGTACTGAAGTCAAGAACCCTCCGATTCTGCAGAGTCCAGTGGAACAATCACTCAGAGGAGGAGTCAACTTGGGAAAAAGAAGAAGATCTCCGCCGAGAATTTCCCTTCCTATTCTCTGACCTGCCCTAATCTCGAGGACGAGATTGTTTCTAAGGTGGGTAGATTTGTAACACCCTGTTTTTGCCAAACCCTAAAATAGCCAAAATCCACATCTTGACCCCAAACCCTAATCTGCTTCAGCCATTCCCTTCTAAGTGTTGTTCAGAACATTTTTCCCTTCGGGATCACCTCCAAAATCTCATCCTAAAACTGAGTTTCGACCCTTGCCGTCTCAGAACCCTAATTACTCTAATTTTACCCTAAACTGTTTTTCCCCAATTTTGTCAAAACCCTTCAGATTTTGCCCGATCTTACCAAACTCTGGCCAGATGAGTTCTAATAATTTTATGCAACTTATCTGCAAAATCAGATTTCAGATCAGCACTCCAGATCTCCAGATTTGCAGATCAGTCCCTGGAGCAAAGTTCTGAAAATTGCAAATCAACCATTCTATTCTTTTCGGCTGTTTTCGACCAGCCCCTGGTCGTTGCCCACGACCAGCGCACGAGTCGCCATTGCCGCGCCGTGTTCTCGCCGTGTTTGCTCGCCGCCGGTCACCGCTTCTTGTCGCTTGTGCCCGTGAGCTGCTGTGCCACCCCGTGCGCACGTGCCAGCGCCGTTGCTTCGCCTCGCCCAGCGGATAAACGGCCGCGCTCCAGAGCTTTTTTTTCGCGCGCGCTCCCGTTGCCGTGGCATTTGCATGGCACTACGTGTCGTTGCCGGAGCTGTGCCGCTGCCTCCGCATCTGCGCCGTCCCGGACGAAGTCCCAAGGCGCCCTGGCGTCGCTGGCAAAGCTGCAGCACCGCCTGAAGCAAATCACATAACCGTCGCCGTCGTTGCGCCTGCGCCCGACAAGCTTCTCCCCGGAGCAAGCAACCGCTGTCGCTTTATCCCTCGCAAGCTCCGCCCCTGGACCTATTTAAACCCTCCCTGTGCCGTGAGAGCCTCAAGCCTCCAGAAAATCGGCTAAGTCCCAAACTCCACCGTTTTCGCTTTCTTCTCCGGCGAGCCAGTGAGTGAGCTCACGGTGCCAGCCCATCTCGCTGCACCATTCTCCAATCCAAGGCCACCAGTGAGTTCCCCTCTTCACCCTTTCTGTGTAGTAGCAACCAATTTCTCCCCGACGATCCCCAGCGCCGGCAATCGCCGGAAAGGCCCAACTGCCCTGTTTCCCCAATGCTAACCAATTCGTCCCGAATTAGCTCTCGTCCCAGTAGTAGAAACTGATCCTTAGCCATTTCTTAGCAAGCCTATGGAATCCAAATCCCCAATTGAGCTCAAATCGAAGAAATCCCATTTTGGAACCTCGGCCGTTCGCCGGACCTCGGCGCCAAGCTTCTCCGGTCATTCTCCGACCAAATTGACTGCACCAGTAGCTTCTACACTCCACCCTTTCACTCCCTGAGCAAAGAATCGAGTTCAAACGCCTTGTGGCAAAAATCCCCAATCCCCAGTGTCGTCTTCTCCAGCGCCGGTCGCCGGAATTATTTCCCGACCGATCTAGCCCCTGAAACCTTGTCCCTTAGCTTTGCCTCAGCTCCCTGAGCAATTCTTTCCACTAGCCCGACACCTGGATCTGCCTAGATTGTGAGTTATGCCTTTGCCAAACGTTTGTCCAGATCAATGTCTGTGCCGTGTCACCACCGCAGTTCATCGCCGGATTTGGCCGCCCTCCGGTCACTTTCAGCCCTTATTCTTGTTGAGTATTTTGTTCCTGTTAGTAATGCCTACCTCCCAGACAAAGTGTTGCATCAATTGGAGCCCTGGATCAAAAGTTATGCCATGCCCTAGTTTCTGGCCATGTCCAGCACTATGTCAGTGCATGTCAGCCACTGACATTGACCTTGTTCAGCCCCTTCTGGTTGAGCAATTGAAATGCCACCTTGTCCTTTAGATTCCTGGAGTTGAGATCTACAACTTTCTCTATTATCACTTCTCCAGAAAACCATCCTAAGATCAGTTTGAAGCTATGCCAAAGCCATGAACCGAATGTCGACCCTCCGACGTTCAATCCTTTTTAGCCGTTTCTTCGACCAGAGCCCTTGTGACCTTGCCCTAACCCTTTCCCTTGCGTGCATGACTTATTTACTTAATAATTTCTATGGAAACTATTTTCTGTATGCTTATGGTATGTGTTTGTGTGTTGGTTGATTGCTGCAGAGTCAGAAGCTGAAGGAGCAGAGGAAGTCTTTGAAGATCCGTCTGAGTACTTAGACCCAGCATTGCAAGGCAAGCCTCATTCCTTTGATCATGTCTCGCCCAATATTTTCATATGAAGTATATTCACTGTTTCTTACTATGCATGCTTATTTGAGATACAAGTTATGTTTGAATGACATGAATAGATATCACCTAATGAATCATGAAACCCCTTTTGTTATTGAACCTTCATATATATGCTTTTTGTCACCCTAGGACTCATATACTGGATATCCACATTAAACTTGAAATGGTCAAATACATGAGAAGTTATGATCAAAACCGATTTGTCAAGAAAACTGATAAAAGGGATCAGTAGTGAGGATTGGTTTGTATGGAGAGGGTGCGGTGCGCACCAGGGAATGTGAATGTTCCTCACTATTGGTTCATAAGGACGAGAACCTTGTGCTGTGTCTCTATGCGAATTGTAAACGTACCAACCACTTGCCTGGTATGAGACAGGCACAACTTAGTAGCTTTTTGGTATTAGCAGTTCCCTGCATGGTTTGTCGGTCTGGTTTCTCGCGTGGAAACTGGTGGGCCGCAGTTCGGCCATGAGTGATGTGAGTTCAGAAAAATGATGAGAGATAAAGGTGGAAAGAAGGAAGACGCCCTACGCCTCAGATTAAGCCGTGTGCGGTTGTAATCTTGAACGGTCATATGTCTTGCGTGGACACAGACCAAGGCTATGTGTCTTGCGGGAACATAAGCCAGAGGCTAGGAAGTAAGGCAGTGGGGAGGACCCACAACGGTACTTGAGACTTAATTGTCTATTTATCGGGCGGGGATACTGTTAATACTGAACTGCAAAAGCGTTGTGTGATCTCGGCCTTGTCACATGTGTATAAGTCATATGGAGCTGATCCGACTTGAAAGCCGAGTGAACCAGTGGATTTAAAAAGAGGTACACCTTTGCAAAGTGTAAAAGAAGTATCAGATACTCTGTACTCCCAGGTTCAGGAGTCTTTTCGTAGTGGATGTTATCCATGGGTTATAGCACAAGTAATGTTTTGGAATGTTTTCATAATGCGGCTAACAAAGTAGTGACTCATGGGAGACCACTACATCTAATGTTTTATTGAAAACCTGTTTAATGTTTAAAGTATCATTTTCATGACAAAGTACTGTTTTACTGAACAAATGACTTGGAAATCTATATATCTCTATCCATATGAAACTGAAACCCCGGAATCATATGTTTCACCCTCATGTAAGTACAATTGTTTTAATCCCTAGAATGAGTGTTGCTGAGCACCAAGTGCTCACCCTTGCATTTATATCCCACTGTAGAAGAGGGATTCGAGGATCCCGATTCCTTCAGTTATGAGTACTCAGCAGAAGATGGAAGTGCCCCGGACGAGCCCACGTTCTAGAAGGATTATGCACCAAGTCAAGTCAGATGTGGGAGAAGCCTCTCCAACTCCGCTGCTGATTGAAGTCAAGCTGTTTGTCGTTGCTTTGTGCTTTATGTTGTGTGTTCGGTACTTGGATACCAATTCTGGTTCTGATAAACTGGTTATTTTCCTAGCAACTCTACTTAGCGCCATTTTCGGTGCTTTGGCTATGAAATATTGGCCATGTTGGCCTGATACTTGTTTAATGATATTACTATGCTTGTGTGGTTTAAGCTCATGTGGCATCATGCTGTGTGTAACCTACCTGGGCGGTTACCAAGGTGATCCTCAAATGGGGGTCTCACATGCAGCTTGGGTCTTTGACAAATGCATGCATATTCCTTCACCTGAAATGATGTGGCCTAAGAAAGGAATACCCTTCAGCCAGAAGGCATACTCATCCAACTTGGCGTACCACTGATGATATGCTAGCTTCCTTAACACTAGTCTGAGATGCTGAACATGCTCTTTTTCCGTCTTGGAGAAATTGAGAATATCATCCACGACCATAATAATGAACTTGTCTAGGTATTCCATGAGAACTTTATTCATCAGGTTCATGAATTCCACTGGTGTATTCCTTAGTCCGAATGGCATCACTGTGAACTCATACGATCCATATCTTGTCATGAATACAGTCTTTGGGATATCTTCTTCTCTAATTTTCAGTTGATGATAGCCGGATCTCAAGTTGATCCTTGAAATTATTTTCGTTCCTTTGAGTTAATCAAAGAGATCATCGATCCTTGGTAGAGGGTACTTTGTTTTTTTTTTTTTTTTTGTCACATCATTCAACTTCCTGTAGCTGATATCTTTCCTCTTGGCGAACAGCATTACATTGGGGTTCATTATCCAAAAACAGCACTGCATTGCATCGCATTGCATTGGGATTCCCCAAGAACTTGTTCTGATGAATCCTTTTTCTTCCAATTCTTCCACTTGCTTTCTCATCTCTTCCTATTCCTGATTCGCCATACATGCAAGTTTCCTTGCGCATGGGGCTGATTGTGGTTCCAACTTGACGGCAAACTCTATACTTCAGTCTGGTGGCATTCCAAGGGATTATTTCAGGAAAAACTTACAGGTGCTCGTTGACTACTGAGACACCCTCTACTTTGATCTCTTCAACACTGTTCAAGCTGTCCACACGGTTGATTAGTATAGATCTTTCTTTTCCTCTTTTCTCTCCTTTTCTTTTATTTTATTTTATTTTATTTTCTTCTTCTTTTCCTTTTTCTTTTCTTTTCCCTTTCCCTTCTCTTTTCCCTTTCCCTTCTCTTTTCCTTTCCCTTCTGCGCAGAATGTGACTTGTTCTCTTTCGGTCTTTTTCTCACAATCTATCTGGCCTCTGCGTTTTGCTAGCCAACCTATTCCAAGAATTATGTCTAACTCTTGAAGATTCAGAACTAGCAAATTTGCCAGGAATTCTAGGTTGCCGATACAGAAGGCAATATTTCTACAGATGGATTTGATTGGCATTCTAGCTCTAGGGGATTGGATTGGATTAGAATGCTCTAAGATCTGGTTCTGCACTGACATTGCCTGCTGTCTATTTTGCTCTATTCAAATCTGTATATCGTTGACATTTCCTCCTTGTGGCATAACAGATGACAATCCGGGTTGATTGTGGTTGGTACAGTCTCTGTAATCCTCATGTTACTGGTATCTTCCTCGCATTTTCTATCATGAGATCTTCCTCTATTGTTAACCAAACTGCTCTAATAGGTGGTCAAAGAAATGATTGCTGACTCGGAGGGAAACACAGATAGGGTACAAGCGGAAAACTGAGATCAATCCATGAGACAGGGATTGGAAAGTGCAAGATGCTTTTCATAAATTATATTTTTATAAAATACATAGTTTTGCTTCTACGGCTTATAGGAATGTTTAGCAATCAACACACATCAAGACAAGCAACTTCTACACAAAAGATCTAACGTCTGTTGTGGTTAGGCACAAAAGGTTAAACCAGGGAAAGTCTGGGATCACACGTCGGTATTGGAAGAATCATAAGGCTCTACCCCTTCCGAGTCTTCCTGATCTTCATCTGCGTCCATCAGGTCCAATTCCATGTTCTGGGATTTCGTAGACTACTACTGAAGCACGAAAGCTGTCTAAGGGGACATAACGCAAAAATACCTAAAAGTTGGAAATAATGTTTAAAGCTTTTTCAAATAATCAAAAAGAATAACTACATAATATATTTTTCTTAGCCAAATTAGGTTTTCACAAATAGATTTTAGTCAAATACTCTAACGATTTTGTTCTAGGGACGCCAATGTCTATAGAAGGGTCACGTCCTATAGTCGAGCCTTTTGCTCTGATACCAAGTTCTGTGGGACCCTCATTTGAGGATTCCAATGGCAACCGCCCAGGTGGATTGCACACAGAAAGGTACATCACAAGCTCACAACAACAGGATTCACTTTAATCAATAAGTCAAATAGATAGAATGAGTACAAGGTCACGAGGACCACTATTACATTATCATAAAGCCAAGAATGGCATTAATTAAAGTTGATACAAAGTAGAGGGTTTTTCATAAATCAAGAATCAAAAACAATAACACGAAAGCAGTAACAGAGGTCTTCATTTCCTTCTGCAGCGGTTTGGCTCGGGCCTTTACCACATCGAACTCAACTTGGCGCATGACCCTCCTAGAAGCTCAAATCGTCTGGACAGGTTCCTTCCTCTTCTCGGTGCTCAAGGCTAAAGGGATCGGGATCCTTCAATCTTTTCTTCTGAATTTGTTTGTAAAGGCAAGGGTGAGCATATTTTCCACAATGCTCAGCAAGTCCCGTTATGAGAATGCAGATACATAGATGAGGGGTTTTCAAGAAAAGGGGTCTTGGTTTTATATATATAGTAATAGAGTAGATTTTCACTCTCATTTTGAAGAGAAGACCTTTGTTTTCAAAAGCAGGGCTTTTAAAATCCTAAGCTAGATTTCTGAAATGTTGTGTGTGGCGGTCTTTCATGAGTCACCACTTTACTCAAATTTTGTGAAAAACTTTCCAAAAGCTACTTGTGCTGCATCGACGTGAATAGAATCCACAGCGCGTAGACTCCATGACCTGGGAGCTCAGAGTATCCGATACTTTTTAAACTTTGCAAAGGTGTACAACCTTAATCCACCAATCACTCAGCTTTCAAGTCAGGCCAACTCCATGCGACTTTTACGCATGTGATAAGGCTGAAGTGACACAACAGTTTACAGTCCTAGTATTAACTATTTCCCTGCCCGGTAAATAGACAGTTAAGTCTCAAGTACCGTTGTGGGTCCTCCCCACTGCCTTACTTCCTAGCCTGGGCCTATGTTCTCGCAAGACACATAGCCTCTCTTGATTACAGTCGCGCACGACTTAATCTGGCATAGGGCGTCTTCCTTCTTTCCACCTTTTCCTCTCATGATTTTTCTGATCTCACATCACTCATGGCCTTCTGCGGCCCACCAGTTCTCGCAAGAAACTGGACCGACAACCATTGCAGGGAAAAGCTAACACTAAAGAGAGCTACTAAGTTGCGCCCGTCCCATAAACAGGCAGGTGGTTGGTACGTTTTTCATGCCGCATAGAAGCACAACACAAGGTTCTAGTCCTTATGAATCTTTAGTGAGGAGTCTTTCACATTCCCAGTGCGCACACAGCACCATCCAATCAAACCATCCTCACTATCGATTCCAATCACATTTTCTTTCACAAAAAGGGGTTTTGAACATGCTTTTCTCATATGTGACCATTCAACATTTGTCATATAATCTTTAAGCATAGCAGAGCCTAAGCATGATAATCTAGGGTAACAAGGGTGCAGGGGTATTCAATGTCAAAAGGGGCTTTACAATCATTTAGGTCATATCTAGTCATCTTTATTGAAACATGACTCTTATGTGAATCTAAGGCATGCATATACTTGAAAACGGTTAACATACTTCATTTCAAAATAGTAGGCTAGACATGATCAAGGGATTGAGACTTGCCTTGCAATGTTGGGTCTAGTTACTTGGGCAATTCTTCGAAGATTTCTTCCGCTCCTTCAATGTCTGGTTCCACGGCGGATACAGATAATACACACATACACTACATAAGCATACAAAAGATAGTCTTTATGGGAAATGATACATAAAATATATCATGCATGCAGGGGAAAGGGTTTGGGCAAGGTCACTTGATATTGATCGAAGAGATGGGCTCAAAAGGACTTGAATGTCGAAAGGCTGACATTCGGTCCACGGATTGACATAGCTATAAGTTGGTCTTAGGTATGTTTTCTGGAAAAGTGGCAGTAGAGAAAGTTGTAGAAAACAACTCTAGGAATCTAATGGACAAGGTGGCATTTCAATTGCTCAAGTGTAACAGGTATAAACCATCTAATGCCACTGCTGGACATGCACTGACATAGTGCTGGACATGGCTGGGAACTAGGGCATGGCATAACTTTTGATCCAGGGCTTCAATTGGTGAACCACTTTGTCTGGGGGTTAGGCCTTGGCAATAGGAACAAAACTCTCAATAGGCTTAAGGGCAGAAAGTGGCCGGAGGGTGGCCAAATCAAGCGAGTAAACACGGTGGTCTGAGTCACTGGACGGTGATCTTGGCATTGGAATAACTTCTGATCCAGGTCGATTCAGGGATCGAGCTAGTAGACAATTTTGCTCAGGGTACCGAGATCTATCTAAGGGACAAAGTGTGCGGGGCTAGATCGGCCGGGGAGAAATTCCGGCGACCGGCGCTGGAGAAGACGACACTGGAGATTGGGGGTTTTCTATTTAAAGACTTTGAGCTCGATTCTTTGCTCAGGGAGTGAGAGGGTGAGGTGTGAAGGCTACTGGTGGGGTTAAATCCACCGGAGGATGGCCGGAGAAGCTTGGCAGCATGAGCCGGTTTGCTGGTCGCGCGCAATCTACGGGAAAGCTACAATCTCAGCTCAATTTCAAAATCCAAGTTCGTAGGATCGCTCAAAGGGTTGCACTGAACATCTTTCACCACTGGCACGAGGTTTAATTCGGATCGAATCGAGCAGTATTAAAGAAACAGGGGATTTGGGATATTCCGGCGATCGCCGGCGTTAGGGTTCGCCGGGGGCCAATTAAACGCTATGATACGGAGAGGGGAACGAGAGGAACTCACTGGTAGTCTTAGATTTAAGAGAGGAGCTTCGGGCGAAGCTGGCATCGTGAGCTCCTGAGGTGGCTCACCGGGGAAGAAACCGTTCACGGCGGCGCTGAGGAAGCTGCTACTCTCTGGTGCTATGGTTGAAGCAATGAAGCTACGGGGTGGTGCGGAGTGATTCTGGGCAAGGGAGGGAGATTATATAGGCGATGCGCTGAGCTCGGGAGTTGAAGCATATCGGGCGAGATTTGTGGCTGACACCGGAGAAACGATCGAGACGACGTCGGGACGCGGCAAGGACTGAGCCAGGGAAGAAGAATCACACGAAATTGGGCTGGAGCAGGGCGACGAGATCACTGGCTTCGGCATGGCTGCAACGTGGCGTTGCTTTGCTGCTGCTGGAGCACGCGCGCGCGGGAGAATCACAGCAAGGCGCGCTGAGGTTGCTCCACGGTGGCGGCACGGTTGCGCACAGGTGGCTCTACGGGGCGGTGACGGTGGCTGCGGGCGAGACTTCGTCGGCGGCGAGTCCTGCGGCGAGGCGAGGTGGTGAGGCTCTGGTTGTGCAACCTGGTCGAGGACGAAAATGGCACAAGGGCCTGGTTGTAATGCTTGGACTGAACTGCAAGGGATTTGGACTAATCTGCAAGGTTTTCTTTCGGGATCTTGGGCCTATTTGCAAATATGGAGATCTAAGGGGCTGATCTGAGTTCTGGTTTTGCAGGTGAGTGCTACTAATTCATTTGGACTCATCCAGCAGGAAAAATGGTGAAATCCAACAAGATCTGGTGGTTTTGACAAAAATCGAAAACAGGGTAATTAGGGTAAACAGGGTAATTAGGGTTTGAAACTTTGGCGAGGCTGAAACTAGGGTTTCGGTTCAGTTTTTGGAATTCTTCCTGAAGAGAAAAATGTCTAGAATAGTGAATGGGAGATATTCACTGAATCAGATCAAAGTTTGGAGATGGTCTGAGACTTTTGGTCTTTTTGAGCTTCTGACAAATCTAAAAAGGACTAATCCGCAATGCTTTTGGACTAAAAAGCGAAAATGGTCTGAAAGGCGGAGTTTGGTTACCAACTTTTTAAATTAAGGTGGTGGCACACCTGAGATCATAATTCTGAGATAAAGATCAAAATGGGGTTGAGACATCCAAGAATCCAATGAACATATACCGGCTGACAAGCTAAAGAGATGGCAAAATTTGGGATGTTACAATTATGATCTGAGGCTTGGATGTAAAATCAAATTACATAACTAAAAGGTTGGGGGCAAAGCAGACATGGTGACGTGGACGGATTTTCGATTTGTGGTTGCTAAGGTTGCAAACGACATAGTCATGTCGACAGGAGCGACATTGGACGCAGTCTGACAATGTTTGGTTAGGCTTTCTCAAGTTTTCTTCGAGACTTGAGTCAATAGATAATTGGAATATTGCTAAAGCTCTGGTTGAACAGTTGAAACACTAAGGCAAAGTTGATTTCTAGATTGGATGCAGATGCGGTAACATTCGAATGTCGGCGGATGAGATTCGAATGTTACCGCATCTGGGAGACATAGGTGAAGGTAGGTTCAGAAGAGGTTTTCTCATGAAGTGAGAGTTGAAAGAAACGTAGAGAAGATGTCTATGGACTTGTTGGACAAATTGGTTTTTGGTTTGCACGAGCAGAGGTGGCTAAACAGGTGACATAGACTGGACGTGGTTTTGCACTGCATTGACACTGATTTGGCAAGGGCTGACAATATATAAATGTCTTTGGATGAACCCTGGCACGATTTGGCAATGTCCTGACATAGAGTGACATTGTCTAAACGTGGGCTGACACTGCTCGGCAATGTCTTGGCATTGTCTGTTACAAGTTGGGTCATGGTCGAAATTTAGGGCAAGGTTGTTGGCTGCCGGTGAGCTTCTTCCCCTCCCTCCTTTTTATTCTTCTTCTTCTTGAGCTTCTTCGCCTCCTCCTTTTTCTTCTTCTTCCTCTATTTCTTATCGTCCTTCCTCCATTAGATCTGCAGCCGGATCTCGTGCCGCCGCTGTGCCGAATCCTGACACTCGTCACCAGAATACCTACGCCCCACCACGATCTCAAGCCACCTCACCTCCTCCACATGCTATGCAGTGCCTCCACACACACACGCATCCACGCACAGCCACTCCAGATACACCAGATCTGAGCCACCGTGCCGCGCCTCCAATGATCCCGGCAAATCCACACCCTAGATCTACTTCTTGCGCCGCCGCCGCCGTGTAAATCCATGTGCCGCACCGCTACAGCACGCCACATCACCGCGCCGCTCGTCGCCAAATCCATTGGATCTACTCCACCTGAGCTGCCTCCATCCTCTCAATCACTGATCACGTGCGCGGGGAAAAAAATTTGATACTGGCCTAGAACGTCTCGCAAGAGAACGAGGATGATGCAATGTCGTGGTATTGCGAATACCCCGGCAGGTTTTGTGAATGATCCTAGCGAAGAAAACGCGACGCGGGCTGACCGGGTGACCGGTCCTCCCCCGCCGGACAAAAACAATAATTGACACGAGGATTTATACAGGTTTGGGTCCCGGTGGGGGCCCTAGTCCTGTCGCCGTGCTCCCGACCGGAGTCGGCTGGGGAGGCTCTCTCAGGGGAGAGGCTTCCGGAGCACACCAGTGAGTTTTGGCTATTCCAATAATGAATCACTTGTCTTTACAACTGAGGGTACAAGGGCTATTTATAGCCCCAAAAAGAAGCAAGAAACACTAAACTACCCCGGACGCTACCGTCGGATCGAGGGGTAGCAACGTCCTTCTCCCGGTCAAGCGCCTTGGATGCTTGACAGGTGGTCGCTGATTCCCGAGGTGCTCCTCGTGTGACCTGCACGTGACTAACAACCAGAGACTTTACCTTTAGAAGGGCGATGAGGCCCGGCACATGCACCGGAGGCCAGGTCCCCGGGCCAAAGGCGGCTCCCGGGACCGGCACCGGAGGACAAGTCCCGGGAGCCAAAAGGCGGCGCCCGGGGCAAGCACTGGAGGCCACGTTCCTGGGCAAATGGCGGTGCCTAGGACCGGCACCGGAGGCCAGGTCCCGGGAGTGAAAAGGCGGCGCCTGGGGCAGGTACCGTAGGCCACGTCCCCGGGCAAATGGCGGCGCCCGGGACCGGCCCCGGAGGCCAGGTCCCAAGAGCCAAAAGGCGGCACCTGGGGCAGGCACCGGACGCCACGTCCCCGCGCAAATGGCAGCGTCTGGGACCAGCCCCGTAGGCCAGGTCCCGGGAGCCAAAAGGTGGCGCCCAGGGCAGGCACCGGGGGCCACGTCCCCGAGCAAATGGCGGCGCCCGGGACCGGCACCGGAGCCCAGGTCCCTGGAGCCAAAAGGCGGCACCCGGGGCAGGCACCGGAGGCCACGTCCCCGTGCAAATGGCGCCGTCCGGGACCGGCCCCGGAGGCCAGGTCCTGGGAGTCAAAAGGTGGTGCTCGGGGCAGGCACCGGAGGCCACGTCCCCGGGCAAATGGCGGCGCCTGGGACAGGCACCGGAGGCCAGGTCCTGGGAGCCAAAAGGTGGCGCCCGGGGCAGGCACCGGAGGCTACATCCCCGGGCAAATGGCGGCGCCCGGGACAGGCACCGGAGGACAGATCCCGGGAGCCAAAAGGCGGCGCCCGGGGCAGGCACCGGAGGACACGTCCCCGGGAAAATGGCGGTGCCCAGGACCGGCCCTGGAGACCAGGTCCCGGGAGCCAAAAGGCGGCGCCCGGGGTAGGCACCGGAAGCCACGTCCCCGGGCAAATGGCGGCGGCCGTGGCAGGCACCGGAGGCCAGCTCCTGGGAGCCAAAAGGCGGTGCCCGGGGCTGGCACCGGAGGCCACGTCCCCGGGCGCATGTGACGCACCTTACCTGGACTTAGTCTCGAGGAGATTTCCCCCAACAGCAGCCCCCCATGCCCCTCGGTGACGATGCTTGAGTCCCCGGTGGGTATGGTACATGTCACCGGAAAAATCTCCGGACCAAGCCACCGGAGCCGTGACGCTTCGATTCCCGTGCCGTGCGCTTTTGACCGTGCCGCTTCGCCATAAATGCACTCACGATTCGAACCGGTGCCTTGGTTTGCGCGCCAGTCCCATCGTTTCCCGCGCACGGTTTGAACTTCAACGGCCCAGATGCACCGCAAAGTGCCACGTGGCACCCATCTACGCCGCACTTCGCTCCTATAAATAGGGCCTTGGGGGGCCCGGCAGGTTCATTCCAAACTTCCAAACTTCAGCGTCTTGAGCTCTCCCGGTAGCTGGCTCCCGGTAACCAAGTGTCCGGAACTTTTAGACGTAGCCTCCTGAAACTTTAGCCACCGAAAAAAACAAAGCTGATGGCACCGAAGGGTCGAACGAAGATGACCGAGGTGCCCCCCGAGGAGGTCGCTCCGGACTTCCTCTGGGCGTCCGAGTTCACGGCCGAGGACATGGAGTCCTTGGTCGAACACGGAGTTGTTGAGGACGGGGACATCCGGGTCCCCGTGAAGAAGGACGGAGCCCCCCGCCCCAGGCCCAGAGAGATCGTGGCCTTCGAGGCCTTCCTTGAGGTGGGGCTCTGGCTCCCGGTGCATCCATTGCTCCAGGAGTTTTTGAAGGAGTACGGGGTGGCCCTAAACCACATCACCCCAAACGCCATCATCCGGATGGGCCTCTTCATTTGGCTCTTCGAGACGGCGACCGGGCAGGAGCCCACCCTACGCGCCTTCCGGTACTTCTACGAGCCGGCGGCGAGGAGCTCCCACCTGGTGAAGGGGGGACCCAAGTCCCCCTTCGTTTCGGTGATGCTGCAGATGCTGCCGTCCCGGGTAGCTGATTACTCGGCGGCAGCCTCCCGGGACCACTAGGGCGACTGGATCTGGAGGTGGTTCTACCTCCGGGTCCAGGACGACGGGGTGGCGTACGCCCCAGAGCCCCCTGCCTACAGCAGATCGTCCGCGCCGAACCCTCCAGTGTGGACGGACGAGGAGCTCGAGCTCCTCGGCAAGGTGATCATCTCCCGGGGCACCCGCTCTATGCGGGATGCCGCCGAGGAGATGATGCTCCTGAGGATCTCCCCCTTCTCACGTGGGAGAAGGGGGATCGGCATGGGCTCGGAGCAGCGGCCCCCGGTCAAGCCGGTGACCCGACGTAAGTCCCTGTTACCTGATGCATTGTAGTTACAAATCTTTGGAAATTTGACTAACTCTTTACCTTTTGTAGTCCGGCCGTACCCGGTGGCGCGGGAGAAGGTGGAGAACCTCCTGGGGAGGTACTTCGCCGACGAGCACGAGCGCATCGTGCGCCTCGTGGGGGAGGGCCCTCCCCGGAACTTGGTAGCCAAGGCCTTCGGGCTGAAGCTGCCGGAGAGGAAGACCCTCCCCACCCCCGGGTCGCACAAACGGGGGAAGGACGCCGCCGGGGGCTCCGAGCCTAAGAAGGCCAGAGTTCAAAAAGCCCCCGGTCCATCAACGACACCGGCTTCGACACCAGCAAAGCCTCGGGACGAGACCCCCGGGACTGGGCGTGCCCGGGCGCCTGCCCGGAAGGAGGTTACGCCCCGTCCCCCCGGCAGACCCGTTGAGGCTAGGGGGAAGGGGCCGGCCGCGGGCCGGGCGGCGTCTGATTCAGCGGACTACGCCCCCTCGCCGCCTTCGGTAGTGGCCCTCCCGGCGCCCCCGGCACCATTGGAGCCGGAGAATGCGGAGGTGAGGTTCGCGGAGGCCTCGCCTCCGCGGGTGGAGTGGCCGTAGACGAGGGGGGGTGCCCCTCGGTCTACGAGGTCCCGCCGGAAGTGGAGGTCCCGGGGGCCCTCCCCCCTGGGATGGGGACAGGGCTGATGATCCCCCCAGGCGTGGGACCCCTTCCTCGACTTCCTCGGCCACTTCCTCGGGGGACACCTCCTCCGCAACGAGGACGATGACCACCGCCACCCCGGTCGAGGTTATGCCAGGCGCCCAGGTCCGGGGGCCGTCACTGGCCGCGGCGGGACCAGCGCCGGGCGGGAGACCCCCCTGATTCCCGCGGGGGAGGTCGAGCGTTACGCGGAAGGCCTGCAGACCCCGAGGGTCCATGCCTACGTCGCGGAGGGAACGCTCCACAAGCGTTTTGGGGAGCTCCGGTCCCTCCAAGTCCAGGTATTCACCCGAAGTGGTTCTCGCTTTCTTTCGACTTCCTGCATCCAAAATTTTTCTAACTCTGGAATTTGTAGGGGGCGGCGATTACCTGGGGCGTTGAGCAGCGCATCGGCCGGCTGCTCCAGGACGCTGAGGACAAGGCTGCCACCTTCCTGGCTCAGCGGGATGAAGCTCTCCAGGAGCTGGCCCGGGTCCGAGCCCAGGTCCATGTCTCGGAGGCCATCAACGGCCGCCTTCGAGAGGAGGCGAAGGCGAAGGAGGAGGCGTTCCGGGAGCTCGAGGGGTCGAGCGTCCGGGCGGTGTTGGATGCTGGCCGCTCGGTCCGCTCGGCCCTCGAGAGCTTTGGGGTAAGCCTAGGCTTCGGGGGTGGCTCAGTGGTGCCCCGGGCAACACTCACGGAGGCTATGCGTTTTCTTAACGCACAAGTCTCCGTGATCACGGAGGCTGCGGACTCCCGGGCACAAGGCCGGGAGATCCCCGCCATCGCGGCCATGGCCGGGCTCGTCGAGCACCGGGGGGTGGGCGCCCGGGTGATCGGGGGCCGCATCCCCCGGAGCTTCCCCAAGTTCTTCGAGCCATCGCGCCGGGAGGTCGAGCAGCTCGCCGGGGGTTTCTACGACTGGATCGTCCGGGTGAGATTCCCGGCACCGGCGCCTCCAGCAGCGGATGCCCCGCCCCCGGCCCCGGGGGAAGCCCCCCAAGGGGAGGACGCCAATGAAAGAGTATGAGCCTCCCCCCGGGTCTTAGATAGGACCCTTCTGTTTTCTTAGGATTTTGATCCCGGTAGCTTCTTAGAAGAAGCCCCGGACACTTGTAAAAAGACATTTTGAATGCAATAGAATTAGAAATTTTTCTAAGTCTGGAATTGAATGCAATGTTACCAGGGCTCCCGGGAGGTTACTCCTGGGCGAAGGTCCGGGAGGGGTTCCCCGGGGGCCAGACCTTCGAGCCCCGACAGGTGCCCCCCGGGGGAAGCCCAACCGGCTTTGATCTTGCTAAGCCTCATCTCCGGGAAGCGCAGCGGGGACGCCGTCCGGGAGCCGATCCGGTTGAGGTGGCATCCGGAGTGGCACTTGGACCATTTTGTCAATCATCGCGCCGAGTTGTCCCCTCCGCGTCCGGGGTTCCGGATGATATCCCCTCTTTGGATACTTCCACCGGCGGGCTACGAGTACTGGCCCGAAGATGTGCTCCGGGAAGCTCGGCGCCGCGTACGTGCATTGTACAGGGACCTGGCCCGGGAGCTAGCGGAGGGCCTCCGGGAGTATTAGGCGTAGGAGCCTTAGGATGTAGAGAACTTCCGGGTTTTGACCCGGGTTGAATCGTTTCCGATGCCGACCGGAGGGGGAAGATGTCCTCCGGGTTGAATGATCAATGAAGCTGTGTTTGCGCTTTCTTCTTTGAGTCTTCTTTTGTTTTGTCTTGGATGGTTTGGACGACTCCTTTTCATAAGAATGAGCTAAAGTTGCTCGTGGTCGGTGCGGTCGAAACCCGGGGGTTCCTTATCCCCCCCCCCACAGCGGGCCAGAGGGTAGCTCCGCGTGCTGTGGGGGTAACAAGGCCCTTGGGGTGAAGATGACCTGTAGCATAAGAATTTTTTCAAGTTAGAAAATTTTAAAACGAGGTTTCCAAGGGAAAGACCTTCCAGGAGATAATCATCCGGTCGCCGTGAGAACGGGGAGCCGGGAATAAGGCCTCGTGTGGAAGAAACGCAAGAAAACCCGATGAGATTTCCGGAGGCGAGCTTCCTGGGAGACGATCGGCCGGTCGCTGTGAGAACGGGGAGCCGGGAATAGGGTCTCCGGGAATGAAATGTCCAAGAAATCTGTAATTTCTCCGGGAGACAATCATCCGGTCGACGTGAGAACGGGGAGGCGGGACTAGGGTCTCCGGGAGGCAAACATCCGGTCGCCGTGAGAACGGGGAGCCGGGAATAGGTTCTCCGGGAGGCAAACATCCGGTCGCCGTGAGAACGGGGAGCCGGGAATAGGGCCAGAAATCCTGAGGAAGATTCCGTAGAAAATTCTTCCGGGAGACAATCGTCCGGTCGCCGTGAGGACGGGGATCCGGGAATAAAGTCTCCGAGGAAAAGATATCCAAGAAAGCCAGAGACGTCCCGCTGGGGAGAGCTTCAACTCCCGGAGGAGGAAGTGCCCGATGACGAGTCTGAGTGTTTGGGTAGGGGAGTAGTCTCCCAAAGTGACTCGTTACCACGGCCGCTGGGGACAGGGTTGCCGCTTACACCCTCAGTCCACAAGGGCTGATCGTAAGCCGCCCTATAGGAGGGACTTGCTGGGTCTGGGCCCACTTCCTCAAGGAGAGGGCATCCTCACGAGCAGGGCTTCCTCGCAGAGAGGGCATCGCCGTTAGGGGTGGTAGTGAGAAGAACCTGCAAATGAAAGTTGAAAAGAATCCAGTTGTATTGATGACGAAATGAAATACAGTGCCTCCCCCGCGAAGCCGCGAGGGGGGAGGGAAAAGTAAATACAGTGTCCCTCCTCCCCCTCCGGCGTGATCGCTCCGGGGGAGGGGACAGGACCGTTAGGCTAAACATAGAACTTGCGAAGTAAACACAAGTTCCACGTGTGCTTCAGCTCCTGCTCTTGAAGGTTGGAGAGCTTGTAGGCCCCCGAGCCCCGGACCGCGGCGATCTTGTAGGGGCCCTCCCACTTGGGGGAGAGCTTACCCTGGGCTTGGGGGTCCGTGACGCGCTTGAGGACATGGTCCCCAAGGCGGAAGGATATTTCGCGCACGCGCTGGTTGTATGCGCTCGTAGATGGCGTGGCGGAGGAGCGCTCGGTCGCGTTCCTCCTCCACGAGGTCAATCTCCAGCCGCTGGTTGGCCTTGTTGGCCTGGTACGCTGCGGTCGTGGCTCCTTCCAGGCCAACGAGGGAGAAGGGAGTACGTCCCGTCGCCCGGGACGGGGTCGTGCTCATGGAGTAGAGGATGCTAGGGAGCTCCTCTGCCCAAGCACCTCGCTTAGAAGTGGTTTATTCGAGTCTCCGGCGCAATCCTTGTAGGATCACGCCGTTGACTCTCTTGACGGCCCCATTGCACCGGGGATGGGCCACTGAGGCGAAGTGGATGACGAGCCCCAGGCCTTCGCAGAATTCCCAGAAATAACCCGAGTCGAATTGGGTCCCGTTATCCACGGTGATTTCCCGGGGGACCCCAAAACGACAAACGACATTTTTCCAGAAAAACTGCTGAATGGCCCAGGACGTGATGCTGGCCAAGGGTTCCGCCTCTACCCACTTTGTAAAGTAGTCGACCGCGACCACCGCATACTTGTATCCTTCGGGCGCTGGGGGGAAGGGCCCTAAGAGGTCCATCCCCCAGTGCACGAAGGGCCAAGTGATGGGGATGGTACGCAGCGCTACAGGGGGGAGGTCCGAGCCCTTGGCCATCTTCTGGCATGCCTCCCACGCGGAGACAAGGTCTCGCGCGTCGTACATGACCGTGGGCCAGTAGAAGCCCTGTCGGAGAGCCTTGGTGAGAACCACAGCTCCCCGCGTGGATGTCTTCGAGAAGTTGGAGACCCTCCGGCCGGGGGAGGCAGCGCAGGAGGGCAGAAGCCCCCCGCTTGTAGAGCCTCCCCCCAGTAGGAGATATACCCGGGCTTTAGCCCGGAGGCGCTTAGCCTCGGTCTCGTTGGGAGGGTCCCCCTCCCCCTTGATGAAGGAGATGAGGGGGTCCATCCATGACGGAGTCCGGGTGATCTCGGCGACCTCTGGGACGCGAGGCTCGTCACCCGTGTCCGGGGAGGCCACCGAGGGCTTCGTGATGATTTCCAGGAAAGCTCCCTTGGGGAGCGATTCTCGGGCGCTGGCCGCCCGGGCCAGGGCGTCGGCCCGGTCATTGTCCCTTCGCGGGATATGCCGGGCCTCGAGGCCGTCAAAATGCCTCTCCATCTTTCGCACCTCCTGCAAATAAAGACTCAGGTTTGCGTCATGGCACAGGTACGACTTGTCCATTTGGCAAACAACGAGCTGAGAATCTCCCTTCACTAGGAGGCGCCGGATCCCCAGGGAGCGCGTGAGGCACATCCCGAGGAGCAAAGCCTCGTACTTGGCGACGTTGTTGGTTGCGGGGAACTCGAGCCGCGTAATAGCGGGTTGGTTACATCTACAACCAAAATGGAAACCAAGCCTTTCGTGGTTCAAAAACGCGGAATCTCGTCTCAATCATCATTTGTCAGGACTTTTCGGGGTAAGTTCTTTGGCTTGGACAGGACATTTAGTTCATGTCGCTATTCCCGGATCCAGGGGGGAGTACGTTCGATGGAATAATTTCTTAGATGTATTACCCTATCCGCAAGTGTTGGGACCCCTTCTGACTCGAGTTCCTTCCCCTCGGGGCTCCGGAGGACTACTCCCGCGCCAGCCCCGGCGAGACACAGCGACCCATCGAACATGAGGGTCCAATGGTCACTGCGTCAGGGCGGCACATGGAGGTCATCGTCCCCGGACCCAGAGGCAGGAGTCCACTCCGCGACGAAGTCGGCGAGGACCTGTGACTTGATGGCGGAGTGGCCTGTGAGGGACAGGGAGAAGGGGGCGAGCTCGGCCCCCCACTTCCCAATCCCGCCGGTAGCTTCTTTGTTCCGCAGCACCTCCCCCAGGGAGAGGGACAACGGGACGGTGATGGGGTGCCCCAGGAAGTAGTGGCGAAGCTTCCGGGATGCCATCAGGAGGGCGTAGCAGATCTTCTCCATCTCCGTGTACCGAGTTTTGGCCCCCTGGAGGGCCTCACTCACGTAGTACACGGGGCGCTGCTACCCCCCTTGCTCCTTCACCAATACCGCGCTGACGGCGACCGGGGTCGCGGCAAGGTAGAGGAGCAAGGGCTCTTCTGGAGACGGACTCACGAGCATTGGAGGGCTCGTGAGGTACTTCTTGAGGTCGTCGAAGGCCTCCTGGGCCTCGGGGGTCCAACGGAACCCCTCGAGCCCCCGGAGGATCTTGAAGGACTGGAGGCCTCGCTCCCCCTACCGCGACACGAAGCGTCTTAGCGGGGCTAGGCGGCCGGAGGGCCACTGGACGTCCTTGATGGAGCGCGGCGGGGGCATGTCCAGGAATGCCCGGATCTTTTCAGGATTTGCCTCTATGCCCCGCTGGGACACGAGGAAACCCAGGAGCTTCCCCCCGCGCACGCCGAAGGCGCACTTCTCCGGGTTGAGTTTGAGACCAAACGCCCAGACTTGATGGTAGCCCGAGTAGGCGTCTAGGAAGCTCATGAGCTCGCACCCCACGGTGGAGTAGACGAGCTGGTCAATCCGCGGGAGCGGGAAGTTGTCTTTGGGGCAGGCGCGGTTAAGGTCGGTGAAGTTCACGCACATCCGCCACTTGCCGGTTGACTTCTTGACGAGGATGGGGTTCACGAGCCACTCGGGGTGTAGGACCTCCCGAATGAACCCCGCCTCTCGGAGCCGGGCGATTTCCCCCTTGATTGCCTCTTGGCGCTCGAGGGAGAGCTTCCTCAGGTTCTGTTTGACGGGGGGTGACCGGGGGCTACCGCAAGCTTGTGCTCAATAACCTCCCGGGCGATGCCCCGCATGTCCGAAGGCTTCCACGCAAAAACATCAGAGTTTTCGCGCAGAAAAGCTACAAGTTGCGCTACATGGTCCTCAGGGTGCTCTGCCTTGATCTGGACGGTTTTGTCCCCGTCGCTCGGAGACAATAGGACCTTTCGGAGGCCCCCTTCCGAACATGGCTTGAGGAGGGGCCTCCCGGGAGGCGGTGCAGCGACGTCTGATTCCGGGGGAGAGGCCTCCCCCCGGGTGCCTTAATGAGTTTGACGCTTCCAATTGTGGCGACGGCGTGCTCGTATAGAGCACGGGCCACGTCTTGGTCTCCCTGGACGTTGATCACGCTGTGCGGCCCGGGGATCTTCATGCAGAGGTAGTTTTGATGGGTGGCGGCCCCCAGCTGGTTGATTGTGGTCCTCCCCATAATTGCGTTGTAGGATGAGGGGAGGTCCACTACGTCGAAGCGGACCAGCTCGGTCCGGTAGTTCTCTGGGGTGCCGAACGTCATAGGAGATCTACCTTGCCCACGGGGTTGATCACCTTCCCCAGGACGAGCCCTTGCAGGGGCCCTGCCGCGGGTTGCAGGAGCTTCTCATCCACCTGCATCTCTTTGAAGGCCTTCAGGAATAGGACGTCGGCGGAGCTCCAGCCGTCCACGAGGATGCGGGCCAGGTGGCAGTTGTAGATGGTCGCGCAGACGATGAGCGCGTCGTCGTGGGGGAAACGAACCCCTCGCGCGTCTTCCGCAGTGAAGGTGAGGGGGACGTCCGACCACTTGGGTGGCGGGGACGTGTGTAGCACCCCCACAACCTTGACTTCGCGCGCGTACTCCTTACGCTGGCATTTAGAGTCCCAAGATGACGTTGATGCGGCACTGAGAAGTTTGGAAGGGGAGAGCTTCTGAAGGCTCACCCTCCTGCGGCTGCCCCTGCGGACCCCCCGCGGGAGCGGGAAGGGCCGGAACAGCTGGCCGAGGGGGCAACGAGGCCGGAGTCCCCCCTGCCCGCGCTGGTCGAGGAACGCCGCGAAGTGTTGCAGCAGCTGGTGGCAGTCTCGGGTAGCGTGGGTACTGGACCCGTGGAAGCTGCACCACGGTCCTTCTCGACTTCTCCCCGGGGTGCCGTCCCGGCCGCGCGAAGACTGTCCTCCCCCATGGCCTTTCGACTTGGGGAAGGGGCGGTTGCCCCTTGGAGGGTCGCGCGAGCCGCCTCCGCCCTCGAGGACAAAGGTGTCCCGAGGCCGTGGCTCGCTACGCCCCCTTGCCTGGGGCGTTTGAGGGGATCCCTGGCCCCCCGGTAGGCGGGGGCGGGAGCCCCCTGTGTCTTCTTCCAGATGTCGTCTTCTTCCACCCGAGCGTACTTTTTGAGTACGTTGAAGAGCTCATCGGCGGAGGAGGGGAAGCTCCGAGAGAGCCTTCGATGACCGTAGAGTCGGGGACGTGGGCCACTTTGCTCTTTTCTTGAGCAAAGCGCTTGAAGAAGCTTCTAATGGTTTCCCCAGTCCTCTGCCGGATGGTGTACAGCTGCGAGGAGTCTAGGGGATGCACGTAGTTCCCCTGGAAGTTCGCGCAGAACTCCCGCTGGAGCTGCGTGAAAGACTTGATGGAGCCGGCCTTCAGGTTGTAGAACCAGGAGCGGGCAATGCCGATGAGGTAGAGGGGGAAGATGTTGCACTGTACCATCTCGTCCCCCCCCGGCCGCGGAGACGGCTGTGGAGTATACCTGCACAAATTCGTAAGGATCGGCCTCACCGTTATAGTGCTCGATGTGCGGAGGGCGGTAGGGCTACGGCCACCGGATGCTGTGAAGTCTTCGGCATAGGGGCTGGTTAGCCCCCTGCACTTCCCGGGGAGAGTCCCGGTCGCTGTCTTCTTTGACGGGGGACACACCCTCGTTATCGGAGTCTGGGATCGGTCCGAGAGGTCCGCCGGAGTGGCAGTGGCGACGCTTTTCTTCGGGACCGGGGCTGAGTTCCCGGACGTCCGGGCTCTCCTTCGGAGAGGCTGGCTCTTCAGCGCGTCTCTTCCCCCGACCGGTGTGAGAGCGAGGCTCCCCACACCCGCGGCCAGGGGGAAGTCCTTCCCCGCCCTCAGGTGAATGCATTCGCTCAACCTCCCCCCGGGAGAAACGGGCCTGTTCCGCCGAGGGAGGGAGCTTATGCACGGTAGCTGCTGGCCCGGAGGCTTCCGGGGCCGGCTGGGGGGAGCCCCCTGCGAAAACCCCGGGACCGAAAAGGCGGAAGCCCCTGTATTATCTGGAACCGGGGAGGGGGCGCCCACGGCGACGTTTGGAACCGAAGTGGAGGGAGCCCCCGTAGCAACGACCGGAACCGGAAAGGGGGAAGCCCTTGTAATATCCGGAACCGGCGTCGGCGGAGCCCCCTGTGCGGCGTCCGGAGCCGGGGAGCCGATGCGGGGGGAGGACCGCTGAGGCACGGGAGCTGCTCTGTCGACCACCCCCGGTGCGATAAACGCGACGCGCGGGGCGGGACTGGCTCCCGGCGTAGGGAAAACCCCCGGCACGTAATGGGCCGCCGGCCCCGGGAACGGGCCCGGAACGGGGTATCCCCCAGGCGCCACGAAGGGCCCTGGCAAGAAGTAGCCCCCCGGCACCGGGACGGGCCCGGGTGCCAGGAAGGGTCCGGACGTATAGTCCGCAAGGGGAGGGAACCCCCCGGCGGGGTCATACGGGGCGGCCAAACCTCCGGAGACCGGAGGGGCCGCCGGGTGACCCATAAATGGGGGCATAGTCCCTAGGTATGGGTGCGGCGCAAATGTGGGGGCCGGATGCCGTGCCAACACGCTGAGCAGCTCATGCATAGAGCGTTGGGCGCGGAGCTGGCCCTCCACTAAAGCCTCAAGCAGGGCGTCCCGGGGAGCCGAGGGAGCCGTCGGGGGGAGACTGGTCCCAGCCGAGGCCCCCGCGGTCACCGGGGCGACCTAGAGGTAGAAGCACCTAAGTTAAGTGGGAAGGCGGGAGGCGGTACCTGGGCCTGGCCCCCTTCGGGCGGAAGCGCCTGGACAACCGTGTCCCGGACGGGCGGCGCTGGGTCTGCGAGACCGGCGTCACCGGGAAGGGTGCGAGCCCCTGTTCTCGGGGGAGCCATGGCGTCTTGTCACAAATCCCCACGGTCGGCGCCAACTGTCGTCGTATTGCGAATAGCCCGGCAGGTTTTGTGAACGATCCTAGTGAAGAAAACGCGACGCGGGCTGACCGGGTGACCGGTCCTCCCCCGCCGGACAAACGCAAGAATTGACACGAGGATTTATACAGGTTCGGGTCCCGGTGGGGGCCCTAGTCCTGTCGGCGTGCTCCCGACCGGAGTCGGCTGGGGAGGCACTCTCGGGGGAGAGGGTTCCAGAGCACACCAGTGAGTTTTGGCTATTCCAGTAATGAATCACTTGTCTTTACAACTGAGGGTACAAGGGCTATTTATAGCCGCAAAAATACGCAAGAAAGACTAAACTACCCCGGACGCTACCATCGGATCGAGGGGTAGCAACGTCCTTCTCCCAGTCAAGTGCCTTGGATGCTTGACAGTTGGTCGCTGATTCCCGAGGCGCTCCTCGCTTGACCTGCACGTGATTAACAACCAGAGACTTTACCTTCAGAACGGCGATGAGGCGCGGCACATGCACCGGAGGCCAGGTCCCCGGGCCAAAGGCGGCTCCCGGGACCGGCACCGGAGGCTGGGCCCCGGGAGCCAAAAGGCGGCGCCCGGGGCTGGCACCGAAGGCCACGTCCCCGGGCAAATGGCGGCCTCCGGGACCGGCACCGGAGGCCAGGTCCCGGGAGCCAAAAGGCGGCGCCCGGGGCAGGCACCGGAGGCCACGTCCCTGGGCAAATGGCGGTGCCCTGGACTGGCCCCGGAGGCCAGGTCCTGGGAGCCAAAAGGCGGCGCCTGGGGCAAGCACCGGAGGCCACGTCCCCGGGCAAATGGCGGCGCCCGGGAGCGGCTCCGGAGGCCAGGTCCCGGGAGCCAAAAGGCGGCGCTCGAGGCAGGCACCCGAGGCCACGTCCCCGGGGAAATGGCGGCGTCCGGGACCGGCCCCGGAGGCCAGGTCCCGGGAGCCAAAAGGCGGCGCCCGGGGCAGGCACCGGAGACCACGTCCCCGGGCAAATGGCGGCGCCCGGGGCAGGCACCGGAGGCCACGTCCCCGGGCAAATGGCGGCGCTCGGGACCGGCACTGGAGGCCAGGTCCCGGGAGCCAAAAGGCGGCGCCCGGGGCAGGCACCGGAGGTCACGTCTCTGGGCAAATGGCGGCGCCCGGGATCGGCTCCGGAGGCCAGGTCCCGGGAGCCAAAAGGCGGCACCTGGGGCAGGCACCGGAGGCCAGGTCCCGGGAGCCAAAAGGCGGCGCCCGGCGCAGGCACCGGAGGCCACGTCCCCGGGCAAATGGCGGCGCCCGGGACCGGCCCCGGAGGCCAGGTCCCGAGAGCCAAAAGGCGGCGCCCAGGGTAGGCACCGGGGGCCACATCCCCGGGGAAATGGTGGCGCCCGGGACCGGCCCCGGACGCCAGGTCCTGGGAGCCAAAAGGCGGCGCTCGGGGCAGGCACCGGAGGCGACGTCCCCGGGCAAATGGTGGCGCCCGGGGCAGGCACCGGAGGCCATGTTCCCGGGCGCATGTGATGCAACTTACCTGGACTTAGTTTCGCGGAGATTTCCGCCAACATGAAATGGGCCAGTATTCAGTCATTCTTTCCGCAGGGACTAGAGAAGTGAAATCGTATAAAACTGAACTAAATCGATGGCAGATGAAACTAAAAAAGACGAGAGAAAGAGAGAAGATGTCAGAAGAATGAAAAGAAAGAGAGAGGTGATCGCCTCGACATGCGACTAGTGCTCGTTCTGGACTAGTGTTTCGTAATACAAGCAATCGACAAAAATCGTGTAGTGGTAGCGCACGAGAGGGTGCAGACGACTACTAGCGATCGTAATCTACAGCGAGTATCGACGAATCAAAAGTGCAAAGCAAACACTAATCATCTACAGATCCCCAACTCCCCTCAATCCGACAACAACAAGCACAAGGTCAATTCAGAGCTCGGCTCACAATCTTTCATTGACTGTCATTTCAAGCAGAAGATTTAAACTTTGATGCATTCCATCCAAAATGGTAAGTTGAATTCAATTCAAAAAAAGTTTGAAAAACACAATTATGGATCAAGTTCTTATCTCTTTCTAGTTAATTTAACAATTCAGCCTACAATTTACATTTGTTCATCAAAGAGCAATTGAGAGGAAGAGGAAGAAGAAATTGGTCACCAAATATTGCTTGTTAGAGTTGTCGTCATGAAGGAGGTCGTCGTCGCTCGAGTAGCCGTGTCGAAGATGGAGCTGGTCGAAGGAGATGGCCGCGATCGAGGTCACTGATGAGGAAGATGAAGAAGTACGTGCACGTGGCCGTGGAGCTGGTCATCGAGGGAGCTGCAACCGTGTCGAGGAAGACGTCGAAGTGGAGCTTCACGACGATGTGACTACGGGACCTTGGGTAGGCCACAGCGGCACAGATCTAGGCGGCTTGTGGTGAGGTGGCGCTTGGATCTAGGTGGTAGTGGTTGTGGTGGTGCTGGCGGTGCGCCGAGAATGGTGAGGGAGGCGGTCGATCCGGCGCGGGAGGTGGTGGCACGGGATCGTTGGAGGCGATCGGATGGCGTGCCGTGAGGCGGCGGTGAGTGGGATCGGTGGTAGCGCGGGAGTGGAGGTGCGGAGCTGGATTGGCTGCAGATTCGGTGAAGGAGGCGGCGCAAAGGGATGGCGGTGCGACAGGAGCAAGAGGGGAACACGGAGGAGGCGTGATGGATCTTGTGGATGGTGAAGGATCCAATGGCGGGGCGACATGCCGGCGCTGGATCTACGGCGGCATGTTGGAACGGCACTGGAGAATACGAAGGAAATGGGGAGCTCGCCGGCGATGAAGACGAACGGGAGAGGAGGAGACGAAATGTGGTGAGAGTGGATGAAGGGGGAGAAGACTGGTGGCTCACCAGAGCGGGAGAAGAGGAAGAAAGGGGGAGGTAGAAACGGGGAAGGAGACCGGCGGCTCGCCGCCGGTGTGGACCTAGCCGCCGACGGCAAGCTAGCCAGGGCTAGGAGAGAAGCAGTGGGGGTTTTTGGGTATGTGCCAGGCCAAATCGAAATGGCGGCTCGGGCTAGGGTTTTTGGGAAACTGTTTTGGCTATTTTACAGATAGGCCCTCGGATTTTTAGGAATTTTAATAGCATCCATCCAAGCTAGGGTTTGGAGTTTTTGTGTCTTGGCCGATTTGCAATTAGGGGCTTGGGTTTTTAGGGTATTGCAATTAGGCCCTAGGCTGTTAGGTTTAGCTGCTCTAGACTCCCGGAGACTACAATTTTGACGCGGTCAGCTCCTACGCATCCGTAATGACACGTACTTCTGTATGGAATCGTCCGTTTGCTAGATTCAGTAGATGAAGCTCATCCATTCAGCCATAAATTACCCAAATTGCGTCAACCTACGATTAAAATGAACAAAACGCACAATCGAGGTCGAACGACAGCAAATAAAACTATACTTGAGTATTTGATGATTTTCATGCCTAAATGAGGATGAATGAGGGGAAAATATCCAGAAAATATGCACAAATACGAGATTTATCAGCGGGAGTGGCGATGGTCACGCGCGCGTATGGTGTCAAGTAAAAACCACAAGTCAACGGTTGAACATTGAGAATTTGAGGATCAAATTCCACATGGCATAAGCATATTTCTCTTTTTAGGTTAATGGATCACTTATTAAGTCAGAATGAATTGGGGGTTTGTTTTTCTAGAACTAAATCTACTACTAAAACTATAAATCTATGGTTTAAAGTAGTAAATAGAAAGTATGAAATCTGGAGTTTATAAAGTAGGAAGGAAAACCTAGTGTTTCGGGAGTTCTATAACCATCAAGTGTAATTCTATCCAAGGTCTGAGATTTGCAAGTTAAACACCGAAGAATTGTAAGAGACGTATTGTTGGTATCAGCAAGAGCGGCGATCTTGGAGGTGATCCTAGAGGCGATCTTGGAGGCAATGGGTGCTCTAATGGATCTTCTCTGTGAGGATAGTCTGGTTTTCACTTCTTCGTTCTTGGTGTTCTTCTCCTCCTGTTCTCTTTTTGTTCTCTAGTCGTGTTGGATTTCTTGTTCTTGGTTTTGGTTGAGATCCTGTGGATTATGGCGTTTGATTCTTCGTCCTTGAATTGGTCTGCTGGTAGTAATTTTGCTAATTCTACGTGGAACTTGTTCCATTCTCCAGTTACCAAGTATGACATTTTTTCTTCCAAGGATTTCTTCTTAGTGGCTACTTTTGGTAGAAGAAAATTTTTAATGGGAAACGGGGATGCCCGAACTTCCGTCAGGTGGAGGATAAGTCGATTAGGCGGCGCGAGACACACACGATCCGGCTTCTTGATCGGCACGATCAAAACCCCTGCAATCGCAGCACCACGCGTCCTCTGGTTATCAACCGTGCGCTGCCCGGTTGACCTCGCCACAAAGGCTAATCCCTGCCAGTGAATCGAGAACACAAGCAAGAACAAGAAAGATGCAACTTAATTTGCAATTGAGGATGAAGCTCACGAGTTGGGGTCTCACAAACCGATGAACGGCAACACTGTTCAAAGACAGAATTGATCTAAGCAAAACCCAAGTCTAAACGGCAGCCATGGCGGCCATATATATACTGTATGGGGCGGCCATGGGGTGGAGGAGGAAACCCTAGGGGTACATGGGCCTTGGGCCCAAAGTGGAGCGTCGCAGCGCACGTCAGATTCTGGTTGTAATCTTGTTTTGACGATTCCTGTTGATTCGTAAAGAATTTGGACATGGGACTGGATCCGTTGGAAAGCTCTCGTCGTTCTCTTGTCCGTAGAGTCCAAGAACGTCGAAAACGGACTTTGTATGTGGCCTGTACGTCCATTTGAAGTTGGACTACGCGCAGATGGCCCAACCAGACTCGCGGATGAATTGAGCTCACTTGTGGGCTGGCCTTGGAGCGACGTGGCTTGTGCGACCTTAGATGTGTAGAGGCGCCTTTCTTGAGCACGTCTTGTGTTTGGGGAGGTGGCCAAGGTGGAGGCCGAACTTGTGGCGGCGACAGCACAAAATCCAGACGACGTACGTGCTGCCAGCTTTCGCGTCCTGGCCAAGGTGGCGGACGATGACATCTTGATGACCACCATGTTGATGTCGTCTTGGTCATAACCATGATGTACATGGTCTCATCATTCTCCCTTTCTTGATGTGGAGTCGTCCTCGACTCCATTGTGTTTTTCTGCAAAATGTTAGCACCAACAGAGAGCACAGCAATATGCATATCTTTGATAATCAAATCATTAGACACAGAACCATTAACATTTATATACTCCCTTTCTTGCAAACTATCATATACCTTGAAAATTGAATTAGAGTGACATGGCAAGACATGATTAGTGGCATTTTCATTAATTGCAGCAAGATCAGATTTTGTAGCAAGCAAGACGGGATTCCTCAATTTAATTTGGTTGGCTACATTCTGAATTTCAGATTTTTCATCAATGGTTTTCTTGTCATTAGCAAGCCGCTCCCTATCGGATTTAACAATTTCAGCGGGGGTCAAAGGTAGAAGTGTAATTTTCTTTCCCTTATGCGTAAAAGTGTATTTATTACTTCTACCGTGGTGAAGTGCATCAGTGTCATATTCCCATGGGTGACCCAATAAAAGAGAGCAAGCTTGCATCGGCACCACATCACAATCAGCAAAATCAGAATAGGAACCAATGGAAAAATGAGCCCGAATTGTTTGTGTTACCTTAGCTCTGCCGGAATCATTCAGCCACTGAATGTGGTATGGATGTGGGTGCGGGCGTGTGGTCAAGCCAAGCTTCTTGACCAAATCTGTACTCACCAAGTTGTTGCAGCTGCCGGAGTCAATGATCACACGCGCTCGTCGGTTGTTGATGACGAAGAAAATCTGGAACAAGTTGTGGCGCTGCTGCTGCTCGGCTTGCTCCATTTGTGCGCTAAGGACACGCTGGACAATGATGGACCTGTACGCAGCGGTATCCTCGGCGCCAAAGGTGGCATCATCATCAACCTCGTCGTCGTCCACCCTGGTGTCGTCGATCTCATCCTCAACATCGGAGGCGCTGATGTAACCTCCGTCGTCTGTGGCGATGTATGCCCGCTGGCTGGGGCACTCTTTCTTGACGTGGCCAATCCCTTGGCACTTCTGGCAGCGAATTCCCGTCGATGTACGGCCCGTGGAAGCGACGGAGGAGGAGCTCTTGACCGGTGTTGGCGGGGTCGACTTGCTGCTGTCCGTGGCACGGGCGGGTGGTGCCGTCGATGCCGGTCGTGTGCTCGTCGAAGGTGGCGGTGCAGCTGGTCGGAAGGTGGAAGAAGGCACTGTCTTCGCTTGTCCCGTAGTCATTCGGGGCGTGAAGGTGCTGCCGGTCTTGCTCCTGCTCTTAGAATGGCGTCCCTGCAACTCCTTCTCTGCTAACATAGCAAGTTGAAACAAGCGATTGACAGTTGTATATTCTTTATAATCAACAATATCCTGAATTTCTGGACGCAAACCACCGTAAAAACGAGCAATTTTATCCTCAGGTTCCTCTACTACCCCACAACATAACATACCCTTTTGAAGCTCTTGGTAATATTCCTGAACAGTCATACTACCTTGATCTAATCGTTGCAATCTCTTGCGCATATCACGTTGGTAGGAAGGAGGAACAAATCTATCAGGCATAGCATCTTTTAATCTCGCCCAAGAATCAGGTTGTAAACGGGCATTTACTAGTTCATTCCACCAGATTATAGCAAAATCTTTAAATGCACTAGTGGCTTGTCTAACTCTATGAATCTCGGGAACTAGATGGGAATTAAATTTCTGCTCGACCGTCATCTCCCAATCTAAGTAAGCATCAGCATCATAAGCTCCAGAAAAGGAAGGGATGGTGAATTTTACCTTAGCGAAAGGATCATCATTGCGGTTCTGGTTATTACCTCCCATACCGTGCTGGTTGCGGCGAAGACGGTCATGCAGACGGCCGTCTCGTTGAGCAGCACGTTCCCTGGCGGCACGTTGTTGCTCATCTTCATCTTCCTCAAAATCACCATCCTCATCGTGGTCGTTGTTGCCGTGGTTGGCGCCGCTGTTGACGGAGGCATCTCCATCAATGGTCGCGGGAGGGCGTTTTTTGACAGCATCCATCCTCTCGGTGAGGGTGGAAACTCGTCGATCAATGCTCTCAAGGGACTTGTTCGTCGTCGTGGCATGCTTCTTGAACATCGTTTTTATCTCATCCAGCATGGTCGACAACTCTGAATGAAGGACACAGTCTTCGATGGTAACATCATCCTCGTTCCTGCCCTTCTTGCCACCTGCCATGGTTAGCACAGAAAAAGGACAGAAGGGAAAACAAGCACAAGTATTATGAGCCCTATGAACTACTAGGTGGGATCTCATGCTCTCAAGCAATCTTACCAAGTTCTTACCCGGTTCTTACCAACACAGCGAGGGACGGTGCAACCGGTGGCTGGTTCGTGACACCGTGAGGGCGTGATGAAGCGATTACAAGGGTCAATAACCTGTGTTGATCAGAAGGATGTATTTGTGGAGCTGTAGGTGGCCAAAAATATGTAGCAAAGGAATAGCAATTGTTCAATATAAGTAATGCAAAATTGAAGATTAGCCCAAACTATCAACGTGCTTGACCGGCCTAGACCTAGACTAGTCTGAAGCGAACGGGTTGAAGAAAGGTGTGGTTCTCCAATATGCAACACGAAAGATAAAGTTTTTCCATTGCTCACTTTTTCATTCAAACAGCGCGGCCCTTTTTTTTTTTTTTTTTTTTACTTTTCTTTTTTTTTTTGTTCGGCTTTTCTTTATGCACTTGCCTTTTTTTTTACCAACACAACAAAATTATGCCGCAAGAGCAGAAACTTTGCACAGGAATTATGCACCACGCAATCTTCAAATTTGTGATATGTTCCAAAAGTAAAGTTGTGGGGAATCTTTTAAGCTTTCCAGAACTTCCAAGATCATCTAAAACAGAGTTCGTATGAAGAAGTTATGGCCAAAATACAGAACCAAACCGTAATAGATCTAAACTTGAAAACCCTAACAAAGATGGCACGAAATCTCATAGATAGAAGCAGAATTTGGGGGTGGTTCCATTGCAGAAAGCAATGGCTTTTCCTCTAGGAAATTTTTTCAGCTTTCCAACGAGCCCAAGAACATCGAAATCCGAGTTCGTATGTGAAAGTTATGCCCGTTTTACTGAAGGGGTCATAGATTGGACGCGAACTCGAATCGGGCTCGGTTTTGTGACGAGTGGTTTTTGGATTGGATGAATGGGGAATATGTATAATTCGACCTGAGGTTATGGAGGATACAATCAAAACCAATCTACTATTTGTTTTTTTGATATTTTCTTGACAAGAACACAAACCCTAAGCGGCGGATTCAACGGCGGATGCAGACTCGAGACTAGATCTAGAAACTAGACACGGACAGCGCCAACGACGACGATGGGCGAAAATTCAATAATGCAAAACAGTAAAGAAACAATGCAAAGGCTCAAAAGTCTTGGACAATGGATGCAAATATTTTTGTGTGGCAATTTTCTGGACTCTAGGGCGAACGCAAAACTAAATCAAACTAAGGGAAAAGGCGAACCTGATGGTAACCTTGCTCTGATTACCACTTAATGGGAAACGGGGATGCCCGAACTTCCGTCAGGTGGAGGATAAGTCGATTAGGCGGCGCGAGACACACACGATCCGGCTTCTTGATCGGCACGATCAAAACCCCTGCAATCGCAGCACCACGCGTCCTCTGGTTATCAACCGTGCGCTGCCCGGTTGACCTCGCCACGAAGGCTAATCCCTGCCAGTGAATCGAGAACACAAGCAAGAACAAGAAAGATGCAACTGAATTTGCAATTGAGGATGAAGCTCACGAGTTGGGGTCTCACAAACCGATGAACGGCGACACTGTTCAAAGACAGAATTGATCTAAGCAAAACCCAAGTCTAAACGGCAGCCATGGCGGCCATATATATACTGTATGGGGCGGCCATGGGGTGGAGGAGGAAACCCTAGGGGTACATGGGCCTTGGGCCCAAAGTGGAGCGTCGCAGCGCACGTCAGGTTTTGGTCATAATCTTGTTTTGACGATTCCGGTTGACTCGTAAGGAATTTGGACATGGGACTGGATCCGTTGGAAAGCTCTCGTCGTTCTCTTGTCCGTAGAGTCCAAGAACGTCGAAAACGGACTTCGTATGTGGCCTGTACGTCCGTTTGAAGTTGGACTACGCGCAGATGGCCGAACCGGACTCGCGGATGAATTGAGCTCACTTGTGGGCTGGCCTTGGAGCGACGTGGCTTGTGCGACCTTAGAGGTGTAGAGGCGCCTTTCTTGAGCACGTCTTGTGTTTGGGGAGGTGGCCAAGGTGGAGGCCGAACTTGTCGCGGCGACAGCACAAAATCCAGACGACGTACGTGCTGCCAGCTTTCGCGTCCTGGCCAAGGTGGCGGACGATGACATCTTGATGACCACCATGTTGATGTCGTCTTGGTCATAACCATGATGTACATGGTCTCATCATTATTTTGTCCTTCTGAAGCTTCTCTAGGTGTTATTCTTGTAGCTTATTTGGGAGGGCAGGCTAATGATTTTAGAGTCTGTGCTTTAACTGATTTGAGCTTTAGATTCTGTGTACGTGACATAACAGTTGGTTTTGCGATTCTTAAGTTGAACAACTTGGTTCATAAAGATTTTTCTGTTTTCTTCTCTCTTTGGAGAGATGGGTGACCCAATTGCCATAAAGAATATCATCTTTGGCTTTTGGAGCAAAATCAAGATTGGAATTTAGTTCATTCTAAAAAGAGATCTTTTCGTCATAGGGTTTCTGTGTTTGATAGAATTCAGTTTGTGATTCCAAATTTGTTGGTTCCTCCTTCTATTTCTTCGGTGTTTAATTGTCTGTAGGATTCCATCAGTCATCGTCCTTTGCAGAGTTTGAATAGTGATTTACCCAATCAGTTTTCTAGCTTGGTTTCTCGGGTTAACATTATTTGTCATAATTGTCTTGCTCTGGGTCATTTCAAAAGAGAGTGTGGCTCCTCGATTAGATGCTTAAGATGCTTCAATTATAGACATTTAAGGCGGTCGTGTTTTAAGCGCACGCTAGTTTGGAAGAGGAAGACTTTGTCGATACCCAAAGCATTTTCAGTTAGTGGAGGTGGAGCTCTTGCCTCTCCTTTCGCGCCCTTTTCTGGAGAAGTCTCTTCTGATCCTGTGGCTGATCTCTATCTTTCGGTTGGCTCTGACTTATCTACTTCAGCTGGGATTATAAGTAGCAAGGGTAAGAAAGTTTTGCATTGCTTAGATTCCTTTGCTGAGTTTTTTGGCCTTCATGAAAACCCTCCTGTCAATCGTTGCGTCACTAGGCCTTCTTCTTCTTCTTCTAGTGTCACTGCTGATCAATTTGTGCTATCTTCTTTTCTTTCTGTGACCATTCTTGCAAATTCTCTCAAAGCCATGGCTAATTATTGGGTAGATCTTGCTCCTTTCCTAGGTGATGGATTGGAGGAGAGGATTGTGCCAGGAAGGCCTCTTTGTTCCAGATGTGTCTCTACTCGTTCTGAGATCAATGAGAACTTTGCCATTGTTAGTATTACTCCAAAAGCGGTGGCTCCGAGGCAGGTGGCTAGGAACTATTTTCAAAATTCTAGAGGGATTCCAGTTCACTGTGTTTCCTTCTGGATTGGGAGATGCTTTGGTGCGTTTCCCCTTGACTCTTCAAAGGGACTCCTTGCTGGATGAGGGGTTACATGTTGAAGATGATTTCCTACTCTTTCTTAATCGTCATGATGAAGGCTTCAATTTCAGAAGGGTTAGTTTCAATCAAGAGGTTTGGTTGCTACTTTTGAATTTTCCTCTAGACTTTTGGTCATTGAATAACTTGAGTAAAGCTGTTTCTTCCTTTGGTTTTATTCGTGAATGGGACAATGATTATCAGAGGACGGGGGATAGGTCTCATGCTATGGTTAAATGTTTAGTGAATGCCCTTGTTGATATCCCTCGTTACCTAATTATTACGGAGCCTAACGAATCCCTTGGTAGATGTTGGACGGTGCAGGTCGTTATCTGTCATACTCGTCATAGGGAGCCCTTGATGGCAATGAGGATGATCCTGAGTATCCTCACCCTCATGAGGGAGATTTCAATGATTATTGTAATGATAATGATCATGGAAATCTAGATGATGAAGTCATGGATGATCCTGTGGATGCTAATCGGAATGGTAATGATGAGGTGGGTGACCCAGTGTAGGATGCTCTGGTTCCTCAATAGCCAAAAGTGTGGGATTCTTGGAGTTTGATTGATGACTCTTCTTCCTCTTCGGATGTTGGTTCCTCTTCGCGGATTGTGGTTGGAAATTGCTGTTTTTCTTTGGGTTGTGTTGTCCCCAGTTCTGGAAGGACTATTGATTTGATGAACTTCCTTCTTTGTCTGAGACGCTCCTGGAGTTTATTTAATGCTGCAGCCACAAGTAATGTCTTTCATGAGGGCTTTCTTTTGAAGCCTCTCAAGATTCGAAATTCAGTTTCCTTCAAGAAGAATAAGGGAATGGCTCCCCTGGTTAGTTCTAGTCTTCATCGCAGTCCCAGGTTGGCAGCAAAGTTCAATGGTTTCAAACCAGAGACGTTTTCGACCAGAGTTTCCTCCCCGCTTGCTCCAGAACTTTCAATTGAACTGCTTCAAGCTTTTGGCTTCTTCTGTGGTGTTCCTTTGGAGTTGATCTGCAAGGAAAAATTATTGGCTCCCCTAATCTTAGATCTTGATGATTAGTTTCGTATTTGGAGTTATTTTGATGGATTGTAAGGGTTATTGGAACAATGTCTTTTGTTGTGGATGTTTGGTCATGACCTGGTTTTGTCATGATCCTATCTTATTTGTCTTCTGGTTTTGCTATGAATTGTGTTAAGAATTTTTGTATCCTTAATTGGTATGTTATAGGTCTTAATGCTCTTGATAAAAAGATTGCTATGTGTAGCAAAATTCTAGAAGAGAATTGCTCTATCATTTGTCTTCAAGAAACTAAAATTGAAGAGTTCAATCTTTTCTTGATTAAGACTTTCTATCCCCAGAACTTGAATGGTTTTGAATGCATTCCTTCCAGAGGTAGTTCCGGTGGAATTCTTACTGCTTGGAATAGTTTGATTTTTCAAAGAGAGGATGTAGTTCATAATGATTTTTGTCTCATGGTGATTCTTAAGCACAGATTTTCTGGAAAATTTTGGATGATCTCTAATGTTTATGGTCCTTGCTACTCTCAGGAAAAGTTGGATTTTTTATCTTGGTTCCATAACATTTATGTGCCTCATCACATTCCTTGGCTGATCATGGGAGATTTTAATCTTTTAAGATTTCCCTCCAATAAGAAGAGAAGTAATTTTAATCATGTTGAAGCTGATCTTTTCAATGATGCGATTGCTCATTTGCATCTAGAGGAAGTTGTTCTTAAAGGAAAAGAATTCACCTGGTCAAACATGCAAGCCCTGCCTACTTTGGAAAAATTGGATTGGTTCTTTGCGAATGAGGGTTGGTTGGATTCTTTTCCTAACACTTTTGTTATAACTTCTTTGAGGTTGTTGTCTGACCACTCTCCATGTATCATTTCTATGTAACATCCTGAGTTTTGGGGTGAAAAGTTTCTTTCTTAAAAGTCCTGCATGCATGTATCCCTGTAGTAGTAGCCAGATCAAATTCTGACCCTAACTCTCAGTATCTAAGTCTCTTTCTGTTTTCGAAAACAGGAAATTCAGATTTACCCTAAGTACCCCAGTTTTCAGATGATTGAATTATTTTGATTTAACCCTATTCGGACTCAAGCAACCCCTGGAATATGTTCCTAAGTTCATCCTCAACTCACTTCAAAAAGTTGGGAGCCAAATTAATTCATCTAAACACTTTTCGCAGTTTAGTCCAAATTTTACTGCGAATAAGCCCTTTTCTGTTTACCTGGAAGCCTGAAAAGGCTAAAATCCACGAATCAATCCCAACTCCCGAATTTCTTCAGGAAACACCTTCCAAATATTATTTGATACAAATCTCCCCTTTGATCAGACTTCAAAATCTCACCCCAATTACCAGAATTCGAGATCGACAAAATCTAGATTTGTTTTACCCTAATTTTACCCTATTTTCGAAAATAGGTGAAATCCCCCAAATCTTATCAAATTTTCTCTAAATTTGAGCTGGATGAGTACTAATAGAAATGTTATACTCAGCCATGAAATCAAATCTCAAATTAACCACCTCTAAGACAGAAATTACAAATCAGTCCAGATTTCAAATAAGAATCATTGCATTTTGGTCCCTGGTTCGACCAGAGGCACTGTACACGACCAGCAGCCGTGCACGACCGCGACCACCGCGCTGCCACGCCAGGAACTTCGTCGCCGGTGAAGTCCCGTGGTCGCCACCCTTGCCACTGCGTTCCTGCCACGCGTGCGCACGCCGTTCGCCACCGTGGAGCCACCACGGCCGCACCAGCATCGCCGATTTTGCCCGCGCGCGCACGCCATTGCTGCAGCCACTGCAGAAGCTTTGCGCCACGTCGCGCGCATGCCTTGGGGGTGCATCACTTCGCCTTCACCTCCACCAGAGCAGCAGCGCAGCTGACACGACCGGTGAAGACGTTGCTTCGCCGCCTGTCATCGCCGCCGGTCACTTCCCAGTCGATTCAAGCCGGCTTCAACTCCCCGTGCGATTGTAGACGTTGGGAGCCCCCGCAGCCTCGCCTATTTAAACCCCCTGGACTAGCAACCATCTTACACACCTGCACACCAGCAATCAGTCAAACTCGCTGTGTCTTCTTCTTCCCCGGCGAGCAGCGGAGGAGGAGCACGGTGCCAAGCTTCTCCACTGCTTCATTCTCCAATCCAACACCCCCAGTGAGCTCCTCTCATCCCCCTCATGCTTCTCGAGCTTGGAATTTAGTCTAAATACCCTCAGTCGCCGGCAATTTCAGTTTTACTCCAGTAGCTCCAGCGAGCAATTAATTTCATTCCAGAATGAATTGATCTTCGAGCCAGTAATCAAATATGCTCAGTAGACCTTGCTTAACATCCCTAAGCAACCAAAATCGACAGATTTGCTAAAATGTGAAAAACCTCAAATTGGAACTTTGCTTGTGAACTGAGCTTGCTGTTCAAGCTTTTCTGGTGCATTTCTAGTTAATCTAACTTCACCAGTAGCTTACTTATGCCCCAGAGACCCTCCTCAAGCAAGGAATTAAGTTTATTTGCCCTAGATCAAAAATGCCCAAATCAGGTTTGAGTTAATCTTTTCTCCGGCCAATATTCCCTAAATCCAGCCAATCCAGCCATAGAAACCTTGCCATCTAGATGTTTTGGACCATTTTGAGCAACTTTGTCTTCTACCACGACTCCTAATTCGGCCTAGAAAAGGAGTTATGGCTATGCCCTAGTTGCTGCACTGTTTGTGCTACAGGTACTCCAGGCCAGTCAACTTCTTCGCTGGTTTTCATCATTTTCCAGCCATTTTCAGCCTTGGATCCTGTTGAATGAATTGTTCCTGTTATCAATGCCTACCTCCCAGACAAAGTGGTGCATCATTTGGGGCTCTAGATCAAAAGATATGGCAAGCCCTAGTTTCTGGCCATGTCAAGATCAATGCCAGAGCATGTCAGCCAGTGGCATTAGCTCTTTTCACCTCTTTTCAGTTGTGCAAACTGGAAATAACCTTGTCCCTTAGACCTGTGGAGTTGTGCTCTACATTTTATTCTACTGCCACAAGTTGAGATAACCCCTCTATCATCCATCGACCCTATGTCGATGCCTTGAACCGAATGTCGACCTAAAGACGTTCGCTGTTTTTGAGCAAACCAGTCGCAACCTTGATACCATTCTGATATTTTGAGACATTTGGAACCTTGTAGACCTTCAACAACTAACCTAATCCTAATCCATTTCTAACCTAACCATCTCAGAATCATCAAGATTTCATCTTTGCATTATTGCATATAGTATAATAGTGTATTGAAAAGATTGTGATTATTGGTTGTTTGTTTGATTGGAGAGCAGATCAAGAGCCCCAATTCGAGGACTTCACTGTTGACCCGACATCAGCTGCTGTATTTTACGACGCGGAATGCAAGTCATATTCTTGGTCATCTCGAACCTATATTTTAAGAGTTGCTATAACATAACCTTGAATATAGATAATATTGCATGAGAAAGATTGGAAATGGTTGATTTATGAATTGGCAGTACTGGACTGGTTATCTGTGAAATGTGAAATAAATAAGTTTTGGGCCATGAACTATTATATATATTTATATACTTATTCATGAAATAAAACCCTAGCCGTGACCAGAAAAATGGTCTGGAATGGTGGTAGCACTGGAGGTGCTAGACTGCAAAGGATGTGCAGGCACTGAAGGTGCAGGGTTGTGGATGGTCTGGTCACTGGCATATAAGGACTAGAACCTTGTGTTGTGCGTCTAGTGGCATGAACAACGTGCTAACCGCGAGCCTGGTATGGGACAGGCCTGAACAAGTACTTATGTGAATCGTACATGAAACCCCTGCATGAGATGGAAAGTAATACACTAAACTCACGGGGTTCAGCTCCTCCACGTATCACTGAATGTGATTTGATCAAGCACGTTGACCCAGTAATGGGAAGAGGCTTCCGGGTGGGGGTATAGCCCGCCACAACTGCGGTTTGTGTGAAGAAAACTGCAGGGTCAGGGGTGAATTGTAAGTGAAACATAACAAAAGTTCCTGTTATTTCCACCTTGCCGCTCACAGTATGAAGTGAGTCAGGGGTCTAATCATTCTGATAGGATGGGCTTGAAAGTGGAATAACTTGCGGGTAAATTGGTACCTCTCTGCAGAGTTAGAAATGTATTCGAATACTTCGTGCTCCCGAGTTTTAGGAGTCTGCTGCGGTGGATTAAATCCACGGGGTGTGACACAAGTATTATTTTCTAAATAAAATATATTAAATCAAGATTACCCAAATGACATGTGTTGTCATGATAAGGAGTGCTGCCGTGGGCGGTCATGTGTTGACGTGTCACAGTAGTGCTATAATTTAGTGAACATGAATGACGATATTATATTATAGAAAGGTGCTGCCATGAGTTGAGCTAGGAAAGAGAAAGATTATTTTACAAATATCCATAATTCTTGACTAGTCTAGGTTCATATCATCTCTACTATATGTATCTACTCTTACCTATGACTTGCTGAGTACGAAAGTGCTCACTCTTGCAACTTACAATTCAGTAGATGGAGCGTTCTACAACCAAGACGAAAGCATGGAGTACTTCGTGGATCCAGAAGGAGGAGCGTCAGTCCCGTCGTTTCCCTGATGTGTGTTGTTCTGCCGTCCACTTCTCTTTGTGGGTGGGTCACCTACCTTCTGCTGTGTAGATGTTATTTTGCTAAACCTGTATGCCGCGAAGGCATTGTAACCTCCTTATGTAATATTAAGGCCAGCAGGCCACACTGCTTAAATATTTTGTAAGTGACTCTGTTGCAATGTGATATACTCCTATGCTTGACTTATCCTGGGAAGTCAAGGGTATGTGTATGCTATGCATATATGGGACTAGCTGCAGCGAGCTAGGTCTCTACAGGAGTAGTCGTTGTCCCAGTTTCGGGGCGCGACATTCTATCTCTTCCATTCTTCCCCATCCTAAACTATTCAGATTTGAAAACTTTTGGGTGGATCGTCTGGTTTTTCTGGACTTGATTGAGAGCTCCTGGAATACTGGTTTAAAGGATGTTAATTTGGCCAGAAGTATTAACCTTATATTTAAGCTTCTGAGAAGGTCTCTAAAGTTTTGGTGCAAACAATTCAAGATCTCCCATTTTCAGGTGGATAATTGTAATTGTATTCTGGTTCTTTTGGATGGTTTAGAAGAACAAAGGGACCTTTATAGATCTGAATTTAATTTCAGAATTATTCTCAAAAGACATTTATCTGTGCTGCTTAGAATAAGAAATGAGTACTGGAGGCAAAGAGGTCGTATTTGCTGGGCTAATTAGGAGATGAAAATACTAAATTCTTTCACTCAGTTGCCTCTAATAACTTCAAAGTTAATCATATTCTCTTTGGAAGATGATAATCATATGATTTTGTTCAATCATTCAGAAATGGCAAATCATCTTTGGCTCTCTTTCAAGAAAAGAAAAGGTATCTCTGAATATCAAGGCATATAGTTTAATCTGGATGAGCAAATTACCCCCTTGCAGGAGGATTTATCCTGTTTGGAAACTAACTTTACTACTCAGGAAATTGATTCAGTGGTTTTGAATTTACCTCAGGGCAAAAGTCCGGGTCTGGATGGTTTTAATAGCACTTTCTTTCGTGCTTGTTGGCACATTATTAGATATGATTTTTATGAGCTCATTCAATAGTTTTTTGAGGGTCAAATGGATCTTGATAGGCTTAATTCTTCTTTTATAGTCTTGGTTCCGAAGAAAGATGGAGCAAGGAAAGTCTCTGATTTTAGGCCTATCTCTCTTCTTAATAGTTCTTTGAAGTTGATCACTAAACTTCTTGCAAATAATCTTTAGCATGTGATCACTTCTATTGTGCATCATAATCAATATGGTTTTATTAAATCTAGAACGATTCATGATTGTGCTGCTTGGGCATTTGAATATTTACATATATGTAAATCTTCTCAAGAGTCTCTTGTGTTACTGAAATTAGATTTTGAGAAAGCCTTTGATCTTATTGAACATCGAGCCATTTTGGATGTCTTAAAGGCTAAAGGGTTTGGTGGTAAATGGCTTAATTGGATCAAAATGTTACTAGGTTTTGGAAGCTCTAAAATCTTGTTAAATGGAATTCCTGGGAAACAAATTCAATGTAAAAGAGGTGTCAGGCAGGGTGACCTGCTTTCCCCTTTGCTCTTTGTGTTGGTGGCGAATTGAATCTTTTGCAATTAATATTGAATTCAACAAAGGATAAGAGTTTGCTTAGCCTACCAGTTCATATGGTGGGATCGATTGACTTTCCTATTGTTCAATATGTGGATGATACTTTGATTATTGTTAAAGTGGTTTCCATTGAGATTTTTCTCGTGAAGGCACTTATTCATTCGTTTGCCTCTTCTACGGCTTTGAAAGTGAACTTTGCTAAATCTTTCTTGATTCCTATTAATTGTTCTGAAGAGCAGACTTCAAATTTAGCAGGGATTCTGGGATGTCAAGTTGGTTCCTTTCCTTTCACATATCTTGGACTTCCCCTCAGTCTCTCTAAGCCTAAGATTGAAAATTATGAGAGGTTCATTGAAAGAATTGAGAAAAGATTGTTTGGTTGGCAGTTCTCTTTTCTTTCTTTGGGAGGGAGATTAACTCGGTTATTTCTTTTTTACTGATGTTTCTGATGTCTACTCTTAAAATTCCCACTATCACTATTGGAAGAATTGATAGAATTAGAAGGGCTTTTTTTGGAGAGGACAATCCAATTGTCATGGTGGTCACTGTTTGATTGCTTGGGACAAAGTTTGTAGGCCTAAGAGGAATGGTGGTCTTGGGGTTATTAATTTGAGAACTCAAAACCTGGCTCTCCTTTTGTGATCTGCTTGAGACTTAGCCTTGGTTTTCGCACTAGGCTCGCCCAGATTCTAATATGCGGAATAACGGGATCTTACTCGAAAATACCAAAACCCAAAGTAATTGCACAACTCTTTATTTCAAAGAGGACTTTACACGTCGAATGTTAGACACACTTGTCTACGTCGAAGGAATTATAAGTGTCTAAAACTCAAATAAGTTCTATGACTTTTCGATGATCTAAACTAGACCTATTACAAGGTATTTATAGTCCAATCGTATGAGTACATATCAGACTCAGTAACCTAAACATATTAGACTCATATAACTAACTAATGCTAAACAGATAGGCTTAGTTATATATATTTGGATCGGATTACAATTCTGAATAGAGTTTGCATCCTTTCCAAGGTCGCAAACCATTCCAAAGTCGCAAACATTTTCGTGGTCGCGAATCCGTTTCGAACTCGACCTGAGATCCTCCCGGATCATGACTCCCCTGTTGAGAAGGAGCCAACTCCCGTTGGTGACCAACTGTGAAGATGTAGAGAACAAGTGGGAGCCTTGGAACGAACACATGATGAGCAATGCTACAATCGTCTGATCGAATATACGGAGAGGCGCTCACGAAGCTTGACACCTCCGTCATGGATTGTGGCCTGGGCCACTCGCGGATAGCCTTCCCCTTGTCGAGGTTGATACCATCACCGATCCCAAAGCTAGGATTGCGAAGTTTGAATAGTAGCGCCTTAGAGACAAGTTGCATGTCATTTTCGACTAGTCTTAGAGACAAGTTGCATGTCATTTTCGACTAGTCGTTGTGGTGATCGACTATGTACCTCTGCGAATAGCGCGTTGTTTTCTTCCGGCAAGCTCACTAAACAACCACCACTTTCCATACTTGATGCAGCACAATCCTCTTGGCTAACTGGACGCATCACACTTAGCACACACTTTGAGCATGCATTGACAATCCATTTCGTCTGATTTGCTATCAACAAGTTCTTGGTGTCGACGTGGTAGTTTTTGCTGATAATGAATTTTGTCTCATCCTTTGTGAGGTCATATTCTTGAGCTCTTCGGTGGTAATGGGCGTCATGATCGTACAAGAACGGACTTCCAAAAATCACTTGGCAAATATCGATGGGGATGACATCGCATTGAATCGCGTCGATGTAACGAGCAGATATTGCAAACTTTAGAGTACACTGACTCTTGATTTGCTGATTCACATCGGATATGGTCGAGGATGATGAGTCATCTGCAAACCAAGTCGTCGAACCAACCTGGAGAAGACCAAATTATTTTGGCTTCCGGGGTCGAAGATGGCTGCGACCACCTCGTGCTTCACCTGTATGTTAACAGTGAACAATTCCTCTGTCCGGTTGTGGTCAATTGATGAACTTGAACCTTTCTCCTTTGGCATTGCCATTAGAGACAAGGTCATGTCTACCTTTTCAACTGAATCCAGCTGGATGATTTCCTCTGCGAGGGGAACTGAAGTAACCATAGTTGTTCATGTGCTTGGTTCATTCCTCCTTGTTCTTTCTGGTCACAGTTCAGATTAAGTTTATAACACTTCTTTTTTGTGTGCCCAGCAACATGACAATGCTCACAAGTGTTACCCGTATCGTGGGTACCCTCTCCGGAGCTCATCGTGGTTGAAATCTCCCTCACATTCTTGTCGTTGCGGGTCTTATTCTTCTTTTGAATCGCCAAAGCAGTCGTGCTCGCGGTTGAGATGTCTTGAATTCTGAATAGTCTTAGCTCAGCACTGATTATCTTCTGAAGTTCAGATGTGTATTTTCTGAATGTATGGGTGTCGAAAAGTGAGATGCCAAGGACCATTGCTTGTCTTCGGAACTTCGTCGTGTAGTCCTGGACAGATTGGTCGCGCCGTTGGTACAATCTGTGCCAATGTTCCTATCTCTCCTCAATATAACTCATCGGATAGAATTCTTGTCGCAGAAGTCATTCGAATTGACCCCATGCAAGGTCGTCAGCTTCACCACTAGCGACAAGGGCCTTCCACCAAGTCTTGGCGTGGTCCTTCATCTTCAAAGGTGCGAACTTCACCTTTTGAGAGCTAATAAACCCTTTCAGGTCAAAGTAGGTCTCAAGCTGGTCGATCCAAGAATCTAGTTTCTCGGCATCGATCACCCCATCATATATGGGTATATCAATCTTAGCGTTGACCTTAAAAGTTCCAACAGCTAAGGAGGTGTTGGCGAGGTCGTTGGTCTTGTGGTCGCCTTCGTCTTCATCTTCATCTGCCCTGCGCAAGTTTTCACTAGTCTTCACACCCGTAACATTCCCTACTTTAGGAGGTACAATCATAGCCTACTGCTGAATCCAAGAAAGCTTCGGTGGAGAGCTTAGCCACTTGTTCGGCTAGGTTAGCTTGAACGGAGGTATCTTTAGACATTGTAGGAGACGCGGCTGTAGGAACCGTCAATTGATCACCTGGAGTTTCATCGGAAGTTTTGTAACCCTGGCGAGTCTTCACCATCCACAAGATAGGAAAGTTGCTCTGATACCAACTTGATCCGTTTGAGACCTAGCCTTGGTTTTCGCACTACGCTTGCCCAGATTTTAATATGCAGAATAACGGGATTTAACTCAGAAATACCAAAACCCAAAGTAACTGCACAACTCTTTATGTCAAAGAGGACTTTACACGTCGAACGTTAGACACGCTTGTCTACGTCGAAGGAATTATAAGTGTCTAAAACTCAAATAAGTTCTATAACTTTTCGATGATCTAAACTAGACCTATTACAAGGTATTTATAGTCCAATCATATGAGTACATATCAGACTCAGTAACCTAAACGTACTAGACTCATATAACTAACTAATCCTAAACGGATAGGCTTAGTTATATATATTTGGATCGGATTACAATTCCGAGCAGAGTTTGAATCCTTTCCAAGGTCGCAAACCTTCCCAAAGTCACAAACCTTTTCGTGGTCGCGAATCCATTTTGAACTCAACCTGAGATCCTCCCGGATCATGACTCCCTTGTTGAGAAGGAGCCAACTCCCGTTGGTGACCATTTTGAAATTCTTGTATAAGTTCTTTAATAAGGACTCGTCTCCCTGGGTTCAGTTTATGTGGTCTTATTACTACTTTAATAAACTTCCTTCAGATCATCATTTAGTTGGATCTTTTTGGTGGAGGGACCTGTTGCATCTCTTAACTTGCTTTAAAGGTATTTCTAAATGCCTTATTGGAATAGGTTATACTTGTGATTTTTGGAAAGACCTTTGGTTTTTGGAGACCCTTTCTCTCAGATGGGCAGAGTTATTCTCATATTCGGTTAGAGATTTAACAGTGAAACAATTTCGGAATATAAATAGGAACATGGCTATTCTTTCATTGGTTTTTGAACTTTGTGCTGAAGGGTGTGATGAAACTCAAACTCACATCTTTTTTTATTGTTGTTCTGCTAAACAATGCTGGTCCTTGATTGGTTTGAACTTGTCTTCGAGCTCTTCTATGCTGGACAAAATTTGGAATTTTTAGAATGTTAATGCTCCTTTTAAGGATTTCTTCTGGGAAATTATTATTGTTGCTATATGGAACATTTGGAAGGTTAGAAATAAGAAGATCTTTCAGAATCTAATTCCGAATTCTTTGACTTGGAAGAGGGCTTTTAGTGACGACTTGATGCTTGTGGCTGAAAGAGCTTTGGAGAGAATTAGATTACAAATTTTTCGTTGGCTTGACATTTTGTAATTTATTTTCCTTGTTTTATTCGCTATAACTTCTATTTCTCTTATATTTTTATATATATCTTTATTAGCAGTAGGCTTCTTGCCTATTGCCTTTGATTAAAAAAAAACAATTTCGGAATGTGGAAGATGGAGATGTTTATTTTCAGCTTCCTTTATCTAACTTTGCCTTTTCTCAATATCAATGCTTTCTCTCTTTACAATTTGAATTGCCTGGAGATGCAAGCTTGAATGATTGCTGGATGTTGATTAATAGCAATCTCCTGAATTATGAAACTAATAAGGTTTATAAGAGTTTAATGGGGGTTTTTCCCGTTCATCCTATTTTCAAACTTTGTTGGAAGAATCACTGTCTTCTCAAGAATAAAGTTTTTTTCTGGATTTTCCTTTGGGAGAGATTAAATACTAGAGGCCTGCTGGATAAGAACTTACTTAGTCATTAAAATTTTTGTGAATTATGTCGAGATGGGATCCTTGAAACTCAGTGCCATATCTTCTTTGAGTGTCCCTTCACCATCCGATGTTGGAATTTAATTGGTTTTAATTGGATCCTCAACCTCTCTATTATGGATATGATTTGGAGGGCTAGAAATGATAATCATAGCTCTTAAAGACTTTTCATGGAGGTCGTCATGGTGGCAGTTTGGAACATTTGGAAAATTCGTAACAAGAAGATTTTCCAATTTAAGGTTCCTATTTCTTTGGATTGGAAATGGGCTTTTATTTCAGATTTAAATCTGGTTGCCCTTCGCTTACAGGAGAGGATTAGACATCAAATTATTAGATGGGTTGACCTCTTGTAATCTTTTTCTTTTTCTTTCTGTTGTCTATTCTTTTTTTGCTTTTCGGTTTGCTTGTACTCTTTCCTCTTATATATATTTATTTAGCAGCAGGCTTCTTGCCTACTGTCTTTGGTAAAAAAAAAAGTTAATTTGAATTGTTTTCCAAGACAGATTAAGTTTCCAGTACGGTCACTAGTACAATGGTCAGAGGATCGCTTCCACTATTACATTTGGCAAGAGCGTTTCTCCTGTTTAGGATCCCGTGTCAAAGTGCTAAGGACTCAAGAACTCTCCTAAATTTTTGCTAAGGCTCAACTGTTATGTCTATTGCCAAAACAAGAATTTAGGGTTTAGAGTAAAAAAACTCAAGGAAATAACTTCAAAACTTCAGATCGAGACCGAGGAAGAATCACGCCTTCTAGATTAGGTCATCCCTAACTCTAGAAGTGAATGACTAAAGCCATAGAAACATTGAAATAATAAGAAATAAATGAAAACTTACTTGATTGCTTGAAAATTAAGTTTGCCGTCCTTGCCGACTTGCAAATGCAGGAAAAATAGAGAAAGGGCTGTACTAAGAAAAGTATCTAAAAACTACTTAAAACTACCTAAGAGAGCACTTGAAAAGTATATCTAGAAGAGCCAAAAGCTTCTCTATTTATGATACATGGGTTAATGTGCCCAAATATAACTCCTTGATGTGTAGGCGACGAAATCTAGCTTCAAACGACGTGAGAACAGACAAATCCCAGTCAAATCTAACCAGTTTCGACCACTTTAGCCTCTGGAAACCGAGCCGAGCATGACTTGAAGCACGATTCATGCTCTAGGCCGAACACGGGTCATGCCCTCAATCGTGATCCGCTTGGCCAAATAACTAACCAAACGATAGTCGTGTTCGATCGGGACTCTTTTCGACTAGATGTCTTTGTGTTCGATCAGGTGTCTTTGTGTCTGATCATGACTCTTTTTCGTCTAGGTGTGTCCGATTATGGTTCCTTCTCACCTAGGTGTGTTCGACTAGGTTGTTTCGATCGAGGAATATTCGATGAGGGTTCCTTTCTGTCTAGTTTTGGTATCTTTTGTCAAAATTGGCCCAAATGAAGTCAAAATTTCCTCAAATTTTGTAGGTTTGATCCTTAAAACTATAACACCCCGATTTTTCCCAAATCTTGGCTTACCTCGTCTCTCCCTATATCAGAATGAGATCCCAGTTATGCCAGTATCTTACCCCAAAAAGTTGGCAATCAAACTCTTGTCATTCAGACCTTGTCACAAATCAGCTCAAATGTATCACAAATCAGCCCTTTTCAGAATTGTCAGAAGCTCAAAAAGACTAAATGTCTCAGACCATCTCCAAACTTTGATCTGATCCAGTAAACACCTTCCTTTCACTATTCTGAACATTTTTCCCTTCTGGAAGAATTTCCAAATCTTACCCTAAACCTGAGTTTCGAGCCTCGCCGTTTTCAAAACCCTAATTACCCTGTTTTACCCTAATTACTCTATTTTCGGATTTTTGTCGAAACCCTCAAATCTTGTTCAAATTCACCAAATTTCCTGCCAGATGAGTCCCAGCATTTTAGTGTCACTCAGCTGCGAAATCAAAGTTCAATTTGGACCCCCAAATTTCCAGAATTGCAATCAGGTCCAAACCCCAAAGAAAGATCATCGCAAATCAGTCCAAAATATTTGCATCCAGGTCCCTGGTGCTTTCGACTGGAGCATGTCCACGACCAGAGAACCTCCTGTGCGCGACCTCGACCAGCTGCCGTGCTCACTCCGCCGTGGCAGTCGCCTGTGCCCTTGCCGCCATGTGTGCCCTCGCCGTTCGCCACCGTGGAAGCCACCTCAACCGCGCAATTGTTGCAAGTTTTCCCCGCGCACAGCACGCGGGCTAGCTGCAGCAGCACAGCACCGCAGAGAACGCTCAACACGTCGCAGCCATGCTCGAGCTAGGTGTCTACTCGCCGTTGCCTTCGCCGCCTGCACCTGCACCGTCCAGCTGCAAAGCTGCAACGCCGCGCCGTCAGTCGCCTCGCCATCTCCACCCCGTCCCGTCGCTTTAAAGTCACCTCGCAGCAGCAACACTCCAAATTGTCGGCCCTTTTGCCTCGCCCGTGCCTATATAAAGCCTTCTGTAGCCGTTGCATCTTCACCCAGCGCCAGAAACCACCTAAGCTCGCAGCTCCGCCGTGAAATCTTCTTCCCCGGCGAGCCATTTCCGGAGCTCTCGGTGCCAACCTCACCCGTTGCTCCCCTCAGCAATCCAAGCCTCCCAGTGAGTTTCCCATCGCCTCTTGAGTGTATCTAAGCTTGGAATAGAGTTATCTTGCCTTCTGTCGCCGGTGATCGCCGGTTTCCCCAAAAAACGTCCAGTGAGCAATTAAACTCTAACCAAGCCCTTTTAGCTCTCGAGCCAGCGATCAAATAGGATCAGTAAACCAAGCTTAACACATCTAAGCAATCAAAGTTGAAGAATTTGCTCAAATCTGGAAAACCCCAAATTTGTGTCTTCTTCCCCTGTGCAGTTCGCCAGATTTTAATTCCGACCGATCTGGCCCCGTCCACCTTGCCCTCTTGATAGTTCCCAATCTCCTGAGCAACTTTGCCTTCTAGCTCGACCTTTGAATCGGCCCAGATTTGGAGATATGGCCTTGCCAAAATTCTGCCCAGAACTGTGTCTGTGCCGTGTCGCCACCGTAGTTCATCACCGGATTCGGCCGCCCTCTGGCCACTTTCAACCCTTGATCCTGTTGAATGATTTGTTCCTGTTATCAATGCCTACCTCCCAGACAAAGTTGTGCATCAATTGGAGCCCTGGAACAAAAGTTAAGCTTTGCCCTAGTTTTTGGCAATGTCTGCACTATGTCAGTGCATGTCAGCCACTGGCATTAGCCTTTTTTGACCCCTTTTGGTTGAGCAATGGAAATTCCACTTTGTCCCCTAGATCCCTGGAGTTAAGATCTACATCTTTCCCTTCTGCTACTTCTCCAGAAATCCTACCTAAGACGGACTGAATGTCGGCCTTTGACATTCAACTTCTTTTGAGCCCATCTCTTCGAGCAGCACCCAAGTGACTTTGTCCAAATCTTTTCCCTTGCATGCATGATATATTTACTTATTATTTTCTATTGCAACTATTTTATGTATGCTTATGTAGCGTATGTGTTGTATTGCTTGTGTCCGCCGCAGTGTCCGAAGTTGAAGGTGCAGAAGAAGTCTTCGAGGTTTCGTTCAAGTAATTAGACCCGCAGTGCAAGGCAAGTCTCAACCCCTTGATCATGTCTCGCCTAATATTTTCAAGTGAAGTATATTAGTTGTTTTCAGAGTATATGCATGCCTTATATTCAAATGAGAGTATGTTCAAATAATGTGGGTAGATATAACCTAAATGATTGTGAAACCCCTCTTGTGATTGAATACCCATGCATCCTTGTTACCCTAGGATATATGCTTAGAATTATGCTTATGCTTGAAAACTTATGCTAAATATTAAATGGTCGCTTATATGAAAAACATGTTTGAAACCCCTTTTGTGAAATGAAATGTCAAATTAGTATTGATAGTGAGGATTGTTTTGTATGGAGAGGGTGTGGTGCGCACCAGGGAATGTGGATGGCTCCTCACTATTAATTCATAAGGACTAGAACCTTGTGTTGTGCCTCTATGCGGCATGAAAAACATACCAACCACTTGCCTAGTATGGGACAGGCACGACTTAATAGCTTTTTGGTATTAGCAGTTCCCTACATGGTTTGTCGGTCTGGTTTCTCGCGTGGAGAAACTGGTTGGGCGTAGTTCATCCGTGAGTGATGTGAGTTCAGAAAAAGCATGAGAGGAAAAGGTGGAAAGAAGGAAGACGCCCTACGCCTAAGATTAAGCCGTGCGCGGTTGTAATAAAAAAAGGTCAGATGTCTCGCGTGGACAGACCAAGGCCATGTGTCCTGCGGGAGGGAGCATAAGCCAAAGGCTAGAAAGTAAGGCAGTGGGGAGGACCCACAATGGTACTTTTGACTTAATTGTCTATTTACCGGGCGGGGATACTGTTAATACTAGACTGCAAAAGTGTTGTGTGATCTCGGCCTTGTCACATGCGTATAAGTCGCGTGGAGCTGATCCGACTTGAAAGCCGAGTGAAGAAGTGGATTTAAAAAGAGGTACACCTTTGCAAAGTGTAAGACAAGTATCGGATACTCTGTGCTCCCAGTTCATGGAGTATGTTCGCGGTGGATTTATCCATGTGGTTCAGCACAAGTAAATATTTGGAATGTTTTCATAATATGGGTTGGTAAAAGTGATGACTCATGGGAGACCATCACATAACAATTTCTTAAAGTCTATTATAAGATTTCCAAAACCCCGCTGTTGAAAATAAAGCCCTTATTTAAGAAATCAAGGAATTGAAATCTATACTATTTATGATTATAAGACTTAATCCCTTTTCTTGATCACTCCTCATCTATATACCTGCATTCTTGTAACGAGACTTGCTGAGCATTGTGTAAAAACATGCTCACCCTTGCCTTTACAAACAAATTCAGAAGGAAGGATTCGAGGATCCCGATTCCCCTAACCTTGAGCACCAAGAAGAGGAAGGAGCCTTTCCAGACGATTTGAGCTTCTAGAAGGGTCATGAGCCAAGTTGAGTCCGATGTGGAGGAAGCCCTTCCAGAGCCGCTGCAGAAGGAAGTGAAGACCTTTGTGGTTGCTTTTTGTGTTGTTTTTCTGTGTTCGGTACTTCGATACCGATTCTTGATTTTGAAAAACTCTCTACTTTTGTACCAACTTTAATTAAGGCCATCCTTGGCATTATGATATTGTAATAGTGGTCCTCGTGACCTTGTACTTGTTTTATCTACTTGCTTTATTGTTTAAAGTGAATCCTGTTGTTGTGAGCTTGTAATGAACCTACCTGTGCGCAATCCACCTGGGCGATTGCCACGAGATTCCTCAAAGGAGGGTCCCACAAAAACATGGCAAACACAGCCGAATTGTAGAAATAATATAAAATTATGCATAAATTGTCGCATCAAAGAAGTTTTTAGCATGTTTTTGCAGGTTTTCAATGGCAAACTTATGGTAAAAATATTGTCAATTTAATACTTATCAAATTCCCCCAAGCTAGCATTTTTCCTGTCCACAAGCAAAGGATGTGAATGGATTTTCCAAAAATTGGAATGTCTTGGTTAATCGGATTTTAATAAACAACTTCCGGAAATTCACATCACATCTATGCATATGAAACAATTGATCTAAGCAATTTAAACTCTCCAAATGCAAATATTCAGCTTATCAAATCTCAACCTTAGAACATAGAGAGCTTAATTGATTAAATCATCTTGACAACTCCTTTCATGTAGAGTTTAGAACAAACAATAGCTAAAGAAAACAGTCCTTATGCTGCAATTTGTAGAAAGTTTCTAGATTGCCCTTTTTAGAGAGAAATTTGAACACTTTTATTTCTAATTTTTTTATTTATTCATTTTATTTATTTTTCTTCAACTTTTTTGTGCTCTTAGCCAGAATGTTTTGAACTGGATCATTTTGTTGCGGCTAGAGGAGACACAACTGAAGACGTTTACTTAAGTGCACTTACAGATAGGTAGCTTTGTTGGTTTCCCGAGCCCCTGTAAGCAATCTTATTGTCCCGTATACCTTCCCTTCACCATCTGATCGACGATTCAGCACCGCCTCCCCCCAGCGGGTCGCATATACGTTATAAGAGACTAGACAAAGTTGCATCTTAAGCAACCGTTTTATTATAACAAAGGAAAAATAATTTTTTGTGTGCATAAGTTAAGTTAATCTTTCCTTCCCCAACTGGTCGATAATTCATCACTGCCTCCCCAATGGGTCAATTATACTTCACTATTACACGTTTTTTATTTTAAAGAGAAGGGAAATTAGCAATCTAAGTATAAAAACTAACATAAGAGAGTTAAGTTTAGATAATAGTTTATTGGAAATCTTCAATTTTGAAGAAGTCAATAACAATCTAAAAGACAAGCACAATCTTTAATGGTTACTTTAAGATAAAAACTGAACATAGGCAATTGAAATTTTTAAGAGAAAGCTAAGTTCAATGGATCATATGTAAAGATGTGATAGAATAGTCATCTAATTGATTAAAGATCATCTTCAAAACCAGACGTGATATATTTGTTTATTTTTCAGTTTATGATTGCAAGATGGTGGGATGATGATTCACGAAAGACTAAGCAAACGGTTAAGTGACTACCCCACAAAGCTAAATCAGGCATTGTCCTCAATGTTTGGAGAGAGATATAGATTACTGTGTGCGGTAGTGGCAACGATGATGTGGACGTTGTTGAAGATGCTGTGGTGAAAGAGGGTGTTGTGGTCCACGTAGCTCCAATGGTTCAACCCAAGGCATCGCAAATGAAAACCTGAAAAGAAAAACAAAGAGAAATGAAAAAGAAAAGAAAAATAAAAATAAAAACTTATGTACCTTGACGATCAATCATCGAAGGGTGGTGCAGGTCGTTGGTGAAAATATGGCGGAGGGTGGTATGGATAAGTAGGTGGTGGATAGGGTTGTGGAAGAAGGCTGTGGTAGTGAAGATGGTCCCCGTGGTGTGTACATGTGCCTAGATATGTACCATCCGGGAGGATGTAGTCTGCGTATACATGATAGTCGTAGAGGTGATCTAGGCGCCGGTGAGGTGGTCCATCTTGGAATCCATCATAGGCCTGTAATCTGCAAATTCTGACCTAAAGTCATAGAAACTAGTGCACAAGGATTTTATGGAAGCATTCAAGGTGGCAAAATCATGCGCTACCAGATGGTCAGATTCGGCAGCGTGTGAGGAACTAGGACCTGATGAGCTAGACAGGAGCAATTTCCAATTTTGCTCATTAGATAAGCTTGTCCGAGAAACATCGGGCAAAAGGATGGAAGGAATTCCATTAATAAACCAACAGAATGAATTCACTTCCCTCCTTGTTGGCGCTTCGTGATCCTCTTGATGTTGCGTCAGGGCGTCGTCATTGGTGTTGAAACTTCAGATCCGGAGGTCTGGTGGTGCGAGGAGTTAAAATCCGCAGTTGGATCGAAGTTTTGATGGTTGGATGAAGAGATCTAGGGCTTGGTTTGTGGTGGTTATGAGGAGTTTTGTAGCTCAGCAATGTTGTTTGTGCTGTTTGGAGAAGATGGGTGTCTTTATATAAGGTGCTAGGTAGGAGTTATGGTTGTTTGGAGAAGAAAAAGTCAAAAAATACAAATTTCGACACAAAAGTTTGAAAACAAACAGGAAACCAAGTCCGGCACAACCACGAGCATGGGTCACGCTCGACCTAGGGCACGGGTCGTGCTTGGCTCTGTTGAAAAATCATTTGAGTAGTTGGTCGAACCGAGCCCGGCACGACCAGGAGCACAGGTCGTGCTCGACCAAGGCACGGGTCGTGCCACTGGTCATTCTCGGCTCTGTTGAAGAAAAGAAACTATTTATTTTTTTGAAATTGATCGAACTGAGCCCAACACTGGTCGTGCTGCAGGTAGTGCTTAGTTCGGTTGGTTTTGGAAAATTTTTATTTTTTTGGTTTTTTCAAAAGATTCAGCCCCAGTTTGTGAAACATAGGTTTTGGGTTGTCAAACGACGTCGGAATTGAGTGATGCTTGCACCGCTGTGTTCATAAAAGAGAAAGCTACGTGTTAATATACCGGGTTGACTCTTGGCTAGCGTTGGTTTAATGTCCCACTCAATGGAACATTCTCGGCCGTTAAGAAATATATAGAATTGAAAGAATCAACGGAGTTCAGCATACTTACTAGGTCTCCCTCATTGTATAGCTTGATACGATGCATGTTTACCTTAAAAGTGGTGCCATCTTGCATTCGAAGCTCTATGGAACCTACGGGAAGACTTTTTCTATCATGTATGGCCCAGTCCATCGCGATTTCAATTTTCCTGGAAACAATTTCAACCATGTATTGAATAATAAAATGAAATCACATAATTTAAACTCGTAGTTGAAGATCCGCTTGTCGTGCCACTTCTTCGTGTTGTCTTTGTAAATTAATGCACTTTCATAGGATTTGTTCCGGAGCTCCTCTAGTTCATGCAATTCGAGGATTCACCTTCGCCTTGCTTTGTTGAAGTTCTAGTTGAGTTCTTTTAGTGCCAAGTTCCGTATGTGACAATTCAACAGGAAAATGGCAATTCTTGCAAAATACAATTTTGTAAGGCGTCATAACCTAGCGGAGTTTTGAATGCAGTGTGATATACCCAAAGAATATCGGAAAGTTTGAGCGTCCAATCCATATGTGACGGTGCCACCACCTTCTGTAAGATCGTTTTGATTTCTCTATTCAAGACTTCAACCTGTCCACTTGTTTGAGCATGATATGCAAGAGCAACTTTATGAATAACCCCATATTTCATCAACAATTTCTGAAATTCGTAATTAGTGAAATGCGCACCGCCATCACTAATTACTGCTCTTGGTACTCCAAATCGGGGAAAGATGACTATTTTGAAAAGTTTAATCACATGTTTTGCTTCATTTGTGGGTGTCGCAACAACCTCTACCCACTTTGAAACATAATCAACCGCAACTAAGATGTAGGAGTTGCCCATAGAAGATGAAAAAAGTCCCATATAATGTACTCCCCATACATCAAAAAGTTCAATTTCAAGAATGTTTGTTAAGGGCATTTCATGTTTTTTACTCAAATTTCTAGAACATTGGCAAGGATCACATTTTTGCACAAAGTTATAAGCATCTTTAAATATAGAAGGCCAAAAAAACCTGATAATAATACCTTTACCGCTATTTTTGAAGCTTTGGCATGTCCACCACATGGAGATGAATGACAGTGTTCAAGAACGCATTGGATTTTGTGGTCGGGCATGCATCGTCGAAAGATGTTCTCAACTCCCTTTTTGAAAAGGTTCGGATCGTACCAGTAGTAGCGTCGGATGTCGTGGAGGAAGCGCTTACGTTGTCTATTCGTCAACCCTGGAGGAATTTCATGGTTAAATAATTAATTTGCGTAATCAGCATACCATGGTTCTTGTTGATAAGGTGCTCATCAGGTAAAACAACATTGATGTGAACCTCAGCGGTGTTGGTAAAGAGTCGTGAAAGATGATCGGTGACGATGTTCTCAGCACCTTTCTTATCTTCGATTTCCAAATCAAATTCTTGCAGCAGTAGGATTCATCGTGTGAGTCGTGGCTTGATTTCTATCTTGGTCAAAAGATACTTAAGAGCAACATGATCAGTATGCACAATAAATTTTGAACCAATCAAATATGGACAAAATTTATCTAGAGCATATACTATAGCAAACAATTCTTTTTTAGTTTTAGTGTAATTACTTTGAGCATCATCCAAAGTTTTTCTTACATGGTATATAGCATGTAAAAGTGTATTTGTTCTTTTGCCCTAGAACAACACCAATTGCATAATCACAAGCATCACACATCAATTCAAAAGGTTCATTCAAATTTGGAGGTTGTAGTATGATGGGAGCAGTAGTTAACGCATGTTTCCCTTGATTAAAGGCATCAAGACATTTTTCATCAAAATCAAAAGGTGCATATTTACTAAGCAATTGAGTGAGAGGTTGAGCAGTTTTGGAAAAATCTTTAATTAAACAACGGTAAAAACCTGCATGTCTCAAGAAACTACATAGGCCCTTCACGTTGGTCGGTGGTGGAAGACTTGCTATGACATCGATCTTTGCCTTGTTGACTTCAATCCCTCGTTCATAAATTACATGGCCAACTACCATGCCTTCTTGAACCATGAATTGACACTTTTCCCAATTAAGCACAATGTTAACTTCTCGAGAAAGATTATGTAGACAGGCATCGAAGGAGGAACCATAAACGCTAAAATCATCCATGAAGACTTCTGTTATTTCTTCAATTAAATCTAAAAATATGGCCATCATACACCTTTGAAAGGTTGCAGGTGCGTTACATAACCCAAACAGCATTCGCCAGTAAGCAAGTATTGAAAGGACATGTAAACACTACTACAAAAATGTGGAGTACTAACAGTTTGAAAACATATGTACTAATGGTACTCCAACCGCTAGTGTTCGGCACGATAGAACAAGCCTAGCACTACTCTAACAGTTCGAAACCATCGTTAGAACACCTTACTATACTCTAACGGTTCTTATTAGTGAACCATTAGAACACCTTATTATATTCTAATGGTTCATTCTTAATAACCGTTAGAATATAGCTTACTATATTCTAATGGTTCTTATTACTGAACTGTTAGAATAGATTACTATATTCTAACGGTTCTTAATTAGTAATGGTTAGAATATTATATTATTCGATCGGTTCTTAATCATAACCGTTAGAATATAATAAGCTATCTTAATTGTTGAGATGAATGAACAGTTAGAATAATTGTTCTCTTCTAACTATCTATGCTGTAGCTACCGTTACAAGAAGCTACAGATACAAAAAAATGTACATTCACTAATACAGCAATAGAGAGATACACAAATACACATATTGAATTTATTCACACATTCACCAGATTGAATTTATTCACAGATTAAATTTATTCACACATTCAACAGATTGAATTTATTCACAGATTGAATTTATTCACAAATACACCAATACAAATACACAAATACACCAATTCACACATTCAATGTATATTACAAAAGCCATGGTTGATTGTTGATAGCCACTTCGTCGATCACATATTGAGCCCAAATTTGCTGCAGCTCCTTTATCTGAGACAACTCATATTTGTCTTTGGACATGGTGCTCTGCATGCATATGTATGAAGAGTCAGTAATTAATTTTCTAGTTTCGAACGTCACATCCTATGTTCAACTTTGAGTTAGGAAAAATGCTTACCTTAGGGAATTGGGCAAAGTCTGTCCTAATCAGATCATACATAAACCTCATCACATAAAACCCACATTCTCACAATTGTGGCTGCTGATGGCACTAAGATAATTGCATATGCGAAGACATGTTAGCTATTCTTGTCAAACTCGAAAGAACTAATTAAGCATAAATTAAAAGGCTCATGAGTAGTTTCATCCTTATTAATTACCTCATATTCTTTCCAAGAAATTGTTGTGCCCTTCGACGCGTCATGCCTCCCTCCAATGGGAACATAATTTTTAAAGCCCTGCGTTTAATTTAGCATTGCCGGTTAATATGTTATCATTAGCTAGTGAGATCAAAATATAAATCAACCATGTTACTTACGCGTCCATGTGCCATGTGAGGGTGTAAACATGCACTACCCTATCGCGCATCGAATCGAGGTAGTACACCTCATTCCTCCATGGGCAAATCATGTTGAGGAACCAGTGGCCCCTACATTGTACATAAAAGAGAACCGTTTCATGTATATGTTAGGTGTAACATACAACAATGAGTTAAATTAGTAGGAAATGCGCTAACCTTTGGTGGTACAGCGCAAGAATGAACTCCCTGTCTTCTGCGTCAGCAGTGCTCTTGATATGTACTACTCCGCGTGTGCTAGGTCCTGCTCTAGCATTGTGAGGTTTATTTTCTCTAAGTCAAGGAAACCCACCTTGTCACACGCCCTAGTCGACGCCAGTTTGTACATGCACTTGCATGCAAAGGATGGCATTAGTATTGCACAGAAAGTGATCAGATTTTTAAATGAACTACAACAATATATAGACTAAGCCGACTCACAGGACTCCAATTCATATGATGGACATATCAAGTTCCCCCCAGTTAAAGAGGTTGAACAAATCCTTGTGGGCCACGGATATGCTCCCAGCCTAACGATGGAAATGTCCAGGCCTGAAGGAAACTAAGAAGTTCAAGTGGCGTTGGGACCGGGTTAGGTACCACTCATGGAGTCTTCTAGTTGTGTGATCCATATTGTACAGAAGGGACTCTGACATGAGTGGGAACCCATTTTTGAACGTATCTGGTTGGCTCTATTTCCCTTTGCCTTTGCCCTTGCCTTTGGTTGGGTGCAAGTGTATACCTTCGACGGTTGAGGCATGGTGAAGGGGCTTTCTGAGGAGGCATGGATCCTTTGGCTAGGGTTGAGGCCGTCATAGGAGGCATGAGGGGTGGAGAATCTCGGTCAAGCCCTGTGCTGGGGGTGGGGCCCTCAGGAAGTACGCTGGCATCCATCGTCCACTTTAATTTATGAACACGTATGTTAGATTTGCAAGTTGAGTATATTATGTAAGGTGTAAGCTACAATGGGTAGGATTTACCTCCTATAGTATAATACCCTTTTTGGGCCACTGTATGTAGGAGCCCAATGCCTTCGCAATTGTCTAGATCTCCTCCGTTGGGACGAGCAACGGAAAAACGTTGTAGCTCATGAGGCCCCTGTCCACCTGTACCTTTGCAAACCCCTTCTTTAGAGGTACGCAGTGGATCCAAACATCCTCCCCAAACGGGTATATGAAGCCATGTGCAACCACTACAGGATCCTCACCTATGTAAACCACTAGGCTACAGCTCTTCAACGTTTGCAAATTTGCAACAATAAAATAGGTTAGCGAAGAGGTGGGTCTCTAGTGTAGTGGTAAAGTCATTAGGTGGTAAGCTAGAGGTCTTGAGTTCGACTCTCCACCTCTACCATTTATTCGTGTTGGGACAAATCGGCGATACCCTATAGTCTCTCTAAAAAAAATAGGTTACCGAAACAATTCTAACGGAATGGGAGTGGCATCAAATTAAGTGCACAATTCAAGGCTTACAATACCTCAAGCAGATCCACCGGATCCACGTGGACCTTCAAAGATCAACTGCTCGGCCGGCCCAGTGGGGTAGTGTCGACCTCATAGCTGTATCTAAACCATTGGACTGCACAATTTTGTTGAGTCGTTCATATTGTTCACGCATTTGAGCGAACATGGCCTCGAACTATGCAGTCACGTCTACCCGTATCTTCTTGGCCAGCTCCAATTGCTTGTCCTTCGAAGAGTAGGCCTTCTTCTTACGTGCCCCACACTCTTCGAAGCCATCCTTCCACGACACGACCACTCCCATGGTCCACGTCTGCCCAGGATGCTCCTTTTTTCCTAGAGCCCAGGTGACGAGGTCGTTCTCCCTCTCGACAGTAAACAACCCCTGTGTCGCCTCCTTCTCAGCAGAGATCTGTTATATTCAAACCTAATTTTTGTCAAAAATATATATATATAAACTTGTGCAAACACAATTTACGAAGTTACCCAACTTACCATTCACTGCATGACCTCAGCGTCCTTAGGGTTTGGGAACTCCACAGACCCCGTGGATGACACGGACCCTCTCCCCCACCACTGTCGGTTGCACCGAGGATTACGAATCTCACAGATCGGCAAATCAGGGGAGTCAACAAGAGAATTTTCCTTATCTTCCTTCCTCCACTACTCCTCCTTCCCCGCATAGCCCCAAGATTTGAGCCAGTGTGAGTGGTCGTTCCTAGTATGGATCCCCCTATTCTTCTTGCTAAGAGCCTTCGAAGCAGAAATAAGCAAATGCACTGTTGGTTAGTCCATTCGATCGACCCTATAGTGTAACCAAGCAAAGGAAGCATATATATCTTGAACTCAAGGGTCCCCTTCTGCTTGGTGAATTCCTCCCATACCTCCTCCATTATGAAGGAGTATTTTTCACAAGGAGACTTCCCTCCAGCGAGGAAGGTACTGACGACGAAACTCTTGAAGATTTTTCATGTGTTTTTCATGTCCTTCAAGCAAGCCGTCTTGGGTCCATCGTTGGGGATGTTCCACTTGGCTTGTTTTCAAACTGTGCATATAAGCAAGAGTCAGTTGATCTTTAGGATAAGCCAGTGGAATGTGATTACGAAAGAGTTCAGGGATTTTGATTAATTTTTCCTTCACTTCCACCCACAACCTATCCCTCTCGTTGGCCTTCACGTCCTTCCAACTCTCGACGGTTATCTGCACCCTTTCTTTCACCAACAAGCCAGTGAGGTAGCGTACTGCTCACCATTCTTTCCGATTGTTTTCCAAAACTGGTTGAACTCACAAAAAAGATCGCTGTGTTTGGCCAAATGACACAATACCATCATGCCTTGCACCTTCCTCTTATGCTGGGATGAAGCAACATCAGCTACGTTGCCCCTTGTCTAACCACTACCATCAAACGAGGAAGATGCCGATATGGTTTTGCCTAAAATTCCATGAACAAACCATCAAAAAGACTGAGTACACATACATCGAGAGATTTTGATCCTATGAAACCATTCTACCTAAACTCAATAGCTCAACTAGAAGTCACAGCCTTAAACTCAATTGATATGAAGAAAGGGTTTGCATGAAAAAGTTCATAACTGAATGGAATGGCAATGACATTACTAGTAAATGCTATGGTACATATAAGATTTAACAACTTTAAAATAGAGAAGTTAGAACCATATAATACTTATCAAACACAGATCTGATTCTATGTTGTCGATTGTAAAAAACTATTCATGACTCCAATTTACCCCACTTCATCTCACCTATTCTTTCCAATTAAATGAATCAAATACAAAATAAGCAAGTCTTTGATAGGAGGTTTTACAAAAATTGCTTAATGTACTCCTCGACCTCTTCCCCTATTCATTGGGGTTCTTGCCCGGTTAGCTGGTCCTGCGCCTCTAGCATATGGTTGGAATGTTGTAGTTAATGGCACTTTGTTTTCCGCTGTTTGATCCCTGGCAGTCTGGTAAGGTAAGTGTTTCCATGGACAAAGTTCTCTACGATGTCCAGGTCGCCCGCAGTGGAAACAAATCATTCTGCTTCTTGGGCAATCTCTTTGATGGTGTGCTCCTTGACATATGGGGCATTTAATTGGCATCGGCCCAAAAATAGGTGGCTGAGGTGGAAAATTAGGGCGATAAGGTAGCATGGTTGTTATGTGCCCACACGTCGAACTACTCTGGGAAGCTGCCTAGAATCTTACCCTCCTCTTCCTATCATCTTCCACTGTATTACTCCTTTCCTCTATTTGCAACACACGGTTCACTCAGACTTGAAAATCTGTAAATTCGTGTGATGCAATATGTAGTTGCATGGTATGTTGTAGCCCCTCAATAAAGTGTTCAATTTTCTTCTCTTCAGTATCCACATCCCCTAGTGCATATCGAGCCAATTGACTGAATTGATGTAAATATTCTGTAATGGTTCGATTACCTTGGCAAAGATTCCTAAATTCTCGGCGCTTCGCAGCCATTACACCATTAGGGATATGGGTTTTACAAAACTGATCTGAAAATTCCACCCATGTAATAGTTTCCTTATTAGGGTGCATGTTTTGGTAATTGATCCACCATGCTATTGCCGGTCCGAAAAGTTGATGAGATGCATATAGGACTTTCTCGGTATCACTACATCTCATTGTATCCAACTTCCGTTCCACGTCCCTCAACCAATCATCTGCTACAATTGGATTCGGTGTGCTCGAAAAAGTCGGTGGTCTTGTTTTATGAAAATCCGCAAGTCTAGCACTTACCACCATTCCCTCTATAGATGCTGCTGTTGGAAATCCTCTAGCTACTTGATCCAGTAATCGAGCTTGTGCTTCTTGGCTATCTCACATCATTTGTGCGTGATCTTCCCAATTCTTTTGTATTACATGGGCTAACGCTTCGGCTACGCCCATTGGAGATTCCTCCGATCGTGTATGCATTTGTGCCTGAGAACTTCCTCTACCCCTTAATCTACCTCTTCGGGTGGAGTTTCCGGCTTCTTGTTCATCCGGTACTGAATGTCTCCCAATACTAGACATCCTGTTAATAGTCATCATCATGCTACAATCAAGTTCTAAAACTCATAACAAGGCTTTTAAAACTATAAGAAAATAAAAATTATTACTTATGACTTTTTAGAAGTAACACACTTTAGTAGGATTATATTCACATATGCATATCCATTCTTTTTACACTAGACACCCTTCCCGGGCCATTAGTAGCAGTAGTTTTATCATACATACATCACCAGATATTTACAAATACTAGTAGGTTAGCAAAATGTGGGTTGGCACCGATCACAACAAAAACAAGCAAGATTGGCTCCTCGCCTCCCCTATCTACAGCAAAGTTGTTCCCTCATCTGCCTCAGTCAGTTGGCGGGGATGGCCAAGGCACCTACTGGTTGAAACTATCCGCCTCCTCCTCCTCAGAGCTCCTGTCGTCAGATGGCTACCTAGAAGGCCCAGCAGGGTCGTGTGAAGGTGTAACATTCCAGTCATGATATATGATACGCGTGCCCCTTGGTGGCAGACTAGTATATCGTTGTTGTAGTGTTTGCCAGCGGTAGACGCTGGCGTTTCCTACACGACGGTGAATGGCACCTGGCCCACGGGATTGATCGCCTACACATGGGGCAACCTTCTCCTTCCCTCAGGACGACGGTCCTAACGGTATGGTGCTAGGGCCTGCATGATCATCGCTCACCTGCTGTTGTTCGCTCCTTTGACTTCCTCAAGCCTCGATCCTCAGCTGCATCAGTTGCTGCTGCCCCATCAGACGACGCTTGAGACCCTGATACTCCCGCAGCAGACAGGTATAGCCAGAGTCTAACGCAGTCACCAATGCCACCGTGGTGGCTAAACGGGATCTTGGCACCCATAAGAACAGAAAACTCTACGACGCCCAGCTTCTCCTAGAGAATATGGAACAAACTTGTAGGGTGAGTTCCGTAACCTCTGAGAGTAACCTTGACCGATGGTAACCAGGGCCTCTCGAGCTGCGTCCTAGATTCCGTCCTCATACTGCTCACGATAAACAGTATGTCGAACAGGATGACTGCCCTTCTGGTCCAGGGCATAAACCAGTATAGTCACACGATAGCCAAATGTCCTATCACCGACCCTCTTGTCCTCCACTTCAGCCAGCGGACGTGTCTGCCAGCCTAAGAATTGAAGCACTAACCACATCAACTCAGCCCATCCGCCAAATCACTCCATGTATGAGAAAATCCGAATTGCCATCTATAACAAAAAAAGTAACAAAACCTTTTCAGAAACTCTTAAATAAGACTTACAGCATATGGATGAATCAATAAAACATTGGGAAGAAAAATTATTATGCACTTTTTTAGCTTAAGGTATAGCTTTATATATATATTTGTAAATTAACCTTACTCGATCAGTCCTAATCTATGGCCATGTCCTATGGTCAAGCCATGGGCTCTGATACCACCTTCTCCTTGTCCCATCCCGGCTACCCAGGGCTCACGATGTGACACTCCTAGCCAACCCGTGACGGAATGTCCCATAAGGGATTGCCAGGGCAATCACCATGTTGTATACTTTATAGTTGTACAGAGAGTGTATATCACAACCATAGATCATAAACATCTAATTATACAACGATAAAGTATAGTCTCACAAAAGAGACCATGATGGTCACAATTTATTTATGTTACATGCATACAACAGCCCTTCCCACAGTCGAACTTGGCCGTGAACCGCAACCTCAAAGGAACTGATCAAACTCGCCCTCGAGCGGAGCTGGTTCATCCTCAGGTGGTTCTTGGTCGGCTTCACATTCTTCTATTAATTTGAAACTTCGGGGGTGAGTACAGGGGACTCAGCAAGCCAATTGTGGCAAATGCACAAATATACATATTCAAGGGTTCATAACAAAATAGAATGTTCAAAAAGGAACTCATAATAAATCAGCTTATGATTTCTTATTGCAATATGGTAGTTGCAAAAATTTACTCTATCATTTACTTTAACAAGAGTATAACATATCCATTTTGGTTAACTTTTCAAGGTTGAACTTAACAGCTTAAGATAAAATTTGTAAATCTATTTGTGCTTAACCACATGATAATTCATTGACCATGACATACCCTAATCCGAGGGTACGGAGTATTCGAATACATTCTTTACACTATGCAGAGGTGTACTACTTTTCCCACAATTTACTTAGATTACTACTGTCAGTGCATTTACACACAACAATTTTGCGTGCGATTGAGTCGAAGCTCACATGCTTTTCTCATTGTCTTATAATAACTTTAGCTCTGCCCGGCTAAGGTCTTATTATGCATCAAACAAAACCTATGGCCGTTGTAGCGGGCTATACCCCTACTGATGCGCCAACGGATGCCGATCTTCTGGTGAGCGGGTACGTTTGGTTGGGTGGAACATGACCTAGCCATAGCGGCTACCAATCCAGACAGACGTTGATGCCGACAATCGTCAAACCACGATCACAATTTGTTATCAACCATGCCAACCACGGCTGACCTGACCACGAAGATCGATTGCTACGATGCAACCAAAGAAACACAGCAAGAACAAGATAAAAGCAACCAAATTTGCTGGAATTAGATTAAGCTCACACAATTTGGGGTTCTGATCTCGTTCCTGATGATCTAGCCGATACAAAAGGAATCGAGGAAGTTTCACACGCGCAGTGGATAGCTAAACAAAACAAAACCCGAGCAAGAAGAAGGGTAGCGGCGGCCATAAATAGAGCGGTGGCCAGAGGTGGGGCGCTGGCCACGATGGTACCCACACACACACAACCCTAAGAATACATGGGCTTTTGGCCCAAAGAAAAGGTGACGCAGCAACTGGTAGTTTCTGTCCCGTAGTGTATTTTGCCGATTCCTGTCGTTCCTGGCCAAATCTGGCAGTGGGATCAGAACCATTGGAAATCTTAGGAAATTGTGGTCAAGCCAAGCTTCTCGACCATGTCCACACTAGCGAGATTGTTGCAGCTACCTCCATCAACAATGACATGCATAGCATGCTCTTTGACAGCAAACCTTGTCTGAAAGATGTTGTGGTGTTGATTTTGTTCAGCACGCACTGGTTGTGCATTAAGGACACGTGTGACAACAAGGGCCAGGTATTTCTCCACCAATGCAGAACTCAAGATCTCTCCTTGTGGTTCAGTGTTACCTGCATTGTTAGTTGCAACAAGGGCATATTCTTCTTCATCAATGTCACTAGCACTAGTATACTCACCATCCTCTCTTACAAGGAGGGCACGCTGACTTGGACAATGGCGCGACACATGCCCAAATCCCTTGGAATGATAACATTGTGTGTCGCGAGTACGTCCTGTGGGAGCAACAGAAGAAGCGCCCTTTGCGGGTGCGGCTTCCTCAATAGCACGCGAAGGAGTGGATGTAGTGACAGCAGGCGGAGGCGCATGACCGAAAGCAGTGGATGGTGCCTTGGAATGCACCACTAGGGTCTGGCCTGAGGAAGAAGAGCCTCCAAAGTGTCCTCTTGTCTTGGGATGGCATCCATGTATTTCCTTTTCAGCTTTACAGGCAAGATGAAACAAATGAGTGATAGTAGTGTAATCCTTATAATCAAGAATATCCTGTATCTCACGATTGAGCCCTCCCAAGAACCTAGCCATCTTAGCATCATTATTTTCTTCTAAGCCACAACGCAACATGCCAGTTTGTAATTCTTGATAATATTGCTCTACAGATTTTTCACCTTGGTTCAAACGTTGCAGCTTATTAAGCAAATCTCGAGCATAATAAGAAGGGACAAATCTAGATCGCATAGCTTGTTTTAGTGCTTCCCAAGTTCTAGGTATATTTGGTTTTTTACAAGTTTCATGCCACCAAATGGATCCAAAATTAGTGAATTCACTAGTGGTAGCACTAACTTTCCTATCCTCGGAGAAATTAAAGCATGCAAGTTTTTTATGTACAAATAATTCTCAACTCAAGTAAACATCAGGATCATATCGACCAGCAAAAGGAGGTATGGAAAACTTGACTTTAGCTAGTGGATCATCATTTACCTCTCTTGGATTTCGATTGGGATTTCTAGCCATACCTTGGTGGGTGTGTCGAAGACGACGATGGGCATGGTCATTGTGGACATTGGAACCATCATCTGCCTCAGTATCAGTAATGTAGGCGTTCTCATACTCTTCAACCTTGTCTGCCCAGGAGTGGCGGTTATGCTGAATGGGAACCACATTGGATGCAGGGTTGGCCGTAAGTCCAGCAGCATCAACATGAGGCACATGTCTTGGGGTAGCAGCGTGCAGTGGCCCCTCAAACTGATCCATTCTGTTGACGAGATTGGAGATGGTCCGCTCAATGCGCTCCATCCTTTGCTCTCTGTCTTGGGCAAGCATGGTGAGGTTTGCGCCGATGCTGTTCAGCACATTATGATTGTCCTCCACGTACTTGTTGAATTCTGATCTTAAGATGCACTCGTCATACCCTTCGGTATTAGATCCTGCCATTGTTAGTAGGAGACAAAGGAAAACACAGAATATATGTGCGTCCTACCAACTACTAGGATGTGGAGTGCTCACACGCTAATGCTTGTACCAAGTTCTTACTCGTTCTTACCAGCCACAACGAGGAAGGATTTAACCGGTGGCTGGTTCATGACAAGCCAATTGAGACGTGAGTTCAACGATTGTAAGGCCCTGTTCCTGACTGGTTAGTAGAAGGTGGAGCTTGGATAGGCTATTATATGTGTAGCAACAATTCAAAATCAATAATGCAAGATTGAAAATTAGTCGAAAGTAATAGTCAATGTGCTGGAACTAGTCTAGACTCAGACCTAGCTCAAGCAAGCAACTAGCAACACAAAGGACTAGAACCAAAAGATGCACCACAGAAAATTCTCCTCTTTTGCTACACACATTTTTCTTCTCTAATTTTTTTTTGTGCGGCTCTTTTTTTTTTTGCACTTGCCTTTTTCTTACTTCTTTTCTTTTTATGAACAGTGCGGCTTTTGTTGCACTTTGCCTTTTTCTTTTGGGCTGCACAACTAGGACAGAAAAGCTCCGAATATGAAGATCTACGCAACAGAAAAGTTCTAGAGGATCTTTTTATCTTTCCAACAAGTACAAGAACATCAAAAACGGAGTTGCGAATCAAAAGATATGGCAATTTTACCGAAGCTATCTCAGATTGAGTAATTTGAATCCGAATTGGACTAGTGTTTGAAGATTACACAACTAATTTTGCCCAAATTTTAGCGTGATAAAAACAGCCGAATTTTAAGATTACCCCAACTAACGTTTTGTGGGATTTCTTGCAATGATTCCAAAAGTATAAGTTTATCCCAATATGAGTTCGGATGAAAGAATTATGATGAAAATACCGAAACAGATGTATTAGATTCAAACTCTACACCATCGACATTAATAGCCAAATATCTCATAGATAGAAGCCAAATCAGACTTCGTCCTTAATAGAAACGTTGTAGAGAATGATCTGATGTTTCCACAAAGTATAAGAACATGAAAATCCGAGTTCGTATGAAGAAGATATGATGAAAACAACGAACTGGACAGCGGCAGATTCTAATTGGACGCGACGACAAGGAGATCGACGTGCAATTCGACTCCGCGACTAGATGCAAGACTAAAACTAGACCAAGACTAAAACTAAAAACCAGCACTCAACAACGATGGACTAAAATTCAAAGATGCAAACTGACAAGAATGATGCAAGGCTAATGACGATGGTTTGGACAGTGGAAAATAAATCTTTTTGAAGGGCAATTTTCTGGACTCTAGGTATGAAATCAATCTACTAAACTAAGATAAATTCTCACTAGTCAACTGGAAGCTCTGATACCAACTGATGCGCCAATGGATGCCAATCTTCTGGTGAGAGGGTACGTTTGGTTGAGTGGAATGTGACCTAGGCGTAGCGGCTACCAATCCAGACAGGCATGGACGCCGGCAATCGTCAAACCATGATCACAGTTTGCTATCAACCGTGCCAAACACGGCTGACCTGACCACGAAGGTCGATTCCTGCGATGCAACCAAAGAAACACAGCAAGAACAAGATAAATGCAACTAAATTTGCTGGAATTAGATTAACCTCACACAATTTGGGGTTCCGAGCTCGTTCTTGATGATCTAGCAGATACAAAAGGAATCGAGGAAGTTTCACACGCGCAGTGGATAACTAAACAAAACAAAACCCGAGCAAGAAGAAAGGTAGCGGCGGCCATAAATAGAGCGGTGGCTAGAGGAGAGGCACCGGCCACGATGGCACCCACAAACACACAACCCTAGGAATACATGGTCTTTTGGCCCAAAGAAGAGGTGATGCACACCTAGTAGTTTCTGTCCCATGGTGTATTTTGGCGATTCTCATCATTCCTGGCCACATCTGGCAGTGGGACTAGAACCATTTGAAAGCTTAGGAAATAAGCTTTCCGTGGAGTGGTGGATCGTCGAAAACGGACTTTGTATGTGAAAGTTACGGCCGTTTGAAGTTGGACTGCTCCTGGACTACCGAAACGGGCTTTTCTGCGACTTGGGCTTCGGTGGCGACTTGGGCTTGGAGTTGGACCTTACTTGGGGTGTTGAGGCTTCTAGCCTGAGGCTCTGGACTACTGATGAAGGCTTGAAAGGGACGGCTTGTGGATTGAGGCCTCCATGCGTCGAAGAAATAGTAGGGGAAGGAGTGGCGATCGCAACCGTGTCAGCGATGTCCTCATCACCTACCCTGATCCCTTTCCAGTGCTAGTCCGTGGTAGGGTACTCCCCTTTGTCTAGTAGTGGATCAATGGAGGGATCACATCTCACTAACACATCAACATCACTTTCATATCTCACCATCCATGCAGAGCTGAGTTAAGTACTTGACAAAGTTACTGGGTCATTCTTGTCCCATACCAGGCTTGTGGTTAGTAGGGTAACATGCCACTGGAAGTTAAAGAACAATGGTTTGGTCCTTAAGTGTTCGGGTAAAGAACTTAACCACAATGCCCCTATGCCTCATGCACCATCAACATTCTAATCCATTCTACCCAAACATTTTCCTTTATAATTAAATTTTATATGGCGCACAGCCCATTTTATTTAATAGGATAATCATCAAATTATCATATATTTGAACTATGTAATGCAATTGCAAAAGTTTCTTTTGTCAACTACAATATAATATTTTAAATCTAAATTATCAAGTTCAATTGACTTGCCTCGTTCCTCTAGGATTGGTTCTCCTGGGATAGTCTCGGCGATTTGCTCCTCAGCAGTAGCTATCTTAGGTCCTATTTATAATTAAAGTACACTATTGATCAAAATATGATGAAGTATTCAACGGATAAAATAAAATGCATGCCGAGGGTCTAACATACTTATACTTAAGTCGCTGCAATGATTAATCCAATAAATCGGATCGCAAAAGGGTCTCATTAGGAATCGAAAACGAAATAAAACGAAAATAGGGTAAAATAAGGATGACGTTTTCGAAAAGGGTAAAAAGGTTTATTAGTAGGTCTTAGAAGTCGAATTTGACCAAGATTCTGAAGGCAATTAAGTGTAAAATAGGCAAAGGGTTCTAGCCATTCAAGTTAAATCAAATTCCTAGCTTTCTAAGGTGATTTGACACTTTTAGGGTTTATATATCAATTTAATATATATATTTCAATTAGGGTTTTAACACTTTTATCAATTCTGGGCTAACAGGGGACTTTTATAAAATACAAATTATACGGTTAGACTCTAATTAATATAATAAACAAAATGACACGGTTGGAATTTGAAATAATGCCCAAAAACTAGTCAGCTGACCTAACGAGCATCAGCGGCTGACATTTGCTACACAAAACAAATGTCTTCGGTTGGCATGTGGAGCGCGCGGTGGTCTGTGGTAGTGAGGTCTTCGCCGGCGGTGATTTCGACGGCGGTTGGGGTCCAGCTTGAGGCCACTGCACTAGAGGGCTCCATCAACTTCATCGGCGATCAGTTTGGGTGGTTTCTGTTGATCGACGGCCGGATTTCATGAACTGCGTTACTGGAATGGCACGGCCGGCGTTGAGATCGACGGCGATGGCCAGAATCTGGTCGACGACACGCCGGTGAGCTTCTACCGCACCTATGGAACGTAATTGAAGTGGCAAATCAAATTATGGCTCCATCGCGACCTCTCTCCACGGTGTGGTCACATTTGCTAGTGTGAATGAAATCTTGCCAAAAAAAATGTGGATTTAAAGCAAACAACAATTAATTCAATCAAAATTGTCTGATGCACAATATTTGATATCAAATGACTACAACCCAAATCTACCCTTAATCCCAATACACCAAAATTGGAAAGATGACTGCAAATTCTAAAGCTGGATCCTTTGTCATTGGGTTCTATAGCTGACATGTTACATTTATATGTCAAAGTTGGAGGTATTAAGGGGAGCAAAAAAAATGCTTGAACTGCCTACCTTTCTCCACGTCGATTTGCTCCTCTCTCTCTGTCCCAGTGTGTGGGGGCGGTGGGCCCCTCGGTCGACCCAAGGTCAGCAGGTAATGTGTACTAGTGTAGGTTCTAGGCACAAGCCACTAGCTTCACCAGCGAGACCACTTCACTTAAATTCATTACGTATGAGGGCTTTTTTGTTTTGATGTGCTCGATAGTGGCTTGATTTGTGTTGCTGCTAACCGTCTGACTCCGACATGCACGTGCGCAGCACGGTGTATGGTGGGTCTTTGTACACACCATTTGCAGGTGCTGGAGTGGATACTGACGAGTAGCTGATAGATGTATCCAAGGAGTTGTTTGGATGGGTTCAACATTCTTTGATAAATTGGTCTATTGATACTTCAATTTATAAAGTTGATAAACAATTTTTTTCGACATTAGTTTATTGCAGGTTTTTAGTTCATAAAAATGTTTGAGCTGATGAAAAGAAGTCTAAAATAATATGAGTATTTGATCTCAACTTCTTAGTTTTAGTTTATAAGCTCCTAAATTTAAGCTCAAGCTCGACCATATCTCTCCATGAAACAAGAAGAGGCTCTTTGTATATAAAAGAGAAAGAAAAAGATATTTTTTTTACACAAAGCCATCACAAATACAGTGTTTAAAATAGGTTTCATTTTACCATTGATATTTTCTTAAGAATTGACGAGGATTATAACCTGAATTAGTCACCTTTGCCGTTGTATAATCGCCAGGACTAAAGAACAAGATTATTACCTCTGTATGGTGTTAAGCACCTAAGAAAGAGAGAATAGAATAGTCCAAGATGTGCTGGACACAACCCATTCCATGGTCTCTACTTGTGATGTCGTGGGTATTGTAGTCTTTAGATATCCACAAACCCCGAAGTCCCAAGAGACTATGGTCTCACGAATACTACGGACATAGAGATATTTTCCCGTTATCGCCCAGGTCGTGAAGACTATGCATTATTGTAGCTAATATGCAACCACGGTTTACTGGAGATTTAAGACAATTGACAGTTATATGATTAGTCTCATTCAATCATATAAATAGTAGATGAGCCATTCTTCCAGTACCGCCGCCTGAATGTTTTAAGTACCTTATGACCGTCAAGAATGTAATAAAGCACTAATGACCTGACATAATTACACATTATGGCTGGTGTATGTTCACCTGTCAACGACCCTTCATTCTTGTAACTGAAGTCAGGCAACAAGCTATAAAAGGAGGATCCCTGGGAGAGATCAGGGGGAGAGCGAGTAAGAGATTCAAGACACAACACTTTAGAATGAGCCACAGTAGATTCATATTGACTGTAAGCTAAAGAGTACAAAATTGTTCTTAGTTTACCTAAGAACATCCTTGATTCTCTTCTTGTAACCAACATTTTAGATAGTGAAATCCCAACAGGACGTAGGACTATTACTCATCATAAGAGGGCCTGAACCTGTATAAATTCCTTTCTTCCTCTGACATGGATAACATAATTTACCTAAGATTCACCCTAGATTGGCTCCATATTCTTCTTTAATATTTACGTAAGTTCAACTGAGGACGAAAGTCCCAATCGTCGACAGCTGGCGCCCACCGTGGGGCCTTATTTTAAGGTGTCTTTCTTCATTGGGATTTTTGTTAAGCCATGTTAGGAGTTTACTATCCCGAAAATGATTTTGATGTTGCAGACGATGAGACTCTCTATATGGAAGAAAATGAAGTTCCCTTAGAGCTTGCTCCATGGTCAAGAACCTGAACAAGTAGTACGTTCACCCCCTATGAGTCCTACCACATCAAATGGTGAATATGTGCCAGAACCCATCGTCCCAGATAATGTGGGAGATGAGGACCTCGAATTCAGTTTGGAAGGTTTTGCTCCAGAGAACTTGAATTCTATCTTTGATTTTGAGTTTGACTCAGATGAGGAGATGCTCTCCCCGTTTGTGACTTCGGTTCCCTGGGAAGTTGCAGTACTTTTTGAGGAAACTCCTGAGCAATGTGCTGCCAGGGAGGAAGAAGAACGCAAACAGGAAGAAGATGTAGCTCGTGAGTAGCTAGAGGCCGAGGTTCGTAAGGTCACAGAGCAAGCTTTGTAACTTGTGCAATCTCGCCAAGATGCCGCAGCTCGCGACCAGGCCCCAGGTACTTCTTGTCCGCGACATCATGGTCACAGGCAGGATCAAACTCCCTCATCAGCTCCAGCCTGTCCTTCAATGGATGAAGCTACGATAACTCGCATGGCACCTCGAAGGAACACACAAGAGTGGATTTGTGTGATTGCAGATACTCCTTGCAATCCTCCTTCGGATTTGGCGAATGATGACAGAGTTTTATTTGCAACGATCTTAGCTGATAACCTCGACGAGGTGGCAACTGTTGTCACTCTGACATCGTCCTCGCAATCAGTGACTCGTTCTCGTGAGAGGGATAGTTATCACTCGAGTCGGGCGCATTCTCGTGGACACACTCCATCGGCCAGGTATCATAAACTAGGCTTACAGGCAATTCAAGTGTCGTTCGTTGTGAGCCAATACATTCACGATTAGGACCGCGAGTAGATTCTTCTCAGAATCGTAATTCTGAACCGGTGCATTCACGTTTGGGGCCACAGGTCGGTTCATTCCGTGACCTTGATGGAGGTCGCGAGGAACAGCAGCTACGTCCTTCGTATGGAAGTTGCAAGGCTTTCTTGCCAACATTACGTGCGGTAATCTGGCCAGATAAGTTTAAACCTGGCACTATCGAGCGATTCGATGATACTGAAAATCCTTCTGAATTTCTCCAGATTTGCATCACGGCCATCCAAGCTGCTAGCGGTGATGAACGGGTTATGGCAAATTATCTTCAAACTGTTGTGGAAGGTCCGGCATGGACTTGTCTATTTAATCAGCCTGAAGGATCCACTTATAATTGGGAAATGTTGTGTGATGCAATTCTGAATAACTTCCAAAATTGTTATCAAAAGCCTGGCAAGGAGGATGATCTTCATCGCTTGTGCCAGATCTCAACTGAGACTCTTCACCAATTTGTTAAAAGATTTGTGGGAGTACGAAATACTATTCCCAACATATCTGACTACTCCGTCATCAGGGCATTTAAACATGTCGTTCGATACCAGAGGTTTACTGAAGATTTGCTCATTCACCCACCACAATCAGTCGCAGATCTCTTCGATATGGCTGATCATTATTCCGACGTAGCTGAAGCGGTTGAGTTGAATAAAATGGCGGATAAGGGGAATTTGCCACCTCAGCCAGGTCTCGAAGCTGACAAGAAGGATAAGTCAAGTAAGAAACCTAGGACATTTGCGGGCAGGAAATCAAAAAAGGTAAAGAAAGCTAGAACCAACCAATTCTGAGGGGTCACCGTCATACAAAAGCAGCCTCAAGGGAAAGGTAAGAAGGTTCCATTTAAAACTAACAAGGTTTCTCCCCCTGGTCGCAGTGACCAAGCAGAAAAACAATCTAAACCGCAAGGATCGAAGAAATGGTGTCCTTTCCACAATGTTTCATCACACGATCTCCAAAATTGTCGGACTTGGTTAAAGAAGCTAGATGATTTTTATCATGGTAAAACTTCTATGCCTACAGTACCAGGTCAAGGACAAACTAGCGGGAACAAAGGCACTAATGCGGATGAAGACATGCCATATCAGGTACCTAACTATTGATGTAATTGATTTTGATTATGCTTATAACGCCATTTTTGGCAGGCCTTCTCTCGTTAAGTTCATGGCAGCGACGCATTACGCCTATCAATGCGTCAAGGTCCTAGGTACTCATGGCGTGATCACCGTTAGGAGCAGTTAGCATACGGCCTTGACTTGTGATCAAATTTCCCTGGAGCTAGTCGATCAACTTCCCCTACGTGATGTCCAAGTTGTGACCTCAAAACCAGATGCGGTCAAAGGATCTCCGTGACCAGAAGAAAAGCTTAAAATGGTTCCTTTATTCCCAGATGATCCAACTAGGACTGTTCGGATTGCATCTTACCTGGATGACAAATAGGAACGAGAGCTCATTGCTTTCCTCCAGGCTAACATGAATGTGTTTGTGTGAAAAACCTCAGACATGCCTGGAGTCCGAAGGGAAGTGATTAAGCACAGGCTAGCCATTCGGCCTGGACAACGACCAATCAAGCAAAAACTCAGACGTTTTGCTCCTGATCGGCAAGAAGCTATTCGTTCAGAGTTAGATAAACTCCAGTAGGCTGGTTTCATTCGTGAGGTCAACCATCCTGAATGGATCGCAAAATCCGATCATGGTCCTGAAATCAATTGGTAAGTGGCGCATGTGCGTTGATTACACCAGTTTGAACAATACCTCTTCGAAGGATGATTTTCCTCTTCTCCGCATCAATCAGTTGATTGATTCCACAGCGGGATGTGAAATGATGAGCTTCCTGGATGCTTACTCAAGCTACCATCAGATTAGCATGGCAGAAGAAGATGAAGAGAAGACTGCCTTCATCACCTCATTTGGTACTTACTGTTACATCAAAATGCCATTTGGGCTCAAGAATGCTGGTTCCACGTATCAGTGCTTAATGCAAAAGACCTTTCTTTCTCAGATAGGGCGTAATTTAGAAGCTTATGTTGATGATTTGGTTGTAAAGAGCCTTAAGAGCTCTAGTCATATAGATGACTTTGCTGAACTTTTTGTAATTTGAATAAACATCAAGTAAAGTTGAATCCTGAAAAGTGCTCTTTTGGGGTTTCTTCGGGTAAACCTTTAGGTTTCTTTGTTTGTTCCAGAGTCATTGAGGTTAATCCCAAAAAAAATTTATGCCATTGAGCAAATGCGATCCCCTTAGACCACGAAGGAAGTGCAAACTCTAACTGGTCAAGTGTCGGCTTTGAGTCATTTTATTATGCGGTTAGGAGAATGTTGTTTACCTTTCTTAAGGTACTCCGAAAGCACAATGGATTTTGATGGTTAGACGAAGCCGAAAAGGCCTTTAAGGAAGTTAAAGCATACCTCACTAGTGCTCCGGTATTGGCTTCCCCCATTAAGGGTGAAACATTGATCATCTATTTGGCTGCTAGCCCTCATGCGGTCAATGCAGTTCTGGTCGCAGAACAAGATGGAGTACAACGACTAGTCTATTACGTAAGCGAGGTGCTTAATGGACCAAAGGAGCATTACCCTGAAGTCCAAAAGCTCCTTTATGCTCTGTTAATGGCTTGTAGAAAGCTTTGACATTACTTTCAAGTGCACACGATTTCCGTGTCTTCATTGTTCCCTTTAGGAGACATTCTCCGCAACCCAGAAGTCTCTGGTCGAATCGTGAAGTGGGCAGTTGAACTAGGGGCTTTTGACCTTCGTTTCACTACTTGAGTAGCAATCAAATCCCAAGTTCTAGTTGATTTCATGGTCGAGTGGTCTAATCCCGTACCACAGGAACAAGACACGGTAGATTTGGATAATTCTGACTATTGAACGATGTATTTTGATGGTTCTCGCAGTTATCAACACTCGGGGGCTGGAGTAGTTTTAATCACACCTCAGGGTGATAAGCTGCAGTATGTCATACAATTACACTTTGTTGCTATTAATAATACAGCAGAGTATGAAGGTCTTCTTGCTGGGCTTCGAGCAGCCAAATCCCTTGGAGTCCATCAATTAGTGTTGAGGGGGGACTCACTACTAGTCATAAACCAGGTAAACAAGGAGTACAACATCTTTGATGAGACAATGGGTCATTACCTAGATGAGGTGAGGAAATTGGAAAAAATACTTCAGTAATTTCGAAGTCCAATTCATTCCGCGAAGAGACAACGTTCTCACAGACCAATTATCAATAATTGGCTCCTCACGTACATCCGCTCTGGCAGGAGTGCTTGGTGAGCACTTAAAATCCCGTTCTATCCAAGAAGGGTCAGAAGCGATAACTGACGTCGTGACCTTAGAGAAAGAAGCGGATTGGATTCATCCATTGAGAATCTATCTTGCGCATGGGACCTTGCCTAAGGATGAAACCGATAGTGATTGGTTAGTTAGAAAAGCACGCATGTATCGACTCGTTGAGGGAGCTTTATATCGAAAGGACACTCAAGGAGTCCTGATGCGATGTATTTCTCAAGAAGATGGCAAATCCCATCTAAATGAAATACATGGAGGCATATGTGGAACACATGCTTCTTATCGTACATTGGTCGGAAAAGCTTTTCGACAAGGTTATTACTGGCCTACGACACTCAATGATGCTATGCTGTTGGTCAAGACATGCCCACAGTGTCAATTTCATACTCAGCAAGTTCATCAACCAGCATATGCTTTGCAAGCTATTCCTTTAACTTGGCCATTTGCTATTTGGGGAATCGTTATTGTAGGGCCAATGCCTCAAGCTATTAATGGGTACAAGTTTTTATTCGTAGCCATTGATACATTCACTACGTGGATTGAAGCTGAGCCAGTTCGCAATATTATTGCTACTACTGCAAAGAAGTTCTTTCATAAGAACATAGTGACACCATTTGGAGTCCCAAGTCATCTCATTACCGACAATGGTTCCCAATTTGTCAGTGGTCTTTTCTTGTTGCGACGATAATGGGACCAAGGTCTATTTCGCATCTGTCACTCACCCACAGAGCAATGGTGCAGTAGAATGTGCCAACGGGCAGATATTATTGGGTGTCAAGAAACGAGTTTTCGACGGCCTTAAGTTATGCTCGGGGGATTGGGTGGATGAACTCTACTCAGTTTTATGGGCATTATGTACCACATCCAGTCGAGCTACGGGTGAAACACCTTTCCAACTGGTTTTTGGTGCCAAAGCTGTTTTACCAGTTGAAGTACAACTTGGTTCAGGTCGCCTAAGTCACTTGGATATGGATAATCAAAGTGATGCTCGAGAAGATGAACTGTCTCTCCTCGAAGAAAAGCATGATCGAGCCTTGATTAGATCCACTGCATATTTACAAGCTTTGCATAAGTATCATAGTAAGAAGGTGCGACCACATAGTCTTCATGTGAGTGATCTGGTTTTAATAAAAATCCAAAACCAGTCCAATCGCAATAAGTTCTCTCCTCAGTGGGAAAGTCCTTATACTGTGGTTTCCATCCCGTGACCAAGATGGAAGGGTCTTAACCAATTCATAGAATATAGATCAATTGCGTAAATTTTATGTGTAAGTCTTTCCCATACCATTTTCCTGTTCCATTAGCATGTTTCCTTTAATAATAAAATGTTTTCTTTCTCATTTCTTGTCCTTTGTTTCTCTTCAATCTAATCTTGGAGTTGATCCTACATAATCATCTCATCATGGTGTTTAAAGTGGATTCACTAATCGATCTCATGGTCGCATCTAGATAAGATATCTCTAAATAAGCTGTTTCTTAATGCATATGAGATTTACTAGTATGTTCTGATCATTCAGGTGGCTATCAGTTCGTAACAAGCTTTGACATTTATCTTGAGTTGATTATTCTTGAGATCTCATAATAAACTCTAGTCAAGGCCTTTCTTTTTCAGTCGTTTCGCAACTCATAAGAACCTCGCTAGTATTGTTTTCTATCCCAACATTACTATAATGTATTCTCAGCATTAGTAATCTCATGAGGGAGCTAGGACAATATAACTATAACATAAAGTTTAAAGTTTATCATGGTTTACAACTTTGTTAAAGCATGCATTTGCATTTTCCATTTTGTATATACTTGTTTGCAGGTAATTTAATACTAAAAAAAATTCCTATGTCCATTGTCAAGATAAGTATTTACAATGAAGAGGGAAAATTTAAGCAAGCTTGAGGTTCTTTAATAGTTTTTCAACTATGGGCTTGACCTCAGCTATGGTCGCCTTCATTTTCTTTCATTCTCAAAGGTGACATCCTCCGCTGCTGAGTTAAGATCCAAATTCGGCCCATGGCGATGTCTGAGCTTGCACAAGATAGAAGAAGCAGCAATACCAATGTCGGTTTTGACTATTTTCTTGTATCTCTTTGTGAACTCGGGGATGTTGTCAACCAGAAAGTTAGCTTGAGCTGCGACCAAAGCACAAGACTCTTCGAGTGAATTATTATCCTTCTCAAGATTAATAATTTTTGAATCAGTTGAGTCCGCTACTTCTTTTAATTTCTCAAGAGAAGCGGTGGCAGCTAACTCCTCGTACCTCATTAGTTTTTTGATGAGGATCCACTAGATGATCCAATATCATGACTAGTTCACTTCTTTAAGGTAGTGGCACCTTCAAGATCCTAACTTGGGAAATTAAGCTATATATATATATATATATATACAACTACTTACAATTGATATATGAAACCCTAACTAGATGAAACACTAACCTAACTACACAATGCAAGTTAGTGAGCTCATAAATCATGATGCATTGTAATTAAGAGCCTACACTACTACATAAATGCTTTTCACTATCGGTTTAAAATCCACTCTACTATTGGTTCTCTTACCGATAGTGATCGGCACGATAGAAGAAACGTAGCACACTTCTATTAGTTGAAAACCGTTAGTAAAATATCTACATTCCCAACGTTCACTAATCGCTAACGACTATTTCTTCTATCGGCTCGGATCTAAACCGATAGTATTGTGTAGATTTTTTCTATCAGTTAGGTACTCGACACAGTTAGTACTGGAAACTTTATTCTATCAGTTGTAGTATATGAACCGATAGTACTGGAATATTTATTCTATTGGTTGTACTACATAACCGACAGTACTGTGTAGTTTTTCCTATCGGTTATGTACTCGACACGGTTAGTACTGGAATCTTTCACAAATACAACAATACAGAGATACATTGGATTATTCACAAATACACCAATATTTACAAATACACCAATATTCACATATTGAATTTGTTCACAAATACACTAATACAGTAATATACACATGCATTGGACAGATTGAATTTATTCACATATTGATCGAGTTTATTCACAAATACACCAATGAATCTATTCACATATTGAGTTTATTCACAAATACAGCAATCAACACATTCAATATATATTACACAAGTCAGTTACAATCGATCGTTGATAGCTACTTCTTCCATGACATATTGAGCCCATATTGTTCACAGCTCCTTCAATTGAGGCAACTCATATTGGTCTTTCAACATGGCGCTCTGCATATATGCGTGTATGAAGTTAGGAACGTACGTCACATCCAATTAATGTTCGACTTTGAGTCAGGAAAAATGGTTACCTTAGGGAATTGGGCAAAGTTTCTCCTGATCATGTCATACATAAATCTCATGACATAGAAGCCACATTCCCACGATTGTGGCTACTGATGGCACTGGGATAATTGCATATGCAAAGACATAACCCCACATTAACTCGAAAGAACTAATTAAGCTTAAATTAAAAGACTCATCATGAGTACTTCCATCTGTATTAATTACCTCACATTCTTTCCAAAAAATTGTTTTGCCCTTCGACGCGTCATGCCTCCCTCCAGCACTAACATAATTTTTGAAAGCCTTGTATTTAATTTAGAATTGCCGGTTAATATGTTATCATCAATTAGCTAGTCAGAGAAAAATTTAAAACAACTGTGTTACTTACGCATCTATGTGCCACGTGAGGGTGAAAACATGCGCCACCCTGTCGCTCATCGAATCGAGGTAATAGACCTCATTCATCCATGGGCAAATGACGGCGAGGACCAAGTGGGCCCTACATTGCATATATAAGCGAACCGTTTCATACATATGTTAGGCGTAACATACAAGAATGAGTTAAATTAGTAGGAAATGCACTAACCTTTGGTGGTACGGCGCAAGGATGAACTCTCAGTCCTGCTGCGCTAGTAGTGCCCTTGATATTTATTCCTCCGCATGTGCTTGGTCGTGCTCTAGCGTCGTGAGGCTTATTTTGTCTGGGTCGAGGCAACCCACCTTGTCACATGCCGTCATCGACGCCAGCCTATACATGCACCTGGATGCAAAGTAGACATTAGTAAGTAGTGCATACAAAATGATTAGATTTATGAAATGAACTGTGATAACTTTAGACAACAGCAAAATCACAGGACTCCAGTCCGTATGATGGACATATCAAGCTCCCGCCAGTTGAGGAGGTCGAACAAATCCTCGTGGGCCACCGATATGCTCCCGGCCTCACGGTGAAAATGACCTGGCCTGAAGTGAACCAAGAAGTTGATGTGGTGCCTAGACCGGGTTAGGTACCACTGGTGGAGACTTCCGGTTATTTGATCCATATTGTGCAGAAGGTACTCCGACATGAGTGAGAACCCGTTCTTGAACGTACCCAGCTGGCTTTGTTTGGCCTTGCCTTTGGCCTTGCCCTTCCCTTTGGGCGGGGAGCGAGTGTATACCTTCGAAGGTTGGGCCATGGTGTTGCCAGCCTCACTTGATGGCGAAGGGTTTGAGGCCGTCGGAGGAGGCATGGGGGCCGAAGGAGCTTGGTCATGTGTTGTGCTCGGGGTGGTGTCCTCAGGAAGTGGGCTGGTATCCATCGTCCACTTTAAGTTACGAACGCATAAGTTAGATTTTGCAAATTGAGTATTTTAACTGAGTTGTAAGCTAGAATGGCTAGGGCTTACCTCCTGTAGTCTAACACCCTTCTTGGGCCACTGTATATACGAGCCCAATGCCTCGCCAATTGTCCACATTTCGTCCGTTGGGACGGGCAATGGAGAAGAGCTGTAACCCGGGAGGGCCATGTCCACCTATACCTTTGCGAATCCAAGCTCCAGAGGTACACAGTGGATCTGGACATCCTCCCAAGACTGATATACGACCCCGTTTGCAACCACTACAAGTTTGTCGCCTATGTTGATCAATAGGCTACAGCTCTCCAGCTTCTGCAATGTGCAACAATTATAATAGGTTAGCGAAACAGTTCTAATGTAACGGAAGTGGCATCAACCGAACTGCATATATAGCTCAAGAGTTGCAATACCCCAATCAGGTCCACCGGATCCACGTGAACCTTCAAGCCGCAATTACTCGGCCTGGCAGCATCGGCCTCGGCAGCTGGATCTAAACACTTGGACTGCACAACTCGGCTGAGGCGTTCATACTTCTCTTTCATTTGAGCGAACATGTCCACGAATTGTGCAGTCACATCTGACCATATCTTCTGAGACAGCTCCAATTCCCTTTCCTTCCAGCTGCGAGCCTTCTTCACTTTTTGCCCAGGCTCCGAGAAGCCTTCCTTCCATGGCACCACACCCCCCACGGTTCGCGTCCGCCCTGGATGCTCCTTGTTCCCTGGAGCCCGAGTAAGGATATCGTTCTCCCTATGGGGAGTGAACAATCCCTCGGTCGACTCCTTCGAGGAAGAGATCTGTTACATCCAAAGCTCTCCATTGTCGACGCCTCGTCTTCAGCCGTCTTCTACTGCTCCTCGTTCCCCGCATAGCCGCGAGAGCTGAGCCGGTGTGGGTGGTTGTTCCTCCTCTGGATTGCCTTGTTCTTCTCGCTGAGGGCCTTCGTACCAGAAACAAGAAAATTAATGCACCGCTGGTTACTGCATACAATGGTGTAACCAAGCAAAGGAACCATACATACCTTGAACTCAGTGGTCCCCTTCTGTTGGGTGAATTGCTCCCATACCTCCTCCGTTATGAAGGGGTACTTCTCGCATAGAGATTTGCCTTTAGCGAGGAAGGTACTGACGAGGACGCTCTTGAAGGTTTTCCATGTGTTGTTCATGTCCTTCAAGCAAGCTATATTGGGACCATCGTCGGGGATGTTCCACTTGGCCTGTTTCAAATGGTGCATATAAGCAGGACTTACCTAATCTCTGGTATAAACCAAGGGAATGTGATTACTCAAGAGTTCAGTGATTTTGATTAATTTTACCTTCACTTCCGCCCACAGCCTATCCCTCTCATCGGCCTTAACGTCCTTCCCGCTCTGCACGGTGATCTTCACCCTTTCCTTCGCCAACAAACCAACATAGGCAGTATAGTGGCCGGCGTTCTTCCCGATCGGTCTCCCGAACTGGTTGAACTCACATGAAAGATCAGCGTGTTTGGCCAAACGGCCCAACATTGTCGCGTCTCACGCCTTCCTCTTGCGCTGGGATGAGGCAGCGTCATCTACGTTCGCCCTTGCCGAATCACTACTATCAACCGAGGAAGATGCCGACATGACTTTACCTAAAATTCCATGAACAGACCATCAATTGATATGAAGAAAGGTACATGACAAAGTTCATAACTAAAATGGAATGGCAATGATGAACCACCTCTTTTTGTTAAAATGTCAAATTTTCATTCAAAAGGCCAAAAATCATCAATTCCTATCAACATGGTCTTCAAAATAGATTTAAAATGGATTTGTAAACTCAATTTGCAAAGGGTTGTCGAACTGATACCTTCTTGCTTAACATAAAGATCATTTGATAACTCTTGATTGTAAAATTAATCCTATTTGGAAAATTTCATCAGAAAAATATATTTCATGCAATGAATATCATTTCTTTAAATTTTCATTTCAAATGTATTTGATTTGAGCAATAGTTGATTCTTTTCACAAATGAAATATGAACTCTGCAAACTTCAGACTTTTCAATGTACTATCGGTTGACAATAACAAACCGATATGACATACTCTATTTCCTATCGGTTTTGACAATTAAAACCGATAGTAATTAACTATGTTAGTATTAATTCAGATTATGGTCTTTACTATCGGTTCTAAATAAGAAACCGATAGTGGACTACACTGTACGATAAATTGCTTGTGATTTTCATCAAGTCTGTAATTCTCATAGCTATCAAGTTTGTAGTTCATGAATTTTCATCTAGTTTTATATTTGTAATCCATTGGACCACATATGAACTATTGCATATAAATTTAAGCAATTGACGCGAGTGGTTTGGTCAGGAACACTTACAGTCGTTCGTGGAGTGGCCGGAGGCGGTGGCACGATGCAGTGGTCGGAGGCAGTAGAGAACCCAATTGCGATCGGCAATGGTGACGCAGAGGAGCAAAAAAGCGAACGTCGGGGAGGCTAGGGTTTTCCGTGCGCGAGTATTTGGAATGTGATCAGTTGCACTGGAGGGAAAATCGTGCGAGGTTAACCTAATATATGAATCTTTACTATCGGTTCGTAACCCCACCAAACCGATAGTAAATACAATGTAAGTTAGGGTTTGGAGTGTTGGCATTGTTCACTATCGATTTTATTATTACTAATCGATAGTAAATTAAGAACAGGGTCTCATAACACAATATAAATCACTATCGGTTATGAACAATAAACCAATAGTAGAGTTTATTTTCATATCGGTTTGGAAATTAAAACCAATAGTACAATACAATATTATTGACCCTAAAAGATTTCCCTGAGAACAATTACAGATGATCTCAGTACATCATTTTGCATTGTATTTCACTATCGATTTTATGATTATTAACCGATAGTAAATTAATCCACTGTACAAGAGTTGCAAACCAAAGTGTAGAACAGGGTCTCATAACACAAAATGAAATACTATCAGTGTAACACCCTGGTTTTGGGGGTGAAAAGTTTTTGCATAAAAACCCTGCATGCATGTACCTCTGTAGTAGTAGCCAGATCAGCTAAACCCTAATCTCTCTCAAACCTTAAAAATCCCCAAATCTATTATCTAGATCCAGATCAAGATCTGACCATCCAGACTTAACCTACCGGTTATTCTAGAGATAAAAGTCTTCAGGAGCCAGATTGAATTCTAACCCTAACTCCCAGTATCTAAGTCTCTTTCTGTTTTCGAAAACAGGAAATCCAGATTTACCCTAAGTACCCCAGTTTCCAGATAATTGAGTTATCTTGATTTAACCCTATCCAGACTCAAGTATCCCCTGGAATATGTTCCTAGGTATATCCTCAACTAACTCCAAAAAGTTGGGAACCAGATTAATTCATCTGAACACTTTTCGCGGGAAGGTCCAAATTTTGCTGCGAATAGGTCCTTTTCTGGTTACTGGAGGCCTGAAAAGGCTAAAATCCACGAATCAACTCAAACTCCAGAATTTCTTCAGGAAACACCTTCCAAATACTATTTGATACAGATCTCCCTTTTGATCAGACTTCCAAAACTCTCTCCAATCACCAGAAGTCGAGATCGACAAAACCCAGATCTGTTTTACCCAACTTTTACCCTATTTTCGAAAATAGGTGAAATCCCTCAAATCTTATCAAACTTTCTCCAAATTTGAGCTAAATGAGTATTAATAGAAATATTATACTCAGCCATGAAATCAAATTCCAAATTGAACCTCTTTAAGACCAGATTTGCAATTTAGTCCAAAACCCATCAAAAATCATCACAACCAGGCCCCTGGTTCGACCACGAGCTACTGTTCATCACATGACCACTCAGTTCGACTTCGACCAGGCGCTCAATCGACCACAGCACCGAGTGTCGACCGCAGCAACCGGTTTCGAGCACGAGCACAGGAGCTTCGACCTCACCGCTGCTACTGCTCCTTCGACCGTTGCTACGCCGTGAGCTCCTAGCCATTGATCACCAGCAAAGCCATCCTAGCCGCTGCCTCGTCGCCACGTGGAGGGTTCCTGTTCACCACTGTGGATCGCCTTCTCCAGCACCGGCAGGATCTTGCTCTCCCGCGTTGCGCCCGACAGCCACAGCAAAATCGTGCCACGTTGCGGCCATGCCACGATTGAGCTTCACTTCACCATCTCTTCATCGCAGTGACAGCAGCGCAGCCGACACGACCGGTGAGGATGTCGTTTCGCCGCCTGTCTTCGCCGCCGGTCACTTCCCAGTCAATTCAAGCCGGCTTCAACTCCCCATGAAATTGTAGACGTTGGGAGCCCCCACAGCCTCGCCTATTTAAACCCCCTGGCCTAAGCAACCATCTTACACCCATTCACACCAACAATCAGTAAAACTCACCGTCTTCTTCGTCTTCTTCGGCGAGCTCGAGAAGAGGCTCACGGTGCCAGGCCAATCCACAGCACCGAGCTCCAAATTGAAGCTACCAGTAAGTAACTCTCATCCACTTACCTGTGTAGTAGCAGCCAATTGAACTCTATCGCACCTCATCGCTGGGAATTGCTGATTTTCCCCGACAACTCCGGCGAGCAATTAATCCCTAACTAAGTCAAATTAGCTCTCGAGCCTGTGATCAAACATGATCAGTGGACTGTGTAGAACACATCTAAGCAACCAGAATCACCAATTTCGCTAAAATATGAAAAACCCCAAGTTTACACCTTGCATGCAAACTGGAACTCGCCGTTAAGCTTCTGTGGTGATTTTCCAGTTAAATTGACTTCACACCTAGCTTTGTTATGCTCCAGAGACCCTCCTCAAGCAAGGACTTGAGTTCAATTGCCCTAGAACAGAAATGCCCAAATCAGGTTTGAGTTCATCTTTTCTCCAGCCAGTATCTTCCAAATCCAGCCACTCCAGCTCAAACCACTTTGCCATTTAGATGTTTTGGACCATTCTGAGCAACTTTGTCTTCTATCACGACTTCTAATTCGACCTAGATTGTGAGATATAGCCATGCCCTAGTTACTGCACTGTTTATGTTGCATGTGCTCCAGGCCAGTCAACTCCTTGCCGGTTTTCATCACTTTCCGGCCATCTCCTGCCCTAGATCTTGTTGAGACATTTGTTCCTATTACAAATGCCTAACTACCAGACAAAGTGTTGCATCATTTGGAGCCCTAGATCAAAAGTTATGGCAAACCCTAGTTTCTGGCCATGTCAACTCTATGTCAAACTATGCCAGTCAGTGGCATTAGCCCTGTTCACCCACCTTTGGTCATGAAAAACAAAAAATACTTTGTCAAATAGTTGCCTCACTACCTTGTGCACCATATGCTTGAATCAAAACTCATTTTGGCCACTGGGAACTATTCAAACCATGTCAATGCCATTCTTCGGCATTGTCAGCCCTTGTCAGCCTATGTCAGCCAATGGCATTGGGCCAGTCTGACCCCTTCTTGGTATGCAAACTGAACATAACCTTGTCCCTTAGACTCCTGATGTTGTGATCTACATTTTATTCTACTGTCACAACTTGAGTTGAGCCCTCTATCATCCATCGACCCTATGTCGATGCCTTGAACCGAATGTCGACCTAAAGACATTCGCTGTTTTTGAGCGAACCAGCCGCAGCCTTGATATCATTCTGATATTTTGGAACCTTTGGAACCTTGTAAACCTTTGACGACTAATCTTAACCTTGGTTTCCATAGTTTAACCCTAATCGCTTCCAAATCTTGTATCGCCTAAGTGTTTCTCCTTGCATTATCGCATATAGTGGAATAGTAAGAGTATGATTGATTGTAATGCCTGTTTGCTTGTTTGATCCTTGTTCAGAGCAAGAGTCCGAGTTCGAAGACTTCGTCGCAGACCCGACATCAACTGTTGTTTCTTACGACGCGGAAGGCAAGTCATATTCTTGAACATCTTGAACCTATATTTTATGGATTGCTAGAATATACCTTGATTATAAAATAATAATATTGCATGAAAAAGATTGAGAATAGTTGAATTATGAAATGGCAGCATCAGGCTGATGCCTGTGAAATGTGAATTGATCAAATAATGAGCCATGAACTAATATATTATGTATATTTATATTCATGAAATAAAACCCCTAGCCGTGACCAGTATTTTGGTATGGAATGGTAAAAGCACTGGAGGTGCTTGGTCGCACAGGATGTGCCAGCACTGGAAGTGCATGGATTGTGGTATGAGCTGGTCACTGGCATATAAGGACCTAGAACCTTGTGTTGTGCGTCTAGTGGCATGATTAACGTGCCGACCGCAAGCCTGGTATGGGACAGGCCTGAACAAGTAGTATGTGGATCACACATGAAACCCCTATATGACAAACTCACGATTAACACGGGGTGCGCTCCAACACATATCACAGGATGTGATCATGCACGCTGACCCTGAGGGGAAGACGCCAATTAGTGGGGGTTGTGAAACCCTGCCACAACTGTGGTTTGCGTGAAGAAAACCACGGGGTCTGGGGTGAATTGTGTGTGAAACATGGCAAAAGTTCTTGTTATCTCCACCTTGCCACTCACAGTATGAAGTGAGTCAGGGGTCCAATCCTTGTGATAGGAAGGGCATGAAAGTGGATATATCTTGCGGGTAAATTGGTACCCCTCTGCAGAGTTAAAAATGTATTCGAATACTTCGTGCTCCCGAGTTTTAGGAGTATGCCGCGGTGGATTGAATCCACGGGGTGTGACACAAGTATTGTTTTATAAATTAAAATTTGTTAAGTCAAGATTACCCAAATGACATGTGTTGTCATGATAAGGGGTGCTGCCGTGGGCTGTCATGTGTTGACGTGTCGCGGTAGTACCATAATTTAGTGATCATGTGATATCTAAGAGGCATGTGGATTGTGCCCTAAGTATATGAAATGCTGCCATGAGCATGAGATTTGAAAAGCTTGGAAGAAAAGTATTTATGGAAAAACCCTCTCACCTCTTTCCCTCAATAGCATAGTATCATGTCATCTCTACTATCTCTACTCTTACCTATGACTTGCTGAGTACGTAAGTGCTCACCCTTGCAACTTATCAACAATAGATGGAGTGCTACAATACCAAGACGAAGGCTTGGAAGATTTCGTGGATCCAGAAGGAAGAGAGCCAGTTCTGCCAGAACCCTGAAGTGTGCTGTTCTGCTGTCAACTTCTTACGACTGTGGGGGTTTCGCCTAGCTTCCGCCGAGTAGTTGTCTTTTGTTTTAATTAGACCATTTGTGCCGTGAAGGCATTGTATTACTCTTGTTGTATCAGGCCAGCAGGCCATACTGTTTATCATTGATATTTTGTAAGTTACCCTGCTGCAATGAACTCCTGTGCTTGACTTATCCTGGGAAGTCAGTGGTATGTATGTATGAGGCCAGCTGCAGCGAGCTAGGTCTCCACGGGAGTAGTCGTGGTACCCTGTGCGGGGCGCGACAATCGGTTATGAACAATAAACCGATAGTAGAGATTAATTTCATATCGGTTTGGAAATTGAAACCGATAGTAGAATACAGTGTTAAAAATCAAATAAGTTCTATGACTCTTCGATTGAGTTCGATGATCTAAACTAGACCTATTACAAGATATTTATAGTCCAATCGTATGAGTATGTATCAGACTTAAAGACCTAAACGTATTAGACTCATATAACTAATCCTAAACAGATAAGCTTAGTTATACACATTCGGATCGGATTACAATTCCGAACAGGGAACGAATTCTTTTTCCTGGTCGCGGACCAATCCATGGTCGCGAATCCTTTCCGAACACGGTTAAGGTCGCGAAGCCATATGCGATCAGGACTTGGTCGCGAAGCCGCATGCGATCAGGACTTGGTCGCGAAGCCGCATGCGATCAGGACTTGGAGATCTTCCCGGATCATGACTCCCTTGTTGAGAAGGAGCCAACCCCTGTTGCGACCTCTCGATCAAACTGGAGATGTGGAAATTGGGCTTGTCCATCTTCTTTGTTGTACCACTTTGCCGCACATGCTTGTTGATCTTTCCGACCGATTCGAAAAGTCTCCTTGGTGCCACTGCGGGTGGTAGTCACCTTCTTTTCTAGAATCACATCTTCACGTAGAGGTTTGTCTCGTTGATAGACCAAGTCTTCAACAGATGGTACTATAGTATCTGGCTCATCATCCAGCATTGAAGGCTCAAAGAGTTTGAGGTGCTCAACATTAACAACCGAGTAGATATCCATGTATGGAGGTAACTCGAGCTGACAAGCATTATTACCCACTTTCCGTAAAATCCGAAAAGGACCATAACGAATGGGTTTGAGTTTCTTACTTTCACCTTTAAGTCTCTCCTTACTCAGATGTAACCATACCATATCACCTTCTTGAAATTGCTCGTCAACTCGGTGCTGATCATGTTGCGCCTTGTACTTGAGTTGAGCTTTTAACAAGTTCTGTTCAACCTCACGATGGAGTCGTTGAATACCTTCCAGGAATTTTTGTGCTCGATCCTGATCAGATGCTTCCTTCCTGTTATGTGCTGAGGTAGGGATCACAAACTCCATGTCGAATGGACTCTGTGGTAGAAACCCCAAACAAACCTCAAACGGGGACTTTCCAGTCGAACCATGCACTGCTCGATTAAAAGCAAACTGCAGGTATGGTATGCTTTCATCCCAGGTCTTCAGGTGCTTCGAGTTATATCCTCTCAAGAGATGAACGACTGTGCGATTTACCACCTCAGTTTGACCATCAGTTTGCGGATGAAAAGCAGTACTCCTCTTTAGCTTGGTGTCCATCATCGTCCAGAGCGATCGCCAAAAGTGACTAAGGAACCGGGTATCGCGATCAGACACAATAGAAGTCGACAGTCCGAAGTGTGTCCAAACGTGTTGAAAGAATACCCGAGCTGCCTCTTCTCCCGTGATAATCTTCCGACAAGGTATAAGAACAATCATTTTGGAGAACCAATCAACGACCACGAATATATAGTCGTTGCCACGTCGGGTCTTAGGCAATCCTCCCAAGAAATCCATGGATATGCTCTCCCATGGTCGTGATGGAACTGGCAAAGGAGTGTACAAACCTAATTTTCGGTTTGCCGGTTTCGAGATGCTGCAGAGACCGCAGCCTCGAACAAACCTAGCCACATCTTGCTGCATACGCGGCCAGAATACATGTCGGTGAAGATTTTGCAACGTCTTTGTAACCCCAAAGTGGCCAGCTACCTTCGATGTGTGCGCTTCTCACATCCATTGAGTTCGAGGTGCTCCACGAGGTATGCAAAGTAAATTGCCCTTGTACAAGAGTCCTTCTCGACGAACAAACTCTGTAGGGTTCCCTGTTTCGACCTCAGTCAGTGCTGTTTGAAAATCAGGGTCTTCACTGTACATAGTGACATAGTCATCATGACATGATGGCTCGATCTGCATGAACGCTGATAAACAAAGGGTTGTAACTACTGGTCGTGACAACATATCCGCCAATTTGTTGTGTACGCCCTTCTTGTACTTAATCACCAGATTAAACTGCTGCAGATACGACATCCACTTCATGTGCCGAGCTTGCTGTAGCTTGGACTGAGTTTGCAAATATTGCAATGGTTGATGGTCGGTGTGGACAACCATCTCTTTCCCCAAGAGATAACACCGCCAATGTTTCACGGCCTGATGCAGTGTGCATAACTCCTTATCATAGGTCGGATAGTTCTTCTGAGCTCCCTGGAATAACTCGGAGTGATATGCCACTGGTCGACTTTCTTGCATGAGCACTGCACCCATCGCATGACCTGAAGCATTGGTTTCTAGCTCGAACGGTTTCTGGAGATTTGGCAAAGCTAACACAGGCGCCTCGCTGATCTTCCTTTTCAGCAAGAGAAATGTGTCCTCATGTTTCCCTGTCCACTCGAACTTCTGATCGATCCTGGTTAATGCATGCAATGGAGAAGCCACAATCGAGAAGTGTCGAATGAACTTCCGAAGATATTGGCATGCTCCCACAAAAATACGTACATCCGTAACTGTTCGTGGTCGCGGCCACTCGCGAATTACTTTTACCTTATCTGGGTCGATTTGCAACGTACCGTTGCCGACCAGGAATCCAAGGTAAAGTAGAGTTTGCTGGCCGAACTCGCACTTCTTACAGTTGAGGCGAAGTCGATGTTGCCGAAGCTGATCGAACACCTTTTCGACATGAATGAGGTGCTCATCCCACGAACGACTATAAACTAGAATGTCGTCGAGGTAAACGATCACAAAGTCGTCGATGAACTGTCTCAAAACGTTATTCATAAGACGCATGAAAGTTGCCGGGGCGTTGCAGAGACCAAACGGCATGACCAGCCATTCGAACAGACCTTGTCGTGTTTTGAACGCGGTCTTCCACGTATCCTCCTCTCGGATGCTGACTTGATGATATCCTGACTTAAGATCCAATTTGGAGAAGACAACAGCATGCTTCAATTGGTCTAGCAGGTCATCAATACGAGGAAGGGGGTACCGGTTCTTGATGGTGATCTTGTTCAGTGCTCGATAGTCGATGCACATACGCCAAGTCCCATCTTTCTTTGGTACTAACACCACAGGAGATCCACAAGGTGAACTACTTGGTTGAATGACAACATCGTTCAGCAACTCACCAAGTTGTCTTTTGATCTCTTCATTCTCCAATACTAAGTTGCGATACATACTCAGATTGGGCAGTGTCGCATCGGACACAAGCTGAATTTCGTGCTCGACTGGACGTTTCGGCGGACGACCCTGGGTAGTCTCGAACAGATCACTGTATTTCTCCAGCAGTCCTGACAAACGACTAGAATCCTCTCGGCACGCCAGCGACAATGCTGGTCGAGTACCCTCACTTTGTCCAATGGGTCAAATCATGACAAGCACATACTTGTGGCATGCATTAACAATTCGTTTGGCTTGATTTACGGTAATCAAGTTCGAAGTGTTGACGTGGATGTCTTTACTGATCACGAACTTAACTCCGTCTTTGGTGAGGTCGTACTCTTGCGCTCGTCGATGGAAATGAGCGTCTCGATCATACAGATACGGACTCCCAAATATCACCTGACAGATATCGATAGGGACAACATCACATTGCACCTCATCGATATATCGTGCAGAGATTGCAAATTTCAACACACACTGACTCGTAATCTGTTGGTTCACGTCGGATGTAAACCAACCCAGTGGATATGGTCGCGGGTGTGTGGTTGTCTTCAAACCAAGTCGCCGAACCAGTCCAGCGGAGACCAGATTCTTCTGACTTCCTGGATCGAATATTGCTGCGACCACTTATAGTACTATTTCATCTATTATATCGGTTGGTACAGTACGAACTGATAGTATAAAGTCTGTAATTTCACTATCAGTTGCGAAAGAAAAACCGATAGTACTATTTCATCTATTATATCGGTTGGTATAGTAATGACCGATAGTAAAAAATATTTGCATTTCACTAACGATGTACCAGTATATAACCGATAATAAAAAGCCTCTTCTCCGCCGCTGTCGTCCTATTCTATCGAATTTTTCCCAGATTGCTTATAACCGTTAGAAGATATGGGTTAGTGGATTGCATTTCTGTAGTAGTGCTACTAGCTATGGGCAGCAAGGGTCGAGTGGATTTGACTTATAGTGGAACATTTACTAACAATTTGAAACACTAGAACAGTTAGAAGATAGTACAATTTTTCTAATGGTATATATCTATATTGGTTAGATTAAAACAAAATCTATTCTAACAGTTCCCAAATAAGAACCGTTACTATAAGTACATTTCTTCTAATGGTTATTTATTAAAAACCTTAGAATAAAATAAAATCTATTCTAACGGTTCCCAAAATACAACTGTTAGTATAAGTATATTTGTTCTAACAGTTAATATATTCAGAACTGTTAGAAAAAATCAAGTGGTTAATTTTTTACTAATGATTTCTCACAATCCAACCGTTAGTACAAATGGCCTTCTCCACAGAGCACCATGTACACTAACGGTTTTGTTCCAGATTGTGTAAAACCATTAGAAGATAGGGGTTAGTAGACTGCATTTCTCTAGTAGTGAAACAACATTTTATCTTGATCATCGGGATGAATTGGGATTTGAAGGAACCCCAAATACTCGTCAAGAAAATAAAAATGTGAATGTTTGGCCAATCTTTCCAACATTTAATCAATAAAAGGTAATGGAAAGTGATCCTTCCTAGTGGCGCTATTTAATTTACGATAAACAATGCACATGTGCCATCCAGTAACAAGTTTGGTAGGGATCAATTCATTGTTAGTATTCTTAACCACAGTCATACCTCCTTTCTTTGGAATCACATGAACAGGACTAACCCAATTATTATCAGAAATAGGATATATAATACCCGCATCTAGTAGTTTGGAAATTTCAGCTTTAACAATTTCCTTCAAGTTTGGGTTTAGTCTACGTTGATGCTCAATGAAGGTTTTAGCTTCATCAACTAGAGAGATCTTATGCATGCAAATTCAGGGCTAATCCCTTTGATATCATCAATTGAATAACCTAGGGCATTGCGATGCACATGAAGTAAAGAAATCAATTTTTCTAGTTGTGAATTGGTCAAGTTTGCATTAACAATAACAAGTTGCATCTCATCATCACCCAAAAATATATATTTCAGTAAGGAAGGAAGAGTTTTAAGTTTGCATTAACAATAACAGGTTGACTTTCCTTTCCTTACCTATGACGTCGGAGTCAAAGATGTCCTCTTTGGATGGTTCTTGTATTGGTTCATCTTCATTTTGTTCATCTTCTTCGTTGCTGTCCGTTTTTCCGTTGTCAATAATTTCATCCGTTCCTTCTTCTAAAGAGAGTCGAAGTGGTGGATCCTCTTCTAGGACTTCTTCTAGATCGTCCACACTACTTTACTCTTACATTTTTTTTATTTTTAAAGAGTAGCGCAATTAGCAATCTAGGCATAAAAAGTGACATAAGAGAGTTAATTTTAGATAATAGTTTATTAGAAACCTTCAATTTAGAAGAAGTCAATAACAATTCAAAAGACAAGTTTAAGCTTTAATGGTCAACTTAAGATAAAAACTGAACATAAGCAATTGAAAATTTTAAGAGAGCTAAGTTCAATGGATCATATGCAAAGATGTGATAGAATAGTCATCTAATTCTTTAAAGATCATCTTCAAAACCAGGCATTCCAAGTGATAAGTCTTTATTTTTATTTTTTAGTTTATGATGGAATGTGGTAGAATGATGATTCGCTGAAGACTAAGAAAACGGTTAAGTGAACACCTCTAAGCTAAATAAGACATTGTCCTCAATGTATGGAGAGAGATATAGATTACGGTTTGCAATAGTGGTTCCTGCCGGCAGATGTTGTGGAAGATGCCGTGGTGAAAGAGGATGTTGTGGTCCACATAACTCCAATGGTGCAATCCAAGGCGTCGCAAGTGAAAACCTGAAAAAAACAAAAAGAAACAAAAAAGAAAAGGAAAATAAAAAAGAAATACTTGCGTACCTTGGAGATCACTCGTTGGAAGCCAATGGAGGAGAATGGTAGAAATGTGGGAATGTATAGGATGTATAGGTAGGTGGTGGAGATGGTCCCCGTAGTAGGTACATGCGCCTAGAAATGTGCCATCCGGGAGGATGTTGTCATGCCCCAAATTTCTTAATGTTTTAAAAAGCTTTTGAATTTCAAATTCCTTGCATTTCATTGCATAGTCATATAGAGACCACTAATATGAGGAAGTAGAGTAATTTGAATATATTGAAGCAACCCCTGCATTTATTTAGAATTAGGTCAAAAGATGAGTCACATAAAATGATAAAATCAAAACCTAAACTTGAAGTTGAATTATACACAAGAGAAACCTCTAAAGACTATGGAAAGTTGAAGTAACTCTAATCACTAATGTCTCACTAATTTAGGATCTAATTGCAAAAGAAATAACCTCAATTTAGCCCTTAATTAATTGCACAATAAAAGGAAAAGCCCTGTTAAAATAAAAATAAAAGAATCAAATTACAAGGAGACTCATGTAATGAAAAACTTATTAAAATTTTATTACAAAAATGACCCCTGAACTGAAGGAACTATTTATAAAACCTTGGAATTTAATGATTATATGCTTGGAATATTACTAAATATCGTTAAATATATACTAAATGAACAGTAAATTGACTAAAATATCCTTTTTTCAGAAAACCCCATTTTTCCCTTGCAACCCTCAAGTTTTCACAAATTAAAAAGAAGCCCTTGCATATAATTTTGACTTTATTAGGGCACAATTACCATTCTAAACCTGTTAAAATCACTAAAGCTACAGTAAACACACCAAAATACCCTCACTTGCTTACCAGCCAAGTTTCAGTAACTTTACACCTCGTATGCCACCTCATGCCTCTAACATAAAGAAAATCCAGAAATGAGAAGAAAATGGTAATAAAAACTCTGGTAACCTTCAGGTTGAAGTAAGAGGGGTATTTTAAGCACTTTGACGCGACCAAAACTCCAAAATTCTACCTCCTATAGCCTGTAGACACCCCTTGTCAGTGGTTGGCATTGCCTGGACATGCCCAGATCGCGCCCATACACTGCCAGAGTGCCCCAGTCGTGCCCCAGTAGTGACACACCGTTGCCAATGCCGAGCTCCAGTGATCGCTGGCGAGTCTCTTCTTGTCCAGTAGCCTACTTGTGTCTCCTTGTTACTCCCTAACCAGCTGCCATGGCTGTGTCGCCGCCGACCACCGTGACGAGGATTGACACCCGGGTCAGTTCAAATAAATGCACTGTTGGTTCAAGAAAGATTCGAGCTAGACACGCGCCCGGCAGTGCGAACTCAAGTCATTCTGAGAAGCATCAGCACGAGGTCGCAGGCTTTGCGCAATCAGACCGCAGGCTTCGCGCGGTCAGGAGTTCGTATGCTATACGCGAACAGGATGTCCGAGATGTTGCGCGGTCAGCCAACATCCCGCGGTCAGAACACTCTCGACCAGGGTACTTGGAGTTCATTTGTCTAGCTGTTCCTATAGCGAGAATATTCCAAGTGTCCCAAAGATTCCTCCACATGGAAGATCAACCGTTAGGAGGTTAATACGTGCAGTTATCTATAAATAACACGTGTTTAACTTGTGTGGAGGTTAAGAGCGGTTCTCTAAAAACCGCATCCAACCATCCAAGCAACTGTCTGATGCAGTTACGACATGACACCCTTTCGACCAGTATAAGAGGGTGGCAAGGTGCATCAAATAGGGAGGATCAAGAGAGATCAACGTCTCTGATAGAAGCAAGATACAACAATCCCAACCACTCAAACAGCCAAGTTTACGGCCTAGATTAGATAGTCTTATAAGCCTTACTGGCTTTATTCTGTACATTGACATAGGAAAAACTCTTCGTCTGTAAAGGTGTTTTCCCGCCATCTTGTAAACCTTTATCACCTATAGTGAAATCCCAACAGGAGGTAGGGCAATTACTCCAACCATCGAGGGCCCGAACCTGTATAAATCTCTCTGTGCTCCTGTTCTCAATTTTTCTACATACCTTCCCGGAGGGTCATCTTGAAAGGTCTCGCTATTACAAATTTTGCATAAGTTCGGCTGAGGACTCCAAGTCTGAATCGTCGACAGTTGGCACCCACCGTGGGGCCTTTCTCAAGGCGTCCAAATTTTAATCCGGAGGTTCGCTGAAACATGGCTGGAGTATATGATTCTGAGAACGATTTTGATCTCGAGGATTATGCTCACATTCCAATGCCTTCTCCAAGCGATCCTGTTCCGATGGAGGAGGTTGAAGGCCAGAATCTTCTAGAGGTGGAATCATCTCTCCAGGTCATGTCCATCGACCAGGGGGCTACTAGCGCAAGGTCAGAACCCACAGAGGTTCTTAATGCGCTAGAGGATGAATCTGGTCCGTCATACGACCCCGATAAGGGGAACGATGACGTCGTCCTGGAAATCAGCCCGGGGAGATTCGAACCTGATAACCCTCACCGTCTCTTTGATTTCGAGTCTGACCCGGAACAAACTGAGATGTTTTCCCCATTAGCAACCTCTCTCCCTAGACAGTTCGCTGCTTTGTCAGAGGAAACTCCTGATCAGCAGGCTGCTAGGGAAGAACGGGATCGCAAACAGAAGGAGGATGAAGACCTCGAGGAACAAAACAACGAACTACGCAGAACTGCCCTAGAGGCTCTTCAAGATGCACAGGCTCGTTACGATGCTGCTCCGAGTTCTTCTCGACGGTCACGAGGTCGCAGACGTGACCAGACCCCTTCTTTGCCTCCGAAGCGTTTCCCGGTGGACGAAGAAACGGTAACCCCTGGTGCCCCTAGGGGAAGCACTCATGGTCGACTGCGATCTATTGCGGAAGTCATGCGTAACTTTCCTCCTACGGTCACGGATGCGCAGAAACCAGCCTTTACCAGTATCTTGGCGGAAAGGCTGGATGAGGTCGCGTCTGAGGCGACCCCAACGGCCTCTTCCCGCTCGGTAACACGTTCCCGTGAACGAGAGCGTCCTCACTCTGGTTCTGGCTGGCGAAGTTACCCACCGCCCGTACCGTCAAATGCAGGATTCTCGTAGTAGGGATCGGGTTCCTGTTGACTCTCGTTTGGGACCACAAGTAACTTCACCGTTGCGTGAGGTCGCACGTAACCCGGTCGAAAGTCACAGGATAGTCCACGGTCCCTACGTCGGTTGTAAAGCTTTCTCGCCCGGCCTACGTGCGGTCGTTTGGCCCGATAAGTTTCGACCAGGGGCTATTGAGAGGTTTGACGGAACTCAGAACCCATCCGAGTTCCTTCAAATCTATATCACTGCCATCCAAGCGGCAGGAGGCGATGACCGGGTCATGGCCAACTACCTGCCCACAGTCCTCGAAGGATCGGCTAGAACCTGGCTGTTTAACCAGCCCGAAGGTTCCATCTATAATTGGGAAATGTTGTGCGACGCTATCCTTAGCAATTTCCAATACTGTTACCAAAAGCCGGGTAAAGAGGACGATCTTCATCGGCTACGACAAACTTCAACCGAGACTCTTCGGCAGTTTGTCAAGAGGTTTGTCGGGGTGAGTAATACCATCCCGAACATATCTGATGGCTCCATTATCAGGGCATTTAAACATGCCGTTCGATACCGGATATTTACCGAAGACTTGCTTATCCACCCTCCTCGATCAGTGGCCGATCGATACTCCGACACAGCCAAAGCAGTCGAATGGAACCGGATGGTCGACAAGGGTGACCTACCACCTCAACCAGGTTTTAAAGACGCCAGGAAAGAAGATTCAAGTAAGAAGCCGGAATCTTGATCAGGTGGGAAGTCAAAAAAGTCGAAGAGGAACCGCTCTGGACAGTACCGCGAGGTCGCCGTCGCAGAGAAACCGCCTTCGACCAAAGGTAACAAGCCTTCATTTAAGAATAAAACTGCTCCTGGTGGTCGTAGTGCCGACCAGCCAGAAAAGTCAACTAATCCGCAGGAAGGCAAGAAGTGGTGTCCACTCTACAACTCCGCAGGCCACGATCTCAAGAACTGCAGGAGTTGGTTGAAGCAATTGGATGATTTCTACCAGGGAGTTGGGCCAATGCCAATCTTATCTCCTAAAGAGTAGGCGTGCGGACTTAGAGACGCTGACGGAGACGAGGAAATGTCCTACCAGGTACCTCAAAATCATATTAATGTTATTTTCGGGGGTTCTTCTTCTTTCGTTTCCAAAGGGCAGTTTAAAGCCTTTTACCGAGAGGTTAACCAAGCGGAGACATCTCTTGGCGAACCTCAATACCCCCGTTGGTCAGATACACCCTTGACATTCGATCGTTCTGATTGTCCCACGGGGCTTACTCGACCATTGAGGCTCCCTCTGGTCATTACCCCGATCATCAGTAACGCGAGAGCCGAAAGGGTCCTGATCGATGGAGGGAGTTCCCTTGACATTTTCTTGGTCAAGGCGCCCGACGAGATGCAAATTCCTCGTTCGAAGATTAAGCCAATAATCCATCCTTTTTATGGGATAATCCCAGGCCCCTCCATGATGCCGTTAGGACAAGTGGTCCTCCCGGTCACACTGGGAGAACTAGATAACTTCCGAACAGAATTGGTTACCTTTGACGTAATCGATTGTGATTCGACTTATAATGCATTCTTTGGCAGGCCAACTCTCGCTAAATTCATAATGGCGATGCACTATGCTTATCAGTGCGGAAAATTATGCCTGGCCCCAATGGTGTCATCTCGGTCCGAGGCAGTCGCAACGTGGCACTCATGTGCGACCGGCTATCTTTGGAGATGGTCGATCAACTTCCCCTCTGGGACGCCCAGGTCGCCACCGTCGCCACCGACGCGATCAAGGCTGCTCCTCGACCAGATGAGAAACTCAAACTAGTTCCTTTGTACCCAGATGATCCATCCAAGACAATTCGGGTCAGATCAGCTCTGGATGACAAATAGGAACTCGAGCTCATTGCTTTCCTCCGGGCTAATGCAGATGTGTTTGCGTGGAAACAGTCCGACATGCCCGGTGTCCCAAGGGAACTAATCGAGCACAGGTTAGCAATTCGACCTGGACAACGACCAATAAAGCAAAAGCTCAGGCGTTTTGCTGTTGACCGACAGGAAGCCATCTGAGAGGAGTTGGACAAACTCCTACAGGCCGGGTTCATCCGTGAAGTCGATCACTCGGAATGGCTCGCCAATCCGGTCATGGTCCGCAAGTCAAATGGCAAGTGGCGCATGTGCGTCGACTACACTAGCCTTAACGCTGCCTGTCCGAAGGATGACTTTCCCCTTCCCCGCATCGACCAGTTGGTCGACTCAACTGCGGGTTACGAACTGATGAGTTTTCTGGACGCTTACTCAGGATATCATCAAATTAGCATGGCAAAAGAAGATGAAGAGAAAACTGCCTTCATCACCCCGTTCGGCACCTACTGCTACGTCAGAATGCCGTTCGTCTCAAGAACGCAGGTTCCACGTACCAGCGCTTACTGCAAAAGACCTTTCTTTCCCATATAGGGCGTAATCTCGAAGCATATGTAGACGACTTGGTTGTAAAAAGTACCAAGAGATTGTCTCATTTGGACGATCTCGCTGAAACCTTCTGTAATTTGAATCGTTTTGGAATAAAATTAAACCCGGTGAAATGTTCTTTCGGGGTTTCTTCAGGAAAACTTCTTGGTTTCCTTGTGTGTTCCAGAGGCATTGAAGTTAATCCTGAGAAAATCAGAGCCATTGAACAAATGAGATCACCCTCGACCATGAAGGATGCTCAACGCCTGGCGGGTCGCATGGCGGCCTTAAGTCGTTTCACTTCGCGACTAGGTGAAAGAGGATTGCCTTTCTTCAAAGCCTTGTGGAAGCATCACAATTTTACATGGTTTGATGAGGCCGAAAAAGCGTTTCAGGAGGTAAAAATATATCTATCCAGTCCGCCAGTGTTGGTGTCTCCCGACAAAGGAGAACCATTGCTTCTTTATTTGGCGGCCACACCGCATGCGGTCAGCGCTGTCCTGATCGCGGATAGGGAAGGAATACACAGACCTGTCTACTATGTGAGCGAAGTACTTCATGGTCCTAAGGAGCGTTATCCTGAGGTCCAGAAGATACTTTACGCGCTACTGAGGGCTTCCCGTAAGCTACGACACTACTTTCAAGCTCACAAGATCATGGTACCCTCCTCCTTTCCTTTGGGGGATATTGTCCGAAATCCAGAGAAATCTGGTCGAATCGCTAAATGGGCGGTCGAACTCGGTGCTTTCGAAATTCATTTCACGCCCCGCACGGCGGTTAAGTCTCAGGTTCTGGCCGACTTTGTGGTCGAATGGACCAACCCTGAGCCACCCGTGCAGGTGCCTGAGGAATTGGAGTGCCCCGATCACTGGACAATGTACTTTGACGGCTCCCGTAGTTTTCAACACTCGGGGGCTGGAGTGGTCTTAGTTATGCCTCAGGGCGAACAGCTTAAGTATGTCATACAGCTACACTTTGTTGCAACCAACAACGCAACAGAGTATGAAGGTCTTATTGCAGGGCTCCGGGCAGCAAAATTCCTTGGAGTCCGTCGGTTAGTGGTGAGGGGAGACTCACAGCTAGTCGTAAAGCAGGTAAACAAGGAGTACAACACCTCCGATGAGACAATGACTCATTACCTGGGGGAAGTGAGGAGATTGGAGAAACACTTCAGTCATTTCGAAGTCCAATACATCCCGCGAAGGGACAACATTCTCGTAGACCAATTATCCAAAATTGGGTCCTCACGCACATCCACTCCGGCAGGAGTGTTCATTGAACACTTGGACCGTCCTTCGATCATGACTTCGGTCGAGGATGATCCGGCAATAGCCTGCGTTGCCAACCTCGGTCAGGAACAGGATTGGGCTCATCCATTGAGAGTCTATCTTTAACATGGGACCCTACCCGAGGACGAAACCGAAGGCGATCAGTTAATTCGAAAAGCGCGTCTGTACAAGCTCATAGATGGGATTCTGTACAGAAAGGGTACTCAAGGAGTATTCATGCGTTGTATATCTCAGGAGGAAGGAACATTCCTCTTGAAGGAAATACATGACGGTGTATGCAGTGCACACGCGTCATATCGAACACTAGTCGGAAAAGCTTTTCGACAAGGATTCTACTGGCCTTCGGCACTCGATGATGCCAAGCATATGGTCAAGATGTGTCCTCAGTGTCAGTTCCACACAAGACAGGTTCATCAACCTGCCTACGCGTTACAAACCATTCCCCTCGCATGGCCTTTCGCGGTTTGGGGAATGGATATTGTCGGTCCTATGCCACGAGTAGTCAACGGGTACAAGTTTCTGTTCGTAGCCATTGACACGTTCACAAAGTGAATTGAGGCCGAACTGGTACGAAATATTACCGCCTTAGTAGCACAAAAGTTCTTTCATAAGAACATTGTTGCCCGATTTGGTGTTCCAAACCGTCTTATCACCGACAATGGTTCTCAGTTCGCCAGTGGTCTTTTCCTAGATTACTACGACCAGATCGGAACTAAGGTGTGCTTTGCTTCTGTGGCACATCCGCAAAGCAATGGTGCTGTAGAACGAGCCAATGGGCGGATACTACAAGGCATCAAAAAGTGTGTTTTTGATCGCCTTAAGACTCGCTCGGGGGCTTGGGCAAACGAGCTTTATACCGTTCTATGGGCACTACGAACTACTTCTTGTTAAGCCACCGGTGAGACGCCCTTCCATCTGGTCTATGGGGCCGAGGCTGTGTTGCCTATGGAAGTCAGTATTGGGTCTGTTCGGACAGAACAATTCGAACAGGTTAATTAGTCCGAACAGCGGTCGCAAGATCTCATCCTCATAGAAGAAAGGCGTGATCGCGCTTTGATCAAGTCCGCGACGTACTTGCAAGCCTTTGTAGCTTCTAGGCCCCTAATGACAACTACAAATGCTACACTAACGTTACCTGTCTAGTTGTGTCAAGAAGAGATTTAAAAGACAGGTTAATGAAAGGTGATGTGGTGGTGGATAATGTGAGAACCAAAGATCAATTAGCGGATATATTCACTAAGCCCTTAGATGAAAGTAGTTTTTCAAACTTTGAAATGAGCTTAACATCATTGATATATCAAATGTGGCTTGAAATGTTGAACTCATATTGCTTGTACTTAAAGTATCACTTGTTTGGTTAAACTTCCTACCTTAGAGCTTTTTAGACTCTTTTATCGCCAATTGAGTAAAGTGAACAAAAATTTGTTGAGTTATAAGATAAATACTTCCCCTTTGGTGATATTGTCTATATCACTCTTATAATTATCTTATATTTATATATCACCCTATCCAAATCTCTTGAGCATCAAATCAATCAAAATCCTCCAAGACTTTTTGTCCTTCCAGCGGTCTGACCGAACAAATTACGGTCTGACCGAATGCATCTCCAGAGAGCATCTTAACTTTCCTGCTTCCAGCGGTCTGACCGGTACCCTGTCTACGGTCTGACCGAAATTTCATGACCAGAGACCTTTTATCCCGAATCTCTTGTCCTTTTTCACTTTCTTCCCCACTCCTGTCTCTTTCACGTGCGCCTCAAATCTTTGGATTCTTCTTCTTCGGTCAAACCCTAGCAGCGCCAGGACAAACCGTGGTTCAAGATCACCTCGAAACCATGTCTTCTAGGTACATTTCTCGGATTCTTCTTCTTTATCGAATTAGTTTCCTGTTCATCTTGGGATTTAGGGCAAATGCTATGAATCAAGTCTAAATCTGTTCAAATCCTGAAATTGTCTCTTCCTCTTGATGCAATAAGTATTTTCACACGTACATTTGTCCACATTGTGCCCTAAAATCAAGTGAATCTTAGGAATCTTGTCAAACCCTAACTCTACGGCTGCGTCGGTCTGACCGCTCCTGTCTCGGTCTGACCGAAAGCAACAGCAGAGCAATGGTTTACTGATATGTTGTCGTATCGATTAGTTTCTTTTGTTCCTGTTTCCTAGTATCTTACCTGCTGCATATCTTCCAAATCTTATCGTGGTCGAGGTACTCAAGGCATTGCCTCCATCCGGACAAACAAGAAGAAATTGGCGAAACGGCCAAAAAGGGCTCTACCCTTGAGCAGTAGCGACAGTCACGATGACGATTGGATGCCCTCGGCTGGTGATTCAGAAACAGAACAGTCATCTCATCGTGGTGGATCGTCTCACAGGGGCATGGACATCGAGAGCGAGGAAGATGAAATAAACGTCCACGCTTATCAAGGCCCGAAGAGGAATTGGACTTCAAGCGACTATACCAAGGCTAGGACCATCTACGCCTACAATCATGAGAATGACGCCTCTACTCCTCACTTCCACACAATGACACAGCAAGATGCCTCCTACAGTCACTTGATCCACAAAAATATCTTCGAACACAAATGGATCGAATGGGCTTATGTTGTGAATCAGCCCATCATGGCTCCTTTGGTGCAGATTTTCAAGGATATAGGGCTGTATGACTTTGTGGAGCACAAATGCCCATGGAACGCCACTGCCATCAGACAGTTCTATGCTACAGTTGAGATCAGATGGGCGGACCAGCAGATCATGTGGATGATAGGTTCTAGGCGTTATGAGGCCACCTTTGAGGAGTTTGCTGCGGCAAACAAGTTAAACTATGAGGAAATGAAGGAGGGGATCGATATGGAGGATGAGGATTACCTCCATGAGGACGACTGGCTCCAGTTTTATGAGCAGCCAGGAGGTGGACAGCGGATTGTACCTGGCACTGTTACAGGTCTCAAAGTCCTCCCTGCTGTAGTCAACAAAATCGTACGAGCCACGATCCATCCAAAGAGTGGAAACCGAGAAGCAGTCCGGGATTACTATTGGAACTTCATCGACCACATCCTCAAGAGTCATCAGATCAACATTGTCTCTTTTATATTGAAGACAATTGAGGATGTCTCGGTGACCACTCTGCCGAATCTATACTATGCTCCTTTTATCATGTCCTTGCTGCTCCAGAAGACGAAGTTCCCTCGCGGTTCTTGTGATATCAGACATCTCGGCTATAAGCCGTTTAGTGTCAACCCGCGCGTCTTGGCTCGAGGCCATGGAGCATAGCATCAGCAGCAGCAGCAGCAGCAGGCTCAGCCTATGCCTCCTCCTCCTCCACCTCAGGCACAGCAGGCAGCTCAGTCTAGCCAAGCCCCCGCCTGGTTTACACATAGTTCCAGCAACAGTTCCATCAGCTGATGATGGATTAGTTTGCTACTCTTCTCCAGGGGCTTGAGCTCGCTCGCTCAGACTTGGCGGCTTTGAATGATCAGTTCCAGACCTTCTCGTCGCGCCAGGATCAGTTCGAGCAGCACTTAGACGCCTTCTCCGCTCACTTCTACACCCGTTTCCCTCAGACTCCTCCTCACCATCCTCCCGATGATGATGCTCCAGCCGATTCTTAGCTTTTATGGCAATTGATGCCAAAGGGGGAGAGGAGAGAGTAGAAGAGTAGGAGAGATGATGAGAGATGAACCTTAAATGAAAACTTTTGGTGTAATGTTTTAATTAACTTGTTTAAGTTGAATATCTCTTTTATGTGGATGACTTATGTTGGTTGACTCTTGTATGAGATTGTTACTACTTGATATATGATACATGCTTGTGTTATTTTCATATGACCTTGTGTTGATGATATGATGTTGTAGAATTGAATGTTGAATGTCTTATTTGTGATACTTCATGCTCATATAATGAATGATTTGAGATAGCATCTTATACACATGCTTGAACTCCACCAAAATGCCAAAATTCTCTTATTCATACTTTTAGGGGCAGTGTCTAATTCTTCGATGCTTATTGTAAAATTCCCTTTATGCTTAAAACTCCTTCATCTACTCTTTATGATTGTCATCAATTACCAAAAAGGGGGAGATTGTAGCTTCTAGGCCCCTAAAGAGTGTTTTAATAATTAATGACAACTACAAATGCTACACTAACGTTACCTGCCTAGTTGTGTCAAGAAGAGACTTAAAAGACAGGTTAATGAAAGGCGAAGAAAGAGCCTCATGATGAAGAAAGGGCATTGATCAAAAGGGCAAAGGTGCGAAATAGGGTCTTTTCCATTTTTACCGGTCTAAGGTGTTTAGAGAAGAATTTTGACCGGATTTTAGGATAGTTGCCGTACTATTAAGAGGAGCAAGTGGTGTATCACAAAATACTTCATCTATGTGCCACAAATCATAAAATCAACTTGCATTGCATACTAGAAGGTCATATACTTTGAAAATGCTTGTTCAGCTCAATTCTGCTCAGCACTGTCTCAGTCGGTCTGACCGTCTGTTGGAACGGTCTGACCGAATTCATGGACCGACCGAATAGAATTCTCGGACTGACCGACGTTATGTCTAAGTATAGTGTATTCCTTTAAAAGGTCGGTCTGTCCGTAGTTGAGACCAAGGTCAGACTCCTGGAACTTCTTGATTTATCTTTCTGTTGTTTTTGAGCTATGACGGTCTTACCGTTTGATTAGACCGGTCTGACCAAGAAATCGGTCTGACCGTGCTTTTGAACTACGGTTTGACCGTATGGCCGGTATATCCGTATTTTTTGGCCTTACCGTATAAAGTGTCCAGAAACTATGTCGTCTCTGGACAGTTTCACGGTCTGATCGAAATAGGCTCCGGTCTGACCGTGTGTGTGCCTGACAAGGGCAGTTGAGCATTTATTGCGCCTGTTTAATGCCTTTGCAATTGCGGCGGTCTGACCGAGCTTATACCTGCGGTCTAACCGCCAGGTGATCTTTTTCTCCCAACGGCCTGTAACGGCTATATTTATTGTGGAGGGTATATATACTCCAATGCACGGCTCTGTTCATGACTTTTGGCATAATCTTGAGCATTGTCATCATCCTTGCGAGCTTAAGCTAGTTTCATACACTTTAGGGTTCAAATTCTCGAATTTGTGAGAGTGTGCATTTGAGATCTTCTAGTGCATTGCATTTAGATCATTAAAACAATCTTGTGGCACTAGAAGAAGGCTAAGTGATCATCACCGGCTTGTTACCCTTGGAGTTTGTCGGCTCCTAGACAGCTAGGAGAAAGGTTTTGGAGAGATCTTCAAGGAAGATTGTGAAGACTCCTCAAAACGTCTTGTGAAAGGGTTGAGCACGCCTTGCCGGAGCGGTAAAGTGCATCCTTAGTGAAATCGAGGTTTGGATAACTCATCACACTAATCCGGCTCAAGATCTAGGTCACTTCTCGAGAGAAGGTTGACTAGATAGAGGAGCGGTTAGAGATTTGTGTCGGGGGAAATCTCCGCGGGACTAAGTCCAGGTAAGTTGTGTCACGATTGCCCGGGGACATGGCCTCCGGGACCTCCCCGGGCGGCGCATTTGGCTCCCGGGATGCGGCCTCCAGTGCTGTCCCGGGCGGCGCCATTTGCCCGGGGACGTGGCCTCCGGCCTCCCCGGGCGCCGCCTTTTGGCTCCCGGGAGGGCACCGGAGGCCGCGTCCCGGGAGCCAAATGGCAGCGCCCGGGAGGGCACCGGATGCCGCGTCCCGGGAGCCAAATGGCGGCGCCCTCTGTGCCCTCCCGGGCGCCGCCATTTGCCCGGGGACGTGGCCTCCGGCCTCCCAGGCGCCGCCTTTTGGCCCCCGGGACGCGGCCTCCGGTGCCCTCCCGGGCGCCGCCATTTGGCTCCCGGGACGCGGCCTCCGGTGCCGTCCCGGGCGCGCCATTTGCCCAGGGACGTGGCCTCCGGCCTCCCCGGGCGCCGCCTTTTGGCTCCCGGGATGCGGCCTCCGGTGCCATCACGGGCGCCGCCATTTGGCTCCCGGGACGTGGCCTACGGTGCCGTCCCGGGCACCGCCATTTTCCCGGGGACGTGGCCTTCGGTGCCCTCCCGGGCGCCGCCTTTTGGCCCCCGGGACGTGGCCTCCGGTGCCCTCCCGGACGCCGCCATTGGCCCGGGGACGTGGCCTCCGGGGCGTCCCCGGGCGCCGCCTTTTGGCCCCCGGGGCCTGGCTTCCGGCGCCGTCCCGGACCTCATCGCCCTCCTAAAGGTAAAGTCTCAAGCTGTTTATCACGTGCAGGTCACGCGAGGAGCGCCTCGGGAACTAGCGACCACCTGTCAAGCATCCAAGGCGGTTGACCGGGAGAAGGACGGTCCTACCCTTCAATCCGACGGTGGCTTCCGGGGTAGTTTAGGTTTTTTGCTTCCTTTTGGGGCTATAAATAGCCCTTGTACCCCTCTATTGTAAGGATCGGTTCTCTTTTATTGGAATAGCTAAACTCACAGACGTGCTCCGGAAGCCTCTCCCCTGGAGAGAGCCTCCCCAGCCGACTCCGGTCGGGATCGCGTCGACAGGACTAGGGCCCCCGCCGGGACCCGAACCTATATAAACCCGTGTGTCATTTTTGTGCTTGTCCGGCGGGGGAGGACCGGTCGTCTGGTCAACCCGCGCCGCGTAATCTTCGCTAGGATCATCCTCAAAACCTGCCGGGGTATTCGCAATACCACGACAATTTGAGTTTGCCTCAACGTGGATTAGGGGTGATCGGCAAATCACCGAGACCACGGGATATATCCTTGTGTTGATATTGTGTTTTGTTCATCTTGTTTTATTTATTTGCTCTCATTATCTAAATTGTTTGTTTTATTGATAATTTGTTAAAATCGCCTATTCACGCCCCTCTAGTCGATATCCTAGATCCCTTTCAGCCTTGCGCAAGTATCACAGCAAAAGGGTGAGACCACGTAGTCTTCACGTGGGCGACCTAGTTTTACGAAAAATCCAAGACCAGTCTAATTGCAATAAATTCTCCCCAAAATGGGAAGGCCCTTACACTGTTGTCTCAGTGTCGCGACCAGGATCCGCGTGATTAGCCATGGAGGATGGTCGAATTTTTTCCAATACTTGGAACATCGATCAGCTTCGCAAGCTCTACGTGTAAGTACTCAATCCCTTTTCTTGTTCAATTAGCATTTTTTCATAAAACAAAAAATGTTTTTGGTTTCATACGATGAATATTTCCCTTTATGCCCATGTGCTGCGAATACGACTCAGGGGCTGGTCGCCCGCGGTTAGATCATTATATCATCCTAGTTAGATTCGCTGGCCGATCTCATGACCGCTTCCAGATAAGTCACTCCTAAATAAGCCGTTTCTCAACGCACACGGGGCTTTCTGGCAAGTCTTCGGTCATTTGAGTGGCTGCTGGTTTGCAAACAAGGCTAGGCGTTACTTTGATCATAATCGTTGGTTCGATCACACACCCTTGGTCGTTATATTCACTTCTCTCCTGCGTTTGTAATGCTAAGTCCTCAGTATTTACAATCACAGGCGGGGGCTAGGGGGATATGTTTATAGTATGAAACAACACAAAATCAGAATATATATTCATTTTCAAAAATGAATTTCCATATACATTGCATCGTATACAATTGTTTTGTACAGGTGTAGGGATCACTCTATCCCAAGCTCAGTCAGGAGCTTATCTACAAGAGGCTTGACTTCCTCCATGACTGCTTCTAGCTGTTCCTCACTCTCGACCTCAATCGGTCCCACCAATGGATTTACATTTGCATCTGGGCCTTAGTGAAGTCGAACCCGGCTGAGGATGGCAGAAGCGGCTGACTGAACCCTAGTCCTGATCGCCTCTTCTCGTCGCCGTGTATCTTCAGGAAGATACTCGAGAAGTGACTCCGCTTGGGCCATGACTAGTGTAGACCAGTCATCTAGGCAGAAATTATCTCTTGTGGTTTCGACCACATCAGCCTTCAGGAGATGAGCCACCGCCTTCAGTTTTTCGAAGATCGAATGGCTCAGCTCCCTGATTGCCCTTTCGGAACATTGAATAGAGTCACGGAGGAGTCCATAGTCTTCACTGAGTTGTTTCATTTGCACCGCTTGCGCTGCAGCAAGGGAAAAGATTACTCGTGCGTAATGAAGTGAAGTCTTCCTAAAATCAGGAATCGACTTACCAGCAAGTTGTGACCGCAGCTTGTTGTTTTCGATCTCTTGGTTCCTAGTTGACGAGGATTGACACCCGGGTCACTTCTAATAAACTTTTGGTTCAAGACAAGTTCGAACCAGACATGTATCTGGTAATGCGGACTCAAGCTATTCTGAGGGGCATCACCATGAGGTCGCAAGCTTTACGCGATCAGGTCGCGGGTTTCGTGCGATCAGACCGTAAGCCTTGCGCGGTCAGAAGTTCGTAGGCTATACGCGAACTACACATTCGGGATATTGCGCGGTCAGCCAAATCCCGCGGTCAGAACATCTGCCGATCAGGATACCTGGGATCTATCTATTCGGTTGCCCATACAACAGGATATTCTAAGTATCCCGAAGATTCCTACACGTGGAGAATCAACCGTCAGGAGGTTAACACGTACAGTTATCCATGAATAACACGTGTTTAACCTACGTAGAGGTTAAGAGTAGTTCCAAAAACTGCATCCAACCGTCCGTGCAACCGATTGATACAGTTTCCTTCACATGGCACCCTTTCAAACAGTATAAAAGGATGGCATGAAGCATCAATCGAAAGAAAGAGGAAAGAGGGAGAGAAAAAAAAACATCCCAGTTAGCCAAGTCTACGGCACACCTTATATAGCATTTTAATAAGCTTTCTTTGGCTTATCTTTGTACACTTTTACAGGAAAAACCCTCGCCTGTGAGGACTTTTCCTTCCATTTGTAAACCTTTTACCACACTTAGTGAAATATCAACAGGACGTAGGGCTTTTACTCCCACCATCGAGGGCCCGAACCTGTCTAAATTCTCTGTGCTCCTGTTCACCATTGTTCAGCATACCTTCCCGAAGGGTCATCTTGAAAGGTCTCACTATTACAAATTCTGCAAAGTTCGGCTGAGGACTCCGAGTCCGAATCGTCGACAGCTGGCGCCCACCGTGGGGCCTTTCTCAAGGCGTCTTAATTAAAATTCGGAGGTTCGCCGAAACATGGCTGGAGCATATGATTCCGAGAATGATTTCGATCTCGAGGATTATGCTCATATCCCAATGCCTTCTCCAAGTGATCCCGTTCCGATGGAAGAGGTCGAAGGCCAGAATCTTCCACAGGGTGAATCATCTCCTCAAGTCATGTTAATCGACCAGGAGGTAACTGGCACAAGGTCAAAACCCACAGAGGTTCTTAATGTGCTAGGTGATGAGTCCGGTCCGTCATACGATCCCGCTGAGGGAAAATATGATGGTGACCCTGAAATTAGCCCAGGAAGGTTCGACCCTGATAACCTCCACCGTCTCTTTGATTTTGAGTCCGACTCGGAACAAACCAAGATGTTCTCCCCATCGGCGACCTCTCTCCCTAGGCAGTTTGCTGCGTTGTTGGAGGAAACTCCCGATCGACAGGCTGCCAGGGAAGAACAAGATCGCAAACAGAAGGAGGAGCAAGATCTCGAGCAACAGAACAACGAACTACGCAGAACTGCCCTAGAGGCTCTTCAAGATGCGCAGGCTCGTTACAATGCTGCCCCGAGTTCTTCTCGTCGGTCGCGTGGTCGTAGACGTGACCAGACTCCTTCCTTACCACCGGAGCATTTCCCAGTGGACGAGGAAACAATAACACCTGGTGCCCCTAGGAGAAGTACCCATGGTCGACTGCGATCTATCGCGGAAGTCATGCGCAATTTTCCTCCTACGGTCACGGATGCGCAGAGACCGGCCTTTTACAGGATCCTGGCGGAAAGATTGGACGAGGTCGCATCCGAGGCGACCCCAACAGCCTCTTCCCGCTCAGTGACACATTCCCGTGAATGAGATGGTCCTCATTCTGGCTCTGGCCGACGGAATTACCCGCCGCCTATACCGTCCCGACAGGACAAATATCGGCGAATGCAGGACTCTCGTAGTAGGGATCGAGTTCCCGTTCACTCTCGTTTGGGACCCCGAGTAACCTCGCCATTAAGTGAGTTTGCTCGAAACCCGACCGAAAGTCGCAGGACGGTCCACGGTCCTTACGTTGGTTGCAAAGCTTTCTCGCCTGGCCTACGAGCAGTCGTTTGGCCCGATAAGTTTCGACCAGGGGCCATTGAGAGGTTTGATGGAACTCAAAACCCATCTGAGTTCCTTCAGATCTATATCACTGCCATCCAAGCAGCAGGAGGCGATGACAAGGTCATGGCTAACTACCTGCCAACAGTCCTCGTAGGACCGGCTAGAACCTGGTTGTTCAATCAGCCTGAGGGTTCTATCTACAATTGGGAAATGCTATGCGATGCCATCCTCAGCAATTTCCAAAACTGTTACCAAAAGCCGGGTAAGGAGGACGACTTGCATAGATTGCGGCAAACTTCGACCGAAACGCTTCGTCAGTTTGTCAAGAGGTTTGTCGGGGTAAGAAATACCATCCCGAACATATCTGATGGCTCCGTAATCAGGGCATTTAAGCATGCCGTTCGATACTGAAGATTCACTGAAGACTTGCTCATCCACCCTCCTCGATCGGTGGTCGATCTGTTCGATATGGCTGATCGATACTCCGATGCAGCCGAGGCAGTCGAATGGAACCGAATGGTTGACAAGGGGGACCTACCGCCCCAACCAGGCTTCAAGGACGCCAAGAAAGAAGATTCGAGCAAAAAGCCGGAGTCTTCACCGGGTGGGAAGTCAAAAAAGTCGAAGAGGAACCGCTCTGGACAGTACCGTGAGGTCGCGGTCGCGGAGAAACCACCTACGACCAAAGGAAAACTGCTTCTGGTGGCCGGAATTCCGACCAGCCAGAAAAATCAACTAATCCGCAGGAGGGCAAAAAGTGGTGTCCACTCCACAATTCCGCAGGCCACGATCTCAAAAACTGCAGGAGTTGGTTGAAACAGCTGGATGATTTCTACCAAGGAGCTGGGCCAATGCCGACCTTACCGCCCAAAGAGCAGGCGTGCGGGGTTAGAGACGTCGATGGAGACGAAGAAATGGCTTACCAGGTACCTCAAAATCATGTTAATGTCATTTTCAGAGGTTCCTCCTCTTTCGTTTCCAAAAGGCAGTTTAAAACTTTTTGCCGAGAGGTTAACCAAACGGAGACATCCCTTGGTGAACCTCAATATCCCCGTTGGTCGGATATGCCTTTGACGTTCGATCGCGCTGACTGTCCTGCGGGGCTAACTCGACCATTGAGGTTACCTCTGGTTATTACCCCAATCATCAGTAACGCGAGAGTCGAAAGGGTCCTGATCGATGGGGGAAGTTCCCTTGATCTTTTATTGGTCAAGACACTCGACGAGATGCAAATTCCTCGTTCGAAGATCAAGCCCATAATCCATCCGTTTTATGGGATAATCCCAGGCCCCTCCATGATGCCATTGGGACAAGTGGTCCTCCCGGTCACTCTGGGAGAACCAGATAACTTTCGAACAGAATTGGTTACTTTCGATGTAATCGATTGTGATTCAGCTTATAATGCAATCTTTGGCAGGCCGACTCTTGCTAAGTTCATGATGGCAACGCACTATGCTTATCAGTGCGGGAAATTGCCTGGTCCCAAAGGTGTCATTTCGGTCCGAGGTAGTCGCAACGTGGCGCTCACGTGCGACCGGCTATCTTTGGAGATGGTCGATCAACTTCCCCTCCGGGACGCTCAGGTCGCCACTATCGCCACCGATGCGATCAGGGCTGCTCCTCGACCAGATGAAAAACTCAAACAAGTTCCTTTGTACCCAGATGACCCATCCAAGACAATTCGGGTTGGGTCAGCCCTGGATGACAAATAGGAACTCGACCTCGTTGCTTTCCTCCGGGCTAACGCAGACGTGTTTGCGTGGAAACCGTCCGACATGCCCGGTGTCCCAAGGGAAGTAATTGAGCACAGGTTAGCAATTCGACCTGGACAACGACCAATAAAGCAAAAGCTCAGACGTTTTGCCACTGACCGACAGGAAGCCATCCGAGAAGAGTTAGACAAACTCTTACAAGCCGGGTTTATCCGCGAAGTGAATCACCCGGACTGGCTCGCCAATCCGGTCATGGTCCGCAAGTCAAATGGCAAGTGGCGCATGTGCGTCGACTATACTAGCCTCAACAGTGCCTGTCCGAAGGATGACTTTCCCCTTCCCCGCATCGACCAGCTGGTTGACTCCACTACGGGTTGCGAACTGATGAGTTTTCTGGATGCCTACTCAGGATATCATCAAATTAGCATGACAGAAGACGATGAAGAGAAAACTGCCTTCATCACCCCGTTCGGCACATACTGCTACGTCAGAATGCCGTTCGGTCTCAAGAACGCTGGTTCCACGTACCAGCGCTTGATGCAAAAGACCTTTCTTTCCCAGATAGGGCGTAATCTCGAAGCATATGTAGACGACTTGGTTGTAAAGAGCACCAAAAGATTGTCTCATTTGGACGATCTTGCTGAAACCTTCTGTAACTTGAATCGCTTTGGAATAAAATTGAATCCGGAGAAATGTTCTTTCGGGGTTTCTTCAGGAAAGCTTCTTGGTTTTCTTGTGTGTTCCAGGGGCATTGAGGTTAATCCTGAGAAAATCAGAGCTATTGAACAAATGAGGTCGCCCTCGACCATGAAGGATGTTCAACGCCTGGCTGGTCGCATGGCGGCTTTAAGTCGCTTCATATCGCGATTAGGCGAAAGGGGACTACCTTTCTTTAAAGCCTTGCGAAAACATCATAACTTCACGTGGTCTGACGAGGCCGAAAAAGCATTTCAGGAGGTAAAAACATATCTATCCAGTCCGCCAGTATTGGTGTCTCCTGAAAAGGAAGAACCATTACTTCTGTATTTGGCGGCCACCCCACACGCGGTCAGCGTAGTTCTGATCGCGGAAAGGGAAGGAGTACACAGACCCGTCTACTATGTGAGCGAAGTACTTCATGGTCCTAAAGAGTGCTACCCTGAGGTCCAGAAGATACTTTCAAGCACACAAGATCACAGTGCCCTCCTCTTTTCCTTTAGGGGATATTGTTCGGAATCCAGAAAAATCTGGTCGAATCGCTAAATGGGCGGTCGAATTCGGTGCCTTCGAAATCCTTTTCACCCCTCGCACGGCGGTTAAGTCTCAGGTTCTGGCCGACTTTGTGGTCGAATGGACCAACCCTGAGCCACCCGTGCAGTTGGCGAAGGAACTGGAGTGCCCCGATTATTGGACAATGTACTTTGACGGCTCCCGTAGTTTTCAACACTCGGGGGCTGGAGTGGTCTTAGTTACGCCTCAGGGCGAACAGCTTAAGTATGTTATTCAACTACACTTTGTTGCCACCAACAATACAGCAGAGTATGAAGGTCTTCTTGCAGGGCTCCGGGCAGCAAAATTCCTCGGAGTCCGTCGATTAGTGGTGAGGGGGGACTCACAGCTGGTCGTAAACCAGGTAAACAAGGAGTACAGCACCTCCGATGAGACAATGGCTCATTACCTGGGGGAAGTGAGGAGATTGGAAAAACACTTCAGTCACTTCGAAGTCCAATACATCCCGCGAAAGGACAACATTCTCGCAGACCAATTATCCAAAATTGGATCCTCACGCTCATCCGCTCCGGCAGGAGTGTTCATTGAACACTTGGACCATCCTTCGATCATGACTTCGGTCGAGGATGATCCGGCAATAGCCTTCGTTGCCAACCTCGGTCAGGAACAAGATTGGACTCATCCATTGAGGGTCTATCTTGAACATGGGACCCTACCCGAGGACGAAACCAAAATCGATCGGTTAATTCGAAAGGCGCGTCTGTACAAACTCATAGGTGGGGTTATGTACAGAAAGGGTACTGAAGGAGTATTCATGCGCTGCATATCTCAGGAGGAAGGAAAATCCCTCTTGAAAGAAATACATGACGGTGTATGCGGTGCACACGCGTCATACCGAACACTGGTCAGAAAAGTTTTTCGACAGGGATTCTACTGGCCTTCGGCACTCGATGATGCCAAGCTTATGGTCAAGATGTGTCCACAGTGTCAGTTTCATGCAAGACAGGTTCATCAACCTGCTTATGCATTGCAAACTATTCCTCTCGCATGGCCTTTCGCGATCTGGGGAATGGACATCGTCGGTCCTATGCCACAAGCGGTCAATGGATACAAGTTTTTGTTCGTAGCCATTGACACGTTCACAAAGTGGATTGAGGCCGAACCAGTACGAAATATTACTGCATCAGCCGCACAAAAGTTCTTTCACAAGAACATTGTGGCACGATTTGGTGTTCCAAACCGTCTCATTACAGACAACGGTTCTCAGTTCGCTAGCGGTCTTTTCCTAGACTACTGCGATCAGATTGGGACCAAGGTGTGCTTTGCTTCCGTGGCACATCCACAAAGCAATGGTGCCGTAGAACGGGCCAATGGGCAAGTATTGCAAGGCATCAAAAAACGTGTTTTTGATCGCCTCAAGACCCGCTCGGGGGCTTGGGCAGACGAGCTTTATACTGTTCTATGGGCACTACGGACTACCTCTAGTCGAGCCACCGGTGAGACACCCTTCCATTTGGTCTATGGGGCCGAGGCTGTGTTGCCTATGGAAGTAAGTATTGGATCTGTTCGCACGAATCAATTCGAACAGGTCAACCAATCCGAATAGCGATCGCAAGATCTCATCCTCCTGGAAGAACGGCGTGATCGCGCCCTGATTAAGTCCGCGGTATACTTGCAGGCTCTACGCAAGTATCACAGTAAAAAGGTGCGACCACGTGATCTCAACGTGGGTGACTTGGTTTTACGAAAAATTCAAGACCAGTCTAACCGCAATAAATTCTCCCCAAAGTGGGAAGGACCATACACTGTCGTCTCGGTGCCGCGGCCAGGATCTGCGCGGTTAGCCATGGAGGATGGTCGGATTTTGTCCAATACTTGGAACATCGATCAACTTCGCAAGTTTTATGTGTAAGTATTCCAATCACTTTTTTCCTGTTCAATTAGTATCTTTTCATAAAAAACATGTCTTGTTTTCATACAATGAGTGTTTTTTCTTTAAGCCCAAATTATACAAATTCGACTTGGGGCTGATCGCCGGCGGTTAGGTTATTACAGCATTTTTCAACCGGATTCGCTGGTCGATCCCATGATCACTTCCAGATAAGTCACTCCTAAATAAGCCGTTTCTCAACGCACACGGGACTATCTGGCTAGTCTTCGGTCATCTGGGTGGCTACCAGTTTGCAATAAGGTTAAAATGTTACTTTAAACTTGACCATCGGCTTGAAGCACATATCCCTGGTCATCATACTTATGTTTTCCCCTCTGCTTAAAATACTAAGGCTTCATTATTCGTGAAACAGAGGCGGGGGCTAGAGGAATATACTTATAGTATGAAACTTATGATGTGAATATGCACTTTCTTTTGAAAAAAATAGTTTTACATACATGGCATTTTAATTACAATTGTTTGGTTACAAAGTGTAAGGATCATTCGATCCTCAGCTCAGCCAAGAGTTTGTCAACAAAGGGCTTAACTTCTTCAAAAACGGCGTCAAGCAGTTCTTCACTCTCGACCTCAACCGGTCCCACCAGCGCGCTCAGATTCACATCTGGGCCATGGTGAAGTCGAACCCGGCTGAGTACGGCAGAAGCGGCTGATCGGACTCTCGTCCTGATTACCTCTTCACGTCGCCGTAAATCTCCAGGGAGATATTCGAGTAGTGATTCTGCTTGAGTTGTGAGCAGTGATGCCCAATCGCTGACACTTGGGTCGTCCTTCCTCAACTCTACCACGTTGGTATTCAAAAGGCTGGCTATGGCCTTCAGTTTTTCGAAGACCAGTAGGCTCAACTCTTTGACCGCTTGGTCGGTATGGCTGAGCGAGGACTCGAGAAGCATCTTGTCCTGGCCGAGCTGCGTAATGCGACCTGCTTGCGCTGTACAGAGAAAAGAGGTTATTAATAAGAAATGGCTTTAAGTCTTCTTAAATTGAGAATCGACTTACCAGCCTTCTCAAACTGAAGTTTATTGATTTCAGTCCGTAGTTTCTTGAACTCTGTAACTGAGTTCAGCCTTATCTTGGCTAACTCTTTCTTGAAGAATGTAACCTCTCTGCAGCAAAATCAGGTCAGTCACAATTAAAGCCTACTTATATTAACAGAAGAATGACGATCCTCACTTGCGCAAGCCGTCACGATCTTTCTGAACAGCCGCCATGCTAGCCATTGCAGCATGCGACTGGCTCGTCACCCATGACAAGCCCTGTGATACAAAGCAAGAGAGTCAAGTATGCTCTAAAGGCGATTCAAGCGCCGAAACAGGGGTGATCGTACCTTCATAAACTTATTTAAAGCGGCATCATCCATGCTAGCAGGGATCCTTGCTAACGCGCCGGAAGTGCCTGCGACAGGGACAGTTGATGGGAGTGCCGGCTGGACGCCACCCCCAGAGGTCACTGGTTGCGACCCGGTCCCTGTACTTATTTCACCTCCCGCGGTCCGGACGACTTCCTGAACCACGGGAGTAGAGCGCTCTTCATTAGAGGCTCCCTCATCAGCCCTAGCTTCAACCTCCCCAGTGGCGGTTGAAAGTGTAGGTGCTGTCTTCTTTTGCCTAACAGGAAGAATGGGTCAGGCAGTTTTTATCTAAGATTACTGTCAAGTAAGAGTTCTTGCCTTATTTGAAATCCCATTCGTTCCAGGGACTTCTGGGAAAATTCCCCTTGCGAAGGAGAGCCGTCTCCGGTTCTTGCCTTCTTTATGGTAAATAAGACAGCACCCCCCTGGAAATGTCGCGTTACAAGCATATTCTTAGGGAACAGGTAAAAACACATAGGTCTTTACCTGGGCCACCGGACTAACTGGTGGGGCTGCATCCGAAGGCCTTGGCGATTCCTGAATTGCTGGAACCGTCACAGCCGGCCTTTGTTCGTCTACCTCCTCCTCTGTCCGCGGAGGAGGAGGATTTTCCTCCCTGGAACCCCCAGTGGTCCCAGGGAAAAGCTCTCCTTCCTGTATGTACATTAACTTGTCAAATGTGCAGAAAGAGCCATGGAGGGAATGATCGAAAAGATCCTTTACCTTAGTCGTCCCTTCGACCAGGGAAGCAGAGATGATTGACCCTGAAACCTCGGGGGCTTCAGGAATTGGAAGGTCACCCGCGACCACAAGATCTTCGGTGGTCGCAGGGTTAGCCATGGCCACCTATTCAGTAGCTGTGGTTTCTGCGGGGCAGCTTGGGGCATCGCTGGATGGAAGATCCGCGATCTTCCTCCTTCGAAGGATCAGAGGAACGTCATCCTCTTCCTCCTCGCTCCCCTCTCCCTGTACGACGAAGAAGTGATTCCATGTCGCGCCTGAAAAAGTAGCAGGAGTGTGATATCTTACCGCAGTCTTTCTTGCGAGACGAGGAACGCTTCGTGAAGACCCCTCCCCAGGGTTCAGCCTGGTCTTCTTAGAGGCAGGACTCTTTGTCCTGGGTCTCTGGGAAACCTTCTTCACATTCTTCGCCGCCGGCTTCTTCAGAGAGCCGACATTTTCACTTGGGAATGTCGCATCCGCGAACCTCCCTAGGAGCTATTTTCATTCCAATGAAATTGATTAGTGCTGGACATGCATGAGACCTGCAAAACATAGGCCAAGAGGAAAGTGTACCTTTCGGCGCTCCTGTTTAAAGTCGTCGCCAGCATGAATCAAGGTTTGGGGGCGAGGCGATCCCTTGGGGCCCTCTACCTCGGCGTTGTACGCCCTGAGGAGGTAGTTAGTCCGCCTCTCAATCTCGGCTGAGGGCAGGACTGTTCCCAGATACGAGTTAAATTGATGCATTTCAAAAATGACATAAAAGGATTTCAATGAATACCTTCGTTATAGTCCAGGGTAGTGTCCGCCATGGACTTGATCTCCCAAGCCGGATGAGCCCTTTCACGCAGGGGGCTCACCCGATTCTTCACAAAGTCTCGGATGACGTCACGTGCCGTCAGCCCTTGTTCGACTAAGTGAAGGATCACCTCGGCATGCTTCATGAACTCCGCGTTCATCGCCGGGAGAGTATCCAACTCGCTCGGCTTCTCCGGCCGCGAGTTCTCAAACCACAACCCGCTCTCGGTCGGCGGGGTGCAGTAAAACCATTTCTGGTGCCACCCGTGCACTGAGTCTCGCAGGGGTGGGGAGGGATACTCCTTTTTATCCCTCAGCCGGAAGTAGATGCATCCGGCGGAGTTGGTGCTCTTCGACCACGCCGAAAAGTAGAATCGTCGGAAAAGATCCACGCTGGGATATATTCCGACGAAGGCTTCACAGAGATGCTGGAATACTGCAAGAATCAGCATCGCGTTGGGGTGGAGGTTGATCAGTTCCCACCCGTAATGTTCAAGGATATCCTTAAGGAACCGACTCTCAGGGAATCGGAACCCGCAACGCAAATACTTCTCAAAAACCACCAACTCGCCTTCTTGGACAGTTGGGGTTTCTTGGTCCTTCTCCGCAGGTCGCCAGTTAATGAGCAGCCGCGGAGAAAGGATCTCCTCCTTTTCTAGCGCCATCAGGCTCTCCTCAGAATGATGAATGGATCTGCTCCAGGACGCCATCTTTGGTGTAGAATCAAAGGGGAAGCTGGCGATTTGGGGAAGATGAAGGCTGAAGAAAATGAGGGTTTTGAGCGGCGGGAACTCTAAGGGTTTTTCGCGGCTGAGTGGCTTCCTCAAGAAGCTACCTACTGCTTTTTATAGACCCAAGGCGACGCACTAATGAGTAAAACGGCTCGTTTCAAACGTTCCATTGAATGCTTTATTCATTTCCCATAATGGATACTGTCCCTGATGGACCCGATAAAGTACTCAGGCATCGGATCTGAAACAAAAAGACTTCTTCGTTTTGGAAACTGAAAGTGTAAAAGGACTGAAAAATTTCCAGTACTTTTCAGAGGACGTTTTTCCTTTTTATACTTTGAACATTTTATTCGAAAAAATCACGTAACCCAATTTTTAACGTACTGAAGTGTTTCTAATTGGGTTATGGTTTTATCGAAATCGTGTTTTAGGCTAAAACTTCGTTTCTAATCGAAGTAATAGTCTAACTGAATGTTCAACTCTGGTTGCAATTCAGTTCTAACCGCGGCCTTAAGTCTGATCGCGGCATCAGGGCAGGTCATGGTGATCTTTTAAAGCGCGATTCTAATCGCAGAACTGAAATTTCCTGTGTATGAATGGTCGCGGACTAAGCTTTTAGCCATAATTTCACACAGAAGGTATGAAGAATTTTCATATGAATAAAAGAAACTTTATTTATTACATTCTTTACATACAAAAGGGATACGGTCGATAAAAGCATCGACTTGCTCCGAAAGAAGTTTACAAAGTTCTCCAAGGCACATGTTGTTGTCAGTAGGATCTACACTGACAACCCCCAGGGAACTAGCGACTACCCTAAGTCTATCTATATCGTCCCTAACAACAGACGCACTATTGTCCCTAATCAAGTCAGAGAGTTCTCGCTGTTGCTGAGCGAAGTCCCTCTCTCGACGGAAATGGTGCGCCTCTTCTCGGGATCGATCAAGACATTCTGCTAAACGCAGAATCTTCAAGGCCATCTCCTTGGTCTTCTTCTCCAGGGCATTCTTCTCTTCCAGAAGGGTCTGTCCGGAAGGAAGAGATGGAACAGCAGAAGGCTGATCGCTGGGGCCTCCTACCTCCTACATTTTTGCAAAAGTTAGTTATACTAACTAAAATTATCAGCAAAAAAGAAAAAAAAATTGTTACCCGTCCCGGTGCATAATCCGTTGATACACTCATCTTGGGAGGAAGATCATCATAGGGTGGAAGAGCAACCTCCCCAGAAGAAGATTGCTTCGCCAACCCAATATGGCAATCATCTGGTCGAGGGATAGTCACCGCTTGCCGACCAGGATGTTGATCACCCAAAAGGATGGGGGAATTGAATCTGATGAGATCTTTCTCTAAGGATAAAGGCCTAACTTGCCGAGAGGCATGAACGGGGAGGGTCAAAGGAACTGAAGGAAGAAAGAAACTCGCTACGTTCTTCACCTTTGTTCCACTGGAAGATCCTTCGTCAACCTTGGGTTTCTTCCTTAAGGGAGACAGGACTTCATTCGTTTGAGACCCTTGTTCGACAATTTCCCCTTCATCGCTCTCAATCTCGATGATTTCGTGATCTGCCATTGGGAGGAGTATGTGAAAAGGAAGGAGGCAGGATAACAAGAAAAAGACTTAGGCGTGAGAGGGAAATTGTAAATCTTTACATGTCCAGGGGTCTGGTATTTATAGCCGCCAGGTCGACGATTCGCCTCCCAGACACCTCGGGTTTCGTTAAGACATTTACAATTTTACCTCGAGATAAAAATCTCTACGGCGCCATCATTGCCCGTCACGTAATGTCAGAACCCGTCTTGAAAAACCAACCGTTTTCACTTAGTGCGCCACTAAGTGGAGAAGTTAAAGGGCCGGGTTAAAAATCCAATGCACGGTTTTTAAATTCGAAATAAACACGTCTCTTCGTTTTCTTCGAATTTGGGGGCTAGCTGACGAGGATTGACACCCGGGTCACTTCTAATAAACTTTTGGTTCAAGACAAGTTCGAACCAGACATGTATCTGGTAATGCGGACTCAAGCTATTCTGAGGGGCATCACCATGAGGTCGCAAGCTTTACGCGATCAGGTCGCGGGTTTCGTGCGATCAGACCGTAAGCCTTGCGCGGTCAGAAGTTCGTAGGCTATACGCGAACTACACATTCGGGATATTGCGCGGTCAGCCAAATCCCGCTGTCAGAACATCTGCCGATCAGGATACCTGGGATCTATCTATTCGGTTGCCCATACAACAGGATATTCTAAGTATCCCGAAGATTCCTACACGTGGAGAATCAACCGTCAGGAGGTTAACACATACAGTTATCCATGAATAACACGTGTTTAACCTACGTAGAGGTTAAGAGTAGTTCCAAAAACTGCATCCAACCGTCCGTGCAACCGATTGATACAGTTTCCTTCACATGGCACCCTTTCAAACAGTATAAAAGGATGGCATGAAGCATCAATCGAAAGAAAGAGGAAAGAGGGAGAGAAAAAAAAACATCCCAGTTAGCCAAATCTACGGCACACCTTATATAGCATTTTAATAAGCTTTCGTTGGCTTATCTTTGTACACTTTTACAGGAAAAACCCTCGCCTGTGAGGACTTTTCCTTCCATTTGTAAACCTTTTACCACACTTAGTGAAATATCAACAGGACGTAGGGCTTTTACTCCCACCATCGAGGGCCCGAACCTATCTAAATTCTCTGTGCTCCTGTTCACCATTGTTCAGCATACCTTCCCGAAGGGTCATCTTGAAAGGTCTCACTATTACAAATTCTGCATAAGTTCGGCTGAGGACTCCGAGTCCGAATCGTCGACACTAGTCACTGAGATCGAATGAAGCTTGACTGTGGCCACTTCTTTATTCAGCAATGCCACCTCTCTGTAGAAGAACAGAAGGAGTAATCATAACCAATTTGTATCTGTACAAGTTGAAGAGTGATGATCCTTACCTGCGCAAGTTGTCTCTTTCTTTTTGAATGGCCTCAACGCTCGCCATCATAGCGTGCGATGTGGCCGACATCCGGGATAACTCCTATGATGCAAAAAAGGAGTTAGAGGTGTCCTATGTACAATTCAGGCACCAAAAGTGAAGTTCATCATACCTTCATGAATTCCCGTAAGGAAATGTCTTCCGAAGTAACTGGAAGACCCGTTGAAGGCCCCGATGCGGCCACGACAAGGGCAGCCGGTGGGAGTGCCTGCTGGGCACTAACCCCAGTCGTTGTTGGTTGCGACTGGGTCTCCGCACTTGTCTCTCCCCTCACGGCCCGGACGAGTTCCTGAACCGAGGGGGCGGAGCGCTCCTCACTGGAGGCTCTTGCACTAGCAGTAACTTCAACCCTCCCCGAAGTGGTTGAAGGGCTGGACGCTGTCTCTTTTCGCCTGACAAAGGAAAGAGGAACCAAGCAGTTACAATTCGTGATCGTCACGAATTGTTTTAAATACAACCAGGATAAAGGTTCTTACCTTATTTGAAATCCCATTAGCTTTTGGGATTTCAGGGAAGGCTCTCCTCGAGAAAGAGGACAACTGTCGTCCGTCCTGGTCTTCCTCTTGGAGAACAAGGCATCTCCCTCCTAGGCGTGTTCCTCTGTGAATACATTTCTAGGGGAAGATAAAGACGAATGACAAGAGTCTTTACCTGGGCAACCGGACCGATTGGCGGGGCAGCATCCGAAGGTCTCGGTGACTCTTGGACTTCTAGGGCCGGTGCCTCGTTTGCAACCGCCACAGGATCCTGTCCAATTACCCCCACTCCTGACCGCGGAGGTGGAGGATTTTCCTCCCTGGGACTCGCAGGAGTCACAGGGGGAAGTTCTTTTCCCTGGATAAGCATCAATGAATACACAGGGGAAATTGAAGAAAACAAGACTTTGAAGAAATTTTACCATGGTCGTCCCTTCGACCAAGGAAGTAGAAACAACTGGCCCTGAAACCTCAGGGGCTTCAGGGGCTGGGATGTTGTCTGCGGCCGCGAGGCTTTCGGAGGCCGCAGGGTCTGCTACAGCCGCCTCTGCGGTAGCAGTTGTTTCTGCGGAAGGGGTTGGAGCGTCGCCGGATGGAGAACCCGCAATCCTCTTCCTCCGGCGAATCAAGGGGACATCATCGTCTTCCTCCTCCTCGCTCTCCTCTCCCTGTACGACGAAGAAGTAATTCCAGTTCGCACCTGGAAAGATTGGAGGGATGTGATATCTTACCGCAGTTTTTCTGGCGGTAGGAGGAACACTTCGTGAAGACCCTTCCCCAAGATTTAGCCTGACTTTCTTGGGGACAGGATTCCTCGTCCTAGGCCTCAAGGAAACCTTCTTCACGAATTTCGTCGTCGGCTTTCCCAGGGAACCGACGTTCTCGCTGGGAAACGTCACCTCGGCAAACCTCCCTAGGAGCCATTCTCATTTCGATGAAGTTGATTAGTGCTGGACATACTTGAGACCTGCAAAACAGAGGCCTAGTGGAAAATGTACCTTTCGGCGCTCCTGTTTAAGGTCATCGTTGGCGTGAATCAAGCTTTGAGGACGAGGCGATCCCCTGGGGCCCTCTACATCGGCGTTGTATGCCCTGAGAAGGTAGTTAGTCCGCCTCTCAATCTCGGCTGAGGGCAGGACTGTTCCCAGATACGAGTTAAAATTGATGCATTTTAGAAATGGCATGAAAGGATTTCAGTGCCAGGAATGAATGCCTTCGTTATAGTCCAGGGTATTGTCCGCCATGGACTTGATCTCCCAAGCCGGATGAGCCCTTTCACGCAGGGGGCTCACCTGGTTCTTCACAAAGTCTCGGATGACATCACGTGCTGTCAACCCTTGTCCGACTAAGTGAAGGATTACCTCGGCGTGCTTCATGAACTCCGCGTTCATCACCGGGAGAGTGTCCAACTCGCTCGGCTTCTGCGGCCGTGAGTTTTCAAACCATAGCCCGCTCTCGGTTGGCGGGGTGCAGTAAAACCATTTCTGGTGCCACCCGTGCACCGAGTCTCGCAGGGGTGGGAAGGGATACTCCTTCTTATCCCTTTGCTGCAAGTAAATGCATCCGGCGGCGTTGGCGCTCTTCGACCACGCCGAAAAATAAAATCGCCGGAAGAGATCCACACTGGGATACACTCCGACGAACGCCTCACACAAGTGTTGAAATACCGCCAGTATCAACACTGCGTTTGGATGGAGGTTGATTAGCTCCAACCCGTACTGCTCGAGGATGTCCTTCAAGAACCGACTCTCAGGGAATCGGAACCCGCAGCGCAAATACTCTTCAAAAACCACCAACTCGCCCTCTCGAACGGTCGGGGTTTCTTGATCCTTCTCCGTGGGCCGCCAATTGATTAGCAGCTGCGGAGGAAGGATCTCTTCCTTCTCCAACGCCAGTAAACTCTCCTCGGAGTGGTGGATGGATCGGCTCCAAGACGCCATTTTTTGGTGGAGAGTTGAAGGAAAAGTTGGCGACTTTTGGGGAAGATGAAGGCTGAAGAAGAATGAGGGTTTTGTGCAGCGGGAATGTTAAGGGTTTTTTGTTGTGTGGCTTCCTCAAGAAGACACCTGCTCCTTTTATAGACCCGAGGAGACGCACAAGTAACGTTCCATTCAAACGTTCCACTGAGTATTTTATTCATTTCCCATAATGGATACTATTTTTGGTGGACCCGATAAAGTGTTCAGGCATCGGATCTGAAACAAAAAGACTTCTTTGTTTTAGAAACTGAAACTGCAAAGGGACTGAAAAGTTTTCAGTGCTTTTCAGAGAACGTTTTTCCTTTATATGCCTTGGACATTTTTATGAAAAAAATCCTATGACCCAATTTTTGGACGTATGGATGTATTTTGACCGGGTTGTGGTATGATCGAGACCCTGCTTTTAATTAAGCTCCGATTCTAATCGAAGTAACGGTCTGATCGAGCCTTAATTCTGGTCGCAATATGCTTCAGTTCTAACCGCGGGTTTAAGTCTGATCGCAGTATCAGAGCTGGCCGCGGTACTTTTATAAAAGCATGATTCTGATCGCAGAAACTGAAATTTTCCTGTGTATGAGTGGTCGCGAAGACATTATTTACGGCCATATATTCACACAGAAGATGTGAAGAATATTCATATAAAAAAGAAAGTCTTATTTCTTGCATTCTTTACACACAAAAGGGATGCCGGCGACCAAAGCGTCGACCTGATCCGAAAGAAGTTTGCAGAGTTCTCCTAGGGACATATTGTTGTCAGTAGGATCTACACTGACAACCCCAGGGAACTAGCAACTAATCTAAGCCTATCTACATCATCCCTAATAAGAGATACACTACTATTCCTAATTAAATCGGAGAGTTATCGCTGTTGCTGAGCGTGGTCCCTCTCTCGACGGAACTGGTGCGCCTCTTCACGGGATCGTTCAAAACATTCTGCCAGATGCAGAATCACCGAAGACATCTCTTCGGTCTTCTTCTCCAGGGCATTCTTCTCCTCCAGAAGATTATGTCCGGGAGGAAGAGACGGAGCAGCAGAAGGATGATCACTGGGGCTTCCAATCTCCTACATTTGCAAAAGTTAGTGGTGCTAACTATAACTATCAGCAAAAGGAGAGGAGGATTATTAGCTGTCCCTGCTCGTGACACGTTGATGTAGCCATCCTGGGAAGTAGATCATCCTATAAAACCGGATGATCACCAGATGGTGGAAGGGCAACCTCCCCACCAGAAGATGGCTTCCCCAACACAAGTTGAGGATTTTCTGGTCGAATAGTCACCGATTGCTGACCAGAAAATCGATCACCCAAACAAAAGCAAGGAGTGCTAGAGAAGAAAGCTGAAGGAAGAAAAGATGATTGCTCATCTTCTACCTTTGCTCTGATGGAAGATCCTTCGTCAACCTTGGGTTTCTTCCTTGAAGGAGATGGATCTTCAGGCATTTGAGGCTCTTGCTTGCAAACTTCCTCTTCATCACTTTCAATCTCAATGATGTTGTGATCTGCCATCAGGAGGTGTATGAAGAGAAGAATGAAGGTAACTTTATAAAGGACTTAGCCGTGGGAAGAAATTGTGAAGCTTTGCAAAACGAAAGACCCGGTATTTATAGCCGCCAAAGGTGACGGTTCAACTTCTAAGCACCTCGGGTTTTTAAAAAAGAATTTACAATTTCACCTCAGGTTAAAAAACATTTCAACAGCGCCATCATTACCCGTCATGTAATGCCCAGAGCCCGTCTAGGGGAACCAACCGACCCACTTAGTGCGCCACTAAGCGGGGGATTTGAAGAGTCGGGTTAAAAATCCGATGCATGACTTTAAATTCAAAATAAACACCTCCCTTCGTTTCCCTCGAATTTGGGGGCTAGCTGACGAGGATTGACACCAGGGTCAGTTCAAATAAATGCACTGTTGGTTCAAGACAGATTCGAGCCAGACATGCGCTCGGCGGTGCGAACTCAAGTCATTCTGAGAAGCATCAGCCCAAGGTCGCAGGCTTTGCGCAATCAGACCGCAGGCTTCGCGCGGTCAGGAGTTCGTATGCTATACACGAACAGGATGTCCGAGATGTTGCGCGGTCAGCCAACATCCCGCGGTCAGAACACTCTCGACCAGGGTACTTGGAGTTCATTTGTCCGGCTGTTCCTATAGCGAGAATATTCCAAGTGTCCCGAAGATTCCTCCACGTGGAAGATCAACCGTCAGGAGGTTAATACGTACAGTTATCTATGAATAACACGTGTTTAAGTTGCGTGGAGGTTAAGAGCGGTTCTCTAAAAACCGCATCCAACCATCCAAGCAACTGTCTGATGCAGTTATGACATGACACCCTTTCGACCAGTATAAGAGGGTGGCAAGGTGCATCAAATAGGGAGGATCAAGAGAGATCAACGTCTCTGATAGAAGCAAGATACAACACATCCCAACCACTCAAACAGCCAAGTTTACGGCCTAGATTAGATAGTCTTATAAGCCTTACTGGCTTTATTCTGTACATTGACATAGGAAAAACTCTTCGCCTGTGAAGGTGTTTTCCCGCCATTTTGTAAACCTTTATCACCTATAGTGAAATCCTAACAGGAGGTAGGGTTATTACTCGAACCATCGAGGGCCCGTACCTGTATAAATCTCTCTGTGCTCCTGTTCTCGATTTTTCTACATACCTTCCCGGAGGGTCATCTTGAAAGGTCTCGCTATTACAAATTTTGCATAAGTTTGGCTGAGGACTCTGAGTCTGAATCATCGACACACCGTTCCTGCCATTAGACCGCGTTTAAAAATAATTAGGGTTTCACTGTCCAGCCACCGGGGCCATGCGCCAAAGGATCCAATCGCGTCAAAATGTTCACCTTAACCCTAATTGCAAATCTATTAAGTTTCAGGAGCCATCGTCCAATGTAGGCCCAGTTCCTCGTTCGAGCTACTGCGCGAGTCACCAGCGACGCCGATATCAAATTCGCAGTGCTTTGCTCGCCGCTGGCCAATTCCCTTCGATTTAACCATCTCCAGTGTTGCCTAAACCTAGCTGTAGTGTTCGATTGCTGAATCGAGGTCCCTATGGGCTGTCCACCGCGACCTCGCCGCCACTCCCTTGTTTCGAGCTGTAGCACCGTCGCCAGCTTCACCGTGAGCTCGCCGCCAGCCAGCACCCTCAATGAAATCTTAGTGTACTCCTAAGCTTTGTTAGCCTGTGGAATCGAGGCCCTGGCGTAATTTGGCTTATAACCATCGTTCCAGTGCCGCGCCACCGCTGAACCTTCACCACCGGCCATGTTCCAGTGTCGCCAGCTTGCCCCAGGCGTGTGCAAGTGCTCCAGCAACACATCGCAGTGCTAAAGCATGTAGTAATCCAATTGCATCGCGCGCGTATGCGTCTGTGAGTGAGTTGCACCCCCGTTCGACCACGTGTGTGCGAACGCAAACAGCGCAGTGCCAACACCGCGCAGAGCGCACCTCGAATGCCAGTGATCGAATTGAAAATCTGATCGTGTCACTTCTTATGCTTTAGCATTTGTGGTTTCCCTGTGAAATTTGATCCTAATCCGAGGCCATTTGAGCTATGTTACTGTAGAAAGTCTATGCGTTTCAATTAATCTGAAACCCTAATTAGTGCAAAACACAGTGCAATTGCATTTAGATCTGCATTTCTGCCTTGTGTCCTTACATTTACATATTCTATGTGTATTTTAGTATATTAATACAAGGGTTCGAGCCATTTGTTGGGTTGTTGCTATGGTGTGTGCCCAAAAGACGAGGTCCTTGAAGTCCAAAAGCAAGAAGTTGACCTAACCATCGCAGAAAAGACACCCGCAGAGTCAGGAAAGCCTCAAAATCCTTGATCATATCGTTGACCCATATTTCTAAACTATTTATTTTGCGGATGAATGTATGAAAGTATATTTGCTCGTTAAGGAAAAGTATTTTCAATAATCTTGTGTAGCTAATGACCTAACTTGAATAGCCATCCTTGATTGATTAAACAAAGAATTCCTTGAGGCCCTAGAATACAATTATGTGACATATCATTGAGATTTGATTGTAGAAGCATAGTGAGAAATTGCTCGCTAGAGTATACAGGAATTATACTTTGAAAGTTATGGTGCATGTGAAAGGCTATTAATGGAATGATGGAGAGGAGTCAATTATGAATTGACTCATATGGGAAGAAGGGATAATAGCTTACATGTTAATAAGGACATAAAAAATTGTGCTAAACTACCATGGGCATGTTTACGTGCCAACCACATGATCAGGAAATTGAATTCGGCCAGTAAACTACTAAGTATCGATTTTATCCCTGTATGGTCGTCCTTCTCATTCAGTGGTGCCCCTCTGCATAGATTAAAAAGTATTCGAGTACTCTGTACCCTCGGATAAGGGTATACCATGGGTAGTAATTGTATCGCACAATAGTTTTGAGAGATTGAACTAAAACAAAAAGGGGCAAACTAGGAGGTTTCGCCTGGATTCCACTTTTGAGTCATTTAAATGCTTTGTATTGTACTTTGTTAAATACCAGTTCTTCAAATTATCTTGGAAATGTAATTGTGAAATTTAATATTCTATGTTGCATAAACCATTTACTTGGTCAATTCCGGGCATGATAAGAATAAATTCTTATACTAAGACTTGCTGAGTACTCTCGTACTCACTCTTGCCTGTCCACTCAGTGGACCCTCCAATTGAGGATGTGAATCCTGATCTAGAAGAAGAGCCAGAGGTTTCCGAAGACTTTGGTTTTGATCTTTGGGTCTAAGGTCGCGAATCCCAAATGGGCTCGACTGTGGTGCCTGCTGCTGTTTCACAAAAAAAATGGTCCCAAAAACCTTATGTTGGCCTGGTCGGCCATTATTGTAAATTATGGCTTGAAGCCTCTGTTACGGTATTACTCTTTATATTTGTATAATTAAGTTGTGATTGTGATACTAACGCTATAAGCAACCCATCCTGGGCGGTTGCTACGGGCCCGGTATCGGGGTGCCGACAGCGGGTGGTATCAGGGCAAAACTTGTCTGTAGGACGTGACCTTAGATAGAAACAGTCGATTTAGGTTGGGATTTATTGAAAACTACTTCTTTTAAGAAGTATATACGAAAACTATATTACGACTAAAAAGCTATAGTATACAAAAAATTTCCAGTTTGTTTTCATGATTCTTTTAATTTTGCAGTAAGTTTGATTTAAGCAAAAATTCTAATTAAGTTACATATTGTTGTAGATGGAGATTCAGCGTTTCACTTACGCGGAGCAGTTTGGAGAGTGGGCGTCACTGCTTTGGCAAGTACTACAGTTCGTTGGTTGGCAAGTGAGACCCCTCTACGAGGCAGAGGAGGAGGAGGCGGATGGAAGGCCTTTTGGGTACCGGGTCTCTATCATGATCTACGCTTTGCATACCAAGGGCAGCTATGCTATCCGATTGGAAGCCAACAGGGAGCACTACGTCGATGGCATCCAAGACGTGGGACAAAGGGCTCTTGGCATGACTTGCCAAAGGTACACTGACAGACTTCGAGATTCACCATACCGTTATGTTTCCATGACGGGAGGATCTGGATGTTGTCGTACTGCCTTTAGCACTTGGGGATGCCGGGATCCGTGTTGGACTACTACTACAGACTTGGTAGTCACCCAGGATTGCTGCTATTCCCGTCTGCTTCGTGATCACCAGGACCTACGACGCTGCTTCCATGAGCTGCAAATGCAGACCACAGACCAAGATTCTGCTACCTCTACAGTTCGAGCGCGATGTGACGAGGATCCACAAGCCCCCACTACACTCGGGAAAAGTGAGACTGAAAAGGGGAAGGGAAAGCAGAAAATGGCAGTGCTGGAAACCAATCGCGAGGACCCGGAGCAATTCACCGACGTGTAGGTAACGCCAGAGTCTACTTTTGAGAGATGTTGCAGTGGCGGACTCGAGGCCTCTGTAGTAGTGAACAACAAATTCCATGGGTAGACAAAGAAGCCGTGTCGGTCCAGCGTGTGGGCGAAACTTCTCGATGACCGAGAGAACCAACCAACGACGACAATGACGAGGTAGACCCTGAAGAGCGACAACCCTTGCTTGCTCAGTCATGCAAGCAAGAATCGGACTGACCAGGCGGTAGGATAGGGCCGAGGGTAGTACCGGAGCCCAGCTAGCTTCTTTTTGTTCAAAGCTGGTAACTAACCCTCATTTTGTTTCCGAACAATATTGTAAATGCTTGTGATGTGAAAACTCCTATAAAATCTCTGAGAAGCTTGTAAAGGTACTCGTATAAACTATTTTTTGCTAAACTTGCTCGTGCATCATACTTGTGTTTCAAACCTTGTTACTTTCATCTACTGTGCTATATCCTTTTCTTCCTTTATGGGTAAAATTTATCACTGAAGGTAATCATTAAATAATTGGAATCACGACGAAATGGCAAACACACAACAGCATGCACGACACGAAGAGCGTGAAGCAGGAAGTTCTGCTACGGGAAGAAGACAGGGTAATGAGGACATACCTCAACCAATCACATCTGTAGAACAAGAAGAAACACAAACTAAAGTGTCAGAATTAATGCGATGGATGGAAAGAGAAAGATAGGAGTCACAAATGATGCAAGTGCAATTGATACGGGATAATCAAGAGGCACAAGCTCAGATGCTTAGAGACAACCAAATAGCCCAAGCCCAACTATTAGAACAAATCACCCAAAGATTTTTAATGGAAGGGACGAGCTCAAGGGCAAGACTCACCGATTTTCAAAAGACACATCCTCCGACTTTCTCCAGCACACTAGACCCTATGGTGGCTAATGATTGGCTGAGGGATATAGAAAGAAAACTAGATACAGTAAGATGCTTTGACATTGAGAAGGTTCTCTATGCATCTCACCAACTTGCGGGCCTAGCCGCAGCTTGGTGCATAAACTATCAAAGAATGCATCCACATCGAGAAACCATCAACTGGGCAGAGTTCTTAGAGCAATTCCGTAAAGCCCATATTCCTACGGGAGTAATGGCTATGAAGCGCAGAGAATTCTGGAACTTACGACAAGGGGCAATCAGTAATGGAATATCTACATCAATTTTGCCAACTAGCTCGATATGCCCCAGAAGATATTGATACTGAATCCAAGAAGATCGAACGTTTTACCGAAGGATTGCAGTAGACCCTACAACTCTTATTGCATCTCATGAATTCACGGATTTTCAAGTAATGGTAAATCAAGTGCTCCAAGTAGAAGAGAAACGAGGGGCAGTCGAAAATACCCAAAAAAGAAAAGAAAATTTTCAGTCATTCATAACGAATAGAGCAATGCAGGGCCTATGTGTACATGATAGTCGTAGAGGCGATCTATGCGGCCTATGAGGTGATCCATCCTAGAATGCATCGTAGCCCTATATTCTGCAAATTCCAACCTAAAATCAGAAAGACTAGTGCACAAGGACTCTATGGAAGCATGCAGAGTGGCAAAATCAGTCGTTGCTAGTTGGTTAGACTCAGCAGCGCGTGAAGAATTAGGATCAGATGAGCTAGATGGGAGCATTCTCCAAATTTGCTTAGTAGATAAGCAAGTCCGAGATCAGGCAAAAGGATACAGGGAATTCCATTAATAATCCAACGGAATGAATTCTCTTCCCTCTTGCAAAACCCCATTGAAAACAATGCATGCAAGTCTAGGGTGGCTGTGGGCACAACTTCTTGATAATCAGCAACATTAAACCCTAAAGTGGATGCTATGTGAGTGATTAAGCCACCTATGACTATGGGTGAGGTTTTACGTAAATCCTTGCCAATAGTTTCAAGGCAACGGACAAAATAGGTTGTTGATGAAATATGTATTTTGCCTAACATTGCGCACAAAAATTCGACTTCGGTTTCTAAAACTTTGTCTTGATTACTGTCATGGCCCAAAATTATCCCAGGCATGAGACGCTGTAAATAGTGAAAGGCGGGATTGCAAATTTTGCCGGCCTTTGATTTACCGAGTCAAAAAATATGTTGCACTTCCATGGCTATATCACTCCAAATTTTACCTGGGTGCAAATAATAGAAGCATGAAAAGTTCTCTCGGGTTTTAACCCTAACAGATTTGCAAATTCACCAATTGAAAAGTCATAATCTACATTTGCAAACCTAAATCTTACACCTTCAGTTTGATCAAGGAGGACACGTGACGTGGATTGTTACCCGAGTTAAATCGCCCATGTATTTTCAAGGTTGCACATATCATTCCATGGTCGCACATACCTTTCTATGGTCGTAGGAAACCACATAAAAAGACTTAAACTACCTGTCACTACTTTTCCATTGTCACAGAAGATCAAGGAAAGAGATAATGGGATAATCTAAGAATATTCTGCACATAACCCATCAAGGAGGTTTAACTCCCATAATTTTAATAACTACAGAATTCTATAGTCTCGACGCTTATTGTCGCAGTGTCGTGGTATTGCGAATACCCCGGCAAGTTTTGAGAGTGATCCTAGCGAAGATTACGCGACGCGGGTTGACCGGATGACCGGTCCTCCCCCGCCGGACAAGCACAAAGAATGACACACGGGTTTATACAGGTTCGGGTCCCGGTGGGGGCCCTAGTCCTGTCGACGCGCTCCCGACCGGAGTCGGCTGGGGAGGCTCTCTCCGATGGAGAGGCTTCCGGAGCACGCCTGTGAGTTTTAGCTATTCCAAAAAATGAACCGATCCTTTACAACAGAGGGGTACAAGGGCTATTTATAGCCCCTAAAAAGCAGCAAAAAACCTAAACTACCCCGGAAGCCACCGTCGGATTGAAGGGCAGGACCGTCCTTCTCCCGGTCAAACGCCTTGGATGCTTGACAGGTGGTCGCTAGTTCCCGAGGTGCTCCTCGCGTGACCTGCACGTGATAAACAGTTCAATACTTTACCTTTAGGAGGGCGATGAGTCCCGGGACGGCGCCGGAGGCCACGTCCCGGGAGCCAAAAGGCGGCGCCCGGGGAGGCCCCGGAGGCCACATCCCCGGGCAAATGGCGGCGCCCGGGAGGGCACCAGAGGCCACGTCCCGGGAGCCAAAAGGCGGCGCCCGGGGAGGCCCCGGAGGCCACGTCCCCGGGTGATACCACCTAGAACGGGGCCTCGCAAGCGGACGAGGTCACAGTAGAAGGTGAGTATGTCGTTCTCTCCCAAAGGACTAGATGAGAGCAAAATATGTCTAACTAAATCCAAATCAGAAAAATCAAACAAAACCGCCAAGAGGGATGTGGGTTGGTTCACCTCGACTCGTCTCACCGACTAGAATGCAACTATCAGAAATCAAATTCTGAACTCGTACTCTAGGCCAGCGGTGAATAAAATTCGTAAGCCGCGTGAACACTACCGTGTGAAAGCAATTCAAGCGGAGAAGATTAACAGAAACAGATTCTCAAGAGACAACATACAGCAATCCAAACCTAACCGAACCAAGTTGTCAAGCAGCAAATTGGGTACAGTTTTCTGTACATCATGTGACCAGAGGAAACAAAAATCGTCTATACAATTGAAATGATCCACTTTAGTTTAATCAAGTCAATCCAGCCCCCAATCAGAGATATAGTTCAACTTAAGTAGCAAGACAAATTCGAAACAGAACTCATACAAATCCAAACACAAGAACTCTAGCAGATTCAGTAAACTCCTGCAATCAGTGCAAACAGTTCACACCTCATTGATTCATCACAGTTCAGGTCTAGTTCTCTTTTCTGTACATGCATCACTGGAATAACAGATTAGGGGGAGAAGAGAATGAGGTTGAGAGAGGGGAATCGTTGCCAAGAGTTCGAAGTCGAAGAAGAAGCCGGGCGCAGAGGTCGCCGGAGCAGTGGAAGAAGATGGCCGGAGTCGATGAAGACGTGGCCGTCGTCGTCGAAGCCGCAGCAACTCGGGATGAAGAAGAGGATGCCGGCTCGGTGAAGCACAGCTGTGGCGGCGCCGGCTCGGGACGGCGATGAAGCGAGATCGGCTGCTGGTGGAGTGAAGAGGGGCGCCCGAGGAAGATCCCAACGGCGGCTGTCGTGGAGCTGTGGGGCGGCGACGCTGAAGGCCGGTGCAGATCCGTGGCGCTGGAGCAGAGGCACCGCCGCTGTGGAAGCCCACGGCGCGGGATGGAGACGCACGACGGTGGGATGGCACCAGGCGGTGGATCGGCGCGGGAGACTGGCGGATCGGTGGCGTGGGGCGGCTGTGGTGCCTGCGCAGGGGATCCGTCAATGGAGGCCACGAGGGGCGGCTGTGGGGGCTTTGAGCTCGCCGTGGAGAGGAAGGGCGCGGCACCGTGGAGATCTGGTGGTGGCGGCGCGGTGGCGCGTGGATGGCACGGGAGAGACGCAGTGGTGGCGTAGCTGGCTCGGTGACGTCTCGGGCTGCGCGGTGCAGGATGAGAGCGGCGCGGGATCCGTGGGCGAGGACGAGCACCGCCGGTGTATGGCCCGGCCACCGGCGGTGAGGTGGAGGGAGGTGTGGAAGAGTGATTTGGGGAAGAAGAAGAAAGGAGTAAAAAAATAAATGCCGGGCTCCAATTTCCTCTGATGGCCGGCGGCTGGGTAAATGGGAATTTGGCACTTTTACACTTAGGTCCCTGGATTTATCAGAAATTGCAGAATAGACCTGGTGGCTAGGGTTTGGGATTCCGGGCCCCCGGAGACTCCGATTTCAGTGCGGTCAGTTCCTATACGACCGCGGGAACGCGCACTTCCATCCGGAATCGACCGATGGTCAGAAAAAGTCGATGAGGCGCGACCGCTAGCCAGAAATCCATCCGATTCGCGCCGACCTGCGATAAAAATTGGAAAAACAAGTAATCCGGTCGATTTGGCGACAAATCTGGAATAATCTAGACATATGCCGATGTTAATGACTGATATGCGCAAAAATCATGGGGAAAATATACAGAAATATAAGACGAATCAAGTAAATATCACCGGGCACTGGCGGCGCCCGGGAGGGCACCGGAGGCCACGTCCCGGGAGCCAAAAGGCGGCGCCCGGGGAGGCCCTGGAGGCCACGTCCCCGGGCAAATGGCGGCGCCCGGGAGGGCACTGGAGGCCACGTCTCGGGAGCCAAAAGGCGGCGCCCGGGGAGGCCCGGGGGGCCACGTCCCCGGGCAAATGGCTGCGCCCGGGAGGGCACCGGAGGCCACGTCCCGGGAGCCAAAAGGCGGCGCTCGGGGAGGCCCCGGAGGCCACGTCCCCGGGCACTGGCAGCGCCCGGGAGGGCACCGGAGGCCACGTCCCGGGAGCCAAAAGGCGGCCCCTGGGGAGGCCCCGGAGGCCACGTCCCCGGGCAAATGGCGGCGCCCGGGAGGGCACCGGAGGCCACGTCCCGGGAGCCAAAAGGCGGCGCCCGGGGAGGCCCCGGAGGCCACGTCCCCGGGCAAATGGCGGCGCCCGGGAGGGCACCGGAGGCCACGTCCCGCGAGCCAAAAGGCGGCGCCCGGGGAGGCCCCGGAGACCACGTGCCCGGGCAAATGGCGGCGCCCGGGGAGGCCCCGGAGGCCACGTCCCCGGGCAAATGGCGGCGCCCGGGGAGGCCCCGGAGGCATCGTCCCCGGGTAATCGTGACACATCTTACCTGGACTTAGTCTCGCGGAGATTTCCCCCGACAGCAGCCCCCCATGCCCACCGGGGACGATGCTCGAGTCCCCGGTGGGTATGGTTCAGGTCACCGGGAAGATCTCCGGGCCAAGCTACCGGAGCCGCGACGCTTCGGTGTCCGTGCCCCACACTTAAAGCCGCGCCGTTTCACCATAAATGCGCGCGCGGTTCGAATCGGCGCCTCGATTCACGCGCCCGTCCCTTCGTTTCCCGCGCACGGTTTGAACTTCTATGGTCCAGATTGATCCGCGGGTGCCACGTGGCGTGCATCTAGACCACGGCCCGCCCCTATAAATAGGACCTTGGGGTGGCCCGGAAGCTCATTCGAAGTCCTCAGCCCCACGATTTTTGCTCTCCCAGTAGCTTTTTCCGGTAGCAGGCGTCCGGGAGTTTCTATTAGTAGCCTCCTGCAAAAGCCACCAAAAAGAAAACTAACCTCGTGGCACCCAACGGTCGAGCGAAGACCACGGAGGTGCCCCCTGAGGAAATCCCCTCGGATTTCCTCTGGGCGTCCGAGTTCACGGCCGAGGACGCCGAGTCCTTGGCCGAAAGGGGCATTGTTGCAGCCGGGGACATCCGAGTCCCAGTGAAGAAGGACGGAACCCCCCGCCCCAGGCCTGGGGAGATCGTGGCCTTCGAGGCCTTCATCGAGGCGGGGCTCCGGCTCCCGGTGCATCCCATGCTCCGGGAGTTTCTCATGGAGTATGGGGTGGCTCTCAACCACCTGACCCCAAACGCGCTCATCCGGATGGGCCTCTTCATCTGGCTCTTCGAGACAGCGACCGGGCGGGAGCCCGACCTTCGCGCCTTCCGGTATTTCTACGAACCGGCGGCGCGGACCTCCCACCTAGTGAAGGGGGCCCCAAGTCCCCCTTTGGCTCGGTTATGGTCCAAATGTTGCCGGCCCGGGTAATCGACTACCCGGCGGCGGCCTCCTGGGACCACTGGGGGGATTGGGTCCGGAGGTGGTTCTACCTCCGGGTCCGAGACGACGCGGTGGTGTACGCCCCGGAGGACCCCACCTACAGCCGGTCGTCCGCACCGAAGCCGCCGGTGTGGACGGACGAGGAGTACGAGCTCCTCGGCAAGGTGATCCTCTCCAAGAAGACCCGCTCGATGCGGGACGCGGCTGAGGAGATGGCTCTCCTCCGGATCTCCCCCTTCACCAGCGGGAAGAGGGGGATCGGCAAGGGCCCCGAGCGGCGGCCCCCGGTGAAGTCGATGACGCGCCGTAAGCTCCGGGAACCCGCTGCATTGCTCTTACAAAATTTTAATGAAATTGACTAACTCTTTACCTCTTCAGCTCGCAATAATATTTTAGTACTGAGCAAAGCATTTCATCATATAAGTCAAGAGATATGTATGACAATTGAGCACAAGTTCAATCAAGTCATCTTCCAAAATATCAACTATCTCACTTATCTTTTCCAAATGTCAATGATCTCAAATAATATCAATATCAACTATCTCTCCCATCCAATGGACTAATCCCAAACCACTTGAGCAAGAAGTAGCAGATTTGACAAATAACAACCATTGGACAATGTATTTTAATGGTTCACGAAGTTTTTCAAACTCGGGTGCTGGAGTGGTCTTAATCACAACCCAGAGTGACCAACTTCAGTATGTCATACAATTACACTTTGTTGCTACCAATAATGTAACAGAGTATGAAGGTCTTCTAGCCGGGCATCGAGCAGCCAAATCCTTTGGAGTCCATCGATTTGTGGTGAAGGGAGATTCACAACTAGTCGTAAACCAGGTGAATAAGGAATACAGCTGTTCCAACGAGACAATGACTCTATACCTGGACGAAGTGAGGAAATTGAAAAAACACTTCAGAAATTTCGAAGCCCAATTCGTTCCGCAAAGAGATAATATTCTCACTGACCAATTATTGAAAATTGGTTCCTCATGTTCATCCGCTCCGACGGGAGTGTTTCTTGAACACTTAAAACAACCCTCGATCGTAGAGGCATCGGAGGCAATGACTAACGTCGCCACCCTCGAGCATGAAACGGATTGGATCCAACCATTGAGGATCTATCTCACACATGGGACCTTGCCTGAGGACGAAACCGAGGCTGATCGGTTAGTTAGAAAAGCACGCATGTACAGACTGATCGAAGCAACTTTGTACAGAAAAGGTGCTCCAGGAGTACTTATGCATTGCATACCTCGAGAAGAAGGACAAAACCTTCTGAGAGATTCATGGAGGCATGTGTGGTGCACATGCATCCTACAGGACACTGATCGAAAAAGCTTTTCAGCAAGGTTATTATTGGCCTTCGGCACTTAATGATGCCATGCAATTGGTCAAAACATTCCCGCAGAGTCAATTTCGTGCTCGGCAAGTTCATCAGCTAGCATATGCATTACAAACTATTCCCTTAACTTGGCCTTTTGTCGTATGAGGAATAGATATTGTGGGTCCTATGCCTCAAGCGGTCAATGGATACAGGTTTTTATTCGTAGCCATTGATTCATTCACTAAATGGATTGAGGCAGAACCAATCCGCAACATTACTGCTTCTGCGGCAAAGAAGTTCTTTCATAAGAATATTGTGACACGATTTGGTGTTACAAATCGTCTCATTACCGAAAAAGGATCCCAATTTGTTAGTGGTCTTTTTCTAGACTATTCCAACAATATTGGAACCAAAATTTGTTTCGCATCCATTGCTCATCCACAAAGCAATGGCGCAGTAGAACGTGGCAATAGGCCGATTATACAAGAGGTTAAGAAACATGTTTTTGACGGCCTTAAATTATGCTTGGAGGCTTGGGTAAAAGAACTCTACTCCGTTATATGGGCACTTCGCACTACATCCAGTAGAGCTACAGGCGAAACGCCTTTCCAGCTTGTTTATGGGGCAGAAGCCATGTTGCCAATTGAAATACAAATTGTCTCTGTTTGTGTCGATAACTTAAATATCATAAATCAAAGTGAAACACGTGAAGAAGAAATCATTCTTCTTGAAGAAAAATGTGATCAAGCGTTGATTCGATCCGCAGCATATTTACAAGCTTTGCATAAATATCACAATAACAGGGTGCAACCACGTAGCCTAGACGTGGGAGACTTCGTTTTGAGAAAAATTCAAAACCAGCTTGGTCATAACAAATTCTCCCCTCAATGGGAAGGCCCTTACACTGTGGTCTCAATGCCGCGACCTGGATCGACTTGCTTAGCGATGGAAAATAGAAGAATTTTATCTAATGCCTAGAACATAGACCAGTTGCAAAAATTTTATGTGTAAGTTTTTTCATTCTATTGTAAATTTTTACAATCAATAAAGTACCTTTTTCACTCTATGTTATGGTTACATTCCCATTTTTTGTCCTTACTTTCTCGGGCCACGCCCGTGGGTTGGTCATAGTAAGCACTTTATTATAATGTTTAACTGGACTTACTGGTCGATCTCATGGTCGCATCTAGTTAAGACATCTCTTTATAAGCGTTTCTTAACGCATAAGGGATTTACCAGCATGTTTCAGATCATTCGAGTGGCTGTCAATTAGCAAAAAGCTTATACATTTATATGAAGATGCTTATCCTTGTGACCTTATGATCGCATATAACTAAGGTGATTCTTTTTAAGACATTTTTTAAAACATAAGAGACTTACTTATATGTTTCAGATCATTCAAGCCATAGTTTTTCTTAAATTGTGCGACCATTATACCATGCCTTCAGTATGTATGGTCACAGGAGGGGGTTAGTGAAATATAAGTGTAGCATAAAGTCAGAAAACTAAGTACTTAACATATTTTCAATCATTGAATTTTCTGCTAACCATATATATTTGCAAGGTACAAAAAGATCAACAAACCAGGTAAATGTTTTTCATTTATATCAGTAATTCCATTGTTGCAAAATACAATGAAAAATATTACATTAAGAAAGATCAAGCTCTTGGAGTAGACTTTCAATTAAGGGACTCACTTCATCCATAATAGCGCGCAGCTGATCTTTGTTGTCAAAAGTAGCATCTTCACCCACAAGATTCAAATTCAAATTTGGACCATAGTGATGCCTTAGTTTGCAGAGGATAGCAAAAGCTACTGCTCCAACATTGGGCTTTAATGCTTCTTTCTACCTCCTCGCAATTTCAGGAATGTTCACGACCAGCAAGTCAGCTTGTGCGGCAACCAATTTGCAAGACTCACTAAGGCTTAAGTTATCCTTCTTAGGATCGATGATATCAGCCTTCAGCAAGTCTGCCGCCATCCTTAATTTCTTGAATTTATCTAGCTCGATACTGCTACAGCTCTTGGCAGTTGCTTCTAAAAAGTATAGTAGTATCCTTGGCCATCTCACTAGCTGCCTTATGACGCTCAATGACACTTTGGAGTGTATCAATATCAACTCCTCTTTCAATAAATTTCTGCTCAAAGTGATCTTTCTCTTTAGACAATTTCCTGATCTGCTCTTCTTGTCCTGAAAAGAACAAGAATGAGTTCAATTGAATTCATAAAGTTTACAAACGTAATAAAAACTTTTGGCAAAAAGTAAACTTACTGTCATCCTGTCTTGTTGCTTTTCATAAAGCACCAGGAGACGTTCAGATTTTTCCTGAAGAGAATGATATAGCTTTGATGCTTGCTGAAAGGTCACTACATGATCCGGGAGGATCTTTAGGTCGAGTCGCATACAGCTTCGAGACCTTAAGCGTGTTCAGAAAGGTTTCGCAACCATGGATTGGTTCAAGACCATGAAAAGGAATTTGTTCCTTGTTCGGATTTGTAATCCAATCCAAATCTATATAACTAAGCCTATCCGTTTAGGATTAGTTAGTTATATGAGTCTAATACGTTTAGGTTACTGAGTCCGATATGTACTCATATGATTGGACTATAAATACCTTGTAATAGGTTTAGTTTAGATCATTGAAAAGTCATAGAACTTCTTTGAGTTTTAGACACTTATAGTTCCTTTGACGTAGGCAAGTGTGCCTAACGTTCGACGTGCAAATCCCTCTTTGAAAAAAAGAATTGTGCAATTACTTCGAGCTGTGTTTCGATCAAATTTTGGGTTTTGGTATTTCCTAGTAAGATCCCGTTATTCCGCATATTAGTATCTGGGCGAGCCTAGTACAAAAACCAAGGCTAGGTCTCAAAAGGATCAAGTTGGTATCAGAGCAACTTTCATATCCTGTGGATGGTGAAGACTCGCTAGGGTTACAGAACTTCCAGTGAAACTCCAGGCGATCACTTGACGATTCCTATAGCCGCATCTCCGACAATGTCTGACGATACCTCCATTCAAGCTAACCTAGCCGAATAAGTGGCTAAGCTCTCCACCGACATGGAAACCGTGCTTGCTTAGCTTAAGCAGCAGGCCATGATTGTACCTCCTGAAGTAGGGAAGGTTATGGGTGTGAAGACTGGTGAAGACTTGCGCAGGGTAGACGAAGATGAAGATGAAGGTGACCAAAAGACTGACGACCTCGCCAACACCTCCTTAGTTGTCGGTTCTTTTATGGTCAACACTAAGATTAATATACCCATATATGATGGGGTGATCGATGCTGAGAAACTGGATTCTTGGATCGACCAGCTTGAGACTTACTTTGACCTGAAAGGGTTCAGTAGCGCTCAAAAGGTGAAGTTCGCACCTTCAAAGATGAAGGACCACACCAAGACTTGGTGGAAGGCCCGTTGTCGCCAGTGGTGAAGCTGACGATTTTGCGTGGGGTTAATTCAAGCGACTCCTACGACAAGAATTCTATCCGATGGATTACCTTGAGGAGAGATGGGAACGTTGGCACAGATTGTACCAACGGCGTAACCAGACCGTCCAAGACTATACTATGGAGTTCCGGAGACAAGCAATGATCATTGGCATATCGCTATCCGATCCTCAAGTATTTTGGAAATACACATCTGGACTTCAGAAATCAATCAGCAACGAGCTAAGTCTGTTCGGCATCCAAGACATCGCGACCGCAAGCACAACTACTATGGCGATCGAGAAGAGGAACAAATCCTGCAGCGTCAAAAGAACGAAGGAAAGTGCGACCTCTACAAAGAAAAAGCCGAGTCCTAAGAAGAACGCTTCAAAATCGGGCACGAGTTCCTTTTGTGAACATTGTCAAGTCGTGGGACATACCAAGGACAAATGCTACAAGCTTCATCCTGAACTTCGACCAAAGAAAAACAGACCAGGGAAAAGAACAGCCACGGCTACTGTGACTTCACCCGACGAAGAAGTTGTCCGAGTGAATTCGGTTAATGAGGCGGATATGACCTTGTCTTTGATGGCACTGCCGAAGGAGAAGGGTACGGATCCACCAAACGACCATCACCCAATGGAGGACTTGTTCACCATCAACATCTAGGTGAAGCACAAAGTGCTCGCAACGATATTCGATCCCAGAAGTCAGAAGAATCTGGTCTCCACTGGACTGGTTCAGTGACTTGGTTTGAAGACAACCACACACCCGCGACCATATCCGCTAGGTTGGTTTACATCCGACGTGAACCAATAGATTACGAGTCAGGTGATCTGTATGAGGTGCAATGCGATGTTGTCCCTATCGATATCTGTCAGGTGATCTTTGGGAGTCTGTATCTGTATGATCGAGACGCTCACTTCCATCAGCATGCGCAAGAGTATGACCTCACCAAAGATGGAGTTAAGTTCGTGATCAGTAAAGACATCCACGTCAACACTTCGAACTTAATTACCGCAAATCAAACCAAACGAATTGTCAATGCATGTCACAAGTACGTCCTTGTCATGATTCGACCCATTGGTCAATGTGAGGGTACTCGACCAACGTTGTCGTTGGCGTGCCGAGAGGATTTTGGTCATTTGTCGGGACTATTCGAGAAATATAGTGATCAGTTCGAGCCTACCCCAGGGTCGTCACCCAAAACGTCTAGTCGAGCAAAAAATTCAGCTTGTATCCGATGCAACACTCCACAATCTAAGTATGTATCAAAAATCAGTATTGGAGAATGAAGAGATCAAGAGACAACTTGGTGAGTTGCTAAACGATGGTGTCATTCAACCAAGCAGTTCACCTTGTGGAGCTCCTGTGGTGTTAGTGCCAATGAAAAATGGGACTTGGCGTATGTGCATCGACTACCGAGCACTGAACAAGATCACCATCAAGAACCGGTACCCCCTTCCTCGTATTGATGACCTGCTAGACCAATTGAAGCATGTTGTTGTCTTCTCCAAATTGGATCTTAAGTCAGGATATCATCAAGTCAGCATCCGAGAGGAGGATACGTGGAAGACCGCGTTCAAAACACGACAAGGTCTATTCGAATGGTTGTTCATGCCATTTGGTCTCTGCAATGCCCCGGCAATGTTCATGCGTCTTATGAATGACGTATTGAGACAATTCATCGACAGCTATGTGATCGTTTACCTCGACGACATACTGGTTTGTAGTCGTTCATGGGATGAGCACCTCATTCATGTCGAAAGGGTGTTCGAACAGCTGCGGCAACCTTGACTTCGCCTCAACCGTAAGAAGTGCGAGTTCGGCCAACAAACTCTACTTTACCTAGGATTCATGGTTGGCAATGGTACGTTGCAAATCGACCCGGATAAGGTAAAAGTGATTCGCGAGTGGCCGTGACCGCGAACAGTTACGGACATGCGCAGTTTTTTGGGAGCATGCCAATATCTTCAGAAGTTTATTCGACACTTCTCGATTGTGGCTTCTCCATTGCATGCATTAAGCAGGATCGATCAGAAGTTCGAGTGGATAGGGAAACATGTGGACACATTTCTCTTGCTGAAGAGGAAGATCAGCAAGCTGCCTGTGTTAGCTTTGCCGAATCTCCAGAAACCATTCGAGTTAGAAACCGATGCCTCAGGTTATGCCATGGGCGCGGTGCTCATGCAAGAAGGTCGACCTGTATCATATCACTCCGAGTTATTCCAGGGAGCTCAAAAGAACTACCCAACTTATGACAAAGAGTTGTGTGCACTGCATCAGTCCGTAAAACACTGGCGGTGTTATCTCTTGGGTAAAGAGACTGTTGTCCACACCGACCATCAACCATTGCAATATTTGCAAACACAGTCCAAGCCACAACAAGCTCAGCACATGAAGTGGATGTCGTATCTGCAGCAGTTTAATCTGGTGATTAAGTACAAGAAAGGCATGCACAACAAATTGGTGGACATGTTGTCGCGACCACTAGTTATGACCCTCTGCTTATCAGCGTTCATGCAAATCGAGCCCTCATGTCATGATGACTATGCCACAATGTACAATGAAGATCCTAATTTTGATCAGCATTGACTAAGCTCAGAACAGGGAAACCTACGGAGTTCATTCATCAAGAAGGACTCCTGTACAAAGGCAATTTACTTTGTATACCTTGGGGAGCACCTCGAATCCAGTGGATGCGAGAAGCACATACTTCGAAGGTAGCTGGCCACTTTGGGGTTACGAAGACTTTGCAAAATCTTCACAGACATGTGTTCTGGCCGCGTATGCAGCAATATGTGGCTAGTTTTGTTCGATGTTGTGATCTCTACAGCATCTCGAAACCGGCAAACAAAAAATTATGTTTGTACACTCCTTTGCCAGTTCCATCGCGACTATGGGAGAGCATATCCATGGATTTCGTGGGAGGATTGCCTAAGACCCGACGTGGCAATGACTATCTATTTGTGGCCGTTGATCGGTTCTCCAAAATGATTATTCTTATACCTCGTCGCAAGACTATCACGGGAGAAGAAGCAGCTCGGATATTCTTTCAACACGTTTGGACACACTTTGGATTGCTGACTTCTATTGTGTCTGATCGTGATACTCGGTTACTTAGTCACTTTTGACGATCGCTCTGGACGATGATGGACACCAAGCTAAAGAGGAGTAATACCTTTCATTTGCACACTGATGGTCAAACCGAGGTGGTAAATCGTACAGTCATTCATCTCTTGAGAGGATATAACTCAAAGCACCCGAAGACCTGGGATGAAAGCATACTGTACCTGCAGTTTGATTTTAATCGAGCAGTGCATGGTTCGATTGGAAAGTCTCCGTTTGAGGTTTGTTTAGGATTTTTACCACAGAGTCCATTCGACATGGAGTTTGTGATCCCTACCTCAGCACAAAATAGCAAGGAAGCATCTGATCAAGATCGAGCACAAAAGTTCCTGGAAGGTATTCAATGACTCCATCGTGAGGTTGAATAGAACTTGCTGAAAGCTCAACTCAAGTACAAGGTGCGACATGATCTACACCGAGTTGATGCGCAATTTCAAGAAGGTGATATGGTATGGTTATATCTGAGTAAGGAGAGCCTTAAAGGTGAAGGTAAGAAACTCAAACCCATTCGTTATGGTCCTTTCGGATTTTGTGGAAAGTGGGTAATAATGCTTGTCAGCTCGAGTTACCTCCATACATGGATATTTACTCGGTTGTTAATGTTGAGCACCTCAAACTCTTCAAGCCTTCAATGCTGGATGATGAGCCAGATACCATAGTACCCATCTATTGAAGACTTGGTCTATCAACAAGACGAATCTCTACGCGAAGATGTGATTCTAGAGCAGAAGGTGACTACCACCCGCAGTGGCACAAAGGAGACTTTTCGAATCGGTCAGAAAGGTCAACGAGTACGTGAGGCAAAGTGGTACACCAGAGAAGATGGACAAACCCAATTTCCACATCTCTAGTTTGATCGAAAGGTCGCAACAGGGGTTGGCTCCTTCTAAACAAGGGAGTCATGATCCGGGCGACCTTAACCGTGTTCGGAAAGGTTTCGCGACCATGGATTGGTTTGCGACCATGAAAAGGAATTCGATCCTTGTTCGGAATTGTAATCAGATCCAAATATATATAACTAAGCCTATCCGTTTGGGATTAGTTAGTTATATAAGTCTAATACGTTTAGGTTACTGAGTCTGATACGTACTCATACGATTGGACTATAAATACCTTGTAATAGGTTTAGTTTAGATCATCAAAAAGTCATAGAACTTATTTGAGTTTTAGACACTTATAGTTCCTTCGACGTAGGCAAGTGTATCTAACATTCGACGTGTAAAGCCGTCTTTGAAATAAAGAGTTGTGCAATTACTTCGAGCCGTGTTTCGATCAACTTTTGGGTTTCGGTATTTCCGAGTATGATCCCGTTATTCCGCATATTAGTATCTGGGCAAGCCTAGTGCGAAAACCAAGGCTAGGTCTCAAATGGATCACTGCTTTTTCTTTGGCTTCTTTTAATTCAGCCTCAAGGGCTAGAATTTTTGTAAGCCTTTCGTCATTCATCTTCTGAGTTTTACCCATCTCATTTCGCAGAATAATTTTTCCCTAAAACAATGAATATTTTTACAGTCTCAAAAAGACTAAGATAAAAAAGTAGGATACTTACTGCTTTAACTGGCTATTTTTAGTTTGCGCGACCGTCAGTTGCTCTACTAGCAAACCAAATGAGGTCACTACATGAGCAGTATCCTGCATAAAACAAGAAATACTGGGAATGAAAATCCTAAGGAAATAAAACAAAATTCTAAAGTAAAGATTTTTACTTACTTCTAGGAATTCGTTGAGAAACTTCTCAGTGAAGTCCAATCCAGTTGCTTGGCTAGAAGAAGCCAAGTTGTGAGGTGCCTACTGGAGATCTTGGGCAGAGTGCTGGATCCCGGCAGTTTGAACTGCCATTTCTTTTGTCCTCTCCTCTTCTTCTTCTCCCATAGAGGAGGGAGGCACAGATTTCTCGACTAGGAGGGAGCAGAAGTACCTGCCTGCTCATCCATCCCCATAGTTGAAGCCTCAAGGGCATCATCAGCAGCCGCCGTCCTTATCGCTGCACCATATGTAGCCTCCATTATTTTTGCTTCAGCTAATGGTGTAGGCAATGCAGTAGATGAAGGAGCCCCATATTTGTAGGCACAACAAATTATTTCTAACTAAATATTATAACTTAGTTAGAAAAGAGGTGAATATTTACCTGATGCTACGTCCCATAAAATTCCGGGAACCCGAGGCCACACCCTTGGGAGATAAGAGCGTGCATAAAGCCTCTGGTTCAAAATCCTTAGAAGTTCTTGTCCTTTTTCTCAACAGAAACAAGGACGCATCTTCCTCCTCTTCCAAGTCGCTTCCCTCTCCCTACATGACCTTAAGTTGATTCATGATCATATAAGGTAAAATTGGAGAAGCTAAATGTCAACGATTTGGACTCAGGGTCCTTAGTCGATCTTACGCAGATTTGTGAGTTGGGAGTGAGACCTTTTAGGGTGCTTATCAGGTAAGTTAAGGTAAGTACAAGTTGGTGACACACAAAAATATACAGGTTCGGGCCCTCAACGGATTGAGTAATAACCCTACGTCCTTTGGTGATTTTACTATGTATAAGAGTGTTTAAAGGGAAAAAGGGAGATTGTTACAGGGATTGACAATCTCCCTTTATACTATTGTCTACTGACTATTGCTTGATATCTCTCTTGTTTCTTTATGACTATCTCCTCTTATACTGAACAAAGGGATGTCAACGTCAAGCATTTTGGACGGTTGATAATATGAGTTGCATAACCGCACTGATCTCTTCACTGGTTAATACATGCAATTATATATAACCGCACATCCTAACTCCTTGATGGTTGTCTTCACAAGTGGGAGAAGAAGTTATCTTTATCCTAGGAACATGTCTGGTAAATCTCAAACACAACTCAAGTCAAAGGTAACCCTTATCACCTTGGTCGCGCATATCCTGCAACCTTATGGTCGCGCAAGTTCTGCGACCATAGACTGGTACTGTGACTGCGACCTTCTGGTATACAGGAAGTTTCTTCTACGACCATAATGGATGCTAATGCACATGTTTATGTATCATATCCGAAATATCTTGAATATGATACATTAAATAAATAACTAGCTCGGGTAATAATCCTCGTCAACTAGCCTCCAAATTTGAAGCAATAAAAAGATTATAACTTCAAATTTAAAAATCATTGGATATAGTACCCGACGCTTCACCTTCTTCTGATGTACTGTACACCGTGTGGCGGTTTATTTCCCAAGAAAATCTCTGGGTTTAACTTGACAGGTAATCATGAAGTCTTTTACCACATAATCGAGGCAAAACATAAAGTGCATTTAGGAGCTCGAGGCCTCTGTGAACACGAACCGTCGCCTCTGGGCTCTATAAATTGCAAAGCTCTTCAATTCTAAGACTCACAAGTTTTCTTTGGCTAAGTCTTTTAGAACTTCTTCTCATCTTCTTACTTCACTTTTCCTTCTCTACTCTCATCTTAATGGCAAACTGAGACTCCAAAAATATTGTTGAGAGCGACGAGGAAGCAATAGAAATAGAAGACAAGATTGAGCAGGCTCTTAAGAAGGTAATTCTCTTCTGAAACATCTGTGCGAATCTTTTCTTTGCAGTTTAAGTATTTCCAAAGAAATGCATTCTGGAATTCTCAGATGTTCGAGGACCCGACACCTTCAAAGAAGTGGTCTAGAGATGATGCAGAATCTTCCAGTGGAGCTTCATCCAAAAAGCTAATGGGAGCAAAGAACTGGGCTGCCACATTGCCCTCAGCTCTTTCTTTGCATCCAAGTTCTCTTCTACCCTCAGCTCTTTCTTTGCATCCATCTTCTGGGCTATTAGGTATCACTGCATCTGCAGTGCCTTTGTCACCAAGTCCTCCTCCTTCCTCATCTTTTGCCACCCAGCTTGCGACCTAGGTTATCATCTTTATCACCTCTTCTTGTTACATACTTTTGGAACTGACTCATATATGCACAGGAGGACAAGGCTCTCTAGGTCCTCAGCAAACAGCTTGCTGAGGTCCAGGTTCTTCTGAGGGAGAAGTCTGCTTTGTGTAGAACTCTCTAAGAAGAAAAAGAGGAGCTGTAGGAGCACTTCAACAGGCGAGGACACAACCTTGAGACTGTTCTCTTGGTTATGGAGCGTCTGTCTGAGTGTTATGATGGAGCTTGCGAAGAGACGCAGTTGGCCCGCATAGAGAGGGATCTTGCTCGAGATCAGAGGGACCTCTCTAATGCAATCATGGACCATTGCCTCTTTATAATAAAAGATGACGTCGATAGACTGAGGGAAGTCGCGGGTTCTCTTGGGGCAGTTAGTGTTGATCCCACTAATATCAACCTGTCCCTTGGAGAACTTTGTAAATTACTTTCGGATCAGGTTGACGCTTTGGTCACCTACATCCCTTTTTTATGTAAAGAATGTAAGAAATAAAATTCTTTTTTCTTTACATCTCGAATTCTTTTAATGATTACGCATAAACTATAATCATCAGTTATAATTCTTGAATAAATATCTCTGTGCGAAAAATGGTTATAGGTAAATATCCCTACTACCATAACATCCACAGGTAATAAGTACTTTGTCCATGATCAAACCAGGATAGTACTAAGGTCACAGAATAGCATTGAGACCATAAGGAGAACTGAGCTCACAGAATAGCATTGCGATCACAGATTGCCCCGAGACCATGCATAGTACTGAGATCACATAATTCACTTTGAGATCATAACAGTACCAAAATTACGAGATTACTCTGAAATAATAGGGTATTTAAACCGCAAAAAATTCCCATATAATTACTTGTACCGTAGCCCCCGAATTTTGAAATAAAATGACTTTTTAATTTTCAAAAAGATGCATTTTGTTTCAAATTCCACCAGGGTAACGATGTGGTTTTGGGTTCAATCCATGAAAAATCCGTTATAGGGGAATATTAAAATAATGAAAAACCTTGGGCAAATAAAATGAAGGTGCCTTGCTTGAAAAGCTTCAGAAAACCCTCTTTCGCAGTAGCCACTCCGCCGCAAAAAACCCTCATTGTTCAATTTTGCTCTCATCTCCATCAAAGCCTTCGTCTTTTCAAAGATTCTCACAACGATGGCGTCCTGGAGTCGATCAAGCCACTACAATGTTGAAAGTTTGGCGGCGTTGGAAAAAGAGAAAATCCTCCCCCCGCTACTGCTGATCAACTGACGGTCGGCAAAGAAACAAGAAGAAACCCCCAATGTCCAGGAAAGTGAACTGGTGATTTTTTAAGACTTCCTGCGATGTGGATTCCGCTTGTCAGAAAGCAAATTTCTGCAAGATGTTCTGACGCACTTTGACTTGGGGCTGGTAAATCTTCATCCCAATGCTATCCTCATTTTGGCTGTCTTTCAGCACTTGTGTGAGGCTTTTGTGGGAGTATTACCATGCGTAGATATGTTTCGACGGTTTTACTTCTCAGCATGGTCGAAAAGTTCCAGTGCAGTAGGATGTGTATATTTCTGCCTGTGGGAGAATAAAGATTACTCCTCCTTCCTGTTGCGTGATTCTGTGCATGGATGGAACCAGAGATGGTTCTACTGCTATACACCGACGGAGAGCAACCTGTGGTTTGAGAACCGGCGGCCGGTGAAAAGCATCGAAATGGACATTGCTCCAATGCTAGGCGCTAACTTGCAGAAAGAAGCGCAAGTAATTCTTCACTTAGTCCACCAGGGATAAATAGCGCGAGATATCATTCGCAACTTTGTGAAGAACAAAATAAGCCCTCTAAAGAAGAGGGAGCACCCTGCCTAGGAGTTGCAGTCCATGGCGGATAATACGCCGGACTATAATAATGGTAAGTTTCACTTGTTCACAAATGTGCATTACTACTGATGATCAATCTCATGTTGAGTAACTGCGATTGTGAAACAGTCTTGTCCGTATCAGAAATTGATAGGAGGACAAACAACCTTTTGAAGCCATATAATGCGATGACAGAAGGAACTCTAGGATCACCCTATCCTCAGAGCTTAATCAACAGCGGCGACGATTTGTGGCAAGAACGTCAAAAGATAAGACTTCTTTTGGAAAGCTTGCTCAATGATGCCTGTTGATATCGATCATCAAATCACCAATTATGGAATGATGTAACTGTTGAAGGGGCAAGTTATTAGGACAAAATGTCCGGGGGAGGATGTTGGACCTTCTGGGAGGCCAACATCGAAGAGAATAAAAATGAATTCTTCCTAAGCCAAGAGGATGAAGGAGCCAACCCCTGGAGCGTCCAAAGTAAAGACCATAGGAGGGGCTTCATTGAAGGCAAAGAAAACTACCGTGAAAACTACTATGGTAAGGTCTTCTCTTCCCCTTGTTATACCATGTATGAATATGAGTCACTTCTTAATCGTACAGGGTGAGGAGAGTGAGGATGAGGAAGACGACGTCCCTCTCATCCGCCGAAAGAGAAGAGCGGTGAACCCTCTGGAGATTGACATTCCAGAGAGGCCATCCTTCCCCACCATTGCCAACATATTGTCCTCATTGCAAGAGGTGGCTATTAAGGCAGGGGATCTCATGGCCACGGGAGAACTCGCGGTCACAAAGGAAGTTACCTGCCCTGAGGCCAGAATTTCTACAGCCATGGTCACAGAAGACTCTGGGGCCATAGTTTCAGCGGCCTCAGATCTGGTGACACCTCCTCCAAATACCGAAGGAGTTGTTGGGGTAAGATCATCACACTCCACGACTTTTGTTGCATTGCATATATTAATCATCTTTTGAGCATGCAGGAGGAGGAGTCTTCCGTCCTATTCAAAAAGAGAACAACAAGGACAAGCCTTGATGACTCCACAACAGGGGCGTTCAGCACGCTCCTTTCTCCAAGGAGTGCATCACCGAAATCCAAAAATCAGATGGGATTTCGAATCAGGTAAGGATATCACGTCTTACCAAAACCTGATTTTGAAATCAGCAATGTTACCAATTGCGATTTTACCAGGGATCGTGCGCCTAGCACTCTACCGACCTCACCAAAAACCAACGCAACACCTGCTGTGGAGGTCGTGAGGAATGCAGGCACAAGCAAAATGGCTGAGACAGCTCCTTAGACCATTGTAGAAGAAATAATTGTAGATCCCCAATCCAATCGGATGGAAACTGTACCAACAGTCTCGACGGCGGGAGAAAATCAGCAAGAAATAACATTTGCTGCTCCTGTTGTTAAGGAAATGACTGGTCTCGAGGTTCAACCTTTGAATGAACCCGAGAGCATGATGAAGACCACTTTTAGCAATTTCTTAGAGGTAAGAAAAAAAACTGTTTTACCCTCTTTGAAATTGAAGATATTAGGAATATTCAGGTTTAAACAACAGGTTTTATTGTGTTTTAGGATCTAACCCAAATGTCGACCAAATCAAGAGCTCTAGCAAAACAAATTGAGGTCGCACAAAAGGAGATCAACCGTCTACAACAGTAAGTATCCATACATTGTTTATACTGACTTGAACTTCATCTAAGTATAAAGATTTCCTTTCTGGTCAAAGGGAGAATTCTTCCCTGACGAAAAGCATGGTTGAGCGATGACATCAAGAAGAAAATGTGGCCAGGAAATTTTCTCTTATGGAGAAAGAACTCAATGAGGCGTAGTTAAAGCTTGCCTGTAAGTTTATTTTCAACCAAAGGATGTTATTTCCTTACATGAACTACTGTAATTTTCATTACTTTGTTCATATAGTACAAGAGGAATAGATAAGCCTTCTTTCTAAGGAAATGGATGACTTCCAGCAGAAGTATGCCCAAGCTGAGACTCAGAACGGGCAACTTCGTGCAACCATTGAGCACCAAAGTGCAACCATAGAGTCATTCAAAAAGATGACCGACACTACCTACGAGGAGAGGAAAACCTTAAAGACGACAATCTCAACCTGCAGCAGCATTCAGTCAGAAGTCATCAAAAAACTGAAGATGGTTGCGGATTTACTGAAGGCTGATATCATTGATCCACAAAAGGAACACTTAAGCCTCAGTGAATTGTGTAAATTGGTTGTAGCTCAAGCTAAATCACTTCTCGAGTGTCTTCCTGAAGATACAAAGTGACATGAAGAGGCATTGAAAACCAATGTAAGATCTGCGGCCTTTGTCATTTTGTGCAAATTAAGGCATCACCACGACCCAAATTTGGATTTCAATCCGGTGGTGGGAGATGCAGAATTCGAGAGTGAAGATCAGCTTGAAGCCATAATGGAAGAAGTCAAGCCCTTAGTTGAAAACCTCATGAAAGAACTCGGCTTATCGTGGTCTCATTGTAATGAACAATGATCCTCTTTTTGAGTTGTATTTGCACCTATACAATTATAGTAGAAAATATGCATATGTATGCCTTTCAAGTTGGAAAAAATGTACTTAATCTCATCTTATATTATGGCCGTACTCCCCTAGCCCCCTCCTGAGATCATAAATACTGAAGGCATTGTATTATAATCTCAGGAAAAATACGGGTTAATGATGATCAAGGAATATCTAGCGAGTTTCTTATACATTAAGAAACGGTTTAGAAAGAAATGTCTCAACTAGATATGATCATCTGGTCACACCAATACTGACCTTAATCTAATACTAAAGTTCCATATGCATTGAGCAACGGCTTATTTAGGGATGTCTTATCTAGATGCGACCATGAGATCGACCAGCAAATCCAACTTGGTTACTATAATAAGATGATCATTGGCGACTAGCCCCCGAGCATAGCTTGACAAAGGTAGGACAAAGGAATTAAACCATAACATAATGTGAAAAATGGCACATGTTTTTTACAAAATCATGCTAATTGAAAAGGAAAAAAGAAAATGGAAGAACTTACACGTAAAACTTGCGTAGCTGATCTATGTTCCAAGTATTGGACAAGATCCTTCCATCTTCCATCGCCAATCAGGCTGATCCTGGTTGCGGCACTGAGACCACAGTATAAGGGACTTCCCACTAAGGGGTAAATTTATTGCGATTAGACTAGTGACGAGGATTGTCACCCGGGTCACTTCTAATAAACTTTTGGTTCAAGACAGGTTCGAACCAGACATGTATCTAGCGATGCGAACTCAAGCTATTCTGAAGGGCATCACCATGAGGTCGCAAGCTTTACGCGATCAGGTCGCGGGTTTTGTGCGATCAGGCCGACAGCCTTGTGCGGTCAGAAGTTCGTATGCTATACACGGACTGGATATCCGGGATGTTGCGCGGTCAGCCCACATTCCACGGTCAGAACATTCTCGACCAGGGTGCTTGGAGTTTATTCGGTTATCCTTACATCAGGATATTCCAAGCATCCCGAAGATTCCTCCACGTTGAAGACCAACCGTCAGAGGTTAATATATGCGGTTATTCATGATTAACACGTGTTAATAACCTCCATGGAAGTTAACAGCGGTTCTCCAGAAACCGCATCTAACCGTTTGATGCAGTTTTCTTCGTATGGCACCTTTTCGACCAGTATAAAAGGGTGGCAAAGTACATCAAACGGAGGATCCAAGACATTTGGAAGAACAAGACCCCTGATACAAGTGAGATACAAGGTATCTCAACCACTCAAACAGCCAAGTCTACGGCTTAGATTAGATAATACTCACAAGTCTCCTAGAGTTTCTTTTTGTACACTTATATAGGAAAAACTTTCGCCTGTGAAGGTTTCTCCCCGCTAGTTTGTAAATCTTTATCACATATAGTGAAATTCTAACAGGACGTAGGGCTTTTACTCCCACCATCGAGGGCCCGAACCTGTATAAATCTCTCTGTGCTCCTGTTCACCATTGTTCAACATACCTTCCCGGAGGGTCATCTTGAAAGGTCTCACAATTATAAATTTTGCATAAGTTCGGCTGAGGACCCCGAGTCCGAATCGTTGACAGCTGGCACCCACCGTGGGGCCTTTCTCAAGGCGTCCTAATTGAAATTTGGAGGTTCGCAGAAACATGGTTGGAGCATATGATTCCGAGAACGATTTCGATCTCGAGGATTATGCCCATATACCAATGCCTTCCCCAAGCGATCCTGTTCTGATGGAGGAAGTCGAGGATCAGAATCTTCGACAGGTTGAATCATCTCTCCAGGTCATGACAATCAACCAGGGAGCAACTGGCGCAAGGTCAGAAGCCACGGAGGTTCTTAATGTGCTAGGCGATGAATCCGGCCCGTCATACACCCCCACTGAGGGAAAATATGATGATGACCCGAAAATCAGTCCAGGAAGGTTCGACCCTGATAACCTTCACCGTCTCTTTGATTTCGAGTCCGACTCGGAACAAACCGAGATGTTTTCCCCATCGGCAACTTCTCTCCCTAGGCAGTTCGCTGCCCTGTCGGATGAAACTCCCGATCAGCAGGCTGCTAGGGAAGAACAAGATCGCAAACAGAAGGAGGATCAAGATCTCGAGTAACAAAACAACGAATTGCGCAGAACTGCCCTAGAGGCTCTTCAAGATGCGCAGGCTCGTTACGATGCTGCTCCGAGTTCTTCTCGACGGTCGCGTGGTAGAAAACGTGACCAGACCCCATCTCTGCCACCGGAGCGTTTCCCAGTGGACGAAGAAACAATAACACCTGGTGCACCTAGGAGAAGTACCCATGGTCGACTGCGATCTATCGCGGAAGTCATGCGTAATTTTCCTCCTACGATCACGGATGTGCAGAAACCGGCCTTTTTCAGGATCCTGGCGGAAAGACTGGATGAGGTCGCGTCCGAGGCGACCCCAACGGCCTCTTCCCGCTCGGTAACACATTCCCGTGAGCGGGATGGTCCTCATTCTGGCTCTGGCCGGCGGAGTTACCCGCCGCCCGTACCATCCCGACAGGACAAATACCGGCGAATGCAGGATTCTCGTAGTAGGGATCAAGTTCCTGTTCACTCTCGTTTGGGACCACGAGTAACCTCGCCATTGCGTGAGGTCGCTCGAGACCCAACCGAGAGTCACAGGGCGGTTCACGGTCCTTACGTTGGTTGCAAAGCTTTTTCGCCTGGCCTACGAGCAGTCGTTTGGCCTGATAAGTTTCGACCAGGGGCCATTGAGAGGTTTGATGGAACTCAGAACCCATCCGAGTTCCTTCAGATGTATATTACTGCCATCCAAGCAGTAGGAGGCGACGACAAGGTCATGGCCAACTACCTGCCTACAGTCCTCGCAGGACCGGCTAGAACCTGGTTGTTTAATCAGTCTGAGGGTTCCATTTACAATTGGGAAATGCTATGTGATGCCATCCTCAGCAATTTCCAAAATTGTTACCAAAAGCCGGGTAAGGAGGACGACCTGCATCGGCTGCGACAAACTTCGACCGAGACACTTCGGCAGTTTGTCAAGAGGTTTGTCGGGGTGAGGAATACCATCCCGAACATATCTGATGGCTCCGTAATCAGGGCATTTAAGCATGCCGTTCGATACCAGAGATTCACTAAAGACTTGCTTATCCACCCTCCTCGATCAGTGGTCGACCTATTTGACATGGCTGATCGATATTCCGATGCAGCCGAAGCGGTCGAATGGAACCGAATGGTCGATAAGGGGGACCTACCACCCCAGCCAGGCTTCAAGGACGCCAGGAAAGAAGATTCAACCAAAAAGCCGGAGTCTTCACCGGGTGGGAAGTCAAAGAAGTCGAAGAGGAACCGCTCTGGACAGTACCGCGAGCTCGCAGTCGCAGAGAAGCCACCTTCGACCAAAGGTAATAAGTCTTCCTTTAAAAGTAAAACTGCCTCTGGTGGTCGGGATTCCGACCAGCCAGAAAAATCAACTAATCTACAGGAGGGCAAGAAGTGGTGTCCACTCCACAACTCCGCAGGCCACAACCTCAAAAACTGCAGGAGTTGGTTGAAACAACTGGACGATTTTTACCAAGGAGTTGGGCCAATGCCAACCTTACCGCCTAAAGAGCAGGCGTGCGGGATTAGAGACGTCGACGGAGATGAAGAAATGGCTTACCAGGTACCTCAAAATCATGTTAATGTCATTTTCCGAGGTTCTTCCTCTTTTGTTTCCAAAAGGCAGTTTAAAACCTTCTGCCGAGAGGTTAACCAAACGGAGACATCCCTTGGTGAACCTCAATACCCCCGTTGGTCGGATATGCCTTTGACGTTCGATCGTGCTGACTGTCCTGTGGGGCTAACCCGACCATTGAGACTACCTCTGGTCATTACCCCAATCATCAGTAACGCGAGAGTCGAAAGGGTCCTGATTGACGGGGCAAGTTCCCTTGATCTTTTATTGGTCAAGGCACTCGACGAGATGCAAATTCCTCGTTCGAAGATCAAGCCCATAATCCATCCGTTTTATGGGATAATCCCAGGCCCCTCCATGATGCCATTGGGACAAGTGGTCCTCCCGGTCACTCTGGGAGAACCAGACAACTTCCGGACAGAATTGGTTACTTTTGATGTAATCGATTGTGACTCAGCTTATAATGCAATCTTTGGCAGGCCGACTCTTGCTAAGTTCATGATGGCAACGCACTATGCTTATCAGTGCGGGAAATTGCCTGGCCTAAAAGGTGTCATCTCGATCCGAGGCATTCGCAACGTGGCACTCACGTGCGACCGGCTATCTTTGGAGATGGTCGATCAACTTCCCCTCCGGGACGCTCAGGTCGCCACCGTCGCCGCCGATGCGATCAAGGCTGCTCCTCGACCAGATTAAAAACTCAAACAAGTTCCTTTGTACCCAGATGACCCGTCCAAGACAATTCGGGTTGGATCTGCCCTGGATGACAAATAGGAACTCGACCTCGTTGCTTTCCTCCGGGCTAACGCAGACGTGTTTGCGTGGAAACCGTCCGACATGCCCGGTGTCCCAAGGGAAGTAATTGAGCACAGGTTAGCAATTCGACCTGGACAACGACCAATAAAGCAAAAGCTCAGGCGTTTTGCCGCTGACCGACAGGAAGCCATTCGAGAAGAGTTGGACAAACTCTTACAAGCCGGGTTTATCCGCGAAGTGGATCACCCGGAATGGCTCACCAATCCTGTCATGGTCCGCAAGTCAAATGGCAAGTGGCGCATGTGCGTCGACTACACTAGCCTCAACGCTGCCTGTCCGAAGGATGACTTTCCCCTTCCCCGCATCGACCAGCTGGTCGACTCGACTGCGGGTTGCGAACTGATGAGTTTTCTGGACGCTTACTCAGGATATCATCAAATTAGCATGGCAGAAGACGATGAAGAGAAGACTGCCTTCATCACCCCGTTCGGCACATACTGCTACGTCAGAATGCCGTTCGGTCTCAAGAACGCAGGTTCCACGTACCAGCGCTTGATGCAAAAGACCTTTCTTTCCCAGATAGGGCGTAATCTTGAAGCATATGTAGACGATTTGGTTGTAAAAAGTACCAAGAGATTGTCTCATTTGGACGATCTCGCTGAAACCTTCTGTAATTTGAATCGCTTTGGAATAAAATTAAACCCGGAGAAATGTTCTTTCGGGGTTTCTTCAGGAAAACTCCTCGGTTTTCTTGTGTGTTCCAAGGGCATTGAAGTTAATCCTGAGAAAATCAGGGCCATTGAACAAATGAGGTCACCCTCGACCATGAAAGATGTTCAACGCCTGGCTGGTCGCATGGCGGCTTTAAGTCGCTTCATATCGCGATTAGGCGAAAGGGGATTGCCTTTTTTCAAAGCCTTGCAGAAGCATCATAACTTTACATGGTCGGATGAGGCCGAAAAAGCATTTCAGGAGGTAAAGACATATCTATCCAGTCCGCCAGTATTGGTGTCTCCCGACAAAGGAGAACCATTGCTTCTTTACCTGGCGGCCACACCGCACGCGATCAGCGCCGTTCTGATCGCGGATAGGGAAGGAATACATAGACCTGTCTACTATGTGAGCGAAGTACTTCATGGTCCTAAGGAGCGCTACCCTGAGGTCCAGAAGATACTTTACGCGCTACTGATGGCTTCCCGTAAGCTACGACATTACTTTCAACCGCACAAGATCACAGTACCCTCCTCTTTTCCTTTGGGAGATATTGTCCAAAACCCAGAGAAATCTGGTCGAATCACCAAATGGGCGGTCAAACTCGGTGCCTTCGAAATCCATTTCACACCCCGCACGGCGGTTAAGTCTCAAGTTTTGGCCGACTTTGTGGTCGAATGGACCAACCCTGAGCCACCCGTGCAGTTGGCAGAGGAACTGGAGTGCCCCGATTACTGGACAATGTACTTTGACGGCTCCCGTAGTTTTCAACACTCGAGGGCTGGAGTGGTCTTAGTTACGCCCCAGGGGGAACAGCTTAAGTATGTCATTCAACTACACTTTGTTGCGACCAACAATGCAGCAGAGTATGAAGGTCTTCTTGCAGGGCTCCGGGCAGCAAAATTCCTCGGAGTCCGTCGATTAGTGGTGAGGGGAGACTCACAGCTGGTCGTAAACCAGGTAAACAAGGAGTACAGCACCTCTGATGAGACAATGGTCGTTACCTGGGGGAATTGAGGAGATTGGAAAAACACTTCAGTCATTTCGAAGTCCAATACATCCCGTGAAAGGACAATATTCTCGCAGACCAATTATCCAAAATTGGGTCCTCACGCTCATCCGCTCCGGCAGGAGTGTTCATTGAACACTTGGACCATCCTTCGATCATGACTTCGGTCGAGGATGATCCGGTAATAGCCTTCGTTACCAACCTTGGTCAGGAACAAGATTGGACTCATCCATTGAGGGTCTATCTTGAACATGGGACCCTACCCGAGGACGAAACCGAAAGTGATCGGTTAATTCGAAAAGCGCGTCTATACAAACTCATAGATGGGATTTTGTACAGTAAGGGTACTCAAGGAGTATTCATGCGTTGTATATCTCAGGAGGAAGGAAAATCCCTCTTGAAAGAAATACATGACGGTGTATGCGGTGCGCACGCGTCATATCGGACTCTGGTCGGAAAGGCTTTTCGACAAGGATTCTACTGGCCTTCGGCACTTGATGATGCCAAACTTATGATCAAGACGTGTCCCCAGTGTCAGTTCCACGCAAGACAAGTTCATCAACCTGCCTATGCGTTGCAAACCATTCCTCTCGCATGGCCATTCGCGGTATGGGGGATGGATATCGTCGGTCCTATGCCACAAGCGGTCAATGGGTACAAGTTTCTGTTCGTAGCCATTGACACATTTACAAAGTGGATTGAGGCCGAACCAGTACGAAATATTACCGCATCAGCTGCACAAAAGTTCTTCCATAAGAACATTGTGGCACGATTTGGTGTTCCAAACCGTCTCATCACAGACAATGGTTCTCAGTTCGCCAGCGGTCTTTTCCTGGACTACTGGGATCAGGTTGGGACCAAGGTGTGCTTTGCTTCTGTGGCACATCCACAAAGCAATGGTGCCGTAGAACGGGCCAATGGGCAAATACTGCAAGGCATTAAAAAGCGCGTCTTTGATCGCCTTAAGACCCGCTCGGGGGCTTGGGCAGATCAGCTCTATACCGTTCTATGGGCATGACGGACTACTTCTAGTCGAGCCACCGGTGAGACGCCCTTCCATTTGGTCTATGGGGCCGAGGCCGTATTGCCTATGCAAGTAAGTATTGGTTCTGTTCGGACAGATCAGTTCGAACAGATTAATCAGTCCGAACAACGGGCGCAAGATCTCATCCTCTTAGAAGAACGGCGTGATCGCACCCTGGTTAAATCCGTGGCATACTTGCAAGCTTTACGCAGGTATCACAGTAAAAAGGTGCGACCACGTGATCTCAACGTGGGCGACTTGGTTTTACGAAAAATTCAAGACCAGTCTAATCGCAACAAATTCTCCCCAAAATGGGAAGGTCCTTATACTGTTGTCTCAGTGCCGCGAACAGGATCTGCGCGGTTAGCTATGGAGGATGGTCGGATTTTGTCCAATACTTGGAACATCGATCAACTTCGCAAGTTTTACGTGTAAGTATTCCAATAACTTTTTTCCCGTTCAATTAGCATCTTTTGATAAAATAAAATATGTTTTGTTTTCATACAATGAGTTTTTCTCTTTAAGCTCGTTTCATAAGCATTCGACCTGGGGGCTGACCGTCGGCGATCAGATCATTACAACGATCTAATCGGATTCGCTGGTCGATCTCATGACCACTTCCAGATAAGTCACTCCTAAAGAAGCCGTTTCTCAGCGCATACGGGGTTATCTGGCAAGTCCTTGGTCATCTGAGTGGCTACTAGTTAGCAATAAGATTAGACGTTACTTTAATCCTGATCGTCGGTTTAAAACGCACACCCCTGGTCGTTACGCTTATGTTTTCTCCTCTGCTTATAACACTAAGGCTTCAGTATTCATAAGCAGAGGCGGGGGCTAGGGGGGATGTGCTTATAGTATGGAACTCATAATATAAAAATGCAAAATATGTACTTCCTGTCAAAAATGATTTTTTACATACATTGCATTATACACAATTGTCTAGATACAAAACTAAGGATCATTCGATCCCCAGCTCAGTCAGGAGCCTATCTACTAAGGGCTTGACCTCCTCCATGACTGCATCGAGCAGCTCTTCACTCTCGACCTCAACCGGACCCACCAGTGCGCTCAGATCTGCATCTGGGCCATGGTGAAGTCGAACCCGGCTGAGTACGGCTACTGCGGCTGATCGAACCCTGGTTCTGATCACCTCTTCGCGTCGCCGTGTATCTCCAGGGAGATACTCAAGCAGTGATTCTGCCTGGGCAGTGATCAGCGATGTCCAGTCACTTACGCTGAGGTTGTCTTTCTTCGGTTCTACCACATCGGTCTTCAAAAGATCAGCCACGGCCTTCAGTTTTTCGAAGATCAGGAGGCTCAGCTCTTTGATCGCCGGATCGGTGTGGCGAATCGAGGATTCAAGAATCCCCTTGTCCCGACTAAGCTGTGTGATTCGACCTGCTTGCGCTGTACAGAGAGAGGAGATTATTTGCATATTATCGATTCAAGTCTTCTTAATCAGGAATCGGCTTACCAGCATTTTCTGATCGAAGTTTGTTGATTTCAGTCTCTTGTTTCTTAAACATTGAGACTGAACTGAGCCTTAATTTGGCCACCTCTTTCTTCAAAAATGTAACCTCTCTGCAGCAAAATCAAGGCAGTCACAATCAAAATGCACCCATACTAACCAAAGGGTAATGATCCTCACCTGCGCAAGCTGTCGCGTTCTTTCTGAATGGCTTCTGTACTGGCCATCACAACATGCGACTGGCCTGTTAGCCAGGATAATCCCTGTGATGCAAAGGAAGAGGATCAAAGGTGTCCTAAGTACAATTCAGGCACGAGAGCGGAGGTTTGTTATACCTTCATAAACTTTTGTAAGACAGCATCATCCAATCCAGCGGGGATCCTCGCTAGAGCCCCGGATGTGCTTACTACAGGGACAGTTGGTGGGAGTGCCGACTGGGCACTACCCCCAGTAGTGATCGGTTGTGACTGAGTCCCTGCATTTATTCCTTCCCCTGCGGTCTGGACGACTTCCTGGACCACAGGGGTGGAGCGTTCTTCGTTGGAAGCTCCTGTACCAGCTACTGCTTCAACCCCTCCGGAGGCGGTTGAAGAGCTGGGCGCCGTCTTTCTTTGCCTGACAAGAAAGGCAATTTGAGTAGTTTTTATTTAAGATTATTGCCAGTTCAAGGTTCTTTCCTTATTTGAAATCCCATTCGCTCCTGAGATTTCTGGGAAGGTTCCCCTTGGGAAGAAGAACCATCATCGGTTCTTGCCTTCCTCATGGCAAACTAGGTAGCTCCTCCCTGGATGTGTTCAGCTATGAGCATATTTCTAAGAAAAAGATAGAGACAAAAAGCAAGGTCTTTACCTGGGCTACCGTATGGGCTGGTGGGGCTACATCCGAAGGCCTTGGCAACTCCTGGGTCACTAGAGCCGCCGCAACCGGCCTTTGCTCAATTACCACCCCCTCTGTCCGCGGAGGAGGAGGATTTTCCTCCCTAGGACTCGCGGTAGTCGCAGAGAGAAGCTCTCCTCCCTGTATAAACATTGACTCGTCAAAATATACAGAAGGAATTGAAGAAAGTATGACTGTAAGGAATCCTTACCGAGGTCGTCCTTTCTACCAGGGAAGCAGAGATAATTAACCCTGAAGCCTCGGGGGCTTCAGGAACTTGGAGGTCATCCGCGACCCCAAGATTCTCCGCGGTGGCAGGTTCTGCCACGACCACCTCTTCGGTAACAGTGGTCTCTGCGGGGCAGCTTGGGGCATCGCCGGATGGAAGATCCGCGATCTTCCTCCTCCGAAGGACCAGAGGAACATCATCTTCTTCCTCCTCGCTCCCCTCTCCCTGTACGACGAAGAAGTGATTCCAATCTGCGCCTGGTAAAACAGAAAGGATGTGATATCTTACCGCTGTCTTTCTCGCGGTAGGAGGAACGCTCCGTGAAGACCCCTCCCCAGGATTTGGCCTGGCCTTCTTGGGGGTAGGACTCTTTGTCCTGGGTCTTTGGGAGACCTTCTTCACGTTCCTTACCGTTGGCTTCCCAAGAGAGCCGACGTTCTCACTCGGGAAAGTCGTCTCGGCAAACCTTCCTAGGAGCTGATTCACATTTTCGATGAAAATGTTTAACGCTGGACATGCATAAGACCTAAAAAACGGAGGCCAGATAGAGAATGTACCTTTCGGCGCTCCTGTTTAAGGTCGTCGCCGGCGTGAATCAGACTCTGTGGACGAGGCGATCCCTTAGGGCCCTCTACATCGGCGTTGTAGGCCCTAAGGAGGGAGTTGGTCCGCCTTTTACTTTCAGATGAGGGCAGGACTGTTCCCAAGTTCGAGTCAGAATTTGCACAATTCAAGAATGGGAAAGCTCAGCGCCAAAGAAATAAATACCTTTACTGTAGTCCAGGGTACTATCCGCCATGGACCTAATCTCCCATGCCGAATGAGCCCTTTCACATAGAGGACTCACCCGGTTCTTCACGAAGTCTCGAATGATATCTCGAGCCGTCAATCCTTGATTGACCAAGTGAAGGATCACCTCGGCATGCTTCGAAAGCTCCAAGTTCATCGCCGGGGGAGCATCTAACTCGCTCGACTTCCCAGGTCGCGAGTTTTCAAACCATAGACTGCTTTCAGATGGTAGAGAGCAGTAAAACCACCTTTGGTGCCACCCGTGCACAGAGTCTCGCAGGGGTGGGGAGGGATACTCCTTTTTGTCCCTCAGCCGGAAGTAGATGCATCCGGCGGCGTTGGTGCTCTTCGACCACGCCGAAAAGTAGAATCGCCGGAAAAGATCCACGCTGGGATATATTCCGACGAACGCTTCATAGAGATGCTGGAATACCGCAAGGATCAGCATCGCGTTGGGGTGGAGGTTAATCAGTTCCCACCCATAGTGCTCAAGGACATCCTTGAGGAACCGACTCTCAGGGAATCGGAACCCGCAGCGCAGGTACTCCTCAAAGACCACCAACTCGCCCTCTTGGACGGTTGGGGTTTCTTGGTCCTTCTCCGCAGGCCGCCAGTTAATGAGCAACCGCGGAGGAAGGATCTCCTCCTTCTCTAACGCCACTAGGCTCTCCTCAGAATGGTGAATGGATCGGCTCCAGGAGGCCATCTTTGGTGGAGAATCAAAGGAAAAGTTCGCGATTTTGGGAAGAAGATGGCTGAAGAAAATGAGGGTTTTGTGCGGCGGGAATGATGAGGGTTTTTGGCTGTGTGGCTTCTTTGAGAAGACATATGCTCTTTTTATAGACCCAAGGCGGCGCATTAATGTGAGTAAACGGTTCATTTCAAACGTTCCATTCAATGCTTTATTCATTTCCCATAATGGATACTGTCTCTGACGGACCCGATAAAGTGTTCAGGCGTCGGATCTGAAACAAAAAGACTTCTTTATTTTGGAAACTGAAAGTGCAAAAGGACTGAAAAATTTTCAGTACTTTTCAGAAGACGTTTTTCCTTTGTATGCCTTGAACATTTTTTACGAAAAAATCATGTAACTCAATTTTTGACGTACTGGAATGTTTCTAATTGGGTTATGGTTTGATCGAAACCGTGTTTTATACTAAAACTTCGATTCTAATCGGAGTGACAGTCTGACCGAGTTCCGACTCTGGTCGCAATTTAGTTCTGACAGCGGCCCTGAAATTGATCGCGGTATCAGGGCAGGTCGCGATGTTTTTGGAAGCACTAGTACAGAAATGCAGTCTACTAACCCCTATCTTCTATCGGTTATTAGCGAAACAGCACAAAACCGATAGAAAATGTGCCTCGCGGGCAAAAAAGCCCGACGGATGTATTTTCCCTATCGGTTTCTAAGAAACTTACCGATAGAATAAATAGTATGATTTACTCTAGCGGTGATGAACATATTTGCCGTTAGAAGAGATGCATAAGTACTGACGGAAGAATGTTGTGCGCCGATAGGACTGGTCGACTTCAACAACTAGACTTAGTCTATCGCTACTGTATGAATATACCGACAGAATATATTAAAAGTTCCTATCGGCAATATGTAGTTCGCCGATAGAATAGTTGACCTTCTACAAATATTTTTATTCTATCGGTAATGGATTCTTTTACCGTTAGAATATATAGAAAATTGCTTAGAACTGTTCGTCTTCTAATAGTTTTATTCTATCGGTAATGCATGTTTATACCGGTAGAATATTGCACAAAATATCTTAGAACTGTTGGCCTTCTACACTAGTAATATTCTATCGGTAGTGTACGTACACACCGATAGAGTATGTACAAAAATTCCTATCGGTAATATTTGTTGTGCCGATAGAACCATTCGGCTTCTACAGATGTTTTTATTACTAACGGTATTCTGTTTTCTTACCGATAGAAAATATATAATTGTATAAATACACGGGTATGTCTCTTTCATTCTCACAGTTCATCTGGGCTCGTAGTCCTAACCCGTAAGCTCCATGGACGGCCGGCGCACCTCTACAGGGGACCGCTGCACCTCCGCACCTCCATCGACGCCCTCTAGACGTCGGCATCCCAAGGAAGGTACGTAAAATTTCTGCAATATTGTTAGATTATTCTAATCCGATTATGGCAATAATTCTGCTTTTTTTGTATCCTTCATTTTGATGTGTCTTCTTTTCAATATGATTATGATCTGTTCAGGTCCTTGGATGATGCTCGTGAGGGGCAACGTATTTCACGGTTCTTCATTGCAGTACGCTGCCTACGTTGGCTTGTTGGCGAAAGAAAAGGTGAAGATCACCGTCGAGAGCTGGAAGGACGTGAAGGGCGAGATCTTGGTTGGCTCGGTCGAGAAGATGCTTAAGCCCGGCGTGTTTCTCAAATCAGGACCTATAGAAAGCATCTTACATGTTTTTGCATGCACCAGCTTGTGGCCAGATGCTTACCTGCTTGGAGAAGAAGAATTGTTGTTATTTGCACAGCCATTCTACACCATCACTACACAGAACAACATCTTGGAAGGTAGGTTCTTTTTGTTAATGGAGTTGAGTTGAGTTGAGTTGAGTTGAGTTGATCGAGTTTGAGTCCGAGGAAATCACCATTACGTACAAATGTATGTCGACGGCAGTTCCAGCTCCTCGGGCGTCTTCGAACTGAACTCCTATGGTTAAGTCCAATGTGGTTCAGACATTTGCTGTTTTGGATGAATGGATTTGTGATGTATCAGGTCTAACTTGTAGTCGGTAGTTGCATTGTGGCAACCTGCAAAGGTTCCCTTTTATGTAAAATGCATGTATGGGCCACTGGGTCCTCGTCGTGATCTGTTGTTAATTTCAGACGTGGCTTTTGTAATATACATCGAATGTGTGAATTGTTGTATTTGTATATTGTTGTATATTTGTGTATCATGTATTGCTAATTGGGACATGAACTTGAATGTGCAGGGAGCATTTGTGTATTTAATTGTATTGGTAGGTAGGTGTGTATTTGTATTGCTGTTTCAGACATGCACTTCAATTTGTGAACTGGCATGTGTATGTTTGTACCTGAATTTGTATTGGTGAACTGGCATGTGTATGTTTGTACCTGAATTTGTGAACTGGCATGTGTAATTTCTTTGGCAAGATGAAGTCCCAACTACCTACGAAAAGTATTTTTGTGTCTCCTAGTTAATCCACAAATTAGCATTTCTTGAAATATATTGCTTTATCTTCTAGTTAAGATCCGTTTGATGTAAGATCTGTTTGATGTTACATTGATATGATTCCTTGAATGTGAGAAATGGCATGTGCATGTTTGTCCCAGTTCGGTAACAGTACCTCCTCTAACGGTAAGTACACATATTTACCGATAGGAAAACATATATATTTGTTCAGTCATGCATATTCTAACGGTAAATACACATATTTACCGATAGGAAGCACATATATTTGTTCAGTCACGCATATTCTAACGGAAATGCACATATTTACCGATAGAAAAATACATATATTTGTTCAGTCATGCATATTCTAACGGTAAATACACATATTTACCGATAGGAAACACATATATTTGTTTAGTCATGCATATTCTAACGGTAAATGTACATATTTACCGATAGGAAATACATATATTTGCTCAGTCATGCATATTCTAACGGTAAATACACATATTTACCGATAGGAAGCACATATATTTGTTTAGTCATGCATATTCTAACGGTAAATGCACATATTTACCGATAGAAAAATGTCCATTATAAGGAAAACCCCAGTCGACCATTGCTGAGCTGCTCTTTAATTTGTTCTGTTGCACTCTGTGTCCCTCTGTTTGTGACGAAAGTTCCAGCTACACTGCTAGGGTGATCAGCGCAGGCTGGAGGGAAGTTGATTGCGCCCCTCTCTTTAAGGTATGCTTAATCGTCGACACCTATCTCTCTCTCCCTCTAGATCTCCCTTCCTCTCTACTTGCAAGCTAGCTGTATTGTGTAGTTCCAAGTTTGTAGCTCTAAGCTTGGGAGCTTGGTAGCTGGAAATGCGTCATGTTTTAGGAGCTAACTAGCTTGTATTGTGTAGTTAGCTAGGTTAATTAGTGTTAATTTCGTCAGGCTAGGGTTCAACACATGTATCTGTTGTAAGAGGCTGTACATGTACATATACATAACTTAATCGGGCAGGTTTCATGCATGGCTTACTCGTTAAATTTTGTTAATTGTAGATGGACAGGAAATATTGGATGTATGGAATAAAACGTACTACTCTTGAATATTTGGATGGTGTGAATGAGTTTATTAAATTTGCTGAGCAACAAAAGGAGAGGAAGGGAGAGAAAAATATGCTCTGTCCTTGTACAGATTGTATGAACTTGAAGAGGTTTAGCAACTCTGATCAAATTAAGAGTCATTTGATTCGTCGTGGTTTTAACGCGCGATACACCCGTTGGATATGGCATGGCGAAGATCTTGAGGAAACAAGCACCACTACTACCAATCAGCACGACTCGGATGTGGATTGCAATAATATCGATGATCATCCTAATTTTGGTAATGTTAATTCTGATGTGCACGTAGATGATGATGATGACAATCTAGATGAGATGTTACGTGATGTAGAGGAAGATTACAACGAAAATGACTTCTGTGAATTTGAGAAACTGATTGCTGACTCTGAGAAGCCTCTGTTCCCTGGATGTGCAACATTTACAAAACTGTCTTCTGTGCTGAGATTATATAACTTGAAGGCAGGAAACGGTTGGAGTGATAAGAGTTTCACGGCACTATTAGATCTTCTAGCGGACATGCTTCCAGAGGGAAATGAGTTGCCAAGATCTACTTACCAAGCCAAAAAACTGTTGTGTCCGTTGGGAATGGAAATCGAAAGAATACACGCATGCCCAAATGATTGTGTGTTGTACCGTAACGAGTACTCCAGTTTGCATGTTTGTCCAAGATGCGGTGCATCGAGGTATACGCGTAGGGACCGGATTGACAGTGAACGTCACGAGGTAAGGAAAGGGCCCTCGGCAAAAACTATGTGGCACACAAATCTCAAGCACTTAATCAAAAAAATTTTCTGGGGAAAATTGGGCTCACGGGATTTTTTTGTTTATACCGATAGAAAAGGGCACCTTTTCATTACTCTCACGGTATTTTGTTGTTTTTACCAATAGAAAAATGGCACCCAATCTCAAGCACTTTAAAAAAATTTTCTGTGGAAAATTGGTCTCACGGGATTTTATTGTTTATACCGATAGAAAAATGCAATCACTAATTCGAATATTTTTCCGGGAAATTTACTTTTTCTATCGGTATTATTTTGTTGTTTCGATAGAAAATTACATAAGTCTATCGGTATCATTTTGTTATACCGATAGAAAAGTTCCTCCGCTACTTTATTTCTCGTACACGGCCCTTTAGTTTCCCTCCACTCGAACAGTTCCACCTTAGAGCACTGCGTCTCTTCGAGAGCGAAGAAAACCCCAACCTCCGCCGTGAGCACTCACTTCCTCTCTCCCACACGACGATCGCCGGCTGGACACTGGTTCGTCACTGCCACCGGTTCTTATTTTCGTCCTTCGCCCGCCGCTGCTGCGTTCTACACCGCCTCTGCATCACCAGAACTGATCGCCGCCGTAAATACCCTAATTCGTCGTTCTATTTCCAGCATCTTCTTTATTTGATCCTAGTGTTTTGCACGTACTAATTCTTGGAGTTTTGCAATTACACTAGGGTTCCCTATTGTGTTGGCTTATGTACATTCCGCAGGCAATGTTGATTTTAATTAGGGTTTACATAATATGTTCCAGTGCTGTAATGAACCTGTTTTGAGATTTTAACTTCTCTATACTGCTGTATGTATGATCAATTGTATCCAACTGCCATGTAATGCAGATTATATGTTGGAGGTGTTCTTACACATATTCTATCGGCAGCTCATGTGTTTACCGATAGAAAATTTTCGGCACAAGTAGTAAAACTTAATTTGGATCTGGAAGGACATGAGCCAGGCAATGTACTAGTTTGGTTGGGAATTTTTACTCACTTCGTATGAATATATGGCAATGTGGATGGGTCTTCGATGTATATGTTTCAAATGCCTATATACATGACTTTTCCCAACCTAATAGCTGTGAAGTCCTGATGACTCACATACAGGCTAGGCTAAAGATTATGCACAGTAGCACTTAGATGCTTGTGTGCATATTTACGTGTGAAATAATAATGCTGGCCCATGAATATTAGTGTAGCAAATCATCGAGAATGTTATGTGATGACAGTGAATGGTGGCTTGTCAACAAAATTCCATATGTAGAGAACATTGTTATGTTCTATCGGTATCTCACGTGTTTGCCGATAGAAAAATTGTCTTGTGTGGAGGTAATTGTTATGGTCTATCGGCAGCTCATGTGTTTACCGATAGAAAATATTTCTGAAGAGTTCAGTAAGTAATTTATGCATGTCTTTCTTTTTGTATTATTTTCCCTTTTGCCGCCCTAGTTAGTCTCCAGTCCTGGGCTGAGTTATGGAAGTCCAAGGCGAATTAATTGCCATATATATGGTTTGTTGAAGGTTTTGTAGGGGAAGACATGTCGTCGTCTTCATCGGATGGTACTAGTGGTTCGACTAGGGCCAACCCCATCGTAACTACTGAAGATGGGGCTGTTACATCCCAGCGCAAGAGGGTGGGGCGAGGCGCGACGACGTTGGGGCGTTTGGCCAAACGCACTGATCTTTCTTGTGAGTTCAACCAATTTGGGAGGCCGATTGGAAAGAATGCTGGGAGGTACGCGGCCTACGTTGGGCTGTTGGCGAAAGAAAGGGTGAAGATCACCGTCCAGAGCTGGAAGGACGTGACGGCGGACGAGAGGGATAGGTTGTGGGCGGAAGTGAAGGTTAAATGAACTGAAATCGCTGAACTCTTTCGTAATCACGTTCTCTTGGCTTATACTAAAGTTTAACTAACTCGTGATTAATTGTATGCATTTTTCGGAAACAGGCTAAGTGGAACATCCCCGACGATACACCTAGGACTGCCTGCTTGAAGGACATGAATGGAACATGGAAAACCTTTAAGAGCTGGCTCGTTAGTAACTTCCTAGCTGCGGGGAAATCTCCTTGCGAGAAGTACCCCTTCATATCGGAGGAGGTATGGGAGGAATTCACCAAGCAGAAGGGGACTGAGGAGTTCAAGGCCCTTAGCGAGAAGAATAGGGCGATCCAGAAGAGGAACGACCACCCGCATCGGCTCGGATCCCGGGGCTATGCGGGGAAGGAGGAACAGTTGAAGAAGGAAGACGAACAAAATCCTGTCATGGACACCCCTGAGTTGCCGCTCTCCGAGATCAGGGATGAGAGGTGCAAGCGATGGTGGAGGGGGAGGGGGTCCGTGTCGTCCACGGGGTCTGTGCAGTTCGCAACCCCTGGGGACGCCGACGTTGTGAGGCGAATGGTAAGTTGGCTAACCTCATAAACTGTGTGCGCACAAGTGTATATAAGGCAATTTGTCTCACAAGGTACCTTCAAATGTAACAGATCTCTTTTGAGAAGGACGCAGCGGAGGGATTGTTTACCCCGCAGAGGGAGAACGACATCCTCACCCGAGCTCTAGGAAATAAGGAGCATCCCGGGCGGACACGGGCCGTGGGAGCCATTGTGTCGTGGAAGGCCGGTTTCGTAGATCCGGCTCCACCGAGGAAGAAGGCCCGCACCTGGAAGGAAAAGGAAGCTGACCTCTCCGATAAGATACGGGCTGAGGTACGGGAGGAGATACGGGCGGAGATGCGGGCTGAGATACGGGCTGAGGTACAGTCTGAGGTGCAGACCGAGGTCGCACAAATGAGGGAAGAGTTTGCACGGTTGAGAGAAACATTGCTGGCCAAGAGTTTAGATGCGGATCCCCAGGACGACGGTACCCCGCGAGGTCGGATAAGCAGTTGCGCTTCGAAGGTACTCGCGGATCCAGTGGATCTACTTGAGGTACTGCAAGCCTTCATCTGTGCACTTAAGTTGATGCCTAGAGTTGTTTCGCTAACCTATTTTAATTGTTACAAATTTGCAGGGGCCGGAGGGCTGCATCCTACAGAATCACGTAGGCGCCGGGCAGGAAGTGGTTGGACACGGCTTCGTATATCCGTCTGGGCCGGATGTCTGGGTCCACTGTGTACCTCTGCGGTTGGGTTTCGCAAAGGTACAGGTGGACATGGCCATGCCGGGCTACAACGATTCTCCGTTGCCAGTCCCAACAGAGGAACTGCAGACACTTGCCGAGGCAGTGGGCTCCTACGTACAGTGGCCCAAGAAATGTCTTGTAATACAACCGGTAAATCCTACACATTTTAGATTACATCCTACTCAGTACACTCAACTTGCATAATCTAACATACGTGCCCATTAATTGAAGTGGCCTGCCGCGGGGCTACCAGGGGACTGCGCCCCCAGCTCGGGGCATGAGGGCCGATCTCGTGCGAACCTGGACACATCAAAGACGGCCTCGACCCCACCCAGCGCATCCACGCCTCCACCTCGGAAGAAAGCCGCCATCACCTCGCCCTTGCCTTCGAAGGTACGCGCTCAGTCCCCGGCAAAAGGCAAGGGCGGCAAAGGCAAGGGCAAAGGGCGACAGGGACTGCCGCGGACGTTCACGAACGCGCTCCCACTCCTGTCGGAGGCATCTTTGCGGAAATTGGATCGATCAACCAGAGACCTCCACGACTGGTACCTACATTGAGCTCGGCGCAGCCTGAACTTCTTAGTTCCCTACAGGCCTGGGCAGTTCCACCGTGAGCCTGGGACTATATCCGTGGCACACGAGGATCTGTTCGACCTCTACAACTGGCGGGAGCTCGATATGTCCATCATACGGACTGGAGTCCTGTGAGTTTGCTGATGCTATGTATTGCTGTTTTCTAACTCTGTTTGCTAACTCTGCATTAATGTTGCAGCTCATTTGAATACTGAGTAACTTTCTGTGAAATTAATATTAATCTCGTCCTTCGCATGCAGGTGCATGTACAGGCTAGCATCGGAGGCTGCGTGTGACAAGGTGGGTTTCCTCGACCCAGAGAAAATAAGCCTCACGATGCTAGAGCAGGACGCCGCGCACGCTGAGCAGTACATATCCAGCGCGCTGATGGCGCAGCAGGACAGGGACTTCATTCTGGTGCCGTACCACCAAAGGTTAGTGCATTTCGTACTAATTTAACTCAATCTTGTATGTTACACCTGAGATGCACTTTGAGCTAGCGGATTTCGGTTTTACGTACAATGCAGGGGCCACTGGATCCTCATCGTGATCTGTCCGTCGAGGAACGAGGTGTACTACCTCGATTCGATGCGTGACAGATTATCGATGGAATATGTGCTCAAGGGGAATATGGCGGCGTAAGTAACTTATATGTTTGATTTATATTTTGACCTCACTAGCTAATGATAATACATTAACTGGCAATACTAACTGAAATGCAGGGCTTTTGATAAATATGTGTCCGCTGGAGGGAGGCATGCCGCACCGCAGGGCTCCGTACTAGCTTGGAAAGAATATGAGGTACTCATGAGACTTTTTGTTTATGCTTAATTAGTTTATGGAAACAATATATAGCTAACATGTCTTCGCATATGCAATTATCTCAGTGCCATCAGCAGCCGCAATCGTGGGAATGCGGGTTTTATGTGCTGCGCTACATGTACGACCTAGTGCGGACAAACTTTTCCCGATTCCCCCAGGTAAGCATCGATAGCTAACTCAAATTTCAAAAATGGGTGTCACGTTCTAAATTAGGATCGAAGTTAGTTAATCAGTATGCACACATGCTTGCAGATCGCCATGTCGAAAGACCAATATGAAAATGCAAAGATTATATATCTTCGACAAATCTGGGCACAATATGTCATGGAGGAAGTAGCGCCCAACCATTCAGCATGACAATTTTCTCCTTTTGGTGTACTCTGCATAGACTGTTCATATACATGTGAATAAATATATATATGTGAATAAATGTCCACATTGGATTGCAATCTGTATTTGTCCATACATATGTGAATAAATGTGAATAACTGCCTAATGTGTCAATTTGTTCTGTGAATTTACCTTGCATCTGTACTGTATTGTGTATCCAATCTATACTGTATTGCATCTGTACTGTATATGTGAATGTACTGTATTGTGATGCAAATAAAGTACTGTATATGTGATTGCTCTATCGGTAAATTCATCAACAACCGAGAGACTACTGTCCTTTTTTCTATCGGTACAATCAAAATTAACCGTTAGAAGAGTTTGACCTTTCCTGCCGGTGAACTCATACATATCCGATAGAGTACTAAGCTTTTTTCTGTCGGTAATCTTGTAGTTAACCGTTAGAATAGTGGTACTTTTCAATCGCTATTGACGAGTTTTCTATCGGTAAACTTGTAATATGCCGATAGAATAGTGTGAGTTTTCCTGTCGGTAAACTTATAATTAGCCGTTAGAATAGTGGTACTTTTCAATCCGCTAGCGACGAGTTTTCTATCGGTATACTCCTAATATGCCGATAGAGTACTAAGCTTTTTTCTGTCGGTAATCTTGTAGTTAACCGTTAGAATAGTGGTACTTTTCAATCCGCTAGCGACGAGTTTTCTATCGGTACACTCCTAATATGCCGATAGAGTACTAATCTTTTTTCTGTCGGTAATCTTGTAGTTAACCGTTAGAATAGTGGTGCTTTTCGAACTGCTGGACGTAAGAATACGACGAGATTTCTATCGGTAGATTCATAATATGCCGATAGAATAGTGAACTTCTTCTGTCGGTTATTTACCGATAGAAAATGTCCAGTCTTGTTCTATCGTGTCTATCTCTATCGGTACAAAAACCGATAGTAGAAGGGTTTTTTTTACCGATAGAAGACTGCATTTCTGTACTAGTGAAGCATGATTTTGATCGCAGAACTAAAGTTTCCTATGTATGAGTGGTCGCGAACATAAATTTAAGGCCATATTTTCGCACAGAAGATGTGAAGAATATCCATGAGAAATAAGAAACTTTTATTTCTTACATTCTTTACATACAAAAGGGATACAGTCGATCAAAACGTCGACTTGCTCTGAAAGAAGTTTACAAAGTTCCCCAAGGGACATGTTGTTGTCAGTAGGATCTACACTGGCAACTCCCAGGGAACTAGCAACTACCCTAAGTCTATCTACATCGTCCCTAACAACAGACGCACTATTGTTCCTAATCAAGTCGGAGAGTTCTCGTTGTTGCTGAGCATAGTCCCTCTCTCGACGGAAATGATGCGCCTCTTCCCGGGATCGATCAAGACATTCTGCTAGACGCAGAATCTTCGAGGCCATCTCCTCGGTCTTCTTCTCCAGGGCATTCTTCTTCTCCAGAAGAGTATGTCCGGAAGGAAGAGATGGAGGAGCAGAAGGCTGATCGCTGGAGCCTCCAACCTCCTGCATTTTGCAAAAGTTAGTCGTACTAATTATAATTATCAGCAAAAGGGGAGAAGAATTGTTACCTGTCCCAGTGCATAACCCGTTGATATACCCATATTAAGAGGAGTATCATCAGATGTGGAAGTGCAACCTTCCCATCAGAAGATTGCTTCGCCAACCCAATATGGCAATCATCTGATCGAGGGATAATCACCGCTTGCCGACCAGAATGTTGATCACCCAAAAGGATGGGAGAATTGGATGTGATGGGATCTTTCTCCAAGGACAAAGGCCTAACTTGCCGAGAGGCATGAACGGGGAGGGTCAAAGGAACTGAAGGAAGAAAGAAACTTGCTACATTCTTTACCTTTTTTCCACTGGAAGATCCTTCGTCAACCTTGGGTTTCTTCCTTAACAGAGACAGGTCTTCAATCGTTTGAAGCCCTTGTTCGACAACTTCCTCTTCATCACTCTCAATCTCAATGATATCGTGATCTGCCATCAGGAGGACTATGTGAAAAGGAAGAAGGCAGGATAACAAGAAAAGGACTTAGGCGTGGAGGAAAATTGTGAAGTTTTACAAATCCAAGAGCCTGGTATTTATAGCCACCTGGGTGACGGTTTGCATTTCAGACGCCTCGGGTTTCGTCAAAGCATTTACAATTTTACCTCGAGATAAAAACAGTTCTACGGCGCTATCATTGCCCGTCACATAATGTCAGAACCCGTCTTGGGAAACCAACCGTTTTCACTTAGTGTGCCACTAAGTGGAAAAATTGAAGAGTCGGGTTAAAAATCCACTGCATGGTCTTAAAATTCGAAATAAACACGTCTCTTCGTTTTCTTCGAATTTGGGGGCTAGCTGACGAGGATTGTCACCCGGGTCACTTCTAATAAACTTTTGGTTCAAGACAGGTTCGAACCAGACATGTATCTGGCGATGCGAACTCAAGCTATTCTGAAGGGCATCACCATGAGGTCGCAAGCTTTACGCGATCAGGTCGCGGGTTTTGTGCGATCAGGCCGACAGCCTTGTGCGGTCAGAAGTTCGTATGCTATACGCGGACTGGATATCCGGGATGTTGCGCGGTCAGCCCACATTCCGCGGTCAGAACATTCTCGACCAGGGTGCTTGGAGTTTATTCGGTTATCCTTACATCAGGATATTCCAAGCATCCCGAAGATTCCTCTACGTTGAAGACCAACCGTCAGAGGTTAATATATGCGGTTATTCATGATTAACACGTGTTAATAACCTCCGTGGAAGTTAACAGCGGTTCTCCAGAAACCGCATCTAACCGTTTGATGCAGTTTTCTTCATATGGCACCTTTTCGACCAGTATAAAAGGGTGGCAAAGTACATCAAACGGAGGATCCAAGACATTTGGAAGAACAAGACCCCTGATACAAGTGAGATACAAGGTATCTCAACCACTCAAACAGCCAAGTCTACGGCTTAGATTAGATAATACTCACAAGTCTCCTAGAGTTTCTTTTTGTACACTTATATAGGAAAAACTTTCGCCTGTGAAGGTTTCTCCCCGCTAGTTTGTAAATCTTTATCACATATAGTGAAATTCTAACAGGACGTAGGGCTTTTACTCCCACCATCGAGGGCCCGAACCTGTATAAATCTCTCTGTGCTCCTGTTCACCATTGTTGTACATACCTTCCCGGAGGGTCATCTTGAAAGGTCTCACAATTATAAATTTTGCATAAGTTCGGCTGAGGACCCCGAGTCCGAATCGTCGACAACTGGTTTTGGATTTTTCATAAAACCAGGTCGCCCATGTAAAGACTACGAGGTTGCACCCATTTACTGTGGTATTTACGCAAAGCTTGTAAATATGCTACAGACTTAATCAACGCCCGATCGCGTTTCTCCTTAAGGAGGGTAATATCTTGGACATGTTGTACATGTTGATCAGAATGATCAAATTGATCTACACGAACAGAGCCAATACGAATTTCCGTAGGTAAGACAACCTCGGCACCATATACCAACTAAAAAGGTGTATCACCATATACTATCTGATAACGGAACTGTAAGAGATGTTAGGAATGGTATTTCTCACTCCAAAAAAAACTCTTGACAAACTGTCGAAGAGTTTCTGTGGAAGTCTGGCGCAAGCGATGAAAATCATCCTCCATGCCAGGCTTCTGATAACAATTTTGGAAATTGTTGAGTATTGCATCACACAACATTTCCCAATTGTAAATCGACCCTTTTGGTTGATTAAACAATCAGGACCTCGCTGGTCCTTCAAGAACTGTTGGCAAGCAGTTTGCCATTACGCGGTCATCTCCCCCTGCCGCTTGGATGGCAGTGATATAGATCTGAAGAAATTTTGATGGATTTTGAGTTCAGTCAAACCTTTCAATCGTTCCTGGACCTTCCATATGGTCGCGGGTGACATCACCCTGAGGAGATACACCTCGTATCCCCAAGCGAGAATGGACTGGAACGCGATCTCGATAGCGGGAACTTCCAATTCGCCTGACCTTGTCATGCCGAACTGGCCCTGCTGGCAATCGATTGCGCCTCCCATGACTAGAATGAGAATAATCCCGCTCATGGGAACGAATCGTGGAACGGGACGATGCCATTGGAGTTGCATCAGATGCAACCTCATCGAGCATGTCTGCCAGGACTTTGGCGAAGGTTATTTTATCTGCATCTCCCAAGTCAGGAGGAGGATTACGCAGTGTATCTGCGATCACATGAATTCGGTCTTGTGTACTCCTTCTGGGCGCCATGGGAGTTAGTGTTTCTTCAACCGCCGGAGGATAGTCCGAGGCCAAAGAAGGCGTTTGGTTACACCTGCGACCATGCGGATGATGGGAAGTACTAGGAGCGGGATCTCGAACAACAATATCATGACGATATTGCACAAGGCGTAAGGCTTCCTCAGTGGCCTTGCGAACCTCGCTTTCTCATTGTTCACGATCCTAATCCTCCTTCTGTCTGCGCTCCTGTTCCTCCCTGGCAATTCACTGCTCAGGAGTTTCCTCAACTAGCGCAGCAAATTCTTGAGGAGCCGAGGTCGCAGATGGGGAAAACATTCCTCCTCGTTCCGAATCAGGTTCGAAATCAAAAAGGGATTTGAGATTGTCCGGATCAAATTTTCTAGGACTAAACTCAAGATTATCATCCTCCACATCACCTGGAAATAACCCGTTGTAGCATGTACTCAGCCTCTGATGTGGCGGGCTCCCCAAAAAGGGAAGCATCTATCTTCTCCGTCTCTTGGTCGACAGACATGACCAGAGTTGAAGAAGATGTACCCTCTAGATGTGATTCATGGATGTCCTCGCCGTCGACCTCTTGCATAGGAACGGGATTTTTGGGTGAAGCCATCTGAATATGAGCATAGTCGTCGAGATCGAAATTGTTCTCGGAATCGTATGCCCTAGACATGACTTATCAGAGCTCCTGATAAAGAACACACCTTGAGAAAGGCCCCACGATGGGCGCTAGCTGTCGACGATTGGGACTCGGGGTCCTTAGTCGATCTTACGCAAATTTGTGAGTTGGGAGTGAGACCTTTTAGGGTGCTTATCAGGTAAGTTAAGGTAAGTATGAGTTGGTGACACACAAAAATATACAGGTTCGGCCCTCAACGAATTGAGTAATAACCCTACGTCCTGTGGTGATTCTACTATGTATAAGAGTGTTTACAGGGAAAAAGAGAGATTGTTACAAGGATTGACAATCTCTCTTTATACTGTTGTCTACTGACTATTGCTTGATATCTCTCTTGTTTATTTATGACCGTATTCTTTTATACTAAATGAAGAGATGTCAACGTGAAGCAGTTTGGACAATTGATAATATGCAGTTGCATAACCGCACTGATCTCTTCGCTGGTTAACACATGCAGTTATAGATAACCACACATCCTAACTCCTTGACAGTTGTCTTCACACGTGGGAGAAGAAGTTATCTTTATCCTGGGAACATGTCTGGTAAAGCTCAACACAACTCAGGTCAATGGTAACCCTTAGGTCACCTTGGTTGCGCATATCCTACAACCTTATGGTCGCGCAAGTTCTGCAACCATAGACTAGTACTGTGACTGTGACCTTCTAGTATACGGGAAGTTGCTTCTGCGACCATAGTGGCTGTTAATGCACAGGTTTATGTATCATATCCGAAATATATTGAATATGATACAATAAATAAATAACTAGCTCGGGTAATAATTCTCGTTTCTAAAGACATTACTGCGACAACTCTCTTGGTCTCGATGTGGGGACCAGCTGTAGACGCAGCCACAACCTGTTTTTATTGGCCCACTATTGCCCTGGTCGCAATAGTTTCTGTGGCTGCAGCTGATGATGTTGCCACAAGAACCCTCGTCGTGGCATTTGTCGCAGCTGTCGCTGCTAAGGTCGCAGGAGGGGAGATAGGGATTATTTGTAAAGCTCTCGCCCTGGCCAAAGTCTTGGTCACAGAGGGAGCTTTCTTCGGCCTCTTTGATGAAGAACCACTAGAGAATTCAACATCGCCGCTGATAAGTCACTTTTGGGCTATTGGGCGCGTGAACTATACAAATCCAAAAGAAATTTCCTTTGGTAAAAATTACCCTTCGAAATCAAGAATACACAGACTTTTTGAAAGAGTGATGCCTTTCGACGCGCCTGCCCAAATTTGTTGGTGTTGCCAAACCAAGCTTTGTAGTCTCGGCGCATTGATGTCACCTTTCTTGACTGAATTATAAGCTTTCAAAAGAAGGTTTGTCCTTATTTCAAAATCAAAAATAGATAGGACTGTGAAAAAATAACAATCAGGATAAGATGACAAAAATTCAATTCTATAGAAAAACACATTGAGAAAGAATTTACCAATCTGACCAATCCTAGGATTGGGACAATTACCCTGGTGGCAGTCCCTGGTAGCATCTTCCATCACCCTAACCTCCCAGGCAGGGTAGTTGGAGCCCCAATGCTGGGCCCGTAGCAACCGCCCAAGATGGGTTGCTTATAGCATTTGTATCACAACCACAACTCGAACAAAACACAACTTAATTATACATATATAAAGAGTAATACCGTAACAAAGGCTTCAAGCCATAATTTACAATAATGGCCAACCAGGCCAACATAAGGTTTTTGGGACTATTTTTTTTTACAAGAGTAGTAGGCACCACAGTCGAGCTCATCCGGGATTCGCGACCTTAGACCCAATAATCAAAATCGAAGTCCTCAGGAAGCTCTGGCTCTTCTTCTAGATTAGAATTCACATCCTCAATTGGAGGGTCCACTGAGCGGAATGGCAAGAGTGAGTACGAGAGTACTCAGCAAGTCTCAGTATAAGAAGTTATTCTTAACATGCCAGGAATTGATCAAGTAAACGGTTTATGCGGCATAGAATATTAAATTTCACAATTATATTTCCTAGATAAATTGAATAACAAGTACTTAACAAAGTAACTATAGAAAGCATTTCAATAACTCAAGAGTTGAATCTGGGCAAAACCTCCTAGTTTTCCCCTTTTTGTTTTAGTTCAATATCTCAAAACTATTGTGCTATCCAATTACTACCTATGGTATACCCTTATCCGGGGGTACGGAGTACTCAAATACTTTTTGACACTCTATAGAGGGGCACTGTTTTACCCACATGAGTCCATCAATCTTCCCAGTCAAGGCAATTACACGCACATTATTGCATGCGACTAGATTGAGGAGACAAGGCTTTCAATAACATTGTATTAATTATATCCCTGCCCGACAATTCGACCGCACTGGTCGTTCTTGTCGTTCTGAGGTACCCTCTGATGAGGTCATCCCAGCACGTGTTGCACCTTCGCATGTCGACCAAAGATCTGATCAAGAATACAATGGACCGATCACTCGACGTCGTGCAAAGAATCTACAACAAGAGGTGACTTCACTCCTTGCTGAAATTGACATTACAAATGATGAGAATTTTATACTACCTAAAAGTTCTACATTTTTGCTACTTAGGTTCACATACGAGGAGATAGAAGATGGTCCAGCTAAGAAGGCCTATGTGGAGGACGTGGAGGATAAGGAAGATTGCGTGGAGGCAAACATGGGTGCTGCCCAAAGTTGAGACGTGTCATGTGACAAGTACTGTAACTTTCACAAGTCGTACAATGAAATATTTTGACGTTTCTGGATGCATAATTCACATGGATGGAAAGCTTATGGAGTCTACTTTCCAACGCAACAAACGGCTCGTCTTTTGGACTTCCCAATTAGGAGTAATCACCATTTTAGTGCTGGCTGCACAGAAGTCAAACAGCCGCGCGCGAATTACTTCGTGGTGACCTTTCAGCTAGCTTATCTTCAGATTCTTAAAGAGTCTTTTCTCACCTAACTAGAAGGGTTGTTCTCTAGTATTAATATCCACTATGTATGGTGTTAAGGGGAATTATTTTTGGAGAAGCAAATACCAATCCCTTTTGTTCAGCTGTGTGCTAACAATTTCTGAGAGTGATCTCTACCCCTTTGCTCTTGTGATTTCCTCGCGAAATTACAGAAGCGGTCGCATCATCGACTCCCAATCGGTGCTCCTGCTCCGTTTGATTGCAGGTTGTGTTGGTTGGTTTCATAAGAGTGTGGTTGGACGAATCCTCGATTCAGGTTGCCGTATTGCGACGGTGGTTGGCTTCGAGTTTTATTTGTCAGGTTGCACTAGTTATCTTGGCTGTTTTCAGTAAGTTATCGTGTTCATGATCCTACGCCGTGAAGATCAGGACCAAAGGACGCATCACCCTCAGTGAGAAGTACCCTCACGCCCAGTATTCACGAGTTACCCACGGTCAGAGTAACCGCACGAACTCTCCCCTCACATCTCCCCCTCACCCATTCAGGCCATAAGTTTAGGCAACTAAACTTATCAAGATCCCTCCAAACATCTCAAGTTTGGAGCCTAAATGAGAATGACCACCATACAGGGATAAAATCGATACGTAGTAGTTTACTAGCCAAGTTCAATTTCTTGATCATGTGGTTGGCACGTAAACATGCCCATGGCTGTTTAGCACAATTTGTTATGTCCTTATTAGCATGTAAGCTATTATACCTTTTTCCCATATAAGTCAAATCACAATTGACTCCTCTCCGTCTATCCATTCATAGCCTTTCACACGCAACAAAACTTTTAAAAGTATAATTCCTTTATACTCTACCGAGCTATTTCTCAGTATGCTTCTACACTTATATATTAATGATTTGTCACATATTTATATTCTAGGGCCTCAAGGAATTCTTTGTTTAATCAATCAAGGATGGCTGTTCAAATTAGGTCAATAACTACACAAGATTATTGAAAGTACTTTTCTTAGTGAGCAAATATACTTTCATACATTTATCATCAAAATAAGTAGTTTAGAAATATGGGCCAACGATATGATCAAGGATTTGAGACTTGCCTGACTCTGGGGGTGTCGTTTCTGCGATGGTGAAGTTATATTCTTGTTCTTGGGGTTCAGAGACATCGTCTTCTAGATACGCACAATAGCAACAACCCAACTGATGGCACAGAAACCTTGTATTAATATACTAACATACACACAGAATATAGAAATGTAAATACGCAATGCAGATCTAAATGCAATTGCACTGGGTTTTGCACTAATTAGGGTTTCAGATTATTTAAAATTCATAGACTTTCTATAGAAACATAGCTCAAATGGTCTCGGACTAGGATCAAACTTCACAGGGAAGTCACAAATGCTAAAGCATGAAAAGTGACACGATCAGATTCTCAATTCTACCACTGGATGGTCAAATTCAACCAGGGAATGCCATCAGCTGGCATTCGGGGCGTGCTCTGGCACTGGCTGGTCGAGGACGAGTGACATATGCGCGGGCGGTCGAACGCAGGCACAGGACTCATGCGCAAACAGACTCTCACACGATGCAACCAATTCACTATTCGTTCTAGTGCTGGAATTAGTTGCTGGGACACTTGCACATGCCTAGGACAAGTTGGCGTCATTGGAACATGGCAGGCGGTGGAGGTTCAGCCGCAGCACGGTGCTGGAACCAAGCCAAACTATGCCACGGCCTCGATCCCACATGCTAACAAAGTCTAGGAGTACACTAAGGCTTCACTGAAGGTGTTTGAGAGGTGCTGGCCGGCGGCGAGTTCACCGGAAAAGCTGGCGGCAGTGTTGCGGCTCAGAAGAAAGAAACAGAGTGGTGCTCGCCGTGGACAGCCCAACAGAGACCTCGACTCAGCAATCCAATTATACAACTAGGTTTAGGCATCACTCGAGATGGTTAATTCGAAAGGAATTGGCCAGCGGCGAGCAGAGCATGGCGAATTCGAGACACGGGGAGATGAGTGGACAAGGAAAGACTCACTGGCGATCACCAGAGCTTGGCATTGGCGACGGTGCACCACTGGGGCACGACTGGAGACACTCTGGCAGTGTCTGGGCACGCGCTGGGCGTGTGTAGGAAACGCCAACCATTGGCAAGGGCGTCTACAGGCTACAGGAGGTAAAATTTTGGAGCTTTGATCACACCAAAGTGCTTAAAATATCTCTCTTACTTCAACCTAAAGGTTACCAAAGTTTTTATTCCAGTTTTCTTCTTATTTCTGAATTTTTATTATGTTAGAGTCTTAGCATGAGGTGTCACACGAGGTATAAAGTTACTGAAGCTTGGCTGGTAAGTAAATGAGGGTATTTTGGTGAGTTTGCTGTAGCTTTAGTGATTTTATCAAGTTTAGAATAGTAATTTTGCCCTAATAAAGTCAAAATTACATGCAAGGGCTTCTTTTTAATTTGTGAAAACTTGAGGGCTGCAAAGAAGAATGGCGTTTTCTGAAAACGGGGTATTTTGGTTGAATTACAGTTCATTTATTATATTTTTAAGGGTATTTTAGTAATATTCTAAGCATATAATCATTAAATTCCAAGGTTTTAATTTTTTTGAGGACTTCTTTGAAAAAGGGTCCTTTTATAAATATTTCCTTCAGTTCAGGGGTCATTTTTGTAATAAAAATTAATAGGTTTTTCATTACATGGGTCTCCTTGTAATTTGATTCTTTTATTTTTATTTTAATAAGGATTTCCTTTTATGATGCAATTAATTATGCCTAAACTGAGATTATTCCTTTTGCAATTAAATCCTAAATTGGTGAGAGATTAGTAATTAGATTTACCTCAATTTTCCAAAACCTTTAGAAGTTTCTCTTGTGCATAGTTTAACTTTAGATTTAGGGTTTGATTCTATCATTTTATGTGACTCAACTCTTTTGACCTAATTCTAAATAAATGCAGGGGTTGCTTCAATATATTCAAATTACTCTACTTCCTCATATTAGTGGTCTCTATATGACAATGCAATGAAATACAAAGGAATTTGAAATTTAAAATCTTTTTAAAACACTAAGAAATTTGGGGCATGACAAGGGTGATCCCTCTTCCTTAGACGGCTGATTTGATTCTTCACGAAATTTTGGATCACGTTGCGAGCAGTCAAGCCTTTGTTCATCAGGTATTTAATTATTTGGGCTTGCCTTTTTTTCTCATCATCAAGAGGAGGAGCAACATCCTTCTCCCCGCTCTTCTCTGGTCGCCGATCCATGAACTAGATATGGCTCTCCATAGGAGCCAAACAATAGAACCACTGCTGGTACCACTTTTGAACAAAATCTGTCGGGGGAAATCTCCGCGGGACTAAGTCCAGGTAAGTTGTGTCACGGTTGCCCGGGGACGTGGCCTCCGGTGACTCCCCGGGCGCCGCCTTTTGGCTCCCGGGACGTGGCCTCTGGTGCCCTCCCGGGCGCCGCCTTTTGCCCGGGGACTTATCCTCTGGGGCCTCCCCGGGCGCCGCCTTTTGGCTCCCGGGAGGTGGCCTCCGGTGCCCTCCCGGGCGCCGCCTTTTGCCCGGGGACGTGGCCTCCGGGGCCTCCCCGGGCGCCGCCTTTTGGCTCTCGGGACGTGGCCTCCGGTGCCCTCCCGGGCGCCGCCTTTTGCCCGGGGACTTGGCCTCCGGGGCTCCCCGGGCGCTGCCTTTTGGCTCCCGGGACTTGGCCTCCGGGACCTCCCCGGGCGCCGCCTTTTGGCTCCTGGGACGTGGCCTCCGGTGCCCTCCCGGGCGCCACCTTTTGCCCGGGGACTTGGGCCCCGGGGCCTCCCCGGGCGCCGCCTTTTGGCTCCCGGGACTTGGCCTCCGGGACCTCCCCGGGCGCCGCCTTTTGGCTCCCGGGACGTGGCCTCCGGTGCCCTCCCGGGCGCCGCCTTTTGCCCGGGGACTTATCCTCCGGGGCCTCCCCGGGCGCCGCCTTTTGGCTCCCGGGAGGTGGCCTCCGGTGCCCTCCCGGGCGCCCCCTTTTGCCCGGGGACGTGGCCTCCGGGGCCTCCCCGGGCGCCGCCTTTTGGCTCCCGGGACGTGGCCTCCGGTGCCCTCCCGGGCGCCGCCTTTTGCCCGGGGATTTGGCCTCCGGGGCCTCCCCAGGCGCCGCCTTTTGGCTCCCAGGACATGGCCTCCGGTGCCTTCCCGAGCGCCGCCTTTGACCCGGGGACATGGCCTCCGGCGCCGTCCCGGGCCTCATCACCCTCCCGAAGGTAAAGTCTCGAACTGTTTGTCACGTGCAGGTCACGCGAGGGGCGCCTCGGGAACTAGCGACCACCTGTCAAGCATCCAAGGCGTTTGACCGGGAGAAGGACGGTCCTGCCCTTCAATCCGACGGTGGCTTCCGGGGTAGTTTAGGTTTTTTGCTGCTCTTTTGGGGCTATAAATAGCCCTTGTACCCCTCTGTTGTAAAGGATCGGTTCATTTTTTGGAATAGCTACTCACAGATGTGCTCTGGAAGCCTCTCCCCCGGAGAGAGCCTCCCCAGCCGACTCCGGTCGGGAGCGCGTCGACAGGACTAGGGCCCCCACCGGGACCCGAACCTGTATAAACCCGTGTGTCATTCTTTGTGCTTGTCCGGCGGGGGTGGACCGGTCATCCGGTCAACCAGCGCCGCGTAATTTTCGCTAGGATCACTCTCAAAACCTGCCGGGGTATTCGCAATACCACGACAGTTGGCGCCGTCCGTGGGGACTCGTGACAAGACGCCATGGCTCCCCCAAGAACAAGGGCTCGCACCCTTCCCGGTGATCCGGGTCTCGGAGACCCGGCGTCGTCCGCCCGGGACACTGCTGTCCCGGCGGTCCCTTTCGGAGGCGACCTGGCCCAGGTACCGCCTCCCTCCTTTCCTCTTAACTTAGGTGCTTCCACCTCCAGGTCGTTCCCAGTGACCGTGGGGACCTCGGCCGGGACAAGCGTCCCCCCGACTGCTCCCCCGGCTCCCCGGGACGCCCTGCTCGAAGCTCTCGTGGAAGGCCAGCTCCGCGCTCAGCGCTCTATGGACGAGCTCCTTAGCGTGCTGGCGCGGCCTCTGGCCCCCACATTCGCCCCGTATGATCCTGCCGGGGGCTTCCCTCCCCCTGCGGGATATACGTCCGGACCCTTCGCGGCACCCAGGCCCGTCCCGGTATCGGGAGGTTACTTCATGCCGGGGCCCTTCGTGGCACCAGGGGGGTACCCCATCCCCGGCCTATTCCCGGGGCCGGGAGCCCACTTCTTGCCGGGGGTTTACCCTGCGCCGGGAGCCAGTCCCGCCCCCCGCGTTGCGTTTACCGCACCGGGGGCGGTCGACAGAGCAGCCCCCGTGCCGTAGCGGACTCCCCCCGCATGGGCTCCCCGGTTCCGGACGCCGCTATCGGGGCTCCCCCCTCGCCGGTTCCGGGTGTTACAGGGCATGCCCCCTACCCGGTTCCGGTCGTGGCCACTGGGGCCCCCTCCACTTCTATTCCAGGCGTCGCCGCGGGCGCCCCCTCCCCGGTTCCGGATAATACAGGGGCTTCCCCCTTTCTGGTCCCGGGGGTCGTCGCAGGGGGCTCCCCCCAACCGGCTCCGGAAGCCTCTGGGCTGGCAGCTACAGCGCACGAGCTCCCTCCCTCGGCGGGACAGATCCGTTTCGCCCCGGGGGAGGTCGAGCGAATGCGTTCACCAGAGCGCGGGGAAGAACTTCCCCCCGGCCGCGGGCGCGGGGAGCCTCGCTCTCGCACCGGCCGGGGGAAGAGACCCGCTGAAGAGCCAACCTCTCCGGCGGAGAGCCCGGACGTCCGGGAATTCAGCCCCGGTCCGGAGGAAAAGCGTCGCCACCGCCATTCTGGCGGACCTCTCGGACCGCTTCCAGACTCAGACAACGAAGGTCCCGTGAAAGAAGATAGCGACCGGGGCTCTCCCCGGGAAGTGCAGGGGGCTAACCAGCCCCTGTGCCGAAGGCTTCGCAGCATCCAGTGGCCGCGGCCCTACCGCCCGCCACACATCGAACACTATAACGGCGAGGCAGACCCTTACGAGTTTGTGCAGGTCTACTCCACTGCTATCTCCGCGGCCGGGGGGGACGAGTCAGTACAGTGCAACATCTTCCCCCTTTACCTCTCCGGCATCGCCCGCTCCTGGTTCTACAACCTGAAGGCCGGCTCCATCAAGTCTTTCTCGCAGCTCAAGCGGGAGTTCTGTGCCAACTTCCAGGGGAACTACGTACGTCCCCTGGACTCCTCGCAGCTGTACATTGTCCGGCAGAGGACTGGGGAGACCATCAGAAGCTTCTTCAAGCGTTTTGCCCAGGTGAAGAGCAAAGTGGCCCACGTCCCCGACTCTACAGTCATCGAAGCCTGCAAAAGCGGCATCCTCCCGGGGGAGCTCCACCGAAGGCTCTCCCGGAGCTGCCCCACTTCCGCCGACGAGCTCTTCAACGTGCTCGAAAAGTACGCTCAGGCGGAGGAAGACGATATCTGGAAGAAGACCCAGGGGGCTCCCGCCCCCGTCGAAAGGGGGACGTAGCGAGCCACGGCCTCGTGACACCTTTGTCCTCGAGGGCGGAGGCGGCTCGCGCGACCCCCCGAGGACCAACCGCCCCTTCCCCAAACCGAAGGGCCATGGGGGAGGACAGTCTTCGGGCGGCCGGGAAGGCCCCGCGGGGAGAAGGCGGGAAGGACCGTGGTGCAGCCTCCACAGGTCCAATACCCACGCTACCCGAGATTGTAGCCAGCTGCTGCAGCACTTCGCGGACTTCCTCCACCAGCGCGGGCGGGGGGGGGGGGGACTCCGGCCTCCTTGCTCCTCGGCCAGCTGTTCCGGCTCTTCCCGCTCCCACGGGGGGTCAGCAGACGCAAGAGGGGGAGCCTTCAGAAGCTCTCCCCTTTCAAACTTCGCAGCGGCACATCAACGTCATCGTGGGAGGATCTGCCTCTGGGCGGGACTCTAAGCGCCAGCGTAAGGAGTACGCGCGCGAGGTCAAGGTTGTGGGGGTGCTACACGCGTCCCCGCCACCGAAGTGGTCGGACGTCCCCCTCACCTTCACGGCAGAAGACGCGCGGGGGGTTCGCTTCCCCCACGATGACGCACTCATTGTCTCCGCGACCATCTACAACTGCCATCTGGCCCGGATCCTGGTGGACGGCGGGAGCTCCACTGATGTCTTATTCCTGAAGGCCTTCAAAGAAATGCAGGTGGATGAGAAGCTCCTGCAGCCCGCTGCCGGGCCCCAGCAAGGCTTTGTCCCGGGGAAGGCGATCCACCCCGTGGGCAAGGTAGATCTTCCAATGACCTTCGGCACCCCGGAGAACTACCGGACCGAGCTGGTCCGCTTCGACGTGGTAGACCTCCCCTCCTCCTACAACGTGATTATGGGGAGGACGACAATCAACCGGCTGGGGGCTGCCACCCATCAAAATTATCTCTGCATGAAGATCCCCGGGCCGCATGGCGTGATCAACGTCCGGGGAGACCAAGACATAGCCCGTGCTCTATACGAGCGCGCTGCGGCCACGATCGGAAGCGTCAACCTCATAAAGACGCCCGGGGGGGAGGCTTCTCCCCCGGAACTAGATGCTGCTGCACCATCGCCCGGGAGGCCCCTCCTCAAGCCACGTCCGGAAGGAGGACTCCGGAAGGTCCTGCTGTCCCCGGGCAACGAGGAGAAAACCGTCCGGATCGGGGCGGAGCTCCCCGAGGAGCACGCAGCGCAACTTGCGGCTTTTCTGCGCGAAAACTCCGATGTTTTTGCGTGGAAGCCGTCAGACATGCGGGGCGTCGCCCGGGGGGTCATTGAGCACAAGCTTGCAGTGGCCCCCGGCCACCCCCCGGTCAAACAGAAGCTGCGGAAACTCTCCCTCGAGCGCCAAGAGGCAATCAAGGCGGAGATCACCCGGCTTCGAGAGGCGGGGTTCATTCGGGAGGTCCTGCACCCCGAGTGGCTCGCGAACCCCGTCCTCGTCAAGAAATCAACCGGCAGGTGGCGGATGTGCGTGGACTTCACCGACCTTAACCGCGCCTGCCCAAAAGACAACTTCCCGCTCCCGCGGATTGATCAGCTCGTCGACTCCACTGCGGGGTGCAAGCTCATGAGCTTCCTAGACGCCTACTCGGGCTACCATCAAGTCCGGATGGTGGAAGGGGACGAGGAAAAGACGAGTTTTATTACTCCCCTCGGAACCTTCTGCTACGTTCATATGCCCTTCGGGCTCAAGAACGCGGGGGCGACCTTCCAGCGCCTTACGACTCTGGTTTTCAAAGAGCAAGTCGGCCGCAATGTTGAAGTCTACGTGGACGACGCGGTTGTCAAGAGTCCCCGCGCAGCCTCCCACGTCGACGACCTGGCTGAAACCTTCCGGAACCTCCGCGCATTCGGGCTCAAGCTGAACCCGGAGAAGTGTGCCTTCGGGGTGCGCGGGGGGAAGCTCCTAGGTTTCCTCGTGTCCCAGCGGGGCATTGAGGCAAACCCCGAGAAGATCCGGGCATTCCTAGACATGCCCCCGCCGCGCTCCGTCAAGGATGTCCAACGGCTCTCCGGCCGCCTAGCCGCACTCAGCCGCTTTGTCTCCCGGTCGGGGGAGCGGGGCCTCCAGTTCTTCAAGATCCTCCGAGGGCTCGAGGGGTTCCGCTGGACCCCCGAGGCCCAGGAGGCGTTCGGCGACCTCAAGAAGTACCTCACGAGCCCTCCAATGCTCGTGAGTCCGTCCCCGGAAGAGCCCTTGCTCCTCTACCTCGCCGCGACCCCCGTCGCCATCAGCGCGGTCTTGGTGAAGGAGCAAGGGGGGCAGCAGCGCCCGGTGTACTACGTGAGTGAGGCCCTCCAAGGGGCCAAAACTCGGTACACAGAAATGGAGAAAATCTGCTATGCCCTCCTCATGGCGTCCCGGAAGCTTCGGCATTACTTCCTGGGGCACCCCATCACCGTCCCGTCGTCCCTCCCCCTTGGGGAGGTACTGCGGAACAAAGAAGCCACCGGCCGGATCGGGAAGTGGGGGGCTAAGCTCGCCCCCTTCTCCCTGTCCCTTACCGGCCGCTCCGCCATCAAGTCGTAGGTTCTCGCCGACTTCGTCGCAGAGTGGACTCCCGCCTCTGGGTCCGGGGACGAAGATCTCCCTGTGCCGCCCCGATGCAGTGATCATTGGACCCTTATGTTCGATGGGTCGCTGTGTCTCACCGGGGCTGGCGCGGGAGTAGTCCTCCGGAGCCCCGAGGGGAAGGAACTCGAGTACGCCGCGTGGCTCGAGTTCCCCGCAACCAACAACGTCGCCGAATACGAGGCTTTGCTCCTCGGGATGCGCCTCGCGCGCTCCCTGGGGATCCGGCGCCTCCTAGTCAAGGGAGATTCTCAGTTCGTAGTATGCCAAATGGATAAGTCTTACCTGTGCCATGACGCAAACTTAAGTCTTTATTTGCAGGAAGTGCGAAAGATGGAGAGGCATTTCGACGGCCTCGAGGCCCGGCATATCCCACGTAGGGACAATGACCGGGCCGACGCCTTGGCCCGGGCGGCCAGCGCCCGGGAATCGCTCCCTAAGGGGGCTTTCCTGGAGATCATCACGAAGCCCTCGGTGGCCTCCCCGTACACGGACGACGAGCCCCATGTCCCGGAGGTCGCCGAGATCACCCGGACTCCGTCTTGGATGGACCCCCTCGTCTCCTTCAACAGGGGTGAGGGGGACCCGCCTAGTGAGACCGAGGCTAAACGTCTCCGGGCTAAAGCCCGGGCATATCTCCTCCTGGAGGGGAGGCTCTACAAGCGGGGGGCTTCCGCCCTCCTACGCTGCCTCCCCCGGCCGGAGGGACTTCAACTTCTCGAAGACATCCACACGGGGAGCTGTGGTTCTCACCTAGCCCCGCGTGCCATCGCAGCCAAGGCCCTCCGGCAGGGCTTCTACTGGCCCATGGTCATGCGCGATGCGCGAGACCTCGTCTTCGCGTGCAAGGCATGCCAGAAGATGGCCAAGGGCTCGAACCTCCCCCCTATAGCGCTGCAGACGATCCCCATCACTTGGCCCTTTGTGCGCTGGGGGATGGACCTCTTAGGGCCCTTCCCCCCAGCGCCCGGGGGATACAAGTATGCGGTAGTCGCAGTCGACTATTTTACAAACTGGGTTGAGGTGGAGCCTTTGGCCAGCATCACGTCCCGGGCCGTTCAGCGGTTTTTCTGGAAAAATGTCGTATGACATTTTGGTGTCCCCCGGGAAATTACCGTGGACAACGGGACCCAATTCGACTCGGCTTATTTTCGGGAATTCTGTGAAGGCCTGGGGCTCACCATCCACTTCGCCTTTGTAGCCCATCCCCAGATCAATGGGGCTGTCGAGAGGGTCAACGGCGTGATCCTACAGGGATTGCGCCGAAGACTCGAGCAAACCGCTTGTAAGCGGGGAGCATGGGCGGAGGAGCTCCCTAGCATCCTCTGCTCCATGCGCACGACCCGGTCCCGGGCGACGGGGCGTACTCCCTTCCCCTGGTCTACGGGGCGGAGGCAGTCCTCCCCCCGGAGATTGGCTTCCGGTCACTGCGGGTGGAGCTCCTGGAGGGAGCCACTCCCTTAGCATACCAGGCCAACGAGGCCAACCAGCGTCTGGAGATCGACCTCGTGGAGGAGGAACGCGACCGAGCGCTCCTCCGCCACGCCATCTACGAGCAAGAAATGGCGCACGCGTACAATCAGCGCGTGCGCGAGAGAGCTTTCCGCCTTGGGGACCATGTCCTCAAGCGCGTGACGGACCCCCAGGCCCAGGGTAAGCTCTCCCCCAAGTGGGAGGGCACCTACAGGATCTCCGCGGTCCTGGGCTCGGGGGCCTACAAGCTCTCCAACCTCCAAAAGCAGGAGCTGAAGCACACGTGGAACTTGCGTTTACTTCGCAAGTTCTATGTTTAGCCTTACGGGCCTGTCCCCTCCCCCGGAGCGTTCACGCCGGAGGGGGAGGAGGGACGCTGTATTTTCCTCCCCTTTCGCGGCTTCGCAGGGGGAGGCCCTGTACTTCATTTCATTAGCAATACATAGGTCTTGCTTTGCAAACTGTCTCATTGCAGGTCTTTCTCATTACCGCCCCTAGCGGCGATGCCCTCCCCGCGAGGAAGCCCTCCCCGCGAGGATGCCCTCCTTGTGAGGATGCCCTCCCCGCGAGGAAGTGGGCCAGCCCCAACAAGTCCCTACAACGGAGCCTGCACTCCCGTAGGGCGGCTTACGATCAGCCCTCGTGGATTGAGGGTGTAAGCGGCAACCCGGTCACAGTGGCCGTGGTAACGAGTCACTTTGGGAGACTAGTCCCCTACCCAAACACTCAAGCCCCGTCTTCGGGCACTTCCTCCTCCGGGAGTTGATGTTATTCCCGGCTCCCCGTTTTCACGGCGACCGGAAGATCGGCCCCTTGCGGCCTGATTGGATCTATCTTCCTCCTCCGGGAGTCAACGTTATTCCCGGCTCCCCGTTTTCACGGTGACCGGAGGAATGCCTCCAGGAGACCCTATCCCTGGCTCCCCGTTCTCACGGCGACCGGACGATTGTCTCTCGGAGAAGTCACGGATTTCTCGGGCGTTCTCTTCCCCAAAGACCCTATTCCCGGTTCCCCGTCCTCACGACAACCGGACGAATGTCTCCTAGGAAGCTCGCCTCTGGAAATCTCGGGTTTTCTTGGATGTTTCTTCCACATGAGGCCTTGTTCCCGGCTCCCCGTTCTCACGGCGACCGGACGATTGCCTCCTGGAAGGTCTTCTCCTTGAAAACCTCGTTTTAAAGTTTTCTAACTTAGAAAATTTCCTATCCTACAGGTGACTTCTATCCCGGGGGCCTTGTTACCCCCACAGCGCGCGGAGCTATCCTCCGGCCCGCTGTGGGCGGGGGGGATAAGGAACCCCCGGGTGTCGACCGCACCACCCACGAGGAAACTTAGCTCATCCTTGTTAAGATGAGTTGTCCAGACCATCCAGGAAGAAGAAAATAAAGAGGCAATAAAAGGAAACAACAACACAACAGCTTTATTGATTAACAAACCCGGAGGACATCATCCCCCTCCGGTGGGCTTCGGAAACGATACAACCCGGGTTCTAACCCGGGGGATTATCTAAGCCCTAAGGCTCCTACACCTAATACTCCCGGAGGCTCTCCGCTAGCTCCCGGGTCAAGTCCCGGTACAGCGCCCGTACGCGGCGCCGAGCGTCCCGTAGCACATCTTCAGGCCAAAACTCGTATCCCACCGGTGGAAGTATCCGGAGGGGAGGGATCATCCGGAGCCCCGGTCGCGGAGGGGACAATTCGGCGCGGTGATTATCGAAGTTGTCCCAGTGCCACTCCGAACGCCACCTCAACCGGATCGGCTCCCGGACACTATCCTCGCCGTGATTCCCAGAGAGAAGGCTTAACAAAATCAAAGCCGCTTGGGCGTCCCCCGGGGAGCCCCTCCCGGACCTTTGCCCGGGAGCAACCTCCCGGGAACCCTGGTAACAGTAAGTTCAATTCAAAGACTTAGAAAAAATTCTAACTTCATTGCATTAAAAATTTTTGTACAAGTGCCCGGGGCTTCTTCTAAGAAGCTACCGGAATCAAAAAGTCCTAAAACAAAAAGGGCCCTAGTTAAGACCCTGGGGGAGGCTCATACATGTTCATTGGCGTCCTCCCCCCGGGGGGCTTCCTCCGAGGCCGGGGCCGGGGCGTCTCCCGCCGGAGGCGCTGGAGCCGGGAACCACGCCCGGATGATCCGGTCGTAGAACCCTCCGGTGAGCTGCTCGACCTCCCGGCGCGGAGGCTCGAAGGAGTCCGGGAAGCTTCGGGGGATACGGCCCCCGATCGCCCAGGCGCCGACCCCCCGGAACTCGACGAGCCCCGCAGCGGCCGCGACGACGGGGATCGCCCGACCCCGCGCCCGAACATCGGCAGCCTCCGCGAGGGTCGCCGGCGGGACCTCCCTGCTCCCGGAGCCGAGGCTTATGCCAAGGCCCTCGAGGGCCGTCCGGACGGAGCGGCCCGCGTCCGCCGCCGCCCGGGCGCTTGAGCTCTCGAGCTCGCGGAGCGCCTCCTCCCTCGCCTTGGCCTCCTCCCGGAGGCGTGCGTTGATGGCCTCGAAAATATGAACCTGGGCCCGGACCCGGGTCAATTCCGCGAGGGCTTCGTCACGTTCCCGGAGGGCCTCCTCACGCTGCCCTACGGAGGACGCGGCCCGGCCCTACGCCTCCCTAAGCAGCCGGGCGACCCGCTGCTCAAGGCCCCAGGTAACAGCTGCCACCTGCAAAATACATAAGAGTTAGAAAAATTTCAAAGTGCAGGGGGATGAGCGAAGGCGTTATCGACTCGGGTTACCTGGGCCCCAAGGGACTGAAGCCCCTCGAAACGCTCGTAGAGCGTCCCTCCCGCGACGAAGGCCTGCACCTTCCGGGTATGCAGGCCCTCCGAGTAGCGGGCGACCTCCCCCGCGGGGAGCAAGGGGGTCTCCCGCCCGGAGCTGCCGGCGCGGCCGGCGGGGGGTCCCCGGACCTCGAGGTCCGGTAATGCGGCCGGCGTCTTCGTCGACGAGGTTGTGCCCCCCGAAGACGTGGCCGAGCAGCTCTCGGCGGGAGCCTCCGCCCGGGGGGGAACCATCAAGCCTTTCCCTGCCCCGGGCCGGAAGGTCCTCGGGGCCCCTTCCTCCGGAGGAACCTCGTAAACTGAGGGGCTCCCCCCCTCGTCCACCGGCCAGACCCGCGGGGGCGAGGCCCCCGCGAATCTCACCTCCAACCTCTCCGGCTCCAAAGAGGTCGGAAGGGGCGGGAGGAGCTCCACCGCGAGCGGCGACGGGGCGTAGTTCACCGAGTCGGACGGCTCTTTCCCCCGCGCCTCGACGGGGCCCTTCGGGGGAGGAGGTGTTGCCTCCTTCCGGGACGGTGCCCGGGCACGCTCGCCCCCGGGGGTCTCGTCCCGGGGCTTCGCCGGTGTCGCCGCCGGCGTCGTCGATGGGCCAGGGGTCTTTTGAACCCGGGCCTTCTTGGGCTCCGAGCCCCCGGTCACCTCCTTCCCCCGTTTGTGCGACCCGGGGGTGGGGAGAGGCTTCCTCTCCGGCAGCTTTAGCCCGAAGGCCGCCGCTACCAGGTTCTTGGGGGGGCCCTCGCCCACGGCGCGCACGACGCGCTCGTGCTCATCCGTGAAGTACCTCCCCAAGAGGTTCTCCGCCTTCTCCCGCGCCGCCGGGTACGGCCGGACTGCAAGAGGTAAAGAGTTAAGTCAATTTCTTAAAATTTTTGTAAGAACAGCAGCGGGTTCCCGGAGCTTACGTCGCGTCACCGGCTTCACCAGGGGCTGCTGCTCGGGGCCCATGCCGATCCCCCTCTTCCCGCCGGTGAAGGGGGAGATCCGGAGGAGAGCCATCTCCTCAGCCGCGTCCCGCATCGAGCGGGTCTTCTTGGAGAGGATCACCTTGCCGAGGAGCTCGTACTCCTCATCCGTCCACACCGGCGGCTTTGGTGCGGATGACCGGCTGTAGGTGGGGGCCTCCGGGGCGTACACCACCGCGTCGTCTCGGACCCGGAGGTAGAACCACCTCCGGACCCAATCCCCCCAGTGGTCCTGGGAGGCCGCCGCCGGGTAGTCGATTACCCGGGCCGGCAACATTTGGACCATCACCGAGCCGAAGGGGGACTTGGGGCCCCCCTTCACCAGGTGGGAGGTCCGCGCCACCGGTTCATAGAAGTACCGGAAGGCGCGAAGGTCAGGCTCCCGCCCGGTCGCTGTCTCGAAGAGACAAATGAAGAGGCCCATCCGGACAAGCGCGTTCGGGGTGAGGTGGTTGAGAGCCACCCCATACTACTTGAGAAACTCCCGGAGCATGGGATGCACCGGGAGCCGGAGCCCCGCCTCGAGGAAGGCCTCGAAGGCCACGATCTCTCCAGGCCTGGGGCGGGGGGCTCCGTCCTTCTTCACGGGGACTCGGATATCCCCGGCCGCAATGATGCCCCTTTCGGCCAAGGACTCGGCGTCCTCAGCCGTGAACTCGGACGCCCAGAGGAAATCCGAGGGGATTTCCTCCGGGGGCACCTCCGTGGTCTTCGCCCGAGCCTTGGGTGCCATGAGGTTAGTTTTCTTTTTGGCTAACTTTGCAGGAGGCTACTACCGGAAAATGCTACCGAAAGCTACCGGAACAAGCTACCGGGAGAGCAAAAATCGTTGGGGCTGAGAATTTGGAATGAGCTTCCGGGCCCCCCAAGGCCCTATTTATAGGGGCGGGCCGTGGTCTAGATGCACGCCACGTGGCACCCGCGGATCAATATGGACCGTAGAAGTTCAAACCGTGCGCAGGAAACGAAGGGACGGGCGCGTGAATCGAGGCGCCGGTTCGAACCGCGCGCGCATTTATGGCGAAACGGCGAGGCTTTAAGTGTGGGGCACGGAAGCCGAAGCGTTGCGGCTCCGGTAACCTGGCCCGGAGATCTTCCCGGTGACCTGGACCATACCCACCGGGGACTCGAGCATCGTCCCCGGCGGGCATGGGGGGCTGCTGTCGGGGGAAATCTCCGCGGGACTAAGTCCAGGTAAGTTGTGTCACGGTTGCCCGGGGACGTGGCCTCCGGTGCCTCCCCGGGCGCCGCCTTTTGGCTCCCGGGACGTGGCCTCCGGTGCCCTCCCGGGCGCCGCCTTTTGCCCGGGGACTTATCCTCCGGGGCCTCCCCAGGCTCCGCCTTTTGGCTCCCGGGAGGTGGCCTCCGGTGCCCTCCCAGGCGCCGCCTTTTGCCCGGGGACATGGCCTCCGGGGCCTCCCCGGGCGCCGCCTTTTGGCTCCCGGGACGTGGCCTCCGGAGCCCTCCTGGGCGCCGCCTTTTGCCCGGGGACTTGGCCTCCGGGGCCTCCCCGGGCGCCGCCTTTTGGCTCCCGGGACTTGGCCTCCGGGACCTCCCCGGGCGCCGCCTTTTCGCTCCCGGGACGTGGCCTCCGGTGCCCTCCCGGGCGCCGCCTTTTGCCCGGGGACTTGGCCCCCGGGGCCTCCCCGGGCGCCGCCTGTGGGACCCTCATTTGAGGATTCCAATGGCAATCGCCCAGGTGGATTGCACTCAGAAAAGGCACATTGCAGCTCACAACAACAAGATGCATTATATAAAAATGCGAGTAATTAAAAACAAGTGCTGATCACAAGGACCAACATTACAATAACTCAGCGCCGAAATGACGCATTTAATTGTTAATACAAATTAAGGAGTTTTCGACACAAAGGTCGGCACAAAATAAAACAGCTACGATAAACAAAAGGACTTCATCAGTCTTCTTTCTCTGCAGCAGCGGTATTGCATGGGCCTTCTCCACATCGAACTCCACCTTGGTACATAACCCTTTAACCAGATGGGTCTTCAGTTTCTTCTTCTTGTTCCACATTGGGTTCAAGACCGTAAGATTCAGGGTCGACGAATCCTTCCTCTAAATTTGTTTGTAAAAGCAAGGGTGAGCACATTGTCCACATGGTGCTCAACAAGTCCCAAGTAACAATGCATATATATAGATGATGGGGAATTTCTCAAGAAATAGCTCTTTGGCTTTGTATATACATATATAATAGATTTTCACATACAGCTTTGAAGAAGGGTCTTTATTTTCGAAAGCGAGGCTTTTGAAATCCTACCTAGATTTTCAGAAAATGTTGTGTGTGGCGGTCTTTCATGAGTCACCACTTTACTCAGATTTTGTGAAAAACTTCCAAAAGCTACTTGTGCTGCATCAACGTGAATAGAATTCACAGCGCGCAGACTCCATGACCTGGGAGCTCAGAGTATCTGATACTTTTTAAACTTTGCAAAGGTGTACCACCTTAATCCACGAATCATTCGGCTTTCAAGTCGGATCAGCTTCATGCGACTTTTACGCATGTGACAAGGCCGAGATGACACAACAATTTACAGTCCTAGTATTAACTATTTCCCTGCCCGGTAAATAGACAGTTAAGTCTCAAGTACTGTTGTGGGTCCTCCCCACTGCCTTACTTCCTAGCCTGGGTCTATGTTCTCGCAAGACACATAGCCTCTCATGATTACAGTCGCGCACGACTTAATCTGGCTTAGGGCGTCTTCCTTCTTTCCACCTTTTCCTCTCATGATTTTTCTGAACTCACATCACTCATGGCCTTCTGCGGCCCACCAGTTCTCGCAAGAAACTGGACCGACAACCATTGCAGGGAAAAGCTAACACTAAAGAAAGCTACTAAGTTGCGCCCGTCCCATAAACAGGCAGGTGGTTGGTACGTTTTTCATGCCGCATAGAAGCACAACACAAGGTTCTAGTCCTTATGAATCTCTAGTGAGGAGTCTTTCACATTCCCAGTGCGCACACAGCACCATCCAATCAAACCATCCTCACTATCGATTCCAATCATATTTTCTTTCACAAAAGGGTCTTGAACATGCTTTTCTCATATGTGACCATTCAACATTTATCATATAATCTTTAAGCATAGCATAGCCTAAGCATGATAATCTAGGGTAACAAGGGTGCAGGGATATTCAATGTCAAAAGGGGCTTTACAATCATTTAGGTCATATCTAGTCATCGTTATTGAAACATAATTCTTATTTGAATCTAAGGCATGCATATATTTGAAAACGGTTAACATACTTCATTCCAAAATAATAGGTGAGACATGATCAAGGGTTTGAGACTTGCCTTGCAGTGACGGGTCTAGCTGCTCAAATGCATCTTCGGGGATCTCCTCTGCTCCTTCAACGTCTGGTTCCACGACGGGTACAAACAACACATACATACCATATAAGCATACAAGCACTAGAAAATAATACGTGAATACATCATGCATGCAGGGGAATTGGTTTAGACAAGGTCACTTGACATTGGTCGAAGAGATGGGTTCAAAGGGCTTGAATGTCGAAGGGCTGACATTCGGCTCATGGCTTGACATTGCCCTAAATCGGTTCTAGGTTTGTTTTCTGGAGATGTGATAGTAGGGAATGTTGTAGAACATGGCTCAAAAGGCTTAGTGGACAAAGTGGCATTTCAATTGCTCAAAAGAAACAAGTCTAAATCATCCAATGCCACAGGTGGACATGCACTGACATAGTGTTAGACATGGCCAGAAACTAGGTCATTGCATAACTTTTGACTCAGAACTCCAATTGATGCACAACTTTGTCTGGGGTTTAGGCATTGATAACAGCTACAAAACTCTCAACAGGCTCAAGGGCATAAAGTGGCCGGAGGGTGGCCAAATCCGGTGAGCAAACACGGTGGCCTGGACATGAGCTGAGCCACTGGACAGCAACCTTGGCATGGCTATAACTTTTGATTCAGGTCGATTCAGAGGTCGGGCTAGTAGACAAAATTGCTCAGGGTGTTGAGATCTATCTATGTGACAAGGTGGGCGAGGCTAGACCGGCGCTGGAGAAGACAACCTCCAGATTGGGCGTTTCTGTTTCAAAGGGTTTGAGCTCGACTCCTTGCTCAGGGAGTGAGAGGGTGAGGTGAGGGATCTATTTGCGGGGTTAAATCGGCCGGAGAGTGGCCGGAGAAGCTTGGCGACGAGGACCAGCTCACTGGTGGCGCGCAAACCTCGGAAAGGCCATGATCTCTGCTCAAATTTGAAATCTAAGCTTGCAGGCTTGCTCAATTGGGTGCACTGGTCAATTCCTATCACTGGCACGAAGGTTAATTCGGGCTAAATCGTTAGGCATTGCGGGAACAAGGGTTTTTCAGTTTTCTGGTGATTGCCGGCGTTGAGGTGCGCCGGGGACCAATTAATGGCTACGGTACGAAGAGAGAGGTGTAGGGACTTACTGGTGGCGTTGGTTTGGAGGAAGAAGCTTCGGGCGAAGCTGGCGCCGTGAGCTCCAGAAACGACTCGCCGGAGAAGATGAGCTTCGCGGCGGCGCTGAGGGCTCGGTTGCTCTCTGGTGCTAAGGCTAAAGCAAATAAGCTGTGGGGTGGTGCGAGGTACTGCTGGGCAAGGGAGGGGCCTTATATAGCCGCGGGTGAGGCTCTCGGGAGCAGCAGCAATCGCCGGGGAGATCTTCTTCTGACGCCGGGACGGTCATCGATGCACTTCGGGACGCGGCGGGGCTCTGCCAGAGACGGTGAATCGCGGAAACAGGATTTGGTCAGGGGGTGGTGGCCATGATCTTCGGGATGGCGGCCAAGTGGCATGAAGCTCCTGGCAGCAGCAGCAGCAGCACGCGCGCGCGAGGAAGAAGATGGCACGGTGGGGTTTGAGCGCTCCACGGGGGCGGTACAGCTGCGCACGGTTGGGGGCTACCTGGCCATGAGGTGGCAGCGCGAGGGGCTTCGCCGGCGGTTGTGGGACCCTCATTTGAGGATTCCAGTGGCAATCGCCCAGGTGGATTGCACTCAGAAAAGGCACATTACAGCTCACAACAACAAGATGCATTATATAAAAATGCGAGTAATTAAAAACAAGTGCTGATCACAAGGACCAACATTACAATAACTTAGCGCCGAAATGACGCATTTAATTGTTAATACAAATTAAGGAGTTTTCGACACGAGGGTCGGCACAAAATAAAACAGCAACGATAAACAAAAGGACTCCTTCAGTCTTCTTTCTCTGCAGCGGCGGTATTGCATGGGCCTTCTCCACATCGAACTCCACCTTGGTGCATAACCCTTTAACCAGATGGGTCCTCAGTTTCTTCTTCTTGTTCCACATTGGGTTCAAGACCATAAGATTCAGGGTCGGCGAATCCTTCCTCTAAATTTGTTTGTAAAAGCAAGGGTGAGCACATTGTCCACATGGTGCTCAACAAGTCCCAAGTAACAATGCATGTATATATAGATGAGGGGGAAATTTCTCAAAGAACAGCTCTTTGGCTCTGTATATAAACATATAATAGATTTTCACATGCAGCTTTAAAGAAAGGTCTTTATTTCCGAAAGCGGGGCTTTTGAAATCCTAAGCTAGATTTTCAGAAATGTTGTGTGTGGCGGTCTTTCATGAGTCACCACTTTACTCAGATTTTGTGAAAAACTTCCAAAAGCTACTTGTGCTGCATCGACGTGAATAGAATTCACAGCGCGCAGACTCCATGACCTGGGAGCTCAGAGTATCCGATACTTTTTAAACTTTGCAAAGGTGTACCACCTTAATCCACCAATCATTCGGCTTTCAAGTCGGATCAGCTTCATGCGACTTTTACGCATGTGACAAGGCCGAGATGACACAACAATTTACAGTCCTAGTATTAACTATTTCCCTGCCCGGTAAATAGACAGTTAAGTCTCAAGTACCGTTGTGGGTCCTCCCCACTGCCTTACTTCCTAGCCTGGGCCTATGCTCTCGCAAGACACATAGCCTCTCTTGATTACAGTCGCGCACGACTTAATCTGGCTTAGGGCGTCTTCCTTCTTTCCACCTTTTCCTCTCATGATTTTTCTGAACACACATCACTCGTGGCCTTCTGCGGCCCACCAGTTCTCGCAAGAAACTGGACCGACAACCATTGCAGGGAAAAGCTAACACTAAAGAAAGCTACTAAGTTGCGCCCGTCCCATAAACAGGCAGGTGGTTGGTACGTTTTTCATGCCGCATAGAAGCACAACACAAGGTTCTAGTCCTTATGAATCTTTAGTGAGGAGTCTTTCACATTCCCAGTGCGCACACAGCACCATCCAATCAAACCATCCTCACTATCGATTCCAATCACATTTTCTTTCACAAAAAGGGGTTTTGAACATGCTTTTCTCATATGTGACCATTCAACATTTGTCATATAATCTTTAAGCATAGCATAGCCTAAGCATGATAATCTAGGGTAACAAGGGTGCAGGGATATTCAATATCAAAGGGGGCTTTACAATCATTTAGGTCATATCTAGTCATTTTATTGAAACATAATTCTTATTTGAATCTAAGGCATGCATATATTTGAAAACGGTTAACATACTTCATTCCAAAATAATAGGTGAGACATGATCAAGGGTTTGAGACTTGCCTTGCAGTGACGGGTCTAGCTGCTCAAATGAATCTTCAGGGATCTCCTCTGCTCCTTCAACGTCTGGTTTCACGACGGGTACAAACAACACATACACACTATATAAGCACACAAGCACTAGAAAATAATGCGTAAATACATCATGCATGCAGGGGAATTGGTTTAGACAAGGTCACTTGACATTGGTTGAAGAGATGGGTTCAGAGGGCTTGAATGTCGAAGGGCTGACATTCGGCTCATGGCTTGACATTGCCCTAAATCGGTTCTAGGTTTGTTTTCTGGAGATGTGATAGTAGGGAAAGTTGTAGAACATGGCTCAAAAGGCTTAGTGGACAAAGTGGCATTTCAATTGCTCAAAAGAAACAAGTCTAAATCATCCAATGCCACAGGTGGACATGCACTGACATAGTGTTTGACATGGCCAGAAACTAGGGCATTGCATAACTTTTGACTCAGAGCTCCAATTGATGCACAACTTTGTCTAGGGTTTAGGCATTGATATCAGCTACAAAACTCTCAACAGGCTCAAGGGCTGAAAGTGGCCGGAGGGTGGCCAAATCCGGTGAGCAAACACGGTGGCCTGGACATGAACTGAGCCACTGGACAGCAACCTTGGCATGGCTATAACTTTTGATTCAGGTCGATTTAGGGGTCGGGCTAGTAGACAAAATTGCTCAGGGGGTTGAGATCTATCTAAATGACAAGGTCTCATCGGCTGGTTTGGCCGGAAAATGAACTCCGGTGATCGGGGCCGAAGACGAAGGCACCGATTTGGGGGTTTTCGTTCCAGGGCGTTTGAACTCAATTCAACGCTCGGGAAGCATCTAGGGGCAGTCACAAGGCTATTGGTGAACTCAATTTTGCCAGAGATCGGCTGGAGAAGCACAGCGGCGTGCTCCGGCGAACTACCGAGGCTCGAACGTGGAAATCCGGCGCTCGGGGCAAAATTGGCGAATCCAAGCTTGCAGGTTTGTTCCTCCTAGCTCACTGATCAATATCCCTTACAGGCACGAGGATCAATTTGGCTTGAATCGCTCGGCATTGCGGGAACAGGGGATTTCGGTTTTCCGGTGATTGCCGGCGTTGAGGTGCGCCGGGGACCAATTGATGGCCATGAAACGTACAGGGGGATGAAAGGAGCTTACTGGTGGCGTTGGTTTGGAGGGGGAAGCTTCGGGCGAGGCTGGCGCCGTAAGCTTCAACAGTTGCTCGCCGGGGAAGATGAACTTCGCGGCGGCGCTGAGGGCTCGGTTGCTCTCTGGTGCTAAGACTAAGGCAAGGAAGCTGTGGGGTGGTGTGAGGCAATGCTGGGCAAGGGAGGGGGTTTATATAGCCGCGGGTGGGGCTCTCGGGAGCAGCAGCAATCGCCGGGGATATCTTCTTCTGACGCCGGGACGGTCATCGATGCATTTCGGGACGCGGCGGGGCTCTGCCAGAGGCGGTGAATCGCGGGATATCAGGATTCGGTCAGGGTTGTGGCGATGATCTACGGGATGGTGGCCAAGTGGCGTAAAGCTCCTGGCAGTAGCAGCAGCAGCAGCACGCGCGCGCGGGGAAGAAGGTGGCACGGTGGGGCTTGAGCGCTCCACGGTGGCGGTACAGCTGCGCACGGCTAGTGGCTACGTGGCCGTGAGGTGGCAGCGCGAGGGGCTTCGCCGGCGACGAGTTCAACGATGCGGCAAAGTGGCAGGGCGCTGGTCGAACGAGCACTGGTCGCGGTCGTGGACGTGGTCTCCTGGTCGTGGTCGAAGAAAAGGCCAGGGGCTTATTTGCAAGGTTTTGGACTGAAACGCGAAGGTTTTGGCTCGGGAATTTGGGCCTAATTGCAATTCTGAAGATCTGAAGGGCTGATTTGAATTTTGATTTTGCAGATGAGTGTTACTAAATGTCTTGGACTCATCTAGCAGGAAAAATGATGAAATCCGATAACACCTGGTGGTTTTGACAAAATTCGAAAACAGGGTAATTAGGGTAATTAGGGTTTGAACTTTTGTCGAGGCTGAAACTAGGGTTCTGGTCGAGATTCTGGGATTCTTCCAGAAGGGAAAAATGTTCAGAAAAATGAAAGAAAGGTTATCACTTGATCAGATTTGGATTTTGAGGTGATCTGGGACTTTTAGCCTTTTTGGGTTTTCTGAAACTTCTGAAAAGGACTAAATTGAAACGCTTTTGGACTGAAATGTGAAAACGATCTGGTCAAAGAAGTTTAGCAGCCAACTTTTTAGGTTAAGGTAGTGGCATACCCAAGATCAAGATAGGGTTAAAATATCAGGGTTTCCAAGGAAGTTATGCTGATTCGCAAGCAGAAAAGATAATCAAAAACTGGGGTGTTACAGCGGTGAGTTCAACGGCGCGGCAAATGGCGGTTGCTGGTTGAAAACTTCACAGCGACCTGGTTGCGAACTTTGGACCTATTTGCAACGATTTGGACTGATCTGTGAAGGTTTTGGCTCGGGGATTTGGGCCTATTTGCAATTCTGAAGATCTGAAGGGCTGATTTAAATTCTGATTTTGCAGATGAGTCCTACTAAATGTCTTGGACTCATCTAGCAGGAAAAATGATGAAATCCGATAAGATCTGGTGGTTTTGACAAAATTCAAAAACAGGGTAATTAGGGTAATTAGGGTTTGAAACTTTCGTCGAGGCTGAAACTAGGGTTTTGGTCGAGATTCTGGAATCCTTCCAGAAGGGAAAAATGTTCAGAAAAATGAAAGAAAGGTTATCACTTGATCAGATCTGGATTTTGAGGTGATCTGGGACTTTTAGCCTTTTTGGGTTTTCTGAAACTTCTGAAAAGGACTAAATTGAAACACTTTTGGACTGAAATGTGAAAACGATCTGGTCAATGAAGTTTAGCAGCCAACTTTTTAGGTTAAGGTAGTGGCATACCTAAGATCAAGATAGGGTTAAAATATCAGGGTTTCCAAAGAAGGTATGCTGATTCGCAAGCAAAAAAGATAGCCAAAAACTGGGGTGTTACACCGCCTTTTGGCTCCCGGGACTTGGCCTCCGGGACCTCCCCGGGCGCCGCCTTTTGGCTCCCGGGACGTGGCCTCCGGTGCCCTCCCGGGCGCCGCCTTTTGCCCGGGGACTTATCCTCCGGGGCCTCCCCGGGCGCCGCCTTTTGGCTCCCGGGAGGTGGCCTCCGGTGCCCTCCCGGGCGCCGCCTTTTGCCCGGGGACGTGGCCTCCGGGGCCTCCCCGGGCGCCGCCTTTTGGCTCCCGGGACGTGGCCTCCGGTGCCCTCCCGGGCGCCGCCTTTTGCCCGGGGATTTGGCCTCCGGGGCCTCCCCGGGCGCCGCCTTTTGGCTCCCAGGACGTAGCCTCCGGTGCCGTCCCGAGCGCCGCCTTTGACCTGGGGACATGGCCTCCGGCGCCGTCCCGGGCCTCATCACCCTCCTGAAGGTAAAGTCTCGAACTGTTTGTCACGTGCAGGTCACGCGAGGGGCGCCTCGGGAACTAGCGACCACCTGTCAAGCATCCAAGGCGTTTGACCGGGAGAAGGACGGTCCTGCCCTTCAATCCGACGGTGGCTTCCGGGGTAGTTTAGGTTTTTTGCTGCTCTTTTGGGGCTATAAATAGCCCTTGTACCCCTCTGTTGTAAAGGATCGGTTCATTTTTTGGAATAGCTACTCACAGAGGTGCTCCGGAAGCCTCTCCCCCGGAGAGAGCCTCCCCAGCCGACTCCGGTCGGGAGCGCGTCGACAGGACTAGGGCCCCCACCAGGACCCGAACCTGTATAAACCCGTGTGTCATTCTTTGTGCTTGTCCGGCGAGGGAGGACCGGTCATCCGGTCAACCCGCGCCGCGTAATTTTCGCTTGGATCACTCTCAAAACCTGCCGAGGTATTCGCAATACCACGACAAAATCACAAAGTGGAAAGTCTAGGAAGTCCTTCTTCTCCTGGAGCCTGAAGTAAACACACCCAGGAGCAGCGGTGCCCTTGAAGCTCGCCAGGAAATAGTACTAGCGGAAAAGAGCCACGCTGAGTTCATGGTCTCATATTATACTTGCAAGTATTATGGTCGTGGAGACATTTGCCAACGATCATACCATGTCGCAGAGACAAAACAAGTACCAGTACATGGTCACAGTCTATACGTGACCATAGTATTAAAGACTTATACTATAATCTAGGGATCATATAACTAAGTCACCATTCACAATAATCGTTCCTTGTTCCTTATGATTATTCTTGAAATAATCATAAACCCTTGACAAGATAATTGTCGAAAAAGATAAAGATAGGTATGTAGTTTATATAACCGCATGTTGTAAATCTGACAAATAGTAACCAACCACAACATATAGCAACCGCTATGCAGCAGTTATAGACGATCGCTAGGTGTCTCTCCAATGAAGCAACTGACGTCCCTTCGACAAGTATAAAGGGACCTTTTGGGGAAGAGTTCAAGAAAATGAAACAAGGCAATAGAGAACTAGACAATACATTCTCTTTGTAATCCTTTACATTCATAGTCAAAAACCAACAGGAGTAGGATTATTACTCAAGATTTGAGGACCCGAACCTGTATAAATCTCTGTGTCATTTGATCCATACTTACAGTGATTTCTCTTGTGATTGTCTGGATTGTCTCCCTACTAAACAAACTAATTTCGTGTAAGTTCCACTAGGAACCCTGGTTCCAATCGCCAACAACACATATAGTGTTTTGTTCGAAGGAGGCTAGAATCTCCCAAATGACTTCACACGAAAAGTCGAAACCAGAACCCCTACAAGCGTGTCCCAAATCACATTACTAAGTAGGCATCGAACATCATCTTCTATTCCTAGAGATCTAATGGCATAAATATCCAAAAATCGAGTAGGGCACAAAGGTCTCTTTTTTAAGTGCATGAAACGAGCAAGATGATCAGGGTTTGTAAAGTAAATGTGTGGAAAATTAGGATCAGATAAAGTTTGAGTAGACATACCTCGTTTGCACTTCATAACCTTCTTGATGTTGTGTCGATGAGTTGTCATTGTTGTGGAAAACTTCAGATCTGTGGGGTGTCGAGGGGCGAGGAGCCGAATCCGTAGTTGGATCAAAGTTTGAATGGTTGGATTTGGAGTTCTAAGGTTAGGTATGTGGAGGTTTTCGCAGAGCTTTGGGCTAAATAATGGAGGCGTGGCTGTTTGAAGAAGGTGGGTGGTCTTATATAGGGTGGTAGGTGAGAGTTGTAAAGGTTTGGGAAAAGAAAAAGGACACTTTTGGTCGAAAAACAGGGGGAATCCGAGCCTAGCACAACCATGGGCACGGGGCGTGCTCTGGGTCATGCTCAGTTTGTGTTTTACTCGTATTCAACTAGTTGGTCGCACCGATAGATGCACGACCATGAGCATGGGGTGTGCTCGACCAGGGCATGCAACGTGCCACTGGTTGTGGTCGTTTCGGTCGAAAAAGGAAAGTTTTATTTTTTTGAAAAAATTGTCAACCCGAGCCTAGCACTGTGCATGCCTATGGTCATGGTCGTCTCAGGAGGTTTTGAAAACATTTATTTTTTGAAAAAAATCAACCCGAACCCGGCACTGGATGTGCCTAGATCAGGTATTTTCAAAAAATTAAAAACAAATTTTGAAAAAATCGACCCAAGTCCAGCACTGGTCATGCCCGGCTCGGGTAAAAAGAAAAATATGAGTTTTCTGAAAAATTTACCAAACCGAGCCTAGCACTGGTCTTGCTTGTGGTCGTGGTCGGTTCGGCCTGTTTGAAAATTTTTTTATTTTTTGTTTTTTTTGAAAGAGTTAGCGCTATTCTCTGAAAAACAAGTTTTTGGTGGTCAAACGGTGTCGGAATTTAGTGTTTTTCACGCCGTTGTGTTCATAAAAGAGAGAACTACATGTTAGTATATTGGGTTGCCTCCCGACTAGCGCTGGTTTAATGTCCCACTTGACGGAACGTCCTCGGCCATTCAAAAATATATAGAATTGAAAGAATTGACCGAGTTCAACTTACTTACCTGGTCTCCTGCATTATATAACTTGATACGGTGCATATTTACCTTAAATGTGGTGCCGTCTTGTGCTTGAATCTCTATGGCACCATATGGGAAGACCTTTTCTATCGCGTATGGCCCAGTCCATCGCGATTTCAATTTTCCTGGGAACAGTTTGAATCGTGTATTGAATAATAGACTCAAATCACCTAGTTTGAACTCACGGTTGAGGATCATTTTGTCGTGCCACTTCTTCGTGTTGTCTTTGTAAATCAAGGCACTTTCGTAGGAGTTGTTCCAAAGCTCTTCTAGTTAATGTAATTCAAGGATTCTCCTTCTCCCCGTGATGGTTATTTGTGTATACCTTTTAGTGGTCGAACACGACCATTAAGAGAGAAACAAATAGGCATCCTTCCTAGGGTTGCAAGACATTTCAGGAAGAGATAATAAGGAAGTCTAAGGCATTCTAGACTTCATTTGACCCTTACAGATGCCTACCCTATAAGTACAATCACTAATTCTTATGATCATAACACTAACCTTCTGATCAAAAGGATTTCATTACCTACAACCACTATGGTCGTAGAGATGAGGTCATAGCCAGTACACGACCAAACGTGTAATTTACCTTGTTGGTGAACCAAAAACTGAAGTCATCCTCTAGATAAAGGACTAGTCGAGAATATATCTACCGACCACAGACTAAAGGTCCAATAGTTAGATGGTTATGCACATTTGACCAAACCAGATGGTTATGTGTATTCAACCATACTGATCAATTATGACCATTTGACCATATCTAACGGTCATGCTCATTCAACCACGACCTTTGGATATTGTGAGCCTTTATTTACCCAAAAATATCATAACTTCCAGGTGAGGTAACCGTCAAGAGGATAATTGCACAGATAATATACATGTAACCACACATAATTGCAAATCAATGACCAGCATACGTACTACGCCTGGTGACCCTTCAATTTCGTAACCAACGACATTCAACAAGCTATAAAAAGAGGAGGCCGAGGACAGAGAAGGGGGATCGAGAGGGGGAAAGAGAAAGAGATCGAGAGATTAATAGAACCAATACGACCTGATCTGATCAGGGTATTGGACGATGGAGTCTCATATTTCTTAGGGAATAGGAGATTAGTTTTTAGCTAATTCGAGAACATCTGTTCTTCTTTGTAATCCTTTGCACTCTTAGTGAAACCACAACAGGAGTAGGGCTATTACTCAACCTTGAGGGCTTGAACCTGTATATCCTGTGTCTCCGGTGCATCTACGTTTACGATTCTTCCTCTGGTGTCTGTAAGAAGTGTTTACCCCTATGAACTTTTGATCTTGTGTAAGTTCAGCTTGGAACCTTGTTCCAATCATCAACAGCTGGCGCCCACTGTGGGGCTCCATCAAAGCATTCTTCTTCATCATCTGAGGTAATTGTATCTATAGCTCATCATGGAATGTCTACATGATTCCGAGAACAATTTTGATCTCGAGGATTGCATTGACATTGACATGGATGACGATACTCTTCTTATAGAAGAAGATGATATTACCTCATAACCTCTTACTGAGGAAAATCTTTCACAGGACCTGGTTATCGACCAAGAATTGGAGCAAGAAATTCATTCATCCTTAGTGAGTATTCCCACAACCAAAGGTGAATATGTGCAACAACCCATCACCTTGACAGATAAAGGTGTTGAAGATCCTGATGTTTCAACATCAAAAATGAAAAGGTCAAATGATCATCAAGCATGAATCTGGAAGATTCTACTCCAGATAGCCTCTATCCTCTTTACGACTTTGAGCATGATTCCGAAGAAGAGGACATATTTTCCCTATCAGAGGTCGTAGCGGCCCGAGAAGTTGATGGACTTTCAGAGGAAATTCTTGAGCAACGTATTGCCAGGGAGGAGGCAAATCGTAGAAGACAAGAGAATGAAGCTCGTGAACAACAAGAGGCTGAGGTTCGCAAAATTATAGAGGAAACTCTACGTCTTGCACAATCTCACCAAGATACCGCCACTCATGACTTTGGTCCAGGAACATCTCACCGACGACATCATGATGGTCGTAAGCATGAACAGACGCCACTCTCAGCCCCAGAGTATTCCTTGATAGCTGACGCGATGCTCGTAGAACTCCGTTGGCTCCCCAAAGGAGTACTCAAGGTCGCATTCGTGTGATCGCAGAAGCACTCTGCAACCCTTCTGCTGGTTTCGCCAATGCTGATTGGGTAACATTCGCAAGAGTTCTTGTAGAAAACCTTGATGGAGTTGCATCGGATGTAACTCCTACTGCATCAATGCGCTCAATGACCTATTCCTAGGAAGGGAGTAGTGCTCATCATAGCCAAAGGAGGCATGCTCATGCTCGATCAACACCAAGCCATGATGGCTAGGATAAGATACAGAAAATAAAATCACTCCCGTGGTCGTGTTCGTGGTCCGGTACGTTCATGTTTGGGGCCACAACAAGAATTCCCTCATGCCACTTCTTTCCATGGCCATGCTAGTGGTCGTGACGATCAACAGCCACGTACTTCTTATGTAGGCTGCAAAGATTTTTCGCCCGAGCTATGAGCAGTGGTCTGGGTGAACAAGTTCAAACCTGGCATGATCAAATGGTTTGATGGAACCCAAAATGCATCTAAATTACTCCAGATCTATGTCACTGCCATCCAGGCAGCAAGAGGAGATGAACGGGTAATGTCAAATTATCTACCCACGATTCTCGAAGGTCTAGCCCGGACATGGCTGTTCAATCAGCCGGAAGGATCGATTTACAATTGGGAAATGTTGCACGATGCTAGCCTCAACAATTTCCAAAATTGTTACGAGAAGCCCGGCAAGGAAGATGATCTTCGTCGTCTTCGCTAGACTTTGATTGAAACCTTCCAGCAATTCATCAAGAGATTTGTGGGAAGAGGTGGGTCTCTAGTGTAGTGGTTAAGTCACTAGGTGGCAACCTAGAGGTCTTTAGTTTGACTCCCCACCTCTACAATTTATTCCTGTAGGGCCGAATCGGTGGTACCCTATAGTCTCTCTCAAAAAGAGATTTGTGGGAGTAAGGAATACTATTCCCAACATCTCTAACAGTTCAGTTATCAGAGCCTTCAAGCATGGCGTTCGGTACCGAAGACTGATCGATATTCCGACGCAACTGAAACTATCAAATGGAATAGAATGGTGGATAAGGGTGATTTACCCCCTCAACCTGGTCTTAACATAGACAAGAAAGATAGTTTTAGCAAGAAGTCTGGGCTATCTATGAGTGGGAAGAATAAAAAATTGAAGAAAGATGGAATTGATCAACTCCGAGAAGTCTTCAACTTGGAAAACTAACCACAAAACAAAGGTAATAAAATTCCATTTAAGAATAATCAATCTTCTTTTGGTGGACGTTCTGGCGACTATGCAGGAAAGCAAAATATCTCATAGGGAAACAAGAAGTGGTGTACATTACATCAAGTTTTAGGACACGACCTCCAAAATTGCCGCACCTGGTTAAAGCACTTAGGAAGGATAACTTTCCATTATCTTTCATTGATCAAATGTTGAAAAGATTGGCCAAACATGCATGTTTTTGTTTCCTGACGGGTAATCGGGTTCTTTCAAATCCCAATTCATCTCAATGATCAACTAGAGAGATCCTATGCATGCAAATTTCGAGGCTAATCCCTTTGATGTCATCAATTGAATTACCGAGAGCATTGCGATGCACATGAAGTAAAGAAATCAATTTTTCTAGTTGCGAATTGGTCAAGTTTACATTAACAATGGGAGGTTGCATCTCATCATTATCCAAGAACACATATTTCAGCGAGGAAGGAAGAGTTTAATTGTAGGTTTACTGTGAGGACCATGAAGATGGTCAGCTAGTTGGAGGCCATGAAGCTGGCTAGGAGTCATGATGCTGATAGGGCCGAAACCTAAATTTACGCGCTGGATTTTTTTTTGTTTTGGAAAGATTATTGTCAGACTGTGCAGTATCTGTCAAGGGTTCCTTGCACCCACCTCTCAGCCTGAGCAGGTGCCACTGCTCGCCTCTGTATTTATTTTGTCATCATCCAGCAGTTAGAAATCAGTCCATTTTTGGGTGGGGACAGTTTCGAGCCTCAGGAGGCCTAAAACAAAATAAAAAGAAAAAGATTTTCTTTTAGAAACCCAGCCCAAAGCCAGGCCTTGGGCCCAAAGGCCCAATTAGCCCTCAATTATGTATTTTAGCCCCTGGAACTTTTCCTTTTACTCCACATTGTAAATCTTGCACAAAACCCCGTAGAGTTCCCTAATTTTCGCAAATCAGTCCAACTCACACCAATCTAGCACAGAGCACTGCCACCTATTCATTGGAACAGTGAACCCAGCCACCTCAGCTCAGGGTAAGTCTGTTGCATGCTTTGTGCATCAGATAAATCAACCCTGCAACATACAATTGCACATACACAGCAGCACAATTCACACACAGACATATAGTAGAAGTTAAGGTAAAGCAGAGAGTTTGCAGATATGAGGGGAGAGTAGTAAGCTGGAGCAAGAATTCAGCAATTTTCTCATCCTCTGTTCTTTTGGGTTCATAGGATCAGCCACAAGAGCAACACAGGAGCAAGCAAAGGAGATTCAATACCAACAGCAAGGTGAATTAAACCCTAATTCCAAATTTCAGCATTTCATTTAGTGCTCTGTTAAGAAATTGTGTAGAAGCCAGTAAAAACCATGCATACCATTCCTAAATTTCCACCAGGAACCATTCCTAAATTTCCGAAAATAACATTAACATGATTACGAGGTACCTGGTAAGACATCTCTTTGTCTCCGTCGGCCTCTCTTAGCCCACAAGCTTGTTCCTTGTTTGGTAAGGTTGGCATAGGTCCTATCCCTTAGTATAAGTCATCTAGCTGTTCAACCAACTCCTGCAGTTCTTGAGGTCGTGGCCTGTGGAGTTGTGAAGTGGACACCACTTCTTGCCTTCCTACGGGTTAGTCGATTTCTCTGGCTGGTCGGCACTACGTCCACCAAAAGCAGTATTATTCTTAAATGATGGCTTGTTACCTTTGGTCGATGGAGGCTTCTCTGCGATCGCGACCTCTCGGTATTGTCCAGATTGACTCCTTTTTGACTTCTTCGACCTGCCGCCTGATGAAGATTCCGGCTTCTTACTTGAATCTTCCTTTTTAATGTCCTTGAGACCTGGTTGAGGCAGTAGATTGCCTTTATCCATCATCCGATTCCATTCAACAGCCTCGGCTGCATCGAAATATCGATTAGCCATATCAAAGAGATTGGCTACTGATCGAGGAGGATGGATGAGCAAGTCTTCGGTGAATCTCTGATACCGAACGGCAAGTTTAAATGTCCTGATAATAGAACTATCAGATATGTTCAGGATGGTATTTCTCACTCCGACAATTCTTTTAACAAACTGACGAAGGGTTTCGGTCGAAGTTTGCCGTAGTCGATGGAGGTCGTCCTCTTTGCCCGGCTTCTGATAACAATTTTGGAAATTGCTGAGGATGGCATCACACAACATTTTCCAATTATAGATCGAACCCTCAGGTTGATTGAACAACTAGGTTCTCGCCGGTCCTTCGAGGACTGTAGGTAGATAGTTGGCCATGACCCTGTCATCGCCGCCTGCTGTCTGGATGGCAGTAATGTAGATTTGGAGGAACTCGAATGGATTTTTAGTTCCATCAAATCTCTCTATAGTCCCTAGTTTAAATTTGTCTGGCCAAACGACCGCACGAAGGCCGGGCGAGAAAGCTTTACAACCAACATAAGGGCCATAAATTGACCTGCAGCTTTCGACCTGATCATGGGCGACCTCACGCAATGGAGAGGCCACCCGTGGTCCTAGGCGAGAGTGGATAGGGACGCGTTCCCTATTCGGAGGATCCTCTACTCGTCTAGCTTTATCGAGCCAAGACGGGATTGGTGGTGGACAATTACGTCTACCAAAACCAGAGTGAGAATACTCTCGATTATGAAAACATGTCATCGACTGGGAAGGGGCCGTTGGGGTTGCTTCAGATGCGACCTCGTCCAACCTCTCCGCCAGGATTCTGGCGAAAGCCGGCTTCTGCGCATCTGTGACCGTAGGAGGAAAATTACGCAAGACCTCCGCGATGGATCGGAGCTGGCCATGCGTACTTTTCCTTGGGGCACCAGGTGTTATCGTCTCTTCATCCGCCGGGAAACGCTCGGGGGGTAAAGACGGTGTCTGGTAGCGTCTGTGACCACGTGATCGCCGGGAAGAACTAGGAGCAGCATCGTAACGAGCCTGCGCATTTTGAAGAGCCTCTAGGGCTGTTCTGCGAAGTTCGTTGTCTTGTTGCTCGCGATCTTGATCTTCCTTCTGCTTGCGTTCCTGCTCTTCCCTAGCAGCCCGTTGATCGGGAGTGTCTTCCGATAAGGCAGCGAACTGTCTAGGGAGTGAGGTCGCCGATGGAGAAAACATCTCCGTTTGTTCCGAGTCAGACTCGAAATCAAAGAGACGATGGAGGTTGTCAGGGTCAAATTTCCCCAGACAGATTTCCTAGTCCTCATCGTTCTGACCCTCAGTAGGGTCGTACGATGGACTAGATTTGACCTTTAACGCATTAAGGACCTGAGTAGGCTCCGATTCTGCGTTGGTTGCCTCCTGGTCGATAGAGATGACCTGAGTGGTCGAATCGACCTCCAGGACATCTTCGCCTTCGGTTTCCTCCATCGGAACAGGATCACTAGGTGAAGGCATCTGGATGTGGGCATAATCCTCGAGATCGAAGTCGTTCTCAGAATCATATGCTCCAGCCATGATTCAGCGAACCTCCGGATGGAAATTAGGACGTCTTGAGAAAGGCCCCACGGTGGGCGTCAGCTGTCGACGATTCGGACTCGGAGTCCATAGTCGAATTTATGCAAAATTTGTAAGTTGTGAGACCTTTCAAGGTGTCCCTCCGGGAAGGGATGATGAACCAAAGTTAACTGAAGCACAGAGAGGTTTAGACAGGTTCGGGCCCTCGATGATGCGAATAATAGCCCTATGTCCTGTTGAGATTTACTATGTGTGGGAAAAAGAGTTACAAGACTATGGAAAGGATCTTCACAAGCGAAGATCTTTCCTGTGTGTTTATACAAGACAATGCTAAGAAGACTTATGAAAGCTAACTAACTTAATCTAATGTCTTCTGATTTTATCTTGATTTCTTCCCCGTTCCGTTTGATGCATTGGCTTACCCTTTTACACTAGTCGAAAGGGCGCCAAAGCACAATGGCTTCGAACAGTTACTCGGGTGCAGTTTTGATAACTACACTTAACCTGCATGCAAGTTTAACATGTGCAATTAAAGAATAACTACACGTATTAACCTCTTGACAGTTGTCTCTACACGTGGAGGAATCTTCGGGATACTCGGGATATACCTGTTCTAAGGTCTAAGCAACCCCGCGTTTCCTGGTCGAGGGTGTTCTGACCGCGCACTATCTGCAGCCTTTTATCCGCGTATCATATACGAGCTTCTGACCGCGCACTATTTGCGGCCTGATCACGTAGAACCTGCGACCACGTGTCCGCGCTTCCCAGGACAACTTGAGATTATATCAACAGACAGTTGCCTGGCTCGAATCTATCTTGAACCAGACATGCATTTATTCTGAACTAGCTCGGGTAATAATCCTCGTCAAGTTCAATGCACTATAAAACGTTTGAAATACAAGCCACTTCTCTAGTTCGTGATGCGGACATTTGATCAACAAGTCCTTGTACCATTCCCATGCATCGTAAAGTGATTCATCTACCTGTTGTGTAAAATATGCAATCTGGTTGTGAATATGAATAGTTTTAGCAAGAGGGAAAAACTTACCAAGAAAAGCTCGTGAGAGTTCATCCCAAGTAGTGATCTGACACAGGAGGAAGGGTGTATAGCCATGCCCACACCTTCTCGTGAAGCGAGAAAGGAAAGAGCCTCAAACGAAGTGCATCCTGTGTTACCCATGAATCTTGAAAGTATCACAATGCTCACTACTACAGAAATGCTTTTCACTATCAGTTTAAAATCTACTATACTATCGGTTCTCTTACCGATAGTGATCGGCACGATAGAAGAAACGTAGCACACTTCTATCGGTTGAAAATCGTTAGTAAAACAACTACATTCCTAACGTTCACTAATCGCTAACGACTATTTCTTCTTTCTGCTCGGATCTAAACCGATAGTATTGTGTAGGTTTTTTCTATCGGTTAGGTACTCAACACAGTTAGTATTGGAAACTTTATTCTATCGGTTGTAGTATATGAACCGATAGAACTGGAATATTTATTCTATCGGTTGTAGTACATAACCGATAGTACTGTGTAGTTTTTCCTATCGGTTATGTACTCGACACGGTTAGTACTGGAATCTTTCACAAATACAGCAATACAGAGATACATTGGATCATTCACAAATACACCAATATTCACATATTGAATTTGTTCACAAATACACTAATACAGTAATATACACATGCATTGGACAGATTGAATTTATTCACATATTGATCGAGTTTATTCACTAATACACCAATGAATCTATTCACATATTGAGTTTATTCACAAACACAGCAATCAACACATTCAATATATATTACACAAGTCAGTTACAATCGATTGTTGATATCCACTTCTTCCATGACATATTGAGCCCAAATTGTTCGCAGCTCCTTCAATTGAGGCAACTCATATTGGTCTTTCAACATGGCGCTCTGCATATATGCGTGTATGAAGTTAGGAACATACGTCACATCCAATTAATGTTCGACTTTGAGTCAGGAAAAATGGTTACCTTAGGGAATTGGGCAAAGTTTCTCCTAATCAGGTCATACATAAATCTCATGACATAGAAGCCACATTCCCACGATTGTGGCTACTGATGGCACTGGGATAATTGCATATGCAAAGACATAAACCCACATTAACTCGAAGGAACTAATTAAGCTTAAATTAAAAGACTCATCATGAGTACTTCCATCTGTATTAATTACCTCATATTCTTTCCAAGAAATTGTTGTGCCTTTTGACGCTTCATGCCTCCCTCCAGCACTAACATAATTTTTGAAAGCTCTATATTTAATTTAGCATTGCCGGTTAATATGTTATCATTAAGTAGCTAGTTAGAGAAAAATTTGAGCAATAGTTGATTCTTTTCGCAAATGAAATATGAACTCTGCAAAATTCAGACTTTTCAATGTACTATCGGTTGACAATAACAAACCGATATGACATACTCTATTTCCTATTGGTTTGACAATTAAAACCGATAGTAATTAGCTATGTTAGTCTTAATTCAGATTATGGTCTTTACTATCGGTCCTAAATAAGAAACCGATAGTGGACTACACTGTACGACAAATTGCTAGTGATTTTCATCAAGTCTGTAATTCTCATAGCTATGAAGTTTGTAGTTCACGAATTTTCATCTAGTTTTCTATTTGTAATCCATTGAACCACATATGAACTATTGCATATAAATTTAAGAAATTGATGCGAGAGGTTTGGTCAAGAACACTTACAGTCGTTCATGGAGTGGCCGGAGGCGGTGGCGCGATGCAGTGGCCAGAGGCGGTGGAGAACCCAATTACGATCGGCAATGATGGCGCAGAGGAGCGAAAAAGCGAACGTCGGGGAGGCTAGGGTTTTCCGTGCGCGAGTATTTGGAATGTGATCAGTTGCACTGGAGGGAAAATCGTGCGAGGTTAACCTAATATATGAATCTTTACTATCGGTTCGTAACCACCAAACCGATAGTAAATACAATGTAAGTTAGGGTTTGGAGTGTTGGCATTGTTCACTATCAGTTTATTATTACTAACCGATAGTAAATTAAGAACAGGTCTCATAACACAATATAAATCACTATCGGTTATGAACAATAAACCGATAGTAGAGTTTAATTTCATATCGGTTTGGAAATTGAAATCGATAGTACAATACAATGTTATTGACCCTAAAGGATTTCCCTGAGAACAATTACAGATGATCTCAGTACATCATTTTGCATTGTATTTCACTATCGGTTTTATGATTATTAACCGATAGTAAATTAATCCACTGTACAAGAGCAAACCAAAATGTAGAACAGGGTCTCATAACACAAAATGAAATACTATCGGTTATGAACAATAAACCAATAGTAGAGATTAATTTCATATCGGTATGGAAATTGAAACCGATAGTAGAATACAGTGTTATTGACCCTAAAGGATTTTCCTAAGAATAATTACAGATGGGTCTCAGTACATCATTTTGCACTTGTAAAGACACCTGAAACCCCATGCAAATGACTTCCAATAATTTTGAAATAAATTAACAGTAAAGACCAATCATGGAATAAAAATTTGCAGTTTTCATATTGATTTGTGAAAAGAATCAATTATTGCTCAAATCAAGTACTCCAATTGAAATGAAAATTTGCATAAATGATTCTCAATGCATCACGTATGTTTTCCCAAAGAATGTCTGAAAAATGATTTGAAGAATTCTTCGATTAAAGATCCAAGTAATATACATCACTTACATATTGCAAATTAGTCAAGAATGGTTGTCCACCCATAATCCTTCTTCGGGGTCGTCTCGCAAGTAACTTGTTTCGTCAATATCTTCGATAGGGACAGATTGAAGAATTCCATCTAAAAATAGAGGTAGTTCGTCGAACTGATCATACTCTTCTTCATCCACAACATCTTCGACCCCAACAATACGTCTCTTACTGTGAAGGACAACGTGCAACTTTGGTTGGCCGGGTCAACAATGTAGAACACCTGTGTGGCTTGCTCAGCAAGTATAAATGGATCATCTTGGTGTGCGACTCTACTGAGATCGACGAGACTAAACCCATAATTGTCGACTTTAACACCTCGAAGGATTTCGACCCATTAGCATCGAAACAGAGGAATCTTAAGTAATACATAATCGAGCTCCCATATTTCCTCAATAACACCGTAATATGAGTCAAGTGCCCTTACTGCCCTGGCATCCTCCGAAATAGCAAGTAGTGTCACTCCACTACATTGCATAGTACTCTTCTCGTCCTGAGTTCTTGTGTAAAATGAATAGCCGTTGATGTCATACCCCTGCCAAGTCCCTACAGTAAATCTAGGCCCTCTGGCCAACCATGTAACAACTTCATCTACGTCGCCCTCAGAAGCTTACAGGACTCTATTTTCGATCCAACCAGCAAACTTCCTGTTATGTTCTCTGGTGGCCCAAATCTCTGGCTTCGAAGGATTCTGTTTCCGTAACATTTCCTTGTGCTCGTGTATGTATGGCTCCACCCCTGTCATGTGCTGTAAGACCCAAAAATAGGCCTTTGCATACAGATCATTAGAGGGGACGACTGCTTTAAATCCAATCGTTCCAATGCCCTGAAGCTTGCCCTCATGCTGGGACGTAGGAATGCCAATTGGGTCAACCCCGGCCATATAGTTGGTGCAAAATTCGATCACCTCCTCGGCGGCATAACCTTCAATGATACTACCCTCAGGCCGATGTCGATTCCTTACATATCCCTTCAAGATACCTATAAATCTCTCAAATGGATACATGTAGCGCAGGAACACGGGTCCACAAAACATAATTTCTCTGACAAGGTGAACAATTAGATGGACCATAACATCAAAAAAAGATGGAGGGAAATACATCTCCAGCTGACAAAGAGTTGTAGTCACATCGCGTTGCAAATCGTCCAGTCCATTCAGATCAATTACCTGCAAGGACACAGTTGCAGCAAATATTCAGATCCAAAAAATCTGACAAGTTCCACGAATGGACCTAATTAACTTGCTAGGAGTACACGCTTATGTACGTTGCCAGATATTGTGGTGAAGAAATAACATAGCTTTGTAATTGTCTCTCTGACTTTGACTGGGAGAATGCCTCTAATAGCAATGGGAAGCATTTGTGACATCAGTACATGACAATCATGGGACTTCATACCAACCAGTTTCAAGTCTTTCATGGACACAAGTTTTTTCAAGTTCGCAGAATACCCGCATGGAACTTTGACACCATGTAGGCACTGACAGAGTTCTGTTTTTCTCTTTTTGACAAAGTATAGCAGGCCGGGGGAGGTATGTCTGCTTTCCCTTCTCCAACGGTGCAAGCTCAGTCCTTATGCCCATGTCGAGCATGTCACGGCGAACATTGATGCCATCTTTCGTCTTTCCTGGAATGTTCAACAATAAACCAATCAAACTGTCACAAATATTTTTCTCTATGTGCATGACATCAATGCAATGTCGAACTTGTAAGTGCTCCTAATATGGCAGATCCCAAAGAATTGATCTCTTCTTCCAAACATTTGTTCCTGGAGGTTTAGAACATTTACCGAACTCAACTTTGATGTCCTTCACGCGCAAATAAAGCTCCTTACCAGTCACAAACACTGGGGCTGATCCTTTCTCAGGCTTCCCATTGAATGACTTCCTCTTCTTACGGTAGGCGTGATGCATCGGAAGGAATCTGCGGTGACCCATGTACACTATTTTTCTGCAGTTCGATTACCACATGCTTTTAGTTTCATCCAGGCAAATAGGACAAGCCTTGCCTCCTTTAGTACTATACCCCGACAAATTTCCGTAGGCCGGGAAATCATTCATGGTGCAAAATATCATGACCCGCAACATGAAATTCTCTCGCTTATGTGCATCCCACACCCGCACCCCTTCGCTCCACAATTCATGTAAGCCCTCAACTAATGGTGATAGAAACACGTCAATATCATTCCGGGGTTGTCTGGGTCCTGAAATTAGTAACGACATCATGATACACTTGCGCTTCATACATAACCAAGGAGGAAGATTGTAGATGCATAAAAGAACCGGCCAAGTGCTATGTTGACTGCTCATATTTCCGTGTGGATTCATACCATCCGTACTCAACACAAACCTTATATTCCTCACTTCGCCGCCAAACTCACCGAATGTTCTGTTAATGTTTCTCCATTGAATAGAATCAGCTGGATGTCTTAGTTTTCCGTCTTGTTTCCGACCTTCAACATGCCAATGCAAGTACTTCGCATCTTTTGGATTTGCAAATAGCCGTTTCAATGTAGGAATCACAGGCAAATACCACACAGTTTTGGCCGGAGGCCCTTTCTTTACCTCATCACATCCATTGTGATCAATTCTTTCCCCATGCTTATACCGCGATGCACCGCATCTTGGACAAATATGCAAATCCTCGTACTCGTTACGGTACAGAACACAATCATTTGGGCATGCATGTATTCTTTCGATTTCCATTCCCAACGGACACAATAGTTTTTTGGCCTGGTAAACCGATCTTGGCAACTCATTTCCCTCTGGAAGCATGTCCACTAACAGCTCCAATAGCGCCGTGAAACTCTTATCGCTCCAACTGTTGCTTGCCTTCAAGTTATATAATCTCAACATAGAAGACAACTTTGTAAATTTTGCACATCCGGGGAACAAAGGCCTCTCAGAATCAACAATTAATTTCTCAAATTTAGCTAAATCGTTTTTGCTGTAATCTTCTTCTACATCACGTAACATTTCATCTAAATTGTTGTCATCTACATGGACTTCGGAATGAACATTACCAATGTTCTGATCATGATCATCATTACTGTAATCCACTTCCGGGTGCTGCTGAGTGGTAGCGGTGCTCGTTTCCTCAAGATCTTCACCATGCCATATCCAACGAGTATAGCGTGCGTTAAAATCACGACGAATCAAATGACTCCTAATCTGATCAGAGTTGCCGAACCTTTTTAAGTTCATACAATCTATACAAGGACAATGCATATCTTTCTCTCCCTTCTTCGCCTTTTCTTGCTCAGCAAATTTAATAAACCCATTCACACCCTCCAAATACTCAACAGTAGTACGTTTTATTCCATACATCCAATATTCTCGGTCCATCTACAATTATTTCACAAAATTGACAAATTGAAATAAATAATTAATGACTCAGGGCATGCATGCATGAAACATCATCAATTAGCTAGGCCATATGTGTGTACAACTGCTTAATTACATTAAATGGATATGTATGAAACCCTAAGTGACTGGATGCATTAATTGGAAGAGCCAGCTAGCTAGCTGCTTAACTTCAGCAAGCTATAGCTAGCTAGCCAACCTAGCCTTCTAGCTAGTTTGGAGCTACATGTATCTAGTTTAATGAATTGCAAGTAGAGAGAGAGAGGGAGAGTGTGAAAGAGTGATCGAGAGAGAGAGAGAGAGGTGATGAGAAGATGACAATACCGAGGGGGATCGAATTATCAACCTCTCAGCTAGCTTCTCCAGATCACTCTATCTTGGAGCGTGGATGCACGTACGGTAGAAATGAATCGAGGATGCAGACGCAAAGCAGGGGTCAATATAAGTTGTACAATTTTACTATCAGTTCAAAAAAACACAACCGATAGTAAACTAAGGTCCCCACTATCATAACCATTAGTTTATATGACATCATTTTACTATCGGTTTTTTCATATAACCGATAGTAAAAATTACTCTATTATATCGGTTTGTACAGTAGTAACCGATAGTAAAAAGTCCGTAATTTCACTATCAGTTACGAAAGAAAAACCGATAGTACTATTTCATCTATTATATCGGTTGGTACAGTACGAACCGATAGTATAAAGTCCGTAATTTCACTATCAGTTACGAAAGAAAAATCGATAGTACTATTTCATCTATTATATCGGTTGGTACAGTATGAACCGATAGTATAAAGTCCATAATTTCACTATCAGTTACAAAAGAAAAACCGATAGTACTATTTCATCTATTATATCGGTTGGTACAGTAATGAGCGATAGTAAAAAATGTTTGCATTTCACTAACGGTGTACCAGTATATAACCGATAGTGAAAAGCCTCTTCTCCGCCGCTGTCGTCCTATTCTATCGGATTTTTCCCAGATTGCTTATAACCGTTAGAAGATATGGGTTAGTGGATTGCATTTCTGTAGTAGTGGCTCAAGAAACATGTGCAAATGTAATGATGGGTCTTCAGCGGGAAGACCACAGAACTGGTTTTGTTGAACCAAATTCAAAAGTGTAGGTTTTATTTCAAAATTATTTGATTCAATCGGTGGTCTAAGAATACCTGATTGCAACCCCATGCTAAGCGGGATTGCATAATCCTTGAGTCTCTTTTGGTTCTCCATTGATTGTTGTTCTTTGATGTCTTCAAAAGTTTGTGAATTTTCCTCCAATCTTACCTGCCTTGCCTCATACCGAAGTCGGTACGCGGTTTTGACAGGTTTGTCCGAGGTATCCAAATTTGCACTACTTCCTGAAAGGTTAGTGGTGCAAAGAAAAGGAGAAAAAGAAAAAGAAAATAGAAGCAATATTGAGAAGTGAGGCTGACTTATATAAGTGAAAATTAATCTAAAAAGATGAATTATCATTGTTCCCTGGCAATGGCACCAAAAACTTGATCGCGGCCAAAAGGGGTGTTGATGAGGACATCCTTCGCATCAGCGATCAACTAGAAGAACTCTGCTCTCGATCAGAAGAACTCTATGCTCGACCAGAAAGGCTCGAGGTCATAACATCGCTCAAGGTCGCAGCCCAGGGTCAAAAGCACATGGTCGCAGCCTAGGGACCATACAGCCTACCAACCAAGCGACGATCGGATGTTTGATCAGAGAATTTGACCAAGCACCAATTCATCATTTATGTTCAAATTGGTTATATGAGCACTTTTTTGGAAAGGAATTCTAAAGAGCTTTCGAACGCATCAAAAATCATCAAAATCTAACATCGTATGCAACCAGTAGACCCGAAAGAATGACAAGTGCACGAGAGGAAAGAGTCCAGTCCGGATCCGTGAGAAATAGTTCCGGATTCCTTTTATCTCTTATAGTATGTTAGGATTTTATTCTGTTTTGAATTAGATTAAGATTTGAATTCTAGTTTAAACCTTCTATCTATGTAAACACCACCCTCTATAAAAGAGAGGCATGGTCATAGTTTTAGGACAATCACGAATTGAATACACAAATATTTTGAGAGAAGTTTTTGCTCTTGTTCGAGGGTTGTGCTCATAAGCCACCGCCTAGAATTGGGAGTTATTTTCTTTACCATTGTTCTTGAAATTTCTTTGTTGATTACAGGAATAGTGTGTCCACTTTTGCATGGTCAAGTAGACAACGATCAAAGTGTGTGGTTGTTGTATTGACAATGGTTGGCGCCATTGGTTCGTCAGGTTACACGAATCAACGAGTTATCAACGATCCTACGTTGTGAATATCGGGCACTCCGTATCAGGCATGATTGTGTAATAACCGCAAGTGAATGGTTGAATGTTGAGCACTTGAGGGTCAAATTCCATGAGGAATAAGCGTATACGCCTTTCTAGCCTAACGGATCACTGATTAAGTCTAAACAGGTTGTGGGTGTGTTTTTTACATTAAATATACGAATAAAACCATAAATCTAGGGTTTGAAAGCAGTAAAGAGCAAGTATGAATTCTAGAGTTTGTAAGAAGGAATGAAATTCTAGGGTTTCGGGAGTTCCATAACCATCCAGCACAAGTGAATGGTTGAAAATCTAGTGTTTTGGCAATAATGATCAGAAGATCGCTTCCACTGTTACATTTGGCGAGAGCCTCTCTCCTGTTTAGGATCCCGCGTCAACGCGCTAAGGACTCAAGAACTCCCCTAAATTCTTGCTAAGACTCAACTATTACGTCTATTGCTAAAACCAAAATTTAGGGTTTAGAAGAAGAAAACATCAAGAAATAACTCCAAAACTTGAGATCAAGACCGAGGAAGAATCTCGCCTTCCGGATTAGGTCATCCCTAACCCTAGAAGGGATTTACTTGCAAAAATACATAAGAATCCAGAAATGGTAATAACAATTAAATAAAAACTTACTTGATTTCTTCAAAATTGAAGTTGTCATTCTTGCCGGCTTACAAAATCAAGAGAAATAGAGAAGGGGGCTCTTTTAAGAAAACTAGACTAAAAACTACTACTAAGCACTAAAGGCTAGCATGTAAAACTGACCAGTCATGGTCAAACCCAACCAAAACCGTCCAAATTCGACCAGTCTCGGTCAAAACTGATTAAAACCGACCAAATTCGACTAGTAAAAGCCAAAGAAATCGAGTCGAACACGACTAGGACACGTGGTGTGTTCGTGGCCAAACACGTGTCGTGACTAAAACCGAGTTGAACACGACCAGAATATGTGGTGCGTTCATTGCCAAACACGTGTCGTGACCGAAACCGATTCGAACACGACCAGTGACACGTGGCACAATCCAGGAAAAACACGTGTCGCTAACAAACGGCCAAGCCGTTGTCGTGGTCGATTAGGACTCTTTTCGACCACGTGCTCATGTTCGATTGGGACACTTTTTTGCCCAGCCGTGTATGGATGAGGTTGTTTCTCACCAAAACGTGTTCGACAAGTCTTTTGTCTGAAGAATATTCGACAGGGCCCTTCTTGCTGTCCAGTTTGGTTTCTTGGTCGTATTGGGCTCAAATGTGGTTGAAATCCTCTCAAATTTATTAGGTTTGATCCCTGAAACATGGTGAACACAACTGTGAAAGCAATTTGTAAAAATAATGAAAAATTACGCATAAAATGCAGCATCAAAGGAGTTTTAAGCATGATTTTCCACGTTTTCAATACTAAACCTAGGATAGAAATGCTACCAATTTAACACTTATTAGCTATATTTAAGATATCTGAGTACCCCTAGCATATTCATACCTTCTCTTGTTTCTTTTGCTTGCTTCTTGGGAATTTATTTTGTAAAACTGACTCACTCCCCCCTCTCGGCTCGCTATCCTGGCTTTCAAAGCTGTTTTCTCAGGCTCCTAGTTGATGGACATGACCAAAGCAGGAGAAGAATTCCCCTCAACACAAGGCTCGAGAAGGGTAGCTTCATCTATGATATCGATGTAGTCAACGAGATCGAAGTCGTTCTCGGAGTCGTATGCACAAGGCGTAGGATCTATAAATACGGGAAACCTTGGAAAAGACAAGAAATGTCCTGTCGGATCGCCACGGTCGGCGCCAGCTATCAACGATTGGGAGAATATTCCAAGCCAAACTTACACGAATTTAATTTGTTTAGTAGGGGATAATTTCTATCAATCTCCAAAGGAATCAACATAAATATAGAACAAGACACACTTTGTTTATACAGGTTCGGACCCTCGTAGTCTGAGTAATAACCCAACTCCTGTTGGATTCTCACTCTCAGAATAATGGATTACAAGTTATATATTTTTGTATCCAATCTCTCTTTTTCTCCTTTTTTTTAACTCTCAGCCCTTTTTATAGTTTGCCAAAGGATGTCGGTTGCTTCACCAAAGGGTCACTTGGCGGTTTCCAGCAGTTGTGATCCGATTGAGACCTAGCCTTGGTTTTCACACTAGGCTCACCCAGATACTATTATACGGAATAACGGGATCTTACTCGGAAGTATCGAAACACAGCTCAAAGTAATTGCATGACTCTTTATTTCAAAGAGGGCTCTACCCGTCGAACGTTAGACACACTTGCCTACGTCAAAGGAGATATAAGCTGCATATATGATCCAAGGCTGTCATAATATTCAATGATTTAAACTAGACCTATTATAAGGTATTTATAGTCCAATCGTATGAGTACGTATCAGACTCAGTAACCTAAACGTATTATACTCATATAACTAACTAACCCTAAACAGATAAGCTTAGTTATATCTATACGGATCGAATTACAATTCTGAACAGAGAACGAATTCTTTTTCAAGGTCACGAACCAAACCATGGTGGCTATACCTTTCCGAACTCGGTTATGGTCGAGAAGCCGTATGCCACTCGACCTGAAGATCCTGCCGGATCATGACTCCCTTGTTGACATGGAGCCAACCCCTGTTGCGACCTCTCGATCAAACTGGAGATGCGAAAATTGTGCTTGTCCATCTTCTCTGGTGTACCACTTTGCCGCACGTACTCGTTGACCTTTCCGACCGATTCGAAAAGTCTCCTTTGTGCCACTGTGGATGGTAGTCACCTTCTTCTCTAGAATCACATCTTCACATAGAGATTCGTCTCGTTGATAGACCAAGTCTTCAACAGATGGTACTATAGTATCTGGCTCATCATATAGCATTGAAGGCTCAAAAAGTTTGAGGTGCTCAACATTAACAACTGAGTAAATATCCATATATGGAGGTAACTCGAGCTAACAAGCATTATTACCCACTTTCCGCAAAATCCAAAAAGGACCATAACGAATGGGTTTGAGTTTCTTACCTTCACCTTTAAGTCTCTCCTTACTCAGATGTAACCATACCATATCACCTTCTTCGAATTGAGCATCAACTCGGTGCCGATCATGTCGCGCCTTGTACTTGAGTTGAGCTCGCAGTAAGTTTTGTTCAACCTCACAATGGAGCCATTGAATACCTTCCAAGAAATTTGTGCTCAATCCTGATCAGATGCTTCCTTGCTGTTCTGTGCTGAGGTAGGAATCAGAAACTCCATGTCGAATGGACTTTGCGGTAAAAATCCCAAACAAACCTCAAATGGCGACTTTCCAGTTGAATAATGTATTGCACAATTAAAAAGAAAGAGGAAGAGAAGACAAACGCGAAGATTTATCCTGAGGTATCGGAGACTCGCCTGGTCTCCACTACTCCTCGTTGAAGCACTCAAATGAATGAGTCTTGCTTCAATATCCACGAAGGATATTTCTCACTAATGGTTGCTCCTTGTCCACTCTGAAAAGGCGAGCACCGATGCTTTTTACAATCATGCCGAGTCTCTCCGACAACCTCCGAAATGGAGAGATCAACGGCCACGCCACCAAACCGTCTAGGTGAGGGCGTTCACCAAGAGTAATAAGTTGCAAGGTCTTTTCTAAACCTCCAACAAGCATCAAGAATACTCTAAGTATGCAAATGATGCGAACAAAAACACTCGGTGGATCACAAAGCTCAAGACTTGATCAAAAGATCAAGATTTTAGCTCTAAAACAAATAATGAAATGTGTATGAGAGAATGAGGCTGCTTGGTTTTAAGAAACAATAGCTCAAAGCCTCTATTTATAGCCCCAAAAGAACAAAGGATGACCCAAAGGATCTTACTCAGAAGTATCGAAACCCAAAGGATGATCGAAAACACAGCTCAAAGAAATTACACAACTCTTTATTTCAAAGAGGGCTTTACACGTCGAACGTTAGGTCGCACTCGCCTATGTCGAGGGAACTATGTGTCTAAGACTTCAATCTAAACTTGATGATTTAAACTAGACCTATTACAAGGTATTTATAGTCCAATCATATGAATACGTATCAGACTCAAGAACCTAAAACGTATTAGACTCATATAACTAACTAACCCTAAACAGATAAGCTTAGTTATATCTATTCGGATCGGATTACAATTCCGAACAGAGAACAAATTCCTTTTCAAGGTCGCGAACCAAACCATGGTCGTGAAACCTTTCCGAACACGGTTAAGGTCGCGAAGCCGTATGCGACTCGACCTGAAGATCCTCTCAGATCACTTTTCAGGGCATCCATAGCATATGGTGTCCTTGAAGTTTGCTTGTTTTGACCCCTTTGGTCTTGTGTTGATGTTGACTCCTTTCTTGTGCAACCTGCGAAGAAGCTTTTGAGTATTCTTTACCATAAGAGCTAGATCCTCATCGGAGGAGCCCCCACTAGAGTCATCTTTGGAGCTAGCTTTAAAGACCAACATCTTATTTTTTGTCTCCAATGGTTCGGCCGCTTCCTTCTTCTCCTTTCAATGCATCTCATGGGTGATGAGGTTCCCATAGAGATCAGTAGGTGTGGTGGTCGACAGGTCGGAGTTGGTGAGTATCGTCACTAGAGTGTCGAAACTCTCCGGAAGAGCCGTGAGCATTTTTCTCACGATTTCGATGTTAGTAAAAACAACTCCTAGCCCTTTGAGTTCATTCACAATGTTGTTCAACCGAGTGAACATGGAACCCACGGACTCAGTTGATGACATGGTGAATGTCTCGTATCGTTGCCTTACTATGAGCAACTTTGCCTCTTTGACTTTTGTGGTACCCTCGTATATTTCCTTAAGGGTGGTCCAAACCTTGTGAGCGGTGGTGAGGTTGCTCACGCGGTTGAACTTATTCAATGAGAAACTGACAAAGAGAGTATTTTTGGCACATGCATTAAGGTGAAGTTTTTTCCTATCGTCATCGGAATGACTTGCCGGATCAACCGGAGGAGAAAACTCGTGTTTGACTATATCCCAAACATCAACCCCCATAGCCTCTAGAAATACTGACATGCGCACTTTCCAATAGGGATAGTTAGTCCCATCAAAGATAGGCGCATGCCCAGTATGACTGAGATGAAAACTCTCATTTGATGTCATCCTCTCTCTAGGCAGTGAAGCCTACTCAAAGAGAGACCACGCTCTGAAACCACGTGTAGGATCGAGGATGCCGACTAGACGGGGGGTGAATAGGAGGCTTTAAAACTTTTCAAATGAACAACTTTTACAAAGAGAAAGAACCAAAACAATTGAATAATATATTTCACAATTAAAAGGGAAGAGGAAGAGCAGACAAATTCGAAGATTTATCTCGAGGTATCAGAGACTCACCCGGTCTCGACTACTCCACGTTGAAGCACTCAAATGAATGAGTCTTGCTTCAATATCCATGAAGGACATTTCTCACTAATGGTTGCTCCTTGTCCACTCCAGAAAGGTGAGCACTGATGCCTTTTACAATCACATCGAGTCTCTCCGACATCCTCTGAAATGGAGAGATCAACGGCCACGCCACCAAACCGTCTAGGTGAGGGCCTTCACCAAGAGTAATAAGTTGTAAGGTCTTTTCTAGACCTCCAACAAGCACCGAGAATACTCTAAGTATGCAAATGATGCGAACGAAAACACTCGGTGGATCACAAAGCTCAAGACTTGATCAAAAGATCAAGATTTTAGCTCTAAAACAAATACTCAAATGTGTATGAGAGAATGAGGTTGCTTGGTGTTAAAAAACAATAGCTCATGGCCTCTATTTATAGCCCCAAAAGAACAAACTAGCCATTGTGCTCAAACAGAAAAGAAACAGCACATGCTGACAGTCAGCATAGACCACGAGCAGTTAAAAGCAAATCTCAGAGAAAACTCAGCTAGCCGTTGTGGTCGTAAATGGAAACAAAACAGCACATACTGACAGTCAGCAACACATGCTGGCAGTTAGCATCTACCTCAACAGCTCGACAAAAATCATGGATAAAACTTAGCTAGCCGTTTATGGTTGTATATGGAAAGAAATCACTCATGCTGACAGTCAACATCACATGCTGACAGTCAGTAACGACCACAAAACATCCAATAAATCAAAACTCAGAAAGCAAACAACTTGTGGTCGAAACTCATGTTGACAGTCAGTAACTCATGCTGACAGTCAGCGTAAGTCAAAAAGTATCAACTCAAAAAGACATGCTCTCTGGACAAATGGCAGTAAAAAAGCTGACATTTCATGCTAACAGTCAGTGCTGACTATCAGCATGATAAAAACAGTCATAACTCTTGATCCGAGGTCCGATTGAAGTGTTTTATAGCTTGTTCGAAATATAACTTAAAGGGATATAATTTTGTCAATAGGATAAAGACCGAGGTCAGCCTAGATTTTTCTGGAAAAAGCAAAACATTTCTGCTGCCAACAAAATCGGAAAAACCAAACTATTTAAAAACCGATTCGACCGAGATGAATGTATGCAATGACCTGAGAGTTTCTCGGTTTATGTTGGAAATGTAGAGAGAACTTGCAATCCCTCTTAATAGTATAGTTAAACTGTCAGCACTATGTCAGTGCATGCTAGCCAATGGCATTGGCCTTGCTTACCCACTTCTAGTTGTGCAATTTGAGAACCACTTTGTCCACTGAATTTGTAGAGTTGTGATCTACACTTTCTTCTATTGCCACACCTTAAGATAAGCTCTCTAGCTTTCCTTGAAGCTATGTTAGAGCCTTGATCCGAATGTCAATCAGCTGACATTCGCTGTTTTTGAACAAACCAGCCGCGGACTTGATGTCCTTATTGCAACCTTGAAACCCTAAGAGCATCTAACACCCATCCTTAGCCAAACTCCTTGAAACCCTAGAATCTCGACTCAGTTCAGCTTGCAATCCCAATTATCTCCAGTATCGTTCAGTTATTCTGTTAAGCATATCTGCATATATATCATAAATCATTTTAACATAGTTAGTAATTATTGTATGCTTGTTTGTCGCCGAGCAGATCCAAAAACTAAGTTCAAGGACTTCGTTGTTGACTCGACATCGACTGCTGTTTCTTACGACGCGGAAGGCAAGTCATATTCTTGGACATGTTGAACCTATATTTTAAGAGTTGCTGTAAAATAACCTTGAATATAAATAATATCGCATGTGAAAGATTGAGAATGGTTGAATTATGAATTGGCAGTACTGCTGGATGTCTGTGAAATGTGAGATGATCAAATAGTGAGCCATGAACTAATCTATATTTATGTATTTATATATATTCATGAAATAAAACCCCTAGCCATGACCAGAATTTTTGTATGGATGGCTGTAGCACTGGAGGTGCTTAACTGCAAAGGATAGCAAGCACGGAAGTTGCATGGTTGTGGATGGTCTGGTCACTAGCATATAAGGACTAGAACCTTGTGTTGTGCGTCTAGTGGCATGAACAACGTGCTAACCGCAAGCCTGGTATGGGACAGGCCTGAACAAGTACTAATGTGGATCGCACATGAAACCCCAGCATGAGATGCACTGTCATGCACGATTTACACGGAGTACGGCTCCCACACATATCACTGAAAGTGATCTTGCACGCTGACCCAGTAATGGGAATATGCAAAGGGGTGGAGGTTTGGGTACAACCTGCCACAACTGTGGTTCACGAGAGATCCACAGGGTCAGGGGTGAATTGTGAGTGAAACATAACAAAAGTTCTTGTTATCTCCACCTTGCCACTCACAGTATGAAGTGAGCCAGGGGTCCAATCAGTTTGATAGGAAGGGCTTGAAAGTGGAATATCTTGCGGGTAAATTGGTATCTCTCTGCAGAGTTAAAAATGTATTCGAATACTTCGTGCTCCTGAGTTATAGGACTCTGCTGCGGTGGATTAAATCCACGTGGTGTGACACAAGTATGTTTTCTAAATAAAACTTGTTAAGGCAAGATTACCCAAATGACATGTGTTGTCATGATAAGGGGTGCTGCCGTGGGCTGTCGTGTGTCGACGTGTCGCGATAGTACTATAATTTAGTGAACATGAATAGTGATGCTATGTTATGAAAAGTGCTACCATGAGATGAGATGAGATATGAAAGAAAAGATTATTTTACAAACATCCGCACGTCTTGACTAGCATAGGTTCATAACATCACTACTATATGTATCTACTCTTACCTATGACTTGCTGAGTACATAAGTGCTCACCCTTGCAACCTACAAATCAGTAGATGGAGCGTCCATGATCAAGAAGAAGGCGTGGAGAACTTCTTGGACCCAGATGAAGGAGAGCCAGTTCCGCCAGAATCCTGATGTGTGTTGTTCTACCGTCAACTTCTCACTGTGGGAGGGTCACCTATCTTCTGCTGTGTAGTTGTTATTATGCTAGACCATGTATGCCGCGAAGGCATTGTAATCTCTATATGTAATATTAAGGCCAGCAGGCCACACTGCTTAAATATTTTGTAAGTTTTTCTGCTGCAATGTGAATATACTCCTGTGCTTGACTTATCTTGGGAAGTCAAAGGTATACATATATGGGACTAGCTGCAGCGAGCTAGGTCTCCACGGGAGTAGTCGTAGTCCCAGTGTCGGGGCACGACATAAACTAAAAACAATTCCTATAATCGGTCAGACTCCAAACACCGAGACTGGTACAAGATAAAAACTCATTTTACCTTAGGTCCTTTGCATCTTCAATCTTGTGACTTCCGTTTTGGCGACCTTGCACTTGCGACCTTGACTCCCAACCTTGAACTGCGACCACAGCCAACATTGCGACCTTGCGCTTGTGACTTTGGACTCGTGACCTGCAGATCTTTTTGGATTACTTGCAAACTTTATAGAAATCGCTCTGCATAGAAATAGCTCAAAGACAAGGTTAGTCCAAAACACTTAATGTCATCAATAATCAAAATCAACCTAAAAGGGCCTAGATGCAACATGTATTTCTGAAATACCTGAGGATCGGATAGCGATATGCCGATGACCATTGCTTGTTTCCGGAACTCCGTAGTATAGTCTTGGACAGTCTGGTCGCACCATTGGTACAATCTGTGCTAACGTTCCTATCTCTCCTCAAGGTAACCCATCGGATAGAATTCTTGTTGTAGGAGTCACTTGAATTGACCCCACACAAGGTCATCAGCTTCACCACTGGTGACAAGGGCCTTCCACCAAGTCTTGGCATGGTCCTTCATCTTCAAAGGTGCGAACTTCACCTTTTGAGCGCTACTGAACCCTTTCAGGTCAAAGTAGGTCTCAAGCTGGTCGATCCAAGAATCCAGTTTCTCGGCATCGATCACCCCATCATATATGGGTATATCAATCTTAGCATCGACATTAAAGGATCCGACAGCTAAGGAGGTGTTGGTGAGGTCGTCGGTCTTTTGGTCGCCTTCTTCTTCATCTTCGGCTATCCTGCACAAGTCTTCACACCCAGAACCTTCCCTACTTCAAGAGGTACAATCATTGTCTGCTGCTTAATCCAAGCAAGCACGGTTTCCATGTCGGTGGAGAGCTTAGCCACTTGTTCGGCTAGGTTAGCTTGAACGAAGGTATCGTCAGACATTGTCGGAGACGCGGCTGTAGGAATCGTCAATTGATCGCCTGAAGTTTCGTCGGAAGTTTTGTAACCCTGGCGAGTCTTCACCATACACAAGATAGGAAATTTTCTCTGATACCAACTTGATTCGTTTGAGACCTAGCCTGGGTTTTCGCACTAGGCTCACCCAGATACTATTATACGAAATAACTGGATCTTACTCAGAAGTATCAAAACCCAAAGGATGATCGAAACACAACTCAAAGTAATTGCACAACTCTTTATTTCAAAGAGAGCTTTACCCGTCGAACGTTAGACACACTTGCCTACGTCGAAGGAATTATAAGCTGGATATATGATCCAAGGCTATAATAATATTCTATGATTTAAACTAGACCTATTACAAGATATTTACAGTCCAATCGTATGAGTGTGTATCAGACTCAATAACCTAAATGTATTAGACTCATATAACTAACTAACCCTAAATAGATTAGCTTAGTTATATCTATTCGGATCGAATTACAATTTCGAACAGAGAAAGAATTCCTTTTCAAGGTCGCGAAACCTTTCCGAACTCAGTTATAGTCACGAAGCCGTATGTGACTCGACCTGAAGATCCTACTGGATCAGGTTGCTGGTAGTTGTTGTTCACCAATTATGATGTGCGGTTATGGATAACTGCACATCCATCCTCATCTTATCGACAGTTATCTTGTGAGTGAAGAGAAACTCATATTATCCTTGGAATAACGGAATATAATGGTCATAGAGTGGTTATAGTTGATGCCAGTATAACCGCATAACCCTTAGTCCATGGTCAGTAAGATAAATCTCAACTAAACCTTCCTTTCTTGATTTGGAGGCACTTCCAGGTTTAATAACTCTCTTATTGTTTGGTCGCGGACCGCCTATGACCATGTATTGGGGATTACCATATCTATGCGACCAGGTTACTCGCGGGTTCATGTCTCTGTGATCATAGTGATCATGGGTAGTGTAGTATGTGAGGCCATAGACCCTGTGACAATAAACATTGTTGCCACAAAATCTCACGACCTCAATCACGGGATAATCATCCGCGATGAGCCTTCGTGTCTAATTGACAAAATGGGCCAGGTGATGTCCAAAATATCTTGGACATCCCCTGATCTCTTTCTGTGGTATCATGCAACCATGGAAAGGCATAAACAGATAACTTAGCTCTCTTTTTCTCTGTGATCTCCTGCAACTACGGAGAGGCATAGACAAATAAGTTGGGTTGCGAACTAACCCTAAACGTATTAGACTCATATAACTAACAAACCCTAAACAGATAGGCTTAGTTATATCTATTCGGATCGAATTACAATTCCGACCAAAGAACGAATTCCTTTCCAAGGTTGCAAACCAAACCATGGTCGTGAAACCTTTCTGAACACGGTTAAGGTCGCAAAACCGTATGCGACTCGACCTGAAGATCCTCTCGGATCATGACTCCCTTGTTGAGAAGGAGCCAACCCCTGTTGCGACCTCTTGATTAAACTGGAGATGTGGAAATTGCGCTTGTCCATCATCTCTGGTGTACCACTTTGCCGCACGTGCTCGTTGATCCTTTCGATCTTTTCAAAAAGTCTACTTTGTGCCACTGCGGGTGGTAGTCACCTTGTTCTCCAGAATCACATCTTTGCGTAGAGGTTCATCTTATTGATAGACCAAGTATTCAACAGATAGTACTATGGTATCTGGCTCATCATCCAGCATTGAAGGCTCGAAGAGTTTGAGGTGCTCAACATTGACAACCAAGTAAATATCCATGTATGGAGGTAACTCGAGCTGACAAGCATTATGACCCACTTTCTGCAAAATCCGAAAAAGACCAAAACGAATGGGTTTGAGTTTCTTACCTTCATCCTTTAAGTCTCTCCTTACTCAGATGTAACCATACCATATCACCTTCATCGAATTGAGCATCAACTCGGTGCTAATCATGTTGCGCCTTGTACTTGAGTTGAGCTCGCAGCAAGTTCTGTTCAACTTCAGGATGGAGCCGTTGAATACCTTTGAGGAACTTTTGTGCTCGATCCTGGTCAGATGCTTCCGTACTATTCTGTGCTGAGGTAGAGATCACAAACTCAATGTCGAATAGACTCTGTGGTAGAAATCCTAAATAGACCTCAAACGGTGACTTTCCAGTCGAACCATGCATTGCTCGATTAAAAGCAAACAGCAGGTACAGTATGCTTTCATCCTAGGTCTTCGGGTGCTTCGAGTTATATCCTCTCAAGAGATGAACAACTGTGCGATTTACCACCTCGGTTTGACCATCAGTTTGCGGATGGAAGGCAGTACTCCTCTTTAGCTTGGTGTCCATCATCGTCCAGAGCGATCGCCAAAAGTGACTAAGGAACTGGGTATCGTGATCATACATAGTAGAAGTGTAAAACCCTAGGTTTGGGGTGAAAATTCTTAGCATAAAATGTCATGCATGCATATGTCTCTCCAAGATCAGCCAAATCAGCCCAGATTTATTTTATTCTAAGCCCTAAAATCTCAAAATCTATTCTGTAGACCCAAATCAAGACCTGACTTTCCATATATGACTTATCATCTATCCTGAGTATAAAAGCCTTCAGAAGCCAGATTCAATTCCATCTCTAATTCCCACATTTGTCAAACCTTTCTGTTTTCGAAAACAGGATATCCTAATTACCCTAAATACTCTAAACATTGATTTAATCATATCTTGACCTAATCTAGACCAGATTATTCCTGGATCATGATCAAGAGTATGCCAATACCTAAATCCAAAAAGATGGCAACCAGATTCCATCATTTAGGCCCTTTTCGCAAATCAATCCAAATTGTATCGCAGATTAGTCCTTTTCGAGATTTTCCAGAAGCCTGAAAAGGACAAATGTTTCAAACCAACTCCAAATCCAAATTTGATTCAGGAAACACCTCCCAAATTCTATTAAACACAAAATCTTCTTCTATGAGGATCTCAAAATCTAATACTAAATCCCAGAATTTCAGTTTTGACAAAACCAGATTTTAATACCCTAATTACTCTATTTTCGATTTCATTCAAAATCCGACGAAATGTTCCAAATTATGTCAAATTCCTTGCTAAATCAATTGGTTGAACAAAGTTTGCCAGATCTGTGAAATCAAAATCAACACTAACCATCTAATCCTCAGAATTTACAAATCAGTCCAATCAAATTTCTAGATATTACGTTTCAGTCCAAATCTCTATTTTGACCAGCACCAGACGGCTCAACCACGATCAGTGCCTAGTCTCGCCGTGCTTGCTCGCCGCCAGCCAAGCTTTGCCTTCGCTCGTGCACGTCCTCTGTCGTGGTGTTGCGAACACCCCGACAGGTTTCGTGGACGATCCTAGCGAAGAAAATACAACGCAGGTTGACCGGGTGACCGGTCCTCCCCCACTGGGCAACGCAGCAAGTGACTCGGAGATTTTTATACAGGTTCGAGTCCCGGTGGGGGCCCTATCCTGTCGGCACCCTCCGGACGTGACTCCGCTGGGGAGGAGCTTCTCGAGGAGAGAGGTCTCCAAGGGAGCCTATTGTTTGAGTGTGTTGCAAATGAATTAGCGTCTCCTTAAAAATGAGGTACAATGGGGTATTTATAGGCCCCAAAACACGCAAAAGACCAAAAAGACCTAGCTACAGCCGTTGGATCGAGGGGCGCAGGCGTCATTTCATCGGCCGAAGGGCTTAGATGCTTGACAAGTGTCCTCGCCGGTTCCCGAGGGACCCGGGGCCCGGAAGCTCGGGGACCCGCACGGGACCTTCTCCGCACGAAGGGCCGAGGGGCCTAGGAAGTTCCCCTTCACGTGGGGCCCAGAGGCCCAGGGATCCTCCGGGAACCTTCTCCGCACGAAGGGCTGAGAGGCTCCGGAAGTTCCCCAGGACCCGGGGCCCGAAGGCCCAGGACCCGCTGGGAACCATCTCTGCACAAAGGGCCGAGGGGCCTAAAAAGTTCCCCGGCAACTGGGGCCCGGAGGCCCATGGACTCGCTGGGAACCTTCACCGCACGAAGGACCGAGGGGCTCCGGTAGTTCCCCGGGACCCACCGGGAACCTTGTCCGCACGAAGCCCGGTGGGGCCCAGAAGTTCCCATGGACCCAGGGCCCAGGGACCCACCGGGAACCTTCTCCTCACGAAGGGCCGAGGGGCTAGGAAGTTCCCCGGCACCCCGGCCCGGAGTCTCCGGGACCCGCCGGGAACCTTCACCGCACGAAGGGCCGAGGGGCTCTGGAAGTTCCCCAGGGCCCAGGGACCGCAGGTCCAGGGACCCGCCGGGAACCTTCTCCGCACGAAGGGCCGAGGGGCTCTGGAAGTTCCCGGGACCCGGCAAAAGGCGGCGCCCGGGACAAGCCACCGGGGGGCCATGTCCTCGGGCAAATGACGGCGCCCGGGACAAGCCACCGGGGGGCCATGTCCCCGGGCAAAAGGAGGTGCCCGGGACAGGCCACCGGGGTGTCCCCGGGCAAAAGGCGGGCCTGTCCCCGGGCAAATGACGGCGCCCGGGACAAGCCACCGAGGGGCCATGTCCCTGGGCAAATGCGGCGCCCGAGACAAGCCACCGGGGGGCCTTGTCCCCGGGCAAATGGCGGCGCCCGGGACATGCCACCGGGGGGCCATGTCCCCGGGCAAATGACGGCGCCCGGGACAAGCCACCGTGGGGGCCTTGTCCGTGGGCAAAAGGCGGCGCCCGGGACACGCCACCGGGGGGCCATGTCCACGGGCAAAAGGCGGCGCCCGGGACACGCCACCGGGGGGCCTTGTCCCCGGGCAAAAGGCGGGCCTGTCCCCGGGCAAATGACGGCGCCCGGGACAAGCCACCGGGGGGCCATGTCCCTGGGCAGATGCGGCGCCTGAGACAAGCCACCGGGGGCCTTGTACCCGGGCAAATGAAGGCGCCCGGGACAAGCCACCGGGGGGCCATGTCCCTGGGCAGATGCGGCGGCTGAGACAAGCCACCGGGGGCCTTGTACCCGTTCAAATGGCGGCGCCCGGGACACGCCAAAGGGGGGCCATGTCCCCAGGCAAATGACGACGCCCGGGACAAGCCACCGGGGGGCCATGTCCCTGGGCAAATGCGGCGCCCGAGAGAAGCCACCGGGGGGCCTTGTTCCCAGGGAAAAGGCGGCGCCCGGGACACGCCATCGGGGGGGGCCATGTCCCCGCGCAAATGACGGCCCCCGGGACAAGCCACAGGGGGGCCATGTCCCTGGGAAAATGCGGCGCCCGAGACAAGCCACCTAGGGGCCTTGTCCCCGGGCAAATGGCGGCGCCCGGGACACACCACAGGGGGCCATGTCCCCGGGCAAATGACGGCGCCCGGGACAAGCCACCAACGGGCCTTGTCCCCGGGCAAATGATGTTGGATCAAGGATGCTGACTAGAGGGGGGGTGAATAGGAGGCTTTAAAAACTTTAAAACTTAAAGCAAATAAAGAACGAATTATGTAAATAAGAGAAAGAGAACGAACACGATGATTTTTACCGAGGTATCGGAGACTCACCCAGTCTCCACTAATCCTCGTTGAAGCACTCAAATCTCTTGAGTCTCGCTTCAATATCCACAAAGGATATTATCACTAATGGTTGCTCCTTGTCCACTCCGGAAAGGCGAGCACCGATGCCTTGTACACACTCGCCGAGCCTCTCCGACAATCTCCGAACGAAGAGGTCAACGGCCACACCTCCGAACCGTCTAGGTGAGGGCGCTCACCAAGAGTAAAAGGCAGCGAGGTCTTCTCTAGACCTCCAAACACGCACCGAGAAGCTAAGTATATGCAAATACAAAAGGAACGAAACTCTGGGTGGATCGGAAAAACACTCAACTTGATCAAAAGATCAAGATTTAATATAGAAAACTAATGCTCAAGAGTGTATAAGAGAGGAGGCTGCTTGTATGAAACACATGCCCAAAGCCCCTTTTTATAGCCTCAAGAATCAAATGAACCGTTGGAGCTAGGGCTGAAAATCAGCAACTCAAACTGACAGTCAGTTATGCAAACTGACAGTCAGTTTAGTGCACAACGGCCGACAAAATTTACGGATAAAAAATAGCTAGCCGTTTGCAGCCAAAACAGGAAAGCTGGAACACGCAACTGACAGTCAGTTACACAAACTGACAGTTAGTTTGTGTACTAGCTCGACCAGAAACAAATAGAAACACAATAAAACACTCTCTGGTCGAAACCCCAACTGACAGTCAGTATGGACAAACTGACAGTCAGTTTAGTACAAAAAATTTGAGACCAAAAAACACCCTCTCTGGACAATTGTCAGTTACACTAAACTGACATTCAAACTGACAGTCAGTTATGCAAACTGACAGTCAGCATGAACAAAAACAGCTATAACTTTAAATCCAGAAATCCAAAAGAGGTGTTTAATAGCTCGTTGGAATGATAATTTCAAGGGCTACATTTTTGTCAACAAAAGCAAAAGCCAGATCTACCTATATCTTTCTGAAAAATGCAAATACTCTTCTGCTGTCAAAAACTGAACTGAGAAACAGATTTTTCCAAATAAGACCAAAAGCAAATCCACATAAAAAAATGATGCGATGCAATGACCTAACATTCTCGGTTTGTGCTGGAGATAGAAAGAGGACTTTCGCTACCCCTCTTTGTAGTACGGTCAAAACTAGAAAAGAGTTTCCTAACCGATCATCTCCACACGCCAAGATCGGTAAAAATAAAAACTCGTAATACCTGAGGTCTTTCGCATCTTCAAGATTTGCGTCCCGTCTCTTGCTCTTCTGCGTCTTGTGCTTCACTTTGAGTTGGGTTCATCTTGATCATCTTCCATTTCTTCCCAAATGATCCTGTATCAATCAATCTCAAAAAGTACGATTAGTCCGGAACACTTTGTTTTCATTAATCATCAAAATTAGGGTTAGGCATGAAGGCCTAGATGCAACAATCTCCCCCTTTTTGATGATTGATGACAACAAGTGTTCAAAAATAAAATAAATGAAATGGCTCCCCCTGAGTATATGCATCTCATACATAAGTAAGTCACAGATGTGCAATCATCCACAAGTCATATCAGAGCATACGCATGCACATCAAGACATCATATATATCAATGTATCAGAGCTATAATCACATATCAGAGCTCAAGAGCATCATCTCAAGAAATCAGTGACATCATATATATATGAGCTAAACACAGTCATCATATGTATCAGAGCTAAAAAGAAAAGATGACATACACAGATAACCAAAAAACATCTCTATATATCAATGATCATCATATGTTCAGTACATCAAAAGACATAAACAGAACAGACTCCAATGTCCAAAATCCAAAATACTAACCAACTATCCAAAATACTTCTCCCCCTTTGGCATCAAGCACAAAAAGGGAGGCAAACAAAACAAATCAGAGCCTAATGCTCATCATCTGAAGGAAATCCTAAAACGGCTGTATCTCCGGAGCCATCTGGAGATGCAGTCGGATCGGCGGCTGGAGACGCCGGAGGAGTCACCGCTGCCACGGGAACAGGAGCCGCAGCGACTGGATCCGGAGCTGGTGCCGTAGGAGCTGGATCAACAGGTCCTGTAGCAGATCTCGGGGACGAAGACGCAAGGCGGGCCCTCTTGCGAGGAACCGAAGAGTCTGACGCAGGAAGACGGCGCAGTATCTCCTCCTGCTGAGCAATCAACCGGAGCAACATCTGATGATGCTCCGCCTGGGTGCTGAGGATCTGCTGCTGCACCTGGAGGATCTCCTGAAGCTGGGAGGAAGATGACGCAGATCCGGTGCCTGTCCCTGCAGCTGGAGCTGGAGAAGACTCCTGGACAGGGGCCTCGTCCTCTGACTCCCCCGCAGCATCATCATCTGATGCGGGAGAACCAGGGCCAGCAGCTGCAGCAGGGCGAGCACCGAGCCGGCGATCAGCCTGGCCCGGAGGATAGAAGAGAAGAGGATGATGGGGCCTGGGCAGCTCAGTGTCCACGGCCTGGATATGAAGAAGCACCGCCATGATATACGGAGCGTATATCAGCTGACGGCGCGGGGAAAGAAGGACGTGCTGAATCTCACTGATGATGAGATCAGCAACGTCAAAGGGCTCCTCCTGAAAGATGGAGATGAGCACATGAAGACCCAGATAAGTGACCCTGGCTCTGTCTCCGCTCATGGGGACCAGTGTGAGACGGAGGATACGCAGAGCCAGGTCAACATCACGGCGCAGGCCAGCGATGTGACGGAGCTGGAAGGGGCAGGAATAGAGCATGGCCACCTCCCGACGCTCGAGGTCAGGGAGAGTATGGAGCTGGCGACCAGAAGGAGGGCGCACCAGACCAAGCGCTGACTCCAGCTGATCCTTCGTGACGGTGTGGACCTGGAGGCCCGTCATGAAGGTCATGAAGTCGCGCTGAGGGGAAACGAAGACGGTGGAGTAGAACTGGCGAATGGGCCCCTCAGCCCAGTGCAAAGAGGAATCCGCGACTAAGTCACGAATCCCTACAGTGCCGAAGAGATCTGCGAGGGTAGCGATGCCTGTGCGAGAGGCGATCGTACCCCACGACAGAGAGCGGTGGCGAAAATGGGAGCGCGGCTGTAGACGCTGGTAAACAGGTCTAGGTGGAGGTTGGTGTAGCAAGTGAGCACCGCGCACCCGTCGCGACCAGTGGGTCGCGGCGACAGGTACGGGTTCACAGAGCGGAGCGTGCGCAGGCGGCTCGCGTGCCAACGTGAATAATCCACGGGCACGCGCTTAGGCAGAGGCGAGGGCCGGGTCTCGGACGTTTGACCCGATGAACGCTGGCTGTTTGCCGCGTTCTTCCGTCGGGCCACGCATCGCGAGGGACCGGACTGATCAGACATGATTATGAAACAGAGAAGAAAAGGGAATCGACCTGAACAGAGAAGGCAAAGACTGAATTGAAGAGGTCGTCGAAGCCAATGTGGAGCAGACGACCAAATCAGTTGCAGAACACGACGAGGAGGTCCACGATCACTGCACACGACGAACGGGAGAGGTGTCGAGAAGAAGAAGCCGTGTACAGAGGAGCCAAAACGACGAGGTCGAGAACGGTCGAGGACGGTGGCGCCGGCGGTGAGGAGCTCACCGGCGACGAGGGGAGGCGCAAAGGAGGCGGCGGCGAGGCACGGCGAGGTGGTGGAGCAAACGGCGAAGACACGGGGGCGCAAGAAACAACGGTGGCGAGAAGAAGAAGGTGAGGAGACGCGAAACAGAACGGGGATTTAGGGTTCTCGATCCCTCAACTGACAGTCAGTTTGATAAACTGACAGTCAGTTCCAAACTCAGAAACATGGAACTAACAGTCAGTATACCATACTGACAGTCAGTTCACAGAACTGAGTTTTGAAACTGACAGTCAGTGTATGAAACTGATAGTCAGTAGGGGACTCGAACACGACCAGGAGCTACGACCAAAATCAAATGCACGTAACTGACTGTCAGTTTGTGAAACTGACTGTCAGTTATGACACTGACTTCAACCAGAGACTAAGACCAGGCTCCTAACTACTGAACTGACTGTCAGTTAGGGAAACTGACTGTCAGTTTGGTCAATTTCGACCAGAGGCTGTCTAAGACCAGAGAGGGAATAAAATTATTTTATACAAACAAACACTTTTAGCACATCAACTAGCATTTGATATATCAATAATGTTCAGTTCACCCCTTAAAAAGCAAAAACTTGTTTCATCTAGGGGTTTAGTGAAAATATCTGCTAGTTGCAAATCTGTTCTGACATAATTTACATCTATATCACCTTTTGCCACATGATCTCTAATAAAATGGTGCCTTATTTCAATATGCTTAGTTCTAGAATGTTGAACAGGATTATTAACAATTTTAATGGCACTTTCATTATCACACAAGAGTGGCACTTTATCAAATATAATCCCATAATCCAAAAATGTCTGCTTCATCCACAACAATTGAGCACAACAACTTCCTGCAGACACATATTCAGCTTCAGCTGTGGAGAGAGCTACTGAATTTTGCTTCCTAGATGACCATGATACTAATGATCTCCCCAACAGCTGACAGCTACCAGATGTGCTCTTTCGATCAATCTTACACCCAGCATAATCAGAATCCGAATACCCAATTAATTCAAAATTTGCATCTTTAGGGTACCAAAGGCCTAAACTGGGATAGCATTTTAAATACCTAAGGATTCTTTTAAGAGCAGTTAAATGACATTCCTTAGGATCAGACTGAAATCTAGCACATAAACATACACTAAACATGATATCAGGCCTAGATGCAGTGAGATATAAAAGACTACCAATCATAGACCTATACAGTTTAGAGTCAACCGATTTGCCGCTTTTGTCCATGTCCAGATGTCCATTGGTCGCCATGGGAGTTTTGATTGGCTTAGCGTCTTCCATCCCAAAGCGCTTGAGTAGGTCCTTCGCGTACTTGGTTTGACTCACGAACGTCCCGTTCTTGAGTTGTTTGATTTGTAGACCGAGGAAGAAGCTCAGCTCACCAATCATGGACATCTCGAACTCCCTAGACATCATCTCTCCAAACTCATGACAGAAATGTTCATTAGTAGATCCAAAGATAATATCATCAACATATATCTGACAAATGAACAATTCTTTTTCAATTTTCTTTGTAAAGAGAGTTGTGTCAACCTTCCCAATTTTAAAACCTTTTGATAATAGAAAGTCTCTAAGACGCTCATACCAAGCTCGAGGAGCTTGTTTGAGACCGTAGAGAGCTTTTGACAATTTAAAAACATGGTTTGGAAATTTAGAATCTTCAAAACCGGGAGGTTGTTCAACAAACACAAGTTCAGAAATTTCACCATTTAAGAACGTACTTTTTACATCCATTTGAAAAAGTTTGATATTAAAACATGATGCATAAGCAAGAAGAATGCGAATAGCTTCAAGTCTTGCTACAGGTGCAAAAGTTTCACCAAAGTCTAAACCTTCGACTTGAGTGAAGCCTTGAGCAACAAGACGAGCTTTGTTTCTAATTACAACACCATTTTCATCTTGCTTGATTCGGAAAACCCATTTTGTTCCAATAACATTATGATCTTTAGGTCTTTCTACTAGAGTCCAAACTTCATTTCTAGCAAAGTTATTAAGTTCTTCATGCATGGCATTAACCCAATCAGGATCATTTAAAGCTTCATTAACATGTTTGGGTTCTAAAGAAGACACAAATGAATGATGTTCACAAAATGCAGCAATACGAGATTGAGTTTGAACACCCTTACTGACGTCACCCAATATTTGGTCTAGAGGGTGATCCTTGGTGATGGTTTGGTGTAGCCTTGGTTCTTCATCTTGTACTGCTTCATCTTGACTTTGTTCTGGAGGATCAACATGAGATGATGATGAGTTTTGATCAACATTTTCAACGTTGACATCATCTTCTTGATCTTCCTCTGTTGGCTTGATGTCTCCAATGGTTATGTTTTTCATGGCTTCTTGAAGATCGTCACCTGAAACTTCATGAGATACTTGCTCCTTTTGTGAGCCATTAGTTTCATCAAATTCGACGTCACCAGATTCTTCAATACAACTTGTATTTTTATTAAAAACACGATAAGCTTTACTAGTGGTGGAGTATCCGACTAGAAAGCCTTCATCTACTCTTCTTTGAAATTTTCCACCAAAATTTCTTTTCTTAAGAATATAACATTTGCAACCAAAGACTCGGAAATAAGAAATATTTGGCTTGCACCCAACAAGAAGTTCATAAGGAGTCAAATTCAGAAGAGGATGCAAATAAAGCCGATTTATAGAATAGCAAGCGGTATGCACGGCTTCAGCCCAGAAGCGAGTAGGAGTATCATACTCACTTAGCATAGTCCTTGCCATTTCTATAAGTGTTCGATTTTTCCTTTCAACAACTCCATTTTGCTGTGGAGTGTAGGATGTGGAAAATTCGTGTTTGATTCCAAGAGAGTCACAAAAATCAAATAGAGTTGAATTAACGTACTCTCCACCATGATCACTACGGATTTTCTTGATGGATAATTCGAATTCAGTAGAAACACGTTTTGCAAAACTTTTGAAAACATCGGGGGTTTCGGATTTTTGAGAAATAAAGAAAACCCAAGTGTAACGTGTAAAATCATCAACAATAACAAAACCATAGTTGCTACCCCCGATACTCTGGAACTCAGAAGGTCCAAATAAATCCATATGAAGGAGTTCCAAAGGTTTGCAAGTCGAAAGAATGCGCTTAGTTGGATGTGAAGTATACTTGCTTGCCCGCTTGACAAGCGCTACAAGGTTTGTCCTTTTCAAAATTCACATCCTTTAAGCCAACAACCAAATCACGTTTTAAAAGTTTTCTCAATTGATGCATTCCAACATGTGCAAGTCTTCTATGCCATAGCCAACCTTTTGAGGTTTGAGAGACAAGACATGTTGAAAGAGATGCATCTTTTGAATGAAAATCAACCAAATAAAGATTTCCAAAACGAAAGCCTTTAAAGATCAAAGTTTTATCTTTTAAACTTTCAACCAAAACTTCTTTTGGGAAAAATGTGCAACTAAAACCAAAATCGCAAATTTGTGCAACGGAAAGTAAATTGAAATTCAGAGATTCGACCAATAAAACATTTGAAATAGATAGATCATTTGAGATTGCGATTTTACCCAAGCCGACCACATTTCCTTGACGGTTGTCGCCAAAGGTAATCTTTTGGTTCTCGCTTGAGTTGTCTTCTATTGAGGTGAACAACTTCTTGTTACCGGTCATGTGTTCGGAGCATCCGCTATCTAGCACCCAATGTCTCCCACCGGTCTTGTAGTTCACCTTTTCATCGCCTTTGGCCATAAGGCAAATGGATGAGCTAGTTGAAGTGTTGATGTTGCCGAGAGCTAGTCCGGTCATCTTCTTGGAGCAACTTCTTTCGTTGTCGGAGTCGGAGTCGGAGCTCTCTCCGCCAGACATCCATTCTCCAAAACAAGCTTCTTTGATTTCTTCATTCTTCTTCTTGAAGAACTTCTTCTTCTTGTTCCACGCCTTGTTCTTGTTTGGACATCTTGATGCTATGTGTCCCTTCTCATGACATCCATAGCAAATGATGTCTTTGAAGTTGTTTTGCTTTTGCCCCTTTGGTCGTGTGTCAATGTTGACACCTTTCTTATGTAACCTGCGAAGAAGTTTTTGAGTGTTCTTTACCATAAGTGCGAGGTCTTCATCGGAGGAGCCTTCGCTTGAATCGTTCCTTGCATTAGCTTTGAAGGCCAAAGCTTTCTTCTTCGTCTCCGTGGGTTCGGCCGCTTCCTTCTTTTCCTTCTTGTGCATCTCATGGGTGATGAGGTTCCCATAGAGATCGGTTGGTGTTGTGGTTGATAGGTCGGAGTTTGTGAGAACCGTGACCAAGGTGTCGAAGCTTTCCGGCAAGGCCCTAAGCATCTTTCTCACAAGCTCAAGGTCAGTAAAAACAACACCAAGACCCTTGAGTTCATTCACAATGTTGTTTAACCGAGTAAACATGGAATCCACGGACTCGGTTGATGACATGGTGAATGTCTCATATTTTTGCCTTACCATTAGCAATTTTGCCTCTTTAACCTTTGTAGTGCCTTCGTAAATTTCTTCAAGGGTAGTCCAAACCTTATGAGTAGTCGTGAGATTGCTCACACGGTTGAACTCGTTTAAGGATAAACCGGCAAAGAGAGCATTTTTTGCACGGGCATTTAAATGCAACTTTCTCCTATCGTCTTCGGATTGACTTGCCGGATCAACCGGAGGAGTAAAGCCGAGTTTAACAATATCCCATACGTCAAGCCCCATGGCTTCTAGGAATACCGACATGCGCACTTTCCAATACGAATAATTTGTTCCATCAAAGATGGGCGCACGACCGGTATGTCCAAGAAGAAAATCCCCGCTTGACGACATCCTCTCTCTAGGCGGTAAAGCCTAATGAATCGAGAGACCAGGCTCTGATACCACGTGTTGGATCAAGGATGCCGACTAGAGGGGGGGTGAATAGGAGGCTTTAAAAACTTTAAAACTTAAAGCAAATAAAGAACGAATTATGTAAATAAGAGAAAGAGAACGAACACGATGATTTTTACCGAGGTATCGGAGACTCGCCCAGTCTCCACTAATCCTCGTTGAAGCACTCAAATCTCTTGAGTCTCGCTTCAATATCCACAAAGGATATTGTCACTAATGGTTGCTCCTTGTCCACTCCGGAAAGGCGAGCACCGATGCCTTGTACACACTCGCCGAGCCTCTCCGACAATCTCCGAACGAAGAGGTCAACGGCCACACCTCCGAACCGTCTAGGTGAGGGCGCTCACCAAGAGTAAAAGGCAGCGAGGTCTTCTCTAGACCTCCAAACACGCACCGAGAAGCTAAGTATATGCAAATACAAAAGGAACGAAACTCTCGGTGGAACGGAAAAACACTCAACTTGATCAAAAGATCAAGATTTAATATAGAAAACTAATGCTCAAGAGTGTATAAGAGAGGAGGCTGCTTGTTGTATGAAACACATGCCCAAAGCCCCTTTTTATAGCCTTAAGAATCAAATGAACCGTTGGAGCTAGGGCTGAAAATCAGCAACTCAAACTGACAGTCAGTTATGCAAACTGACAGTCAGTTTAGTGCACAACGGCCGACAAAATTTACGGATAAAAAATAGCTAGCCGTTTGCAGCCAAAACAGGAAAGCTGGAACACGCAACTGACAGTCAGTTACACAAACTGACAGTCAGTTTGTGTACTAGCTCGACCAGAAACAAATAGAAACACAGTAAAACACTCTCTGGTCGAAACCCCAACTGACAGTCAGTATGGACAAACTGACAGTCAGTTTAGTACAAAAAATTTGAGGCCAAAAAACACCCTCTCTGGACAATTGTCAGTTACACTAAACTGACATTCAAACTGACAGTCAGCATGAACAAAAACAGCTATAACTTTAAATCCAGAAATCCAAAAGAGGTGTTTAATAGCTCGTTGGAATGATAATTTCAAGGGCTACATTTTTGTCAACAGAAGCAAAAGCCATATCTACCTAGATCTTTCTGAAAAATACAAATAATCTTCTGCTGTCAAAAACTGAACTGAGAAACAGATTTTTCCAAATAAGACCAAAAGCAAATCCACATAAAAAAATGATGCGATGCAATGACCTAACATTCTCGGTTTGTGCTGGAGATAGAAAGAGGACTTTCGCTACCCCTCTTTATAGTACGGTCAAAACTAGAAAGGAGTTTCCTAACCGATCATCTCCACACGCCAAGATCGGTAAAAATAAAAACTCGTAATACCTGAGGTCTTTCGCATCTTCAAGATTTGCGTCCCGTCTCTTGCTCTTCTGCGTCTTGTGCTTCACTTTGAGTTGGGTTCATCTTGATCATCTTGCATTTCTTCCCAAATGATCCTGTATCAATCAATCTCAAAAAGTACGATTAGTCCGGAACACTTTGTTTTCATTAATCATCAAAATTAGGGTTAGGCATGAAGGCCTAGATGCAACAAATGACAGCGCCCAGGACAAGCCACCGGGGGGCATTGTCCCCGGGCAAAAGGCGGCACCCGGGACACGCCACCAGGGGCCTTGTCCCCGGGCTAAAGGCGGTGCCCGGGACAAGCCACCGGGGGGCCATGTCCCCGTGCAAATGGCGGCGCCCGGGACAGGCCACCGGGGGGCCTTGTCCCCGGGCAAAAGGCGGCGCCCGGGATAGGCAAAGCCTTTCCCCGGGGCAAAGTCCCTCCGGGAGAGAACATTAGCGCGTCTGGGCGGTGCGGTTGAGAAAATCCTCCTCCTGGGAGAAAGTCCACCCAGGAGAGAACGTAGTCGCATCCGGGTGGCGCGGAGCCCCCGGACGGGAAAAACCTTCTCCCGGGAGAAAGTCCACCCGGGAGAGAGATACAGTCGCCGTGAGAACGGGGGGCCGGCGAGGAATTTCCTAGTCAAAAGGCTCTGAGACCCGGTCGAAAATTCCCCCAGTCACCATGAGAACGGGGAGCCGGTAAAGAAATTTTGGGTTTGGAACTATGCTCCCGGAGGAGAGTGAGTGCCATGATGGGCTCTGGAATATTTGAGGGGGGACTATTCCCTCAAAGTGACTCGTTACCACAGTTAAGAAATTGGGTTGCCGCTTACCCCCTCAGTCCACAAGGGGTTATCGTAAGCCGCCCGGGAAGCGAGGCTCCCGTTGTCGAGACATTTGGAGTATTAGAGGGGGGGACTCACCCCTCAAAGTGACTCGTTACTATGGTTTCTGGGAACCAGGTTGCCGCTTACACCCCCAGTCCACGAGGGGGATTGTCGGGACTTGGGCTTAGCAGGAGCCCGTGACCCTCATTCAAGGGCATCCTCTGAGGGGCATCCTCCAGGGAGGGCATCCTCTCGGGGAGGGTATCCTCGCTGGGAGAAGCCCTGGCGCAAGGAAGGCTCCCGCCGCAGAGTGAGCCCCCAGCGCAGGGAAGGACCCTGCACTGTTGGGATGGTGGCGGCGTCCGACACGCGAGGATTCTTGTCACCGGGATGCCTCTCACCGGGAGACAGTGACGGCGCCCGGGACACGGGGACACCTGCCCTCAGGGCGCTTATCACCGGAGTGGTGGCGGTGCCCGAGACGCGGGTCACCAAGATCTGTTGGGCGGAGATTCCTCCCAACACCCTGGAAGATCATCCTTGCTGGGAGGGCATCCTCAAGTGAGTGCATCCTTGCTGGGAGGACATCCTCACAGGGAGGGCATCCTCACTGGGAGGGCATAGCCTTGGAGGTAGTGAAAAAATACACCCTGCAAGAGAAGATTAATACGGGAACAACTAATTTGCATTGATTAAGTAAATTGATACAGTGCCTCCCCCTGCGAAGCGCGAGAGGGTGAGGGGGAGGCCCAGAGGCCAAGTGCAGACATCCCCGCGGAGGGGGCATCCTCGCGGGGAGGGTCTCGCCTCGAGGGTCCAGTGCGGGGCTCGTGGTCCGGATCCCCCCAAGTCAGGAGACATGTCCCTGGGAGTTTTGGAAAGGGGGAACGTCGGTTGAGCCCCTTTCTTGGGCCAGCTCCCGGTGTCCCCCACAGGTAGCGGGGGGGCCGCCTGTACCGACTGAGGAATGCCGTGAAGTGTTGACGAAGCGCTTTACATTCTCGAGTGGCATGGGAAGTGGACTGGTGGAAAGCGCACCATAAGTCGGCCCCAACCTCGTTGCTTCCTAGCGCGGGATTGTCCCGAGCATGGGAGGGCTGGCCCCCCCTTTTTGACTTGGGGCAGGGTCGGTCGCCCCGATCGGCTCTGCAAGAACCGCCTTTGTCTTCAAGAATGAGGACATCCCGAGACCTCGGCTCGCTGTGATGTCCGTCCTTCAGACGTTTGCGGGGTGAGTCCCCAACATCCCTCTTTGCGGGGGAGAGACCCCTTGGTCTTCCTTCCAGAGGTCGTCCTCCTCTGCCCTTGCGTACTTTTCAAGTACGCTGAAGAGCTTGTCGGCAGAGGAGGGGCAGCTCCGGGAGAGCCTCCGATGGAGCTCCCCAGGGAGGATGCCACTCTTGCATGCCTCGATGACTGTAGAGTCGGGGACGTGCGCCACCTTGCTCTTGACCTGAGCAAAGCGCTTGAAGAAGCTCCGGATGGTCTCCCCCATCTTCTCCCGAACGGTGTAGAGTTACGACGAGTCCAGGGGACGCACATAGTTCCCCTGGAAGTTCGCGCTTGAGCTGCACGAAGGACTTGATGGAACCGGCCCCCAGGTTGTAAAACCATGAGCGGGCAATCCCGGTGAGGTAGAGGGGGAAGACGTTGCATTGCACCGTCTCGTCGCCCCCGGCCGCTGAGATGGTTGTGGAGTACACCTGCACAAATTCAAAAGGATCGGCCTCACCATTGTAGTACTCGATGCGGGGTAGGCGATATGGCTTTTGGCCATCGGACGCGTCGGAGTCTACGGCATAGCCCCCTGCACTTCCCGGGGGGAGTCCCGGTGGCTGTCTCCTTTGACAGGGGACGCGTCCTCGTTGTCGGAGTCGGGAAGCCGCCCAAGAGGTCCGCCGGTGTCCGGGCCGGGGCTGAGTCCCCTGACGTCCGGGTTCTCCCCCGGGGAGGTTGGCTCTTCGGTGGGTCTCTTCCCCCGACTGGTGCGGGAGCGACTCTCTCCGTATCCGCTGCCCAGGGGAAGCTCTTCCCCTGACTTAGCCGTATGCATTCGCTCGACCTCCTCCCGGGAGAAATGGACCTGGTCCACCGGAGACACCCTCGGGGGCGGCCCCAGGGGAGGAGGCAGCTCATGCACTGTAGCTATCGGCCCGGACGCTACAGTGGCCGACAGGGGGGAGCCCCCTGCGGAGACCCCCGGAACCAGAAAGGGGGAAGCCCTTGTATCATCCGGGACCGAGGAGGGGGCGCTTGCGGCGACGTTCGGAGCCGGAAAGGGGGAAGCCCCTGTATTATCTGGAACTGAAGAGGGAGGAACCCCCGCGGCGACGTCTGGGACCAGGGCGCCGTTGCGGGGGGAAGTCCGCTGCGGCACAGGAGCTGCTCTGTCGACCGCCCCCGGTGCGGTAAACGCGACGCGTGGGGCGGGACTGGCTGCCGGCGCAGGGAAAACCCCCGGCATATAATGGACCCCCGACCCCGGGAATGGGCCCAGAACAGGGTATCCCCCCGGTGCCGCGAAGGGCCCAGGCATGAAGTAACCCCCCGGCACCGAGAAAGCTCCCGTTGCCGGGAAGGGTTCTGACAGATAGCCCGCCGGGGGAGGATACCCTCCGTCAGGGTCGTACGGGGCAGCCGGGCCTCAGGAGACCGGAGGGGCCGCAGGGTGAAGCATAAACGGGGCCATAGCACCCGGATATGGGTACGGCGCGTACATGGGGGCTGGTGGCCGCGCTAACACGCGAAGCAGCTCATCCATAGAGCGCTGGGCGCGGAGCTGGCCCTCCACTAAAGCCTTAAGCAAGGCGTCCTGGGGAGCCAGGGAAGCCGTCGGGGGGAGACTAGTCTCGGCCGAGGCGACCACGGTCACCGGGACTGACCCGGAGGTCGAACCACCAAAATTGAGAGGGAAGGTGGGAGGCGGTACCTGGGTCTGGCCGCCTCCGGGCGGAAGCGCCCGGACGGTCGTATCCCGGACGGGTGGCGCCGGGTCACCGGGACCGGCGTCACCGGGGAGGGCATGGGCCCTCGTTCTTGGGGGAGCCATGGCGTCTCGTCACAAGTCCCCACGGACGGCGCCAACTGTCGTGGTGTTGCGAACACCTCGGCTGGTTTCATGGACCATCCTAGCGAAGAAAATACGATGCGGGTTGACCGGGTGACCGGTCCTCCCTCGCTGGGCAACGCAGCAAGTGACACGAAGATTTTTATACAAGTTCGAGTCCCGGTGGGGGCCCTAGTCCTGTCGGCACCCTCCGGACGCGAGTCCGCTGGGGAGGAGCTCTCTCGGGGAGAGAGGTCTCCAAGGGAGCCTTTTGTTTGAGTGTGTTGCAAATGAATTAGCGTCTCCTTACAAATAAGGTACAAGGGGGTATTTATAGGCCCCAAAACACGCAAAAGACCAAAAAGCGCTAGCTACAGCCGTTGGATCGAGGGGCGCAGGCGTCATTTCACCGGCCGAAGGGCTTAGATGCTTGACAAGTGTCCTCGCCAGTTCCCGAGGGACCTGGGGCTCGGAGGCCCAGGGACCCCCAGGGGACCTTCACCGCACGAAGGGCCGAGGGGCTCCGGAAGTTTCCCTGGGCCCAGGGCCCAGAGGCCTAGGGACCCAACGAGAACCTTCTCCGCACGAAGGGCCGAGGGGCCTAGGAAGTTCCCCGGCACCCGGGGCCCGGAGGCCCCGCGACCCGTCGGGAACCTTCACCGCACGAAGGGCCAAGGGGCTCCGGAAGTTCCCCGGGACCCGGGGCCCAGAGGCCCTGGAACCCACCGGGAACCTTCTCCGCACAAAGGGTCGAGAGGCGCCGGAAGTTCACCTGCCAGGAACCTTCTCCGCACGAAGGGCCGAGGGGCTCCGGAAGTTCCCCGAGACCCGGGGCCCAGCGGGGCCTAGAAAGTTCCCTGGCACCCGTGGCCCGGAGGCCCCGAGAAGCACCGGGAACCTTCATTGCACGAAAGGGCTGAGAGGCTCAGGAAGTTCCCGGGACCCGGGGCCCTGAGGCCCTGGGACCCAGCAAGAACCTTCTCCGCACGAAGGGCCGAGGGGCCCCGGAAGTTCTCGGGGGCCCGGAGGCCCAGGGACCCACCAGGAACCTTCTCCGCACGAAGGGCCGAGCGGCCTAGGAAGTTCCCTGGGACCCTCCGGGAACTTTCTCCACACGAAGGGCTGAGGGGCTCGGGAAGTTCACCGGACCCGGGGCCCAGAGTCCCCGGACCCGGGGCCCGGAGGCCCCGGGACCCGCCGGGAACGTTCTCTGGGACCCACCGAGAACCTTCACCACACGAAGGGCCGAGGGGCTCCGGAAGTTCCCCGGGACCCAGGGCCTGGAGGTCCAGGGACCCGCCGGGAACCTTCTCTGCACGAAGGGACGAGGGGCTCTGGAAGTTCCCTGGGACCCGGGGCCTAGAGGCCCTGGGACCCACCGAGAACCTTCTCCGCACGGAGGCCATAGGCGCTCTGGAGACCTCACTCCGAAGACTACCCGGAGGTACGGGATTTCCCCCAACATGCTCGTTTGTACCTGGATGTGCGCACGTGTTCACGCCTACGCTGTCGTCGTGGCAACACCGACGACCAGCAACCGCTCGCGCTCAACCAGCAGCGACTGCAGCAGCACGTTGTCAGGAGCTTTGCACCACGTCGCCGCGCCGTGCCAGCCTTGTCGGCTCCACCGCCAATGCCAAGTTCCAAAGTGCTGACCATCGTAGTTGTAGAGCCGCCTGCTCGCCGTATCATCATTGCCGCTATTTGCTTCGCCAGCGCTTTGTCGTCGCTGTTTCTTCTGCGCCCGGCCAGTCTCATCACCGGCGCAAATATGTTGCTGTCCCCTCCTTGCAAACTCTGTCCTCTGACTATTTAAGCATCTCATCTCCCTGTGCAATCTTTACTTCACTAGAAACCAACTAAGTCTCATAAAGGACCTAAGAACTTGTGTCCATAAAGGACCTAAGACTAGTTGGCACGAAGTCCCACGACTGTCATGTCCTGATGTCACAAATGCTTCCCATTGCTATCAGAGACATTCTCCCAGTTAAAGTCAGAGACAATCACAAACCTATGTTATTTCTTCAACGCAATATCTTGCAAGGTAAGTACGTGCACTCGTACTATATGTTCATTACCTCCATTTGTGGAGCTTAATTAGAAGATTTTTCTGATATGAATATTTGGCGCAACTGTGTCCTCGTAGGTAATTGATCCGGATGGACTGGACGATTTGCAACACGACGTGGTTACAACTCTTTGTCAGCTCGAGATATATTTCCCTCCATCTTTTTTTGATGTTATGGTCCATCTAATTGTTAACCTTATCAGAGAAATTATGTTTTGTGGACCCGTGTGCCTGCGCTACATGTATCCATTTGAGAGATTTATGGGTGTATTGAAGGGATACGTAAGGACTCGTCGTCGACCTGAGGGGAGTATCATGGAAGGTTATGCCGCCGAGGAGGTGATTGAATTTTGCACAGATTATATGGCCGGGGTTGACCCAATTGGCGTTCCTAGGTCCCGACACGAGGGTAGGCTTCAGGGCATCAGAACGATTGGATTCAAAGCTATCGTCCCCGCTCGTGATGTGTACGCAAAATCACATTTTTGGGTCTTACAACACATGACGGAGGTCGAGCCATACATACACGAGCACAAGGTAATGTTACGATCACAGAATCCTTTGAAGTCAGACGTTTGGGTCAGCAGAGAACATAACAGGAAATTTGCTGAGTGGATCCAAGAAAGAGTCACGCGAGCTGCCGAGGGCTCCGTAAGTGAAACTGTGACATGGTTGGCTAGAGGCGCAAGATTCACTGTAGGGACTTGGCAGGGGTACAACATCAATGGGTATTCATTTTACACAAGAGCTCAAGACGCCAAGAGTAGCACGCAATGTAGCGGAGTGACACTGTTTGCTATTTCCCAGGATGCCAGGTCAATAAGGGCGCTGAACTCATATTACGGTGCTATTGACGAAATATGGGAGCTCGATTACGGATTACTTAAGATTCCCTTGTTTCGATGCCAATGGGTCGAAATCCCTCGAGGTGTTCAAGTTGACAGTTACGGGTTTACTCTCATCGATCTTGGTAGAGTTGGACACCAAGACGATCCATTCATACTTGCAAAGCAAGCCACACAGGTATTCTACATCGTTGACCCGGCCAATCCAAACTTGCATGTTGTCGTCCACAGCAAGAGACGTATTGTTGGGGCCGAAGATGTTGTCGACGAAGAGGAGTATAACCAATTCGATGAAATACCTCCATTTTTAGAGGACATTCAATCTATCCCTACTGAAGATATCGATGAAACAACGTATCTGCGAGATGACCACGAAGAAGGATTATGGGTTGAGAACCATTGATGATTAATTTCTATTTCAGGGATAAATGCCAAGCAAACAGCCCACAAGTTCTGCAGCAAGGTGAGGCACTTATCATTAATACATCAGGCAGTACATTTTTCTTTAGAACTTAATGATAAGCTAGTTCACAGCATTAATATATCTCAATTTTACTCCACAGCATGAGTTCCCTTCAAATAGCACTTGCAAAAATCTCATTGTAGCCTCTTGCTTCTTCAAATTAAGCTCTCCAAAAATCAATTTTTCTGACGGTATTTTGTTATTTCTACCGATAGAAAAGGACATCCACTACTTTAATGTGTCTCAGGCACTTCAAAAGTTTCGCTGCGAAAAGTTTACTTATTCTATCGGTATTATTATATTTTACCATTAGAATAAATTCGTTAGTTCACGGTATTTTGTTGCATGACGGTTTTTGTTGTTTGTACCGATAGAAAAATACACTGGCGCTTTGAATTCTCAACAGTGTCGCCATGCGTCGCCTTGGAAATTCTATAAGTACCTCGCCATGCGCCGCTGTATTTTGTTGTTTTTCTAATTCTCGAACGCTTCGACTCCTCATCTTCTCTTTCACAATGGCAACCTCCATGGGATCGTCAGCCACGCCCTCCCCGGTAAGAACTCTAAATCTCCTGGGTTTACCCCTATATTGTTAATCCATGTTCAGTACATTCTTGACCTGTTGATTTGCACAGGGAATGGGAGCCGTGGAAGACACTGGCAAAGTGAAGGCCGACCTGAGGGCCCTCCAGGAGGAGCACAAGCTCCTTCCGGACAAGCACACTCAGCTATGGCTTGACCTTGATGATCTCTTCCAGCGCATTCAGCGCATGAAGATGGATGGTGACAATGCTAGGGCGAGGACGAGGCGTCTTCACGAGGAGAAGAAAGCCGCGGATATGACCATCGCTGGCTGCGGTTTGACTATAAAGGATACCATAGCGAAGCTGAGGGAGGTCGCAGGCCTTCTCGACGCGGTAGTAGTTGATCCTAGGGACAACTTGTCGCTAGAGGAGTCCTGCGTCCTGGCTGCAAGTCAAACTGACTCTATTCTACATGCAGCCAGGGCTAAGACCACCCCTTGACCTAGCATTTTGGGTTTTATTTTTTTTTATAAGTGATAAAACAACAATGAATGAACAATTTCTTTTTATGTCAATTTTCCAATTTTCCGGCTATCTTCCCTCTTTCTTTATCATTCTACAGCTTTCAAGCACGGTCTGTTTGATGTTAAATTGTGTGTACCTTTTCATTTTCTGACGGTATTTTGTTGTTTTTACTGATAGAAAAATGGAACCCAATACTATAATCTCAAGAACTTAATTAAAATTTTTTTCTGGGGAAAATTGGTCTCACAGGATTTTATTGTTTATACTGATAGAAAAAAGGATTCCACTACTTCAAATATTTTTTCAGGAAATTTACTTGTTCTATCGGTAGTATTTTGTTGTATCGATAGAAACGGACATAATTCTATCGGTATTATTTTGTTGTACCGATAGAAAAGGTCATCCACTACTTTATTACTCGTTCACGGCCCTTGAGTTTCCCTCCAGTCGAACAGTTCCAACTTAGAGCACTGCGTCTCTTCGAGAGCGAAGAAAACCACAACCTCCGCCGTGACCACTCACTTCCTCTCTCCCACACGACGATCGCCGGCTGGACACTGGTTCACCACTGGCACCGGTTCTTATTTTCGTCCTTCGCCGGCCGCCGCTGCGTTCTACACCGCCTCTCCATCACCACAACTGATCGCCGTAAATACCCTAATTCATCGTTCTATTTCCAGCATCTTCCTTATTTGATCCTAGTGTTTTGTACATACTAATTCTTCGAGTTTTGCAATTACACTAGGGTTCGCTATTGTGTTGGATTATGTACATTCCGCAGGCAATGTTGATTTAAATTAGGGTTGACATAATATGTTCCAGTGCTGTAATGAACCTATTTTGAGATTTTAACTTATCTATACTGCGTATGTGTGATCAATTGTACGCAACTGCCATGTAATGCACATTATATGTTGGAGTTGTTCTTACACATATTCTATCGGTATCTCCTGTATTTGCCAATAGAAACAATTTGTCTGCTCTATCGGCAGCTCTTGTGTTTACCGATAGAAAATATTTCTGAACAAGTATTAAAACTTTGGATCTGGAAGGACATGAGGCATGCAATGTACTAGTTTGGTTGGGAATTATTACTCACTTGGTATGAATATATGGCAATGTGGATGGGTCTTCGATGTATATGTTTCAAATGCATATACATATATGACTTTTCCCAAACTAATAGATGTGATGAAGTCCTGATGACTTGCATACAGGTAATGCTAAAGATAACCAAGAGAGGGTGCTATAGACCATATTATTCCTTTTTTGGTTGTGACCTACTTTCTGTGCTACTTCAATATCTTTATATTCCATTAGCATTAGGTTTGTCAGCTTATGCACAGTGGCACTTAGATGCTTGTGTGCATATTTACGTGTGAAATAATAATGCTGGCCCATGAATATTAGTATAGAAAATCATTGAGAATGTTATGTGATGACAGTGAATAGTGGCTTATCAACAAAATTCCATATATAGAAAACATTGTTATTTTCTATCGGTATCTCACATGTTTGCCGATAGAAAAATTGTTATGTTCTATCGGCAGATCATGTGTTTACCGATAGAAAATATTTCTGAACAGTTCAGGAAGTAATTTATGCATGTATTTCTTTTAGTATTATTTTCTTCGGACATCCCTTTTGCAGCCCTAATTAGTCTCCAGTCCTGGGCTGAGTTATGGAATTCCAAGAAGAATTAATTGTCATTTGTTGCCTGCTTCCTATATGAAAATGTGTAGACGAAAACGCTGAGAAAAAGAATCTTATCTTGTATTGCATGGTAGCTTTTGTGTTTACCGATGGAAAAAATATTTAAAATAGGTCCTTTTTCTTTGTAAAATGATTTGGTTTGTGTTTCCACTAAATTTTTGATGGTTTATTGATGGTTTTGTAGGGAAAGACATGTCGTCATCTTCATCGGATGGTACTAGTGGTTCGACTAGGGCCAACCCCAACGTAACTGAAGATGCAGCTATTACATCCCAGCGCAAGAGGGTGGGGCGAGGCGCGACGACGTTGGGCCGTTTGGCCAAACGCACAGATCTTTCTTGTGAGTTCAACCAATTTGGGAGGCCGATTGGAAAGAATGCTGGGAAGTACGCGGCCTACGTTGGGCTGTTGGCGAAAGAAAGGGTGAAGATCACTGTGTAGAGCTGGAAGGACGTGACGGCGGACGAGAGGGATAGGTTGTGGGCGGAAGTGAAGGTTAAATTAACTGAAATCACTGAACTCTTTCGTAATCACGTTCTCTTGGCTTATACTAAAGTTTAACTAACTCGTGATTAATTGTATGAATTTTTTGAAAATAGGCTAAGTGGAACATCCCCAACAATACACCTAGGACGGCCTGCTTGAAGGACATGAACGGAACATGGAAAACCTTTAAGAGCTGGCTCGTCAGTAACTTCCTCGCTGCAGGGAAATCTCCTTGCGAGAAGTACCCCTTCATATCGGAGGAGGTATGGGAGGAATTCACCAAGAAGAAGGGGACTGAGGAGTTCAAGGCCCTTAGCGAGAAGAATAGGGCGATCCAGAAGAGGAACGACCACCCGCATCGGCTCGGATCCCGAGGCTATGCGGGGAAGGACGAGCAGTGGAAGAAGGAAGACGAGCAAAATCCTATCATCGACACCCCTGAGTTGCCGCTCTCCGAGATCCGGGATGAGAGGTGCAAGCGATGGTGGAGGGGGAGGGGGTCCGTGTCATCCACGGGGTCTGTGCAGTTCGCAACCCCTGGGGACGTCGACATTGTGAGGCGAATGGTAAGTTGGCTAACCTCGTAAACTATGTGCGCACAAGTGTATATAAGGTAATTTGTCTCACAAGGTACCTTTAAATGTAGCAGATCTCTTTTGAGAAGGAGGCAGTGGAGGGATTGTTTACCCCACAGAGGGAGAACGACATCCTCACCTGGGCTCTAGGAAATAAGGAGCATCCCGGGCGGACACGGGCCGTGGGAGCTATTGTGTTGTGGAAGGCCGGTTTCGCAGATCCGGCTCCACCGAGGAAGAAGGCCCGCTCCTGGAAGGAAAAGGAAGCGGAGCTCTCCGATAAGATACGGGCTGAGGTACGGGCGGAGCTCTCCGATAAGATGCGGGCTGAGGTGCAGTCTGAGGTCGCACAAATGAGGGAAGAGTTTGCACGGCTGAGAGATGCATTGCTGGCCAAGAGTGCAGATGCGGATCCCCAGGGCGACGGTACCCCGCGGGGTCAGATAAGCAGTTGCGCTTCGAAGGTCCTCGCTGATCCAGTGGATCTACTTGAGGTACTGTAAGCCTTCATCTATGCACTTAAGTTGATGCCACTCCCATTTTGTTAGAGTTGTTTCGCTAACCTGTTTTAATATTTACAAATTTGCAGAAGCTGGAGGGTTGCATCCTACTGAATCACCTAGGCGACAGGCAGGAAGTGGTTGGACACGGCTTCGTATGTCCGTCTGGGCCGGATGTAGAACAGGGTCTCATAACACAAAATGAAATACTATCGGTTATGAACAATAAACCGATAGTAGAGATTAATTTCATATCGGTTTGAAATTGAAACCGATAGTAAAATACAGTGTTATTGACTTCCTGAGAACAATTACAGATGGGTCTCAGTACATCATTTTGCACTTGTAAAGACACCTGAAACCCCATGCAAATGACTTCCAATAATTTTGAAATAAATTAACAGTAAAGACCAATCATGGAATGAAAATTTGCAATTTTCATATTGATTTGTGAAAAGAATCAATTATTGCTCAAATCAAGTATATACTCCAATTGAAATGAAAATTTGCATAAATGATTCTCAATGCATCACGTATGTTTTCCCAAAGAATTTTTGAAAAATGATTTGAAGAATTCTTCGATTAAAGATCCAAATAATATACGTCACTTACATATTGCAAATTAGTCAAGAATGGTTGTCCACCCATAATCCTTCTTCGTGGTCGTCTCGTAGGTAACTTGTTTCGTCAATATCTTCGGTAGGGACAGATTGAAGAATTCCATCCAAAAATGGAGGTAGTTCGTCGAACTGATCATACTCTTCTTCATCCACAACGTCTTCGACCCCAACAATACGTCTCTTACTGTGAAGGACAACGTGCAACTTTGGGTTGGCCGGGTCAACGATGTAGAACACCTGTGTGGCTTGCTCAGCAAGTATAAATGGATCATCTTGGTGTGCGACTCTACTGAGATCGACAAGAGTAAACCCATAATTGTCGACTTTAACACCTTGAGGGATTTCGACCCATTGGTATCGAAATAGAGGAATCTTAAGTAATACATAATCGAGCTCCCATATTTTCTCAATAACACCGTAATATGAGTCGAGTACCCTTACTGCCCTGGCATCCTCTGAAATAGCAAGTAGTGTCACTCCACTACATTGCATAGTACTCTTCTCGTCCTAAGTTCTTGTGTAAAATGAATAGCCGTTGATGTCATACCCCTGCCAAGTCCCTACAGTAAATCTAGGCCCTTTGGCCAACCATGTAACAACTTCATCTACATCACCCTCAGAAGCTTGCAGGACTCTATTTTTGATCCACCCCAGCAAATTTCCTGTTATGTTCTTTGGTGACCCAAATCTCTGGCTTCGAAGGATTCTGTTTCCGTAACATTTCCTTGTGCTCGTGTATGTATGGCTCCACCCCATCATGTGCTGTAAGACCCAAAAATGGGCTTTTGCATACAGATCACTAGAGGGCAAGACTGCTTTAAATCCAATCGTTCCAATGCCCTGAAGCCTGCCCTCATGCCAAGACGTAGGAACACCAATTGGGTCAAACCCGGCCATATAGTTGGTGCAAAATTCGATCACCTCCTCGGCAGCATAACCTTCAATGATACTGCCCTCAGGCCGATGTCCATTCCTTACATATCCCTTCAAGATACCCATAAATCTCTCAAATGGATACATGTAGCGCAGGAACACGGGTCCACAAAACTTAATTTTTCTGACAAGGTGAACAATTAGATGGACCATAACATCAAAAAAAGATGGAGGGAAATACATCTCCAGCTGACAAAGAGTTGTAGTCACATCGCGTTGCAAATCATCCAGTCCATCCAGATCAATTACCTGCAAGGACACAGTTGCAGCAAATATTCAGATCCAAAAAATCTGACAAGTTCCACGAATGGAGCTAATTAACTTGCTAGGAGTACACGCTTACGTACCTTGCTAGATATTGTGTTGAAGAAATAACATAGCTTTGTAATTGTCTCTCTGACTTTGACTGGGAGAATGCCTCTGATAGCAATGGGAAGCATTTGTGACATCAGTACATGACAATCGTGGGACTTCATACCAACCAGTTTCAAGTCTTTCATGGACACAAGTTTTTTCAAGTTCGCAGAATACCCGCATGGAACTTTGACACCATGTAGGCACTGACAGAGTTCTGTTTTTTCTCTTTTTGACAAAGTATAGCAGGCCGGGGCGAGGTATGTCCGCTTTCCCTTCTCCAACGGTGCAAGCTCAGTCCTTATGCCCATGTCAAGCATGTCACGGCGAACGTTGATGCCATCTTTCGTCTTTCCTGGAATGTTCAACAACAAACGAATCAAACTGTCACAAACATTTTTCTCTACATACATGACATCAATGCAATGTCTAACTTGTAAGTGCTCCCAATATGGCAGATACCAAAGAATCAATCTCTTCTTCCAAACATTTTTTCCTGGAGGTTTAGAACATTTACCGAACTCAACTTTGATGTCCTTCACGCGCAAGTAAAGCTCCTTACCAGTCACAAACATTGGGGCTGATCCTTTCTCAGGCTTCCCATTGAATGACTTCCTCTTCTTACGGTAGGCGTGATGCATCAGAAGGAATCTGCGGTGACCCATGTACACTATTTTTCTGCAGTTCGATAACCACATGCTTTCAGTTTCATCCAGGCAAATAGGACATTTACCAAACTCACCGAATGTTCTGTTAATGTTTCTCCATTGAATGGAATCAGCTGGATGTCTTAGTTTTCCGTCTTGTTTCCGACCTTCAACATGCCAACGCAAGTACTTCGCATCTTTCGGATTTGCAAACAGTCGTTTCAATCTAGGAATCATAGGCAAATACCACACAGTTTTGGCCAGAGGCCCTTTCTTTACCTCATCACATCCATTGTGATAAATTCTGTCGCCATGCTTATACCGCGATGCACCGCATCTTGGACAAACATGCAAATCCTCGTACTCGTTACGGTACAGAACACAATCATTTGGGCATGCATGTATTCTTTCAATTTCCATTACCAACGGACACAATAGTTTTTTGGCCTAGTAAACCGATCTTGGCAACTCATTTCCCTCTGGAAGCATGTCCGCTAACAGATCCAATAGCGCCATGAAACTCTTATCGCTCCAACCGTTGCTTGCCTTCAAGTTATATAATCTCAACACAGAAGACAATTTTGTAAATTTTGCACATCTAGGGAACAAAGGCTTCTCAGAATTAACAATTAATTTCTCAAATTTAGCTAAATCATTTTCGTTGTAATCTCTTTCTACATCACGTAACATTTCATCTAAATTGTCGTCATCTACATCGACTTCCGAATGAACATTATCAATGTTCTGATCATGATCATCATTACTGCCATCCACTTCCGGGTGCTGCTGAGTGGTAGCGGTGCTTGTTTCTTCAAGATCTTCACCATGCCATATCCAACGGTTATAGCGTGCGTTAAAACCACGACGAATCAAATGACTCCTAATCTGATCAGAGTTGCCGAACCTTTTTAAGTTCATACAATCTATACAAGGACAATGCATATCTTTCTCTCCCTTCTTTGCCTTTTCTTGCTCAGCAAATTTAATAAACCCATTCACACCCTCCAAATACTCAACAGTATTACATTTTATTCCATACATCCAATATTCTTGGTCCATCTACAATTATTTCACAAAATTGACAAATTGAAATAAATAATTAATGACTCATGGCATGCATGCATGAAACATCATCAATTAGCTAGGCCATATGTGTGTATAGCTGCTTAATTACATTAAATGGATATGTATGAAACCCTAATTAACTTGATGCATTAATTGGAAGAGCCAGCTAGCTAGCTGCTTAACTTCAGCAAGCTATAGCTAGCTAGCCAACCTAGCCTTCTGGCTGGTTTGGAGCTATATGTATCTAGTTTAATGAATTGCAAGTGGAGAGAGAGAGGGAGAGTGTGAAAGAGTGATCGAGAGAGAGAGAGAGGTGATGAGAAGATGACAATACTAAGGGGGATCGAATTATCAACCTCTCAGCTAGCTTCTCCAGATCACTCGAGCTTGGAGCGTGGATGCACGTACGGTAGAAATGATTCCAACATGCAGAGCGCAGAGCAGGGGTCGACCTAATTAAGTTGTACAATTTTACTATCGGTTCATAAACACAAACCGATAGTAAAATAAGGCCCCCACTGTCATAACAATTAGTTTATATGATGTCATTTTACTATTGGTTTGTTTTATATAACCGATAGTAAACTGTACTCTATTATATCGGTTTGTACAGTAGTAAACGATAGTAAAAAGTCCGTAATTTCACTATAAGTTACGAAAGAAAAACCGATAGTACTATTTCATATATTATATCGGTTGGTACAATACAAACCGATAGTATAAAGTCCGTAATTTTACTATCAGTTACGAATGAAAAACCGATAGTACTATTTCAGCTATTATATCGGTTGGTACAGTAATGACCGATAGTAAAAAATATTTGCATTTCACTAACAGTGTACCAGTTTATAACTGATAGTAAAAAGCCTCTTCTCCGCCGCTGTCGTCCTATTCTATCGGATTTTTCCCAGATTGCTTATAACCGTTAGAAGATATGGGTTAGTGGATTGCATTTCTGTAGTAGTGACATGCGTTGAAGATATGGCAACATTATCTCATTGGGAATAAGTGTGAGATTTATATAGACCACAAGAGCCACAAGTACATTTTTACACAGGCAGAGCTCAACATGCGTCAACGACGATGGCTAGAATTGATCAAAGATTATGATCTCAACATCCAGTACGATCCAGGAAAGGCTAATGTAGTAGCAAATGCCCTAAGCAAGAAGGTCTGTAACCTGCAAGAAGCAGTCACACTGAGAAAGCCTTACCTACAACAAGAGTTGCAGAATCATCAAGTGGTAGTAGTACCACATGGGACAGTAGCTACTCTGATAGTAAAACCTCAACTTGAAGAACAAATAAGGAATGCCCAGAAGGAAGATGAGGAGATTTGCAAGATCAAGAGCTAAATCAAGTTAGGAAAGGCTCAGGGTTTTACTGAAGATGACCAAGGAATTGTGTGGTATCAAGGAAGGATCGTGTACCTCAAAGTGCAGACCTTAAGGAATTAATTCTCCATGAAGCGCATAAAACTCCATACTCAATACACCCCTGTAACACTAAGATGTATCAAGACTTGAAAAATAAATTTTGGTGGGATAATATGAAGAGAGAGATTGCAGAGTACATTGCAAATTGTGACACATGCCAGCGAGTCAAAGCAGAGCACCAAAAGATAGCAGGAAAGTTACAACCTTTGCCAATACCACTATGGAAATGGGAAGAAATCGGTATGGATTTCATTATAGGACTACCTAAAACTCAAGGAGGATATGACTCCATATAGGTTATTGTAGACACACTTACCAAGGTAGCTCACTTCATACTAGTCAAAAAGATCTACGACGGCAGTAAGTTGGTAGAGTTATACATGCAAAGAATAGTGGCATTGCATGGTATTCCTAAGAAGTTCGTCTCAGATCGCGGAGCACAGTTTACATCTAAGTTTTGGGACAGACTTCATGAGACTCTAGGAACTCAGTTGAACTTCAACACTGCATATCATCCACAAATAGGAGGACAGACATAAAGAGTAAACCAAATTTTGGAAGATCTCTTAAGAGCTTGTATACTAAATTATGGGAGATCATGGAACAAATGCTGATCATTTGCAGAGTTTACATATAATAACAGTTATCAAGCTAGTATACAGATGGCACCATTTGAAGCTTTATATGGACGAAAATGCAGAACCCCATTGTATTGGACTGAGCCAGGAGAACGAAGAGTCATAGGACCAGAAATAAGAGAAGAGGCAGAAGCTCATGTCAAACTCATCAGATAAAGGTTGAAGACTGCACAATCTAGACAAAATAGTTACGCAGACAAACGATGGAGAGAACTATCATTCGAACCAGGAGATTTGGTTTATCTCCAGGTCACGCCATTCAAGGGATTACAGAGATTTCAAGTGAAAGGAAAGCTATCTCCAAGGTATATCGGACCATTTAAGATTATTAAGAGAAAATGAGAAGTATCATATAAATTGGAATTACCTTTGGGATTAGCATGAGTGCGTGATGTGTTCCATGTCTCTCAACTCCGAAAATGTTTGAAGGAACCTACTGACCGGATAGAAACTCAAGACATATCACTACTAAAGAATCTTACTTACCTTGAGCATCCAATCAGAATCCTAGCCACTGATGAACGTCAGCTCAGAAGGAAAAAGATCAAGTTGTGTAAGGTTCAGTAGAGAAATCATTCAGAACAAGAAGCCACTTGGGAGAAGGAAGAGGATCTTCAGCAAGCCTATCCTTATCTTTTCTTGTCTTAGGTAAATCTCGAGGCGAGATTTCTTTAAGGAGGGTAGATCTGTAACACCCTCAGTTTGGGGTGAAAATTCTTATCATAAAAAGTCATGCATGCATATGTCTCTCCAAGATCAGCCAAATTAGCCCAGATTTATTTTATTCTAAGCCATAAAATCTCAAAATCTATTATGTAGACCCAAATCTAGATTTGACTTTCCAGATATGACTTATCATCTATCCTGAGTATAAAAGCCTTCAGAAGCCAGATTCAATTCCATCTCTAATTCTGAGATTTGTCAAACCTTTCTGTTTTCGAAAACAAGATATCCTATACCCTAAATACTCTGAACTTTGATTTAATCACATCTTGACCTAATCCAGACCAGATTACTCCTGGATCATGATCAAGGGTATGTCAATACTTTAATCCAAAAAGTTGGTAACCAGATTCCATCATTTAGGCCCTTCTCGCAAATCAGTCCAAATTATATCGCAGATTAGTCCTTTTCGAGATTTTCCAGAAGCCTGAAAAGGAAAAATATTGCAAAGCAACTCCAAAACCAAATTTGATTCAGGGAACACCTCGCAAATTCTATTCAACACAAAATCTTCTTCTATGAGGATCTCAAAATCTAGTCCTAAATCCTAGAATTTCAGTTTCAACAAAATCCATCTTTTAATACCCTAATTACCCTGTTTTCGATTTCGTTCGAAATCCAACGAAATGTTCCAAATTATGTCAAACTCCTTGCTAAATAAATTGGTTGAATAAAGTTTGCCAGATCTATGAAATAAAAATAAGCCCTAACCATCTATTCCTCAGAATTTACAAATCAGTCCAGTCAAATTTCTAGAAATTACATTTCAGTCCAAATCTCTATATCGACCAGCACCAGCCGGCTCGACCATGACCAGTGCCTTGTCTCGCTGTGCTTGTTTGCCGTCAGCCAAGCTTTGCCTTCGCCCGTGCACGTGCTCGTTTGAACCTGCATGTGCGCACGTGTTCACGCCTACGCCGTCGTCGTGGCAGCACCGACAACCAGCAACCACTTGCGCGCGACCAGCAGTGACCACAGCAGCACGTTGTCAGGATCTTTGCGCCACATCACCACGCCGTGCCAGCCTTGTGTCCTCCACCACCAGTGCCAAGTTCCAAGTGCCGACCATCATAGTTGCAGAGCGGCCTGCTCGTCGTCTCATCATTGTCGCTGTTTGGTTTGCCAGCGCTTTGTCGCCACTGTTTCTTCTGTGCCCAGCAAGTCTCGTCACTGGTGGAAATTTTGTTGCTGTCCCCTCCTTGCAAACTTCGTCCTCTGCCTATTTAAGCATCTCATCGCCCTGTGGAATCTTTACTTCACCAGAAATCAGCTAAGTCTCAAACTTCTTCGTTTCTTCTTCTTCTTCGGCGAGCCGCCGAGGAGGAGCACAGTGCCAGCTCGATCTGCTACACCAATTTTCAAATTGACTCGACCAGTGAGTACCTCCCTCCTTCCTTTCTATTCTGTAGCATTTGATTGAACTCCGGTGGACCCTATCGCCTATGATCGCCGTAATTGGCATATGCCCTGTTCCAGCAATTGAATCCACTCCAGTTCGAATTAGCCCTTTCTCCTGTGGAATCAAATGATCACACAAACCTCTTGAGCAAGCCTGTTCAATTAGAATTGAAATTTGAGCTCGAATTGGAGCTTCCTGTTCTTCGCACGCCACTGTGAACGCCTCACGTCGCCGACGAGCTCCACATCACCTCCGACCGAACCAACTGCACCAAATCATTTCTTGTACCCTGTAGATGGTGTAGCCGATCCCATTTGATCTGCATTGCCCTAGATCATCTTCGCCCCATTTGTCGTCGTTTTCAACTCTGGTGTCAACACCGGCGAGCTCCAAACCTCAATTGCAACCAGATTCCTCGCTCCAGCACCATCAGCATCACCTCAGAAGCAAAAGACCTCGATTAATATTGTGTTCCATCAATCCCTATGTTCTGGCACCATAGCTCTCCCTTGTTCCTGAAAGCCGACGACTTCAACCTCGCCGTTCGTCATTGTCCGGTCATCATCTTCAAATTAACTTCTCCAGCAGCTTCTCCTTGACCTCGCCTACCCATTTGACATAGTTGGGGAAGCAGCGCACAAGTAAATTGATCAATTGCTTGAGCCCTAGAATTTGACAGTGCACTGGCATTCAGTTCACTGTGTCCAGGGATCTTTTTACAAGTTCTTTGAACTCCTGGACTTTTCTGTAAGAACCACTTTGCCAAATAGATGTCTTGCTTCATTGTGCACCCAATGCTTTGATAAAAACTTGTTTTGCCCATTGAAAATCCTTTAAACCATGTCTATGCCATTCTTGCCTATGTCAAGCCGCGAATCGAATGTCAATCAACTGACATTCGCTGTTTTTGAGCAAACTAGCCGCGAACTCAATGTTGATTTCGATGTTTTGAAACTCTAATAACCTCCAGCACTCAATCTTAGCCCAAATCCCTTGAAACCCTAGAATCTTGACTCAGTTCAGCTTGCAGTCTCAATCATTTTTAGTATTGTTATGTTATTCTTCTTAAAGCATATATGCATATAGATCATAAAACATTTTAATATAGTAAGTTATCATTGTTTGTTTGTTTGTCGTCGAGCAGATCCAGAAGCTGAGTTCGAGGACTTCGCTCTTGACCCGACAACAACTGCTGATTTTTATGACGTGGAAGGCAAGTCATATTCTTGAGCATATTGAGCCTATATTTTATGAGTTGCTATAGAATAACCTTGAATATAAGTAGTATTGCATATGAAAGAATGATTGAAATATGAAATGGTAGTATTAGGCTGGATGCCTGTGAAATGTGAAATGATCAAGGAATGAGCCATGGACTATTATATGTGTATTTATGTATATTCATGAAATAAAACCCCTAGCCGTGACAAGGGTTTGGTATGGAATGGTGCTAGCACTGGATGTGCGTGGCTGTGGATGGTCTGATCATTGGCAGATAAGGACTAGAACCTTGTGTTGTGCATCTAGTGATATGAAAAACGTGCTAACCGCAAGCCTGGTATGGGACAGGCCTGAACGAGTAAGTATGTGGATCACACATGAAACCCCTGCATGAGATGGAAAGTGATGCACGTTTGGCACAGAGTGCGGCTCCTACACATATCACTGGATGTGATGATGCACGCTGACCCAGTAATGCGAAGATGCAGTCGAGGTGGGGGTATAGCCCGCCACAACTGTGGTTTGTCCGACCACAGGGTCAGGGGTGAATTGTGAGTGAAGCATAACAAAAGTTCTTGTTATCTCCACCTTGCCACTCACACTGTGCAGTGAGGAAGGGTCTAATCATCTTGATAGGATGGGCATGAAAGTGGAATATCTTGCAGGTAAATTGGTACCTCTCTACAGAGTTAAAAATGTATTCAAATACTCCGAGCTACTGGGTTTATAGGAGTCTGCTGCGGTGGATTAAATCCATGGGTTGTGGCACAAGTATGTTTTCTAAATAAAATTTGATAAGTCAAGATTACCCAAATGACATGTGTTGTCATGATAAGGGGTGCTACATGGGCTATTGTTTGTCGACGTGTCGCGGTAGTGCTATAATTAGTGAATATGAATAGCAATGTTATGCTATGAAAATACTGCCATGAGATGAGATATAAAGGAAGACTATTTTACAACCACCCACAGTTCTTTACTAGCATTGGTTCGTATCATCACTACTATATGTATCAACTCTTACCGATGACTTGCTGAGTACGAAAGTACTCACCCTTGCAACCTATCAATCAAATAGATGGAGCATTCTAGAATAAAGATGAAGGCGTGGAGAACTTCGTGGATCCAGAAGGAGGAGAGCCAGTTCCACCAGAGCCCTGATGTGTGCTGTTCTGCCGTCAACTTCTTGCTGTGGGGGTTCACCTAATCTTCCGCTATGTAGTTGTTATTTTGCTAAACCTTCAATGCCACGAGGGCATTGTAATATCTTTATGTTTTATTAAGGCCAGCAGGCCACACTGCTTAAATATTTTGTAAGTTACTCTGCTGTGATGAAAATATACTCCTGTGCTTGACTTATCCTAAGAAGTAAATGGTTTGCTTGTATGGGATCAGCTGCAGCGAGCTGGGTCGCCACGGGAGTAGTCATTGTCCCCAAGGCGGGGGCACGACAAGAAGTCAGTAGTCCGAAGTGTGTCCAAACATATTGAAAGAAGACCCGAGCTGCTTCTTCTCCCGTGATAGTCTTTCGACAAGGTACAAGAACAATCATTTTGGAGAACCGATCAACGACCACAAATAGATAGTCGTTGCCACGTCGGGTCTTAGGCAATCCTCCCAAGAAATCCATGGATATGCTCTCCCATGGTCGCGATGGAACTAGCAATGGAGTGTACAAATCTAATTTTCAGTTTGCTGGTTTCAAGATGCTGCAGAGACCACAGCCTCGAAAAAAAACTAGCCACATCTTGCTGCATACGCGGCCAGAACACATGTTGGCGAAGATTTTGCAATGTCTTTGTATCCCAAAGTGACCAGCTACCTTCGATGTGTACACTTCTCACAACCATTGAATTCGAGATGCTCCACGAGGTATGCAAAGTAAATTGCCTTTGTACAAGAGTCCTTCTCGCCGAACGAACTCCGTAGGTTTCCCTGTTTTGAGCTCAATCAGTGCTATTTGAAAATCAGGGTCTTCACTGTATATAGTGGCATAGTCATCATGACATGAGAGCTTGATATGCATGAACGCTGATAAGCAGAGGGTCATAATCGGTTGTCGCGACAACATGTCCGCCAATTTGTTGTGTACTCCCTTCTTGTACTTAGTCACCAGATTAAATTGTTGCAGTACGACAGCACTTCATGTGCCAAGCTTGCTGTAGCTTGGACTGAGTTTGCAAATATTGCAATGGTTGATGGTCGGTGTGGACAATAGTCTCTTTACCTAAGAGATAACACCGCCAATGTTTCACGGCCTGATGCAGTGTGCACAACTCCTTATCATATGTTGGGTAGTTCTTCTGAGCTCCCTAGAATAACTCAGAGTGATATACCACTGGTCGACCTTCTTGCATGAGTACTGCGCCCATCGCATAACCTGAGGCATCGGTTTCTAGCTCGAATGGTTTCTGTAGATTCGGCAAAGCAAACATAGGCGCCTCGCTGATCCTTTGCTTCAACAAGAGAAACGTGTCCTCATGTTTCCCTGTCCACTTGAACTTCTGATCGATCCTGGTTAATGCATGCAACGGAGATTGGAGAAGACAACAGCATGCTTTAATTGGTCTAACAGGTCGTCAATACGAGGAAGGGGATACCAGTTATTGATGGTGATCTTGTTCAGTGCTCAGTAGTAGATGCACATACGCCAACTCCCATCTTTTTTGGCACTAACACCATAGGAGATCCATAAGGTGAACTACTTGGTTGAATGACACCATCGTTCAGCAACTCACCAAGTTGTCTCTTCATATCTTCATTCTCCAATACTGAGTTGTGATACATACTCAGATTGGGCAATGTCACATCGGACACAAGCTGAATTTTGTGCTTGACTGGACGTTTCGGCGGACGACCTTGGGTACTCTCGAATAGATCACTGTATTTCTCCAGCAGTCCCGACAAATGACCAGAATTCTCTCGGCACGCCAACAACAATGCTGGTCGAGTACCCTCACCTTGACCAATGGGTCGAATTATGACAAGAATGTACTTGCGACATGCATTGACAATTCGTTTGGTTTGATTTGCAGTAATCAACTTCGAAGTGTTGACGTGGATGTCTCTACTGATCATGAACTTAACTCCGTCTTTGGTGAGGTCATACTCTTGCGCAAGCCTATGGAAAAGAGTGTCTCGATCATACAGATATGAACTCCCAAAGATCACCTGACAGATATCGATAGGGACAACATCGCATTGCACCTCTTTGATATATCGTGCAGAGATTGCAAATTTCAACACACACTGACTCGTAATCTGTTGGTTCACGTCAGATGTAAACCAACCCAGCGGATATGGTCGCGGGTGTGTGGTTGTCTTCAAACCAAGTCGCCGAACCAATCCAGCGGAGACCAGATTCTTCTGACTTCCGGGATCGAATATCGCTATGACCACTTCGTGCTTCACCTGGATGTTGATGGTGAATAAGTCCTCTGTTGGGTGATGGTCGTTCAGTGGATTCGAACCCTTCTCCTTCGGCATTGCCATCAGAGACAAGGTTGTATCTGCCTCAGCAACCGAATTCACTCGGACAACTTCTTCGTCGGGTGAAGTCACAGCAGCCGTGGCTGTTCTTTTCCCTAGTCCATTTTTCTTCGATCGAAGTTCTTGATGAAGCTTGTAGCATTTGACCTTGGTATGTCCCGCGACTTGACAATGGTCACAAAAAGAACCTGTGCCCAGCTTCGAAGTGTTTTTCTTTGGACTCGGTTTTCTTTTTGTTGAGGTCGCACTGTCTTTCGTGCCTTTGTTGCCGCGAGATTTGTTCTTCTTCTCTATCACCATAGCAGTTGTGCTCGTGATCGCGATGTCTTGGACGCCGAACAGACTTAGCTCAGTACTAATCGATTTTTGAAGTCTAGATGTGTATTTCTGAAATGCTTAAGAATCGGATAGCGAAATTCCGTATTATAGTCTTGGACGGTCTGGTCGCACCGTTGGTTCAAACTGTGCCAACATTCCCATCTCTCCTCAAGGTAACCCATTGGATAGAATTCTTGGCACATAAGTCATTTGAATTGACCCCACGCAAGGTCGTCAGTTTCACCATTGGCAACGAGGGCCTTCCACCAAGTCTTGGCGTGGTCCTTCATCTTCAAAGGTGCGAACTTCACCTTTTGAGTGCTACTGAACCCTTTTAGGTCAAAGAATCTAATTTCTCAGCATTGATCACCCCATCATATATGGGTATATCAATCTTAGCATCAACCTTAAAAGATCCGACAGCTAATGAGGTGCTGGCGAGGTCGTTGGTCTTATGGTCGCCTTCGTCTTCATCTTTGTCTGCCCTGCGCAAGTCTTCACCAATCTTCACACCCATAACCTTCCCTACTTCAGGAGGTACAATCATGGCTTGCTGGTTAATCCAAGTAAGTATAGTTTCCATGTCGGTGGAGAGCTTAGCCACTTTTTCAGCTAGGTTAGCTTGAACAGAGGTATCGTCAGACATTGTCAGAGACGTTGCTGTAGGAACCGTCAATTGATCGCCTGAAGTTTCGTCAGAAGTTTTGTAACCCTGGCGAGTCTTCACCATCCACACAATAGGAAACTTGCTCTGATACCAACTTGATCCATTTTAGAACTAACCTTGGTTTTCGCACTAGGCTCGCCCAGATTCTAATATGCAGAATAACGGGATCTTTCTCCGAAGTATCGAAATCCAAAGGATAACCGAAAACACAACTCAAAGAAATTGCACAACTCTTTATTTCAAAGAGGGCTTTACATGTCGAACGTTAGGTCACACTCGCCTATGTCAAGGGAGCTATGTGTCTAAGACTTCAATCTAGACTCGATGATTTAAACTAGACCTATTACATGGTATTTATAGTCCAATCGTATGAATACACATCAAACTCAAGAACCTAAGACATATTAGAGTCATATAACTCACTAACCCCAAAAAGATAAGCTTAGTTATATCTATTCGGATCGGATTACAATTCCGACCAGAGACCGAATTCCTTTTCAAGGTCGCAAACCAAACCATGGTCGCGAAACCTTTCCGAACACGGTTAAGGTCGCGGAACCGTATGCAACTCGACCTGAAGATCCTCCCAAATCAATATCCTCTGGGATGGTTCACTTCCGACGTGAATCAGCAAATCAATAGTCAGTGTACTCTAAAGTTCGCAATATCTGCTCGTTACATCGACGAGGTTCAATGCGATGTCATCCCCATCGATATTTGCCAAGTGATTTTTGGAAGTTTGTTCTTGTATGATCGTGACACCCATTACCACCAAAGAGCTCAAGAATACGACCTCACAAAAGATGGGACGAAATTCATCATCAGCAAAAATGACTACGTCGACACCAAGAACTTGTTGACAGCAAATCAAGCGAAATGAATTGTCAATGCATGCTCAAAGTGTGTGCTGAGCGTGATGCGTCCAGTTAGCCAAGTGGATTGTGCTGCATCGAGTATGAAAAGTGGTGGTTGTTTAGCGAGCTTGCTGGAAGAAAACAACGCGCTATTCGTAGAGGTATATAGTCGATCACCACAATGACTAGTCAAAAATGACATGCAACTTGTCTCTACGGTGCCACTGTTGAAACTTCGCAATCCTAGCTTTGGGATCGGTGATGGTAGCAAGCTTGACAAGGGGAAGGCTATCCGCGAGTGGCCAAGGCCACAATCCATGATGGAGGTGCCAAGCTCCATGAGTGTCTATCTGTACATTCGATTAGACAATTGTAGCATTGCTCATTGTGTCTTCATTCCAAGGCTCCCAGTCGTTCTCTACATCTTCACACTTGCTCTCCAACGGGAGTTGGCTCCTTCTCAATAGGAGAGTCATGATCCCGGAGGATCTCAGATCGAGTTTGAAACAGATTCGCGACCACGAAAAGGTTTATGGCTTTGGATAGGTTTGCGACCTTGGGAAGGATTGGATCTCTGGTCAGAATTATAGTTCGATCCAAATATATATAAATAAGTCTTATGTATTAGGTTTAGTTAGTTATATGAATCTAATACGTTTAGGTTACTGAATCTGATACGTACTCATACGATTGGACTATAAATACCTTGTAATAGGTCTAGTTTAAAGCATGGAATATTATTACAGCCTTGGATCATATATCCAGCTTATAGTTCCTTCGACGTAGGCAATTGTGTCTAACGTTCGACGGGTAAACCCCTCTTTGAAATAAAGAGTTGTGCAATTTCTTTGAACTGTGTTTTTGATCATCCTTTGGGTATCGGTACTTCTGAGTAAGATCCCGTTATTCTGCATATTAGAATCTAGGCGAGCCTAGTGCGAAAACCAAGGCTAGGTCTCAAACGGATCAATGTTTTATCAAATCAATAGTAGTGAGGTCTTCTAAACTTTGTGATGTTTGTATTGTGATCCTGAAACCTCAATTTCTAGTGACTACAATTAAGTCCAGTTGATACTCAACTATTATGGATGAATGAAAATCTCCGTTGTTTTCTTGTTGTTGTGGTTGTGATTGGCTGGATAAGGGGAGCAGCTAGTGTTTGCTTTGTACTCATCCATCGTCGATACTCACCGTAGAATGTAGTCATTAATAGTCGTTTGTGCTCATTCTCTTACAAGAGTACTACTCGATTGTTACCATGAATTGCCAGTCCAGATCGAATATTAGTTAGGTCGCGAGTTCACCACCACTTTCTCTCTCTTAATTTTCTTATGATATTTCCTCCCTCTTTCTTTCGTCTAGTTTATTTACATTCGCCATTGTTTTATTTTAGTTTTACGCCTTTCGCTTCTCTAGTCCCTGTGGAAAGAACGACAGAATACTTGCCTACTACATCATCATTGTTCTCTTGCGAGACGGCTTTGGCCGGTATCAATTTTTGGTGCCGTTTCCGGGGATTAGATTGAATGCGAGTATGTTCGATTGACTAGATCTTTTATTTTTGTGTTCCTTTTTGGTTTTTGTTTGTATATTTTCCCACCCCTTTTTTCCTCCCCTTTTTCCCTCCTCGTTCTTTTATTTCGCGCGCTTCTTCTGTTGCATGTGACAATCTTAATGCTAAATTAGGTGATGTGTCTCATCAGATTGATACAGCTTTTCGTGGATTATCTACTCGTGTTAGTGCTGCTCCAATATGTCGTATTAGTGGTATTCGAGGTCATTCGCCCACTGCTTGTCACTGTGGTCGATCATCCACTACGTATCATCTTGGATGGCTTGCATACCCAAATATACCGTACAAGAACAGCCAAAACTAAAGATACATTACACCTGCTCAGATCAATAGAGATAGACATCAAACAAGCCTATTTCAAAACCCACAACAAAGAGATTAAGGATCCAACGCAGCAACAAAAATTCAACAAAATAGATGATTCACTGAATGCGAAGGTTCTGAACTGAATGATATAGTAGCTAATAGTGATGAAACCAAATCAATAGAAAAGTCAATCAAAGTGAATCAGTCGGCACTCATTCATAGGCACAATCAAAAATAAACAATAGGAATTCAACATAATGATTTCATTCATTTATTCATGTCACTGGAATGTACTTCAATTCATCACAACTTAAGATCTCAAATTAGAAATACGATGGAAATGAAATGCAAATAACCAAACTCTTTTCAATCCACATCAGAATTTTTGCATTTTGACTGGGGGAGCCAACACACTAGCTACTGACACTGAAATGTGTTTCAATGCAACAATTACAAGCATACATTCATCTCATTCCATACATTTGTTCATCCCAAAATGTCATAAGAATAATAGGATACAAGGAATGAGAATGGATCACTGTTTTCCTGCTGCCAAGGTTGCTGAAGCTCAGTCATGACTGCTGAAGAGGTTGTGGTCACCGACTGTCGAGGTGGTCGAAGGAGAAGTTGGAGTGGTCGTCGCAGTCGTGAAGTTGGTCGAGTGGTTGAAGGAGAAGTTGGAGTAGTCGTGTCAGTTGTGAAGTTGGTCGAGTGGTCAAAGGTGATGGAGTGGTCGTGGTCATCGCCCAATGACCACCAAAATTGGTGGAGTGGTCCCCGTCGTGGTTGACAACGCCGCTGTGACACTGGATGTGGTCGAAGGAGGTGCTTGAGGTCACCAAGGTGATTGACGACGATGTCGTTGTGTTGAGATGGCGGTGCGGCATGGTGGATTTACACGGTGGCAGCGGCATGGATCTAGATCTGAAACTCACTGGCATGATGCATGGTGGCAAATCAGATGGATCTAGGTGTTGGAGCGGATAGGAGATGAGAGGAGGAAGAAGAAAACCGACTCGGGTTAATGAAGACCAGAGCAAAAGAGAGAGAGAGATTGGGGAAAAGGAGCGGCGGTGACTCCAAGGCGATGGCGTGAGGCACAACAGCGGGCGGTGCTCAAGTGGCGGCGTGCTCGTCTGGGTGTAGATCTATAGTGGTGGCTTGCTAGGGATAGGGAAGAAGCAAAAGGGGGAGAGAGAGAGGGAGAGGGAGGGAGGCAGAGCAATGCAGTGTGCCCGTGGGGAGCAAGAGGCAACGCAGGACTTGGTCGACGTGGAGATCTGAGGAGCACGGGTCAAAATGGTGGTGGTCGCTTCTGTGGAGGGCTTTAAGGTAAACGGAGGTGAGGAAAACAAGGGGGATGCAGAAAAGAAGCTGCACCGGCGACGTGCAGCCTGGCCGTCACCAGCATGGTGGTAGGAGGTGTAGAAAAGGGGGATTGAGGAAGAAGATGAAATAATCAAAGGAAAATCAGGCTCGAGAGGAAACAGTGGTTGGCGGCTTGATTTTAGGTTTTGACATTTTTGCAAAAAAGCCCTCCGATTTTAGGTTTTTATTGAGAGGCCCTTCCACCTAGGGTTAGGGTTTTGCTGTGTCTTTGCCAAAATGCACTGGGGATTAGATTCCAAAGAAATTGCAGTTTAGCCCTCGGCTTAGGGTTTTTAATTGTTTTGGGCTCCCAGAGACTCCAATTTGATGCGGTTAGCTCCCACATGTTCATAGAAACACAATTTTGTCCGGAATCATCCGAGGTCCAGATTTAAAAGATGAAGCGTGCCCCGTTAGACGAAATCCACCCACATCGTGTCGACCTGTGATAAAAAGTTATGAAAGAAGTAGTCCGGTCAATTTGGAGTTAAACATATATATAATTAATGCTGATGCCAGCTTATATGACTAAATTATGCATGAACGAGGGGAAAATATATAGAAAATATGCACAAATATGATGAATGTCATTTGGATAGTGTCGACGATTGGAACTAGGGTCCCTAGTCAAACTTATGCAAATTTGTCTTGTGTAGTACAGATGCAATTCCAGATATGTACCAAGTAAATCATGTTATCTATGAATCTAATGACACGAGATTTATACAGGTTTGAGTCCCCAGAGGATTGAGTAATAACCCTACTTCATGTTATGCTTTTCACTATGAGTGTGATGGATTACAAAGAGAGATTGTGAGGCCTAACAATCTTCTATTATTTCTATTTCTCGATTGATCGATCCCCCCTTCTATCTTCGCCTTTTCCTTTTATACTTGCCGAAAGGGTGCCAATGAAGAGAGGTTTAGCAATTTTTTGTAACTTTCGGCAGTTATGATGTGCGGTTATAGCATAACTGCATTCTTATCTTCTTTGACGGTTGTCACGTCTGTAAGGAAGTTACATTATCCTAAGATCTTGTTTGGGAAAGCTCAAACTGCTACCCAGGATTAATATGAGTCTTCAATATCCATGGTCGCGTACTGGCTACGACCATGTATTGGTTCTTCTCTCCACGACCATAGTATTCGTGGGTATATGAGACCATAGTCTTTTTCCATAGTCTCTGCGACCAAGGAAAAATATAGATAACCAAGGTCTCGTTCTATAGTTATAGTATGACTAACTCGGGTAATTATTGTTGCATCTAGGCCCTTTTTGGGTTGATTTTGATTATTGATGACATTAAGTGTCTTGGACTAATCGTGTCTTTGAGCTATTTGTACGCAGTGTCGTCCGAGGTCGTAGTCCGAGGACGCGAGCCAAAGTCGCAAGTGCAATGTCACCAAGAAGGAAGCTGCAAAGACCTAAGGTAAGTGCTTGTTTATTGTACCGGTCTTGGAGTTTGTAGTTTGACCGGTTTTATAAGAAATTCTTTTTTAGTTTAACCGTACTATTAAGAGGGGTTGCAAAATCTCTTTTAGTTTCGGCAAAAACTGAGAAACTCTTAGGTCATTTGTTGTATTCTCATTCATTCATATTCTTGGTCAAAATCTGAGAAATATATAGATTTCAAAGAGGGGCTGAAACTATTTTTTAGTACTGTTCATAAGACCAGGTACTGTTCATTTGACCAAATACTGTTCATACAACCAGAGGTCACTCGAGTACTGTTCATATGATCAGTTACTGTTCATTCGACCAGAGGTTCCAACGACTATTTACTAGCCGTTAGAGGTTGAAGCTGGCTGTTTGCTGGCCTGATTTCCTTCTTTTTCGACCACAACGGCTAGCTGAGAGGTTGGGCTATAAATACAAGTGTTTTGAGCAGTATTTTCACACATCTCAAGCTACATTCCCATATACATTTTTGAGCAGTCTCTGTACACACTTTTGAGCATCTTTTCTATACATTTTCAGCAGTTTTTAGAAGTTTTGAGCAGATTTTCTCTACTGTTTTTAAGCTGTTTTAAAACACTGTTGAGCAGTTTTTTAAAACACTTTTGAGTAGATTTTCTCTACTGTTTTAAAACATTTTTGAACAGTTTTTTATCATATTTTTGAGCAGTTTCAATTCACATTTTTGAGCAGTTTTTAAACAGTTTTTGAGCAGATTTCTCTACTATTTTTGATCATTTTTACAAACACTTTTGAGCAGATCTTTGAGCAGATTTTTGAGAAGTTTCTGTTCACATTTTTTATCAGTTTTATGAACACTTTTGGGCAGATTTTTGATCAGTGTTTATAAACAATTTTTGAGCTATTTTTCTAAAGAACCAAGATATATATTTTTTGATCAAGTGCTAAAATCTTGATCTTTTGATCAAGTATATTCATTGTGATTGAGAAAGATCTTCTGAGAGCATTCATTTGCATCATTTGCATCCTTAGAAGTTTCTTGATATTTGTTGGGGGTCAAGAGAAGATCTTGCAACTTATTACTCTTGGTGAACGCCCTCACCTAGATGGTTTGCAGGCATGGCTGTTGACCTCTCCATTAACGGAGGTTCTCGGAGAGGCTCGGCATATTTTGTGAAAGGCATCGGTGCTTGCCTATCCGAAGTGAAGAAGAAGCAACCTTAGTGAAAAATATCCTTCGTGGATATTGAAGCAAGACTCATTCATTTGAGTGCTTCAACGAGGAGTAGGGAAGACCGGGCGAGTCTCCGAGACCTCGGGATAAATCACTGTGTTTGTCTTTCTTACTCTTTCTTAGCGGTATCCTCGATCCTACAATAATCTCTGTCAGCTAGCCCCTGAATTTGAAATGACAAGAAAGTACTTTGTCATTTCGAATTCATATAGCTATTTTATGCAATAATTCTGGAGAAAACACATCCCATCGGGTATTGCTACATATCCCAAGAAAAACTTTGGGTGTAATTTGGGAGGCCATCATGACAAATATTGAAAATTTTTTATTATGTCCAAAGCTAGTATGTCTCTTCGAAACTCGAGGTTGAGAATTAGCATTCCTCTATGTTTCGAACCCGGGAACTCGAAGCGTCCCTTTAGAGCTCTATAAATAGCCAAACTTGGTGTACCGGAGTTCTCAAGCTTTTCAAAAAATTTCTAAGTCATTGAACTCCTTTATCTTTCTTCTTTTCCTATTCATTCTCATCTCAATTGCAACTCAAAGTCCTGATCGATTTGAAAACAAGGAGGAAAATCCAATAGTTTCAAAGAAGCGAGGTGGTGATGATATTGGATCATCCAGCGAACCTTCAACAAAAAAGCTAATGAAGCTTGATGAGCTAGCTGCACAAAGTGATCACGATGTTTTGGATGTGCAAGCTTCCTCACCAACCTCTTTTGTCCCTGGAGTAAGTTTTCTTACTCGTTAAATTTTTCTATTTGTAGAACTTGGAATTATCTCATGTTCATACAGAGGGACGAAGGTGAAGCTTTGAGGGTGATCAGCGAACACCTTGCTGAGACCAGGCGTCTCTGAAGAAGAAAGATGCATTATGCAACTTCCTTCAAGAGGAGAATGAACTCCCTAAAGAAAAGTACATCAGGTCGAGGAGACTCTCCAAAAGGCTATTGAACGCTTGAAGGCAAACAGTGATAGGGCCAGGGAGTCTGCAAGGCAGGCTTGAGAAACCAAAAAGCTTGTTCGACAGGAGATGCACGCCTTGGATGTAATCATTGTAGGCTGTGGCCTCACTGTGAAGGCTTCTCTCAAAAAACTGAGGGAGGTCATAGGTTCTCTTAAAGCTAATATTGTTGATCTTAAGAAGGATAACTTGTCTCTTGAATAGTCCTGTATTTTGCTTTCAAATCAAGCTCACTCATTGGTCACCAAATGTCAGAACTGAGGTCGAGTGCCTAGTCTGATGTATTTATCTCCATTGTAAATCATAATTGAAATGAACAATGAAAATGTTGTTTGGCTTACCAAACTTTCTCAAATTGAGTTAAATAATAACATGGTCGCGTATAGCTTGTGGTCTCCGCAATCACGATGTTCGCAGGCAATATGAGATCACGAATTCTCGCGACAATAACATTGAAGTTATAGAGTTCCGCGACCATACATTTGTATGAGCGACTAACTTTGATCTATTTGAGACCTAGTCTTGGTTTTCGCACTAGGCTCGCCCAGATGCTAATATGCGGAATAACGAGATCTTACTCAAAATTACCGAAACCCAATATGATCGAAACACAATTCAAAATAATTGCACAACTTTTTATTTCAAAAAGGGCTTTACACGTCGAACGTTAGGACACACTCGCCTATGTCGATCAATGAACTATAAGTGTCTAAGACTCAAATAAGTTCTATGACTCTTCGATGATCTAAACTAGACCTATTACAAGGTATTTATAATCCAATCGTATGAGTACGTATCAGACTCAATAACCTAAAACGTATTAGACTCAGACATTAACTAAACCTAAAAGATAAGACTTAGTTCTATATATTCGGATCAGAATACAACTCCGACCAGAGTTCAAATCCTTCAAGGTTGCGCACCAACCATAGTCACGAAACCTTTCCTAACTCAGTTAAAGTCGCGAAGCCTTTTTCCAACCATGACGTGAAGATCCTCCTGGATCATGATTCCCTTATTGAGAAGGAGCCAACCCCTGGTGCGACCTCTAGATCAAAACTGGAGATGTGGAAATTGGGCTTATCCATCTTCTCTGGTATACCACTTTGCTGCACGTTCTCGTTGATCTTTCTGACCGATTCAAAAAGTCTCCTTTGTGCCACTGCGGGTGGTAGTCACCTTCCTCTCCAAGATCACATCTTCGCGTAGAGGTTCGTCTCGTTGGTAGACCAAGTCTTCAACAGATGGTAATATGATATCTGGCTTGTCATTCAACATTGAAGGCCCGAAGAGTTTGAGGTGCTCAACATTGACAACCGAGTAAATATCCATGTATGGAGGAAACTCGAGCTGACAAGCACTATTATCCACTTTTCGCAAAATCTGAAAAGGACCATAACGAATGGATTTGAGCTTCTTACCTTCACCTTTAAGTCTCTCCTTACTCAGATATAACCATACCATATCACCTTCTTGGAATTGAGCATCAACTCAGTGCCGATCATATCGCGTCTTGTACTTGAGTTGTGACGAGGATTGTTACCTGAGCTAGTTCAGAATAAATGCACATCTGGTTCAAGACAGAGTCGAACCAGGTAAGTGTCCGTTGGTGTGATCTCAGATGGCCTGAGAAGCGCAGACACATGGTCGCAGGCTTTGCGCAATCAGGCCACAGACAATGCGCGGTTAGATGATTGTAGACAATACGCGGTCAGAAGGTCATGGACTACTCTCGACCAGGAGACACGGGGCTGCTTAGGCAACAAGCATATCCCAAGTATTCCGCAGATTCTTCCACGTATGAAGACAACTGCCAGGAGGTTAACTCGTGCGGTTATCCCTTAATTGCACGTGTTAAGCCTGCGTGGAAGTTAAGTGCAGTTGCTAAAACTGCATCCAAGCAACCGTACAAAGTCGTTTTGTGTTGGCGCCCTTTCGACCAGTATAAAAGGGTGAGAAAATGCACCAGACGAGGATATGACACATCGGGAATAGATCAACATCAACAAGCTTCCATAGGCTAGTTTAGTGGTGTTTTACATAATCACGCAGAAAAGATCTTCGCCTGTGATGATCTTTTCCACCACTTTGTAACTTTTTTCCCATACATAGTGAAATCACAACAGGATGTAGGGCTATTACTTTCACCATCGAGGGCCCGAACCTGTATAAATCCTTCTGTGTTCCAACCGACTTTGGCTCATCATCCCTTCCCAGAGTGACACCCTGAAAGTCCTCATAACGCACAAATTTTGCATAAGTTCGACTAAGGACCCCGAGTCCGAATCGTCGACAGCTGGAGCCCACCGTGGGGCCTTTCTCAAGGCATTCTTATTTCTATCCAGAGGTTCGGTGAGCCATGTCTGGAGCGTATGATTCCGAGAACGACTTTGATCTCGAGGATTATGCCCACATTCAGATGCCTTCACCAAGTGATCCTGTTACAATGGAAGAAACTGGAGGCGAAGATGTCCCAGAGGTCGATTCGACCACTCAGGTCATGTCCATCGACCAGGAGGCGACCGACGCAGAACCAGAGCCCACTGTGGTTCTTACTGCGTTAGAGGTGGAATCCGGCCCATTGCACGGCCCTGCTGAGGGTAGGGGTGATGTCGACCAGGAATTCAGCCCAGGGAGGTTTGATCCTGATAACCTCCACCGCCTCTTCGATTTCGAGTCCGACTCGGAACAAACGGAGATATTTTCTCCATCAGCGACCTCACTCCCTAGACAATTCGCTGCCTTATCGGAAGAAACTCCCGATCAACGGGCTGCCAAGGAAGAACAGGAATGCAAACAAAAGGAGGATCAAGATCGTGAGCAACAAGATAACGACCTTTGCAGAACAGCCCTAGAGGCTCTTCAAAGTGCGCAAGCTCGTTACGACACTGCTCTGAGTTCCTCTCGTCGATCACGTGGTCGTAGACGCGACCAGACACCATCTTTACCCCCGGAACGTTTGCCGACAGACGAAGAGATGGTGGCACCTGGCGCACCCACGAGAAGTACGTATGGCTGGCTTCGATGCATCGCAGAGGTCCTACGTAATTTTCCCCCTACGGTCACTGATGCGCAGAAACCGACTTTCGCCAGAATCCTGGCAGAAAGGTTGGACGAGGTCGCATCTGAGGTGACCCCAACGGCCTCTTCCCAGTCAGCAACATGTTCCCATGATCGAGAGTACTCTAACTCTGGTTCTGGTAGACGGAATCGTCCACCACCAGTGCCATCTCGACATGACAAAGCCAGACGAGCGGAGAACTCTCGTGATAGGGAATGAATTCCTGTCCACTCTCGCCTGGGACCACGAGTGACCTCTCCCTCGCGTGAGGTCATCCGAGATAAGGTTGAGAGTCACAGGTCTATTCATGGTCCTTATGTTGGTTGTAAAGCTTTCTCGCCCGGCCTTCGTGCGGTCATTTGGCCAGACAAGTTTATACCAGGGGCCATAGAGAGATTTTATGGAACTCAGAATCCGTCCGAGTTCCTTCAAATCTACATCACTGCTATTCAGGCAGCGGGCGGCGATGACCGGGTCATGGCCAACTACGTGCCTACAGTCCTCAAAGGACCAGCAAAAACATGGTTGTTCAATCAGCCCAAAGGTTCAATCTATAACTGGGAAATGTTGTGCGATGCCATCCTCAATAATTTCCAAAATTGTTACAGAAGCCGGGTTAAAGAGGACGACCTCCATTGACTACAACAAACTTCGACCGAAACTCTTCGTCAGTTTGTCAAGAGATTTGTCGGGGTGAGAAATACCATCCTGAACATATCTTATAACTCCGTTATTAGGGCGTTTAAACATGCCGTTCGATATCGGAGGTTCACCGAAGATTTGCTCATCCATCCTCCTCGATTGGTTGCCGATCTCTTTGATATGGCTGATCGATATTCCGACGCGGCCGAGGCGGTTGAGTGGAATCGGATGGTGGATAAAGGTAACTTACTGCCTCAACCAGGACTCAAAGACGTGAAGAGGGAAGATTCGAGCAAGAAGCCAGAATCTTCATCAGGCGAGAAGTCGAAGAAATCAAAAAGGAGTTGATCGGGACAATACCGAGAGGTCGCGGTCGCAGAGAAGCCTCCATCAACCAAAGGTAACAAACCTTCATTTAAAAATAAAGCTGCTTCTGGTGGTCACATTGCCGACCATCCAGAGAAGTCGACTAACCCGCAGGAAGGCAAGAAATGGTGTTCGCTCCACAACTCCGCTGGCCACAACCTCAAGAATTGCAGGAGTTGGTTGAAGCAGTTGGATGACTTCTACCAGGGGATCGGACCTATGCCGACCTTACCACCAAAGGAACAAACTTGCGGGCTAAGAGACGCCAGCAGGGACGAAGAGATGTCTTATCAGGTACCTCGTAATCATGTCAATATTATTTTCGGAGGTTCCTCCTCTTTGGTTTCTAAGAGGCAATTTAAAGCCTTTTATCGAGAGGTTAACCAAACAGAGACTCCTCTTGGTGAACCTCAGTACCCCCCGTTGGTCGGATACACCTTTGACGTTTGATCGCTCTGATTGTCCTACGGGACTTACTCGACCATTGAGACTGCCTCTGGTTATTACCCCGATTATCAGCAATGCGAGAGTCGGAAGGGTACTGATCAATGGAGGTAGTTCCTTGGACATTCTATTGGTCAAGGCACTCGACGAGATGCAAATTCCTTGTTCGAAAATCAAACACATAATTCACCCATTTTATGGGATAATTCCTGGTCCCTCTATAATGCCATTGGGACAGGTGGTGCTCCCGGTCACGCTGGGAGAACCAGATAACTTCCGAACAGAATTAGTTACTTTTGATGTAATTGATTGTGATTCGGCTTACAACGCAATCTTTGACAGGCCAACTCTTGCTAAGTGCATGATGGCTATGCACTATGCTTACCAGTGCGCCAAGTTGCCCGGCCCCAAGGGTGTTATTTCGGTCCGAGGCAGTCGCAACGTGGCATTGACGTGTGATCGGTTATCCCTGGAGATGGTGGACCAACTTCCCCTCCGAGAAGCCCAGATCGCCACAGTGTCCACTGATACGATCAAAGCTACTCCTCGACCAGATGAAACACTAAAATTGGTTCCATTGTACCCAGGTGATCCGTCCAAGACAATTTCGGTCGGTTCAGGCCTGGATGATAAATAAGAACTTGAGCTCATTGCTTTCTTCTGGGCTAACGCAGATGTGTTTGCGTGGAAACCATCCGACATGCCCGGTGTCCCAAGGGAGGTAATCGAGCACAGGTTAGCAATTCAACCTGGACAGCGACCAATAAAGCAGAAGCTTAGGTGTTTTGCTGTTGATTGGCAGGAAGCCATTCGAGAAGAGTTGGATAAGCCCCAAAAGGCCGGATTCATTCGCGAAGTCGATCATCCGGAATGGCTTGCAAATCCAGTCATGGTTCGCAAGTCAAATGGCAAGTGGTGCATGTGCGTCGACTACACCAGCCTAAATAGTGCCTGTCCGAAGAATGACTTTCCCCTTCCCCGCATCAACCAGCTGGTCGATTCTACTGCGGGTTGCGAACTGATAAGTTTCCTGGATGCTTACTCGGGATATCATCAAATTAGCATGGCAGAAGAAGATGAAGAGAAGACTGCCTTCATCATACCATTCGGCACTTACTGCTATGTCAGAATACCATTTGGTCTCAAGAACGCAGGTTCCACGTACCAGCGCTTGATGCAAAAGACCTTTCTTTCCCAGATGGGGCATAATCTTAAAGCTTACGTAGACGACCTGGTTGTAAAAAGTTCAAAAAGTTTGTCTCATTTAGACGATCTTGCTGAAACCTTCTGTAATTTAAATCGATATGGAATAAAATTAAACCCGAAGAAATGTTCTTTCGGGGTTTCATCGGGAAAACTTCTTGGTTTTCTTGTTTTTTCCAAAGGAATCGAAGTCAATCCTGAAAAAATCAGGGCTATCGAACAGATGAGGTCTCCTTCGATCATTAAGGATGTTCAGCGCCTAGCAGGTCCCATGGCAGCATTGAGCCGGTTCATATCGCAACTAGGCGAAAGGGGACTACCTTTCTTCAAAGTCCTACACAAACATCACAATTTTACATGGTCCGATGAGCCCGAAAAGGCATTTCTAGAGGTAAAAGCATATCTATCCAGTCCACCGGTCTTGGTTTCCCCTGACAAAAAAGAACCATTACTCCTCTACCTAGCGGCCACACCTCACGCGGTCAATGCTGTTCTGATCGCAGAAAGAGAGGGTGTGCACAAACCCGTCTACTACGTGAGCAAAGTACTTCATGGTCCTAAGGAGCGATACCCTGAGGTCCAGAAGATACTTTACGCACTACTGATGACTTCCCGTAAGCTACAACATTACTTCCAAGCACATAAGATCACAGTGCCCACATCTTTTCCTCTGGGGGGACATTGTCCGTAACCCAGAAAAATCTGGTCGGATCGCAAAATGGGCCGTCGAACTCGGAGCGTTCGACATCCATTTCACGCCCCACACTGCGGTCAAGTCTCAGGTCCTGGCCGACTTCGTGATTCAGTGGACTAACCTTGAGCCACCTGTGCAGGCGTCCGAAGATTTGGAGTGCCCCAATCACTGGAAAATGTACTTTGACGGCTCTCGTAGTTTTCAACACTCGGGGGCTGGAGTGGTCTTAGTCACGTCTCAGGGCGAACAGCTGAAGTTTCTCATTCAACTACACTTTGTTGCTACCAACAACGCAGCAGAGTATGAAGGTCTTATTGCAGGGCTCCGGGCAGCAAAATTCCTCGGAGTCCGTCGATTGGTGGTGAGGGGAGACTCACAGCTGGTCGTAAACCAGGCAAACAAGGAGTACAACACCTCTGATGAGACAATGGCTCATTACCTGGGGGAAGTGAGGAGATTGGAAAAACACTTCAGTCATTTCGAAGTCCAATACATCCAGTGAAAGGACAACATCCTCGTAGACCAATTATCCAAAATTGGGTCCTCACGCACATCCGCTCCAGCAGGAGTGTTCGTCGAACACTTGGAACATTCCTCGATCATGACTACGGTCGAGGATGATCCAGTAACAGTCTGCATTACCAACCTCAGACAAGAACGAGATTGGACCCATCCATTGAGGGTCTATCTCGAACACGGGACCTTGCCCGAGGATGAAACTGAAAGCAATCGGTTAGTTCAAAAGGTGCGTCTATACAATCTTATAGAAGGAGTTTTGTATAGAAAAGGTACTCAACGAGTATTCATGTGTTGTGTGTCCCAAGAGGAAGGTAAATCCCTCTTGAGAGAAATTCATGACGGTGTATGCGGTGCGCACGCGTCATATCGTACACTGGTCGGAAAGGCTTTCTGACAAGGATTTTACTAGCCTTTGGCACTTGATGATGCTAAGAATATGGGCAAGGCGTGTCCTCAGTGTCAATTTCATGCCAGACAGGTTCATCAACCTGCCTACTCCCTGCAAACCATTACCCTATCATGGCCCTTCGTTGTTTGGGGGATGGACATTGTTGGTCCTATGCCACAAGTGGTCAATGGATACAAGTTCTTGTTCATAGCTATTGACACGTTTACAAAGTGGATTGAGGCCGAACCAGTACGCAACATTATTACTGCTGCTGCACAAAAGTTCTTTCATAAGAGCATTGTGACTCAATTTAGTGTTCCAAATCATCTCATCACTGATAACGGTTCCCAGTTCGCTAGTGGTCTTTTTCTGGACTATTGCGATCAGGTCGGAACCAAGGTGTGCTTTGCCTCTGTAGCTCATCCACAGAGCAATGGTGCCGTCAAACGTGACAACGGGAAAATATTGCAGGGCATCAAAAAACGTGTTTTTGATCGTCTTAAGACACGCTCGGGGGCTTGGGTAGATGAGCTCTACACCGTTCTGTGGGCACTACATACTACTTCTAGTCGAGCCACTGGTGAGACACCTTTCCATCTGGTGTACAGAGTTGAAGCTGTGTTACCCATGGAAATTAGTATTGGTTCTGTCTGAATAGATCAATTCGAACAAGTTGATCAGAACAGGCAACGATTACAAGATCTCATCCTCCTAGAAGAAAAACGTGATCGAGCTCTGGTCAAGTCCGCGGTATATTTGCAAGCTTTGAGCAAATACCATAACAAAAGGGTGTGACCACATAGTCTTCACGTGGGCGATCTGGTTTTACGTAAAATGCAAAACCAATCTAGTCGCAACAAGTTCTCCCCACAGTGGGAAGGTCCCTACACTGTTGTTTCAGTGCCGTGACTAGGATCAGCTAGGTTAGCGATAGAGGATGGTCGGATCTTATCCAATACATGGAACATCGATCAACTGCGCAAGTTCTACGTGTAAGTTCCCAATCCCTTTTCCTTTTCAATTAGCATGATTTAACAAAATCAGTACTTTTAGTTGTTTCATGTGTGGATTATTCCTTTTTGCCCGTATGTTACGAGTATGGCTCGGGGGCTGGTCGCCGATGGTTGTATCACCACAATGCCCTAATTGGATTCGCTGGCCGATCTCGTGATCACTTACAGACAAGACACCCCTCAATAAGCCGTTTCTCAACGCACACGGGGCTTGCTGGCATGTCCTTGGTCATCAGAGTGGCTGCCGGTTTGCAATAAGGTTGGGTATTGTATCGAATATGATTGTCGGCCTAGTCGGGTATCCCTGGTCATCGTTACACCCATATTTTTTCTGTGCTTATAATACTAAGTCTTCAGTATACATAATCACAGGCGGGGGCTAGGGGAATATGGTCGCGACATGAAACAAAAAGAAGTGCTTCCTTTCTCCCTTTCAAAACAAAAAATGCATACATTCGCATTGTATAAATTGTATCTGTATAGGTGTAAAGATTTACATTATGCCGAGCTCATTCAACAGTTTTTCTACAAGGGGTTTGACCTCCTCCATGATAATCTCAAGCTGGTCTTCACTCTCGACCTCTGCCTCTCCCACCAATGGATTCATATCAAGATCCGGGCCATGGTGAAGACGAAGCCGGCAAAGGATGGCGGAGCCTGCTGATCGAACTCTTGACTTGATTGCCTCTTTTTGCCACCTAGTATCTTTAGGAAGATACTCGAGAAGTGACTCTGCTTGGGTCGCGACCAGCGTGGTCCAGTCGCTAAGGCTAAGATCGTCCATCGCGGTCTCGACCACATCAGCCCTCAGTAGACCGGCCACCATCTTCAGTTTTTCAAAGATGTTTTCTTGAGCACTGCTGCAGGTCAAGAGTGACGTGCTCAAGTCTTTGTTCTCCCTGCAGATAGAATCAATGGTCACCTGGAGATCTGTCTTCTCTTGACCGAGCTGGCTTATTTGGTCGTCTCGTGCTGCGACAGGAGGCCATTACAAACAGTTTGTATGACAAAAACTAATTTACTCTGGTCGGGAGTATGCTTATAGGAGAGCTGTGACCAGAGTTTTTGGAGTTCGGTCTCCAGGAATGAGATCTTGGAAGCTGCCCGGAACTCCTGGTCTTCCCGATCAGTGAGGCTCTTCATCAAATAAGCATTTTCTCTGTGACAAAAGAGACAATTGTCATGATAGAGTTTACACTTGGGCAAATATAGAAATGTCTTCCTTACCGCACTATAAGATAGCACTTCAATACTAGCAGTAGAGCAGCTGGCAAAAACTAGTATTCCCAGCACTTTAGCTGCTGGGAAAAAGGTTTGCTACAGCTGGGCGAAAAGGTGCTGCGAAAAGTTTTTCCCAGCTGTAATTTTTTTCCCAGCTGTAGGTCCAATGGCAAAGAGTATTCCCAGCTGTAGGCCGCTTGGAAAGTTTGAAATTTTCCCACCTGCATATCCACTTGTATTATATTATTCCAAGCTGTATAACTATTTGGAATATTTTTTTTCCCAACTGTAGGTCCGGTGGCAAAGAGTATTCCCAGCCGTAGGTCGCTTGGAAAATTTGAACTTTTCCCACCTGTATGTCCACTTGCAATATATTTTTTCCCAGCTGTACGACTAGTAGCAAAGAATATTCCCAACTGTAGATCGCTTCAAAAGTTTAAACTTTTCCCACCTGTATGTCCACTTGTAATATATTATTTCAAGCTGTATAAGTATTTGGAATATTTTTCCCAGCTGTACGTCCAGTGGCAAAGAGTATTCCCAGCTGTAGACCGCTTAGAAAGTTTGAACTTTTTCCAGCTGTATGTTCACTTGTAATATATTATTCCAAGCTGTATAACTATTTAGAATATTTTTCCCAACTATAGATCTGGTGGCAAAGAGTATTCCCAGCTGTAGGTCGAAAGGTTGAACTTTTCCCAACTATATATCCATATAACTATTTGGAATATTATTTCCCAGATGTATGTGTAGTGGCAAAGAGTATTCTCATCTATAGACCACTTGAAAATTTTGAATTTTTCCCACCAGCAGTAGGTCGCTTGAAAATTTTAAATTTTTCTCACCTGTATGTCCACTTGTAATACATTATTTCAAACTATTTCATTGAGAATTTAGACATTTACCGCTGGGAATTGTGTCAATAATTAATTTTAAAAATATATTTTTTAGTAATTAGGCAATAATATTACAACTAAAACTATAATATGCACACTATCCTAACACAAATCACACCACATTTTGCAAGAAACTTATCAAAAATGGATAAATGATACAATTATATATTATATTGAATTCTTTGCTTTATATAGCCATTGACAAGATTCATAATGGTCACAAATTATTCAATTGACAAAACCAACTAAAATAGATATAGCCCCTCTGAAACAATATTAATTGCGAGAAAAGTATTACTTAAAAATTCTTTACACCAAATGTATGCCTATATATAATATTTCTAACTTTATATATTTTGTTCCAACTATAACTATCAAAAGTAAAATATTCCGCTTCCAAACTACTCCTATGACAAAATATCTTCATCACTTCATATGCTTTTAACATCTTACTGTTAACCACCTGCATAAGAAAAGATAACGATTACAATAACCTTGAGATAAATACAAATCAATAATTTTTGTTTTAAGTAACTTATATAACATATGATAATTATAATAAAAGGTGGTTGGTCAATTATTGCTTATGTGAATGAGAAAATTGTGTTAGTTGTGACATGACTTGCATACACTCAATAAAAGAAATTAATCATATGAAATTGAGCTGCTAGTTCAATACACAATTAACATACACTTAATATTTAGAAAATTAATAACATGTAGATTGTGTTGATAACACCTCACCTATATAAAAGTATTAAGTATTTTTATTTAGTTTTAACTAATTCTCTTGTCCCTTTCACCTGTAAGCATTGTTTTATTACTAACAAAACAAGACGAATGAAAAAATAGTAAATAACCATGTAAATAAAATGTTAGAATTATATATACCTAGAACACGAGATGAACCACCGCTTATTGTAGTATCATCTTAGATCTACAAGTAAAAGTTCACAATTTGTTTACTTGGATGGTATAAATAAGTATATAAGAGTGATTATACTAGATAGAATAGATTACTCTTTTAAGTGACCATCCAATTGATCGTCGAAGTGCATCAGAATCAATCCACATACTTGCCCACATTTACAAATTAATTGTATTTTGCTTTCTAACAAGAATTTGATTACAAATACAATGATATGGAATGCAGATGCTATGTATACAGGGGTGGCAAATGGGTCTCATCTTAAGGATTTTTCAGAGCAGCTAGCCTCTTCTCAAGTTCATCAAACTCAGAACTGTAAAAAAGGTAATCACGGATTGAGTAATTTTACAAATTATAACATATATAGGTATCAAGACACAAGCAAAGATAAACCCTCTAATCAGTTGAGATGGACCAAAAGCCACCGAAAATAACAGGAAATATATATCTTATCTATGAAATATGCATCATGGTAACAGCTCATATTGGTGTATGTGACCCAATCAGAAAGATCCTATTTTCAAGGGAATATAAATGAAGACCAAAAAATCATAAATACCATCAAGGGGAGGACTGTTCTGACTCAAAGTTTATTCAATTTATCACCCCATAATAAAATAGCCAAGACAACAATTGGAGTTTAATTATTTTGTCACAAGTCCAAACATCATCAGCAGCTTAAATAGTCATGGAGACACTTATACTCATAGCGGTTGCAAGTCAAAAACTGAAAATGAAAGTAATCTTAACAAGGGAATGACAAAAGTAGAAAATCAAGAAATTAAATCAATAAGGATCCCACATATCTTTCATCAGCCTGAACCTTCTTTCCAGCAATTCTTCCTTTAGGAGCTGAGGACAACTAAAAAGGGAGAAGTAGGAGAAAAAAGTTTAAAATATAGGGATAGAATATGGAACAAACGATTGTATTTAATAATGTAAACTGCTAGAAAATAACCTGTGAGGCAATGTCAACACCGATTTCATCCAACACCTAAAAATATCAACCAGAAATAAAGTGAATAATCAGAAGCAGTCGACAGGATATTCTATTAAAAGGAACAAGGAAAGCAAAAAATAAATTTGAAGAGATGCTAGCAATCCACTTGTAAAGAGATATTGCAAAAAAATACCTGATTAGCAAGTTCTTCAGTCTCTTCTTTAGCCTGATCATCATCTAAGATATTATCAATGGATTCAGACATCATCTCGTTCTACACAAGGAATAAAGATTGTCAGCACAAATTGAGAAATGCAGTCAGACACACATGTACACACACACAAGAAATAAGGATAGTTAGCACATACAGACAAATGCATTTTCACACACACACACAGATAGAGCAGAGTAGATATCCAACATAATTATCAAAGCAACTTTGGTAAACAGTGTACTTAAACCGCAAGAAAAAGCATATAAGATTAATATTACAACCAATGTACTGTTAAGCAACTGATAGAAACTTGGTCGTACCGTCATATCCATTTGTACTGACTGCTTTTGGAATTCTTGGATCACCTTCATCTGATTGTGGGTGCCATTTGCTGAAAGTAAAAAAAATTTTAAAAAAACATTCAATAAGTGATAGACATATATATTGAAAAATGATATTGGATAGCTCAGTTCAAACACACAAAACAAAGTGCTAGGAGTTACTAGAAAAAGGTATCCTGCTGTTGATGAGACAAGATAAGGGTTGTAAATGAATGTATAACCTATTTGGGTTGATGAACTCCTAGTAAGTCCATCGACTAGTAAAAAGATCTCCATTCTCTTTTCCTGCTACTGCTCCTTCCCTCCATGCCAAATTGAGAAATGGCACATACAGACAAATGCATTTTCACACACACACACACAGATAGAGCAGAGTATATATCCAACATAATTATCAAAGCAACTTTGGTAAACAGTGTACTAAAACCGCAAGAAAAAGCATATAAGATTAATATTGCAACCAATGTACTGTTAAGCAACTGATGGAAACTTGGTCATACCGTCATATCCATTTGTGCTGACTGCTTTTGGAATTCTTGGATCACCTTCATCTGATTGGTGGGTGCCATTTGCTGCAACTAAAAAAAATTTAAAAAAAACATTCAGTAAGTGATAGACATATATATTGAAAAATGATGTTGGATAGCTCAGTTCAAACACACAAAACAAAGTGCTAGGAGTTACTAGAAAGAGGTATCCTACTGTTGATGAGACAAGATAAGGGTTGTAAAAGAATGTATAACCTATTTGGGTTGATGAACTCCTAGTAAGTCCATCGACTAGTAAAAAGATCTCTATTCTCTTTTCCTACTACTACTCCTTCCCTCCATGCCAACCACCACTCCCTCCATGCCAACCACCACCAGGCCATCACTCACCTTCATCCCCTCTAGGCCAATGGTCACCCACACACATAATCACCTCCCTCCACAACACACATGCACACACACACACACACACACACACACAAAAGACAATCCTCCCACCTGTCATGCTGCTATTGCCTCCAGTCAATTCTCCTCCTTCCATCCACACCGCCTCCCCGACCCCCAGCCCCAATGCCAGTAATTTCTACAAGCAAATACCTTTTTTAGCAATCCTCTTAAAAAAAATATGAACCTAAAGTTATATAGTCGATCTTTCAAATTTAAACACATGCATCATCTCATATTCTCATGTGCAAAGTTAGGTGGGACATATTCTCATGTGCAAAGTTATGTGGGACATACCTTGTTTAAAGCTCCCATTGCTTGACTTGCACTTTTCATGCCAGCAGCCACTGAAGTATTGGCATACATTGCCTAAGGACAAAGTTTACACCAATATCAGAAAACTAATCCACTAGATGGGTGAAACAAAGGAAAAGGGAAAGAACAAACTATATATTACCTGTGTATGTGTTGCAATGCCCCGAATCTGAGCTCAGCTACCTTGTAAATTAGAAATTTGTTGTCTTAATCTGATCAGCTGGCGGGCGAGAATTTTAGTTGCTGTTGCTGCCTGCAACAGAGATGGAAATTGGAACCATATTGCATAGTTAGACCCAAATTACTACATTGAAACTAAAATTTAAGAATAGAAACCACATTGCCAGTTCTTGCAGTCCTTTTGATCTCAGAAACTAGCTTCTTTTCATGTTAATTAAAAGGATTGTAAGCCTGTATTGCTGACCTGTCAACTGCATATAAGAAATTGAATAGTGGAATCTGAGCTTGGCTACCTTGTAAATTAGAAAATTGCTGTCTTAATCTGATCAGATAGTGGGCGAGAATTTTAGTTGCTGCCTGCGACAGAGATGGAAATTGGAACCATATTGCATGGTTAGACCCAAATTTCTACATTGAAACTGAAATTTAAGAATAGAAACCTCATTGCCAGTTCTTGTAGTCCATTTGATCTTAGAAACTAGCTTCTTTTCCTGTTAATTAAAAAGGAATGTAAGCCTGTGTTGCTGGCCTGTCAACTGCATATAAGAAATTGAATAGTGGAACAGACAAAACAAGAAAGCTGCATGTGGTTGTTATATGGAATGTCACAGGTTTGATCTCAATCGTGAGCAGGAAGGTTATGGGACTTGTAGAGGTAACCCAAATTACCTAGCTGAAAAGATTGTCCTTCAGAAATATCAATACTAATTTTAGCTCATTTTTTCCTCAAGTCAGCTCAGAGTGATTACCTGGTATTAGAATCACTATGTCTAGACTATATACCGACATGACGATCTACAATTGTGTGCACATGCACACGTGTGTGTGTGCGCGCGCGTGAGAGAGAGAGAGGGATGTGGAATTGTAGATACAAGGAAGAAGAAAGGGGGGAAGCTACATGGAGCTGGCTAAGCATTCTTATCATTTCTAAACAAATGGCCAGTTGATTATAAACATGCAAAGGGATGTCCAAAATTTGCAGATGTGCCAAAACGACAGCTTTGCAGAGTAATCAGCCAACTCAAGAAACGAATTAGTTATTCGCACCTCTAGCTGTAGAGCTCCAATGTCCCTCTCAATACCTACAACACGGCATTACTTAAGGCATTAGTAAATTCTAGAACCCACATAGTTGAACCTATTACATCAATTGGGACAAGTGAAATAAACCAATTTATCTACATGTTCTTGCCAAGTACATGGGTTGTAACCCCATGTGCAATACCTCAGCTAGCCATGAACCATTACTTCTTGTTTACAAACTTAGCACATGGTATTTCTTGTGGTACATAATTACATGAATATATTGAAAAACTCTATAATCAGAAACAGTTCCAAATAGAAAGGTAATGACATCATAAAAACCATTAGATAGCCTAAACTGAAGGTGATGAGCATCATGCACTGTTGATCACAAACAAATGAATGGAATTAACCAAATTTTGTTCACAATTAACACTATGCAAACACAGAATCGGTATGTTGAACTTGGAGGGCTCTATTCTAACTGTGCAAGGATTGATCAGATCACCTCTTGTAGCATTCATCAGCTCGCGCTTGTTGCTCTGGATCGCCTCTGCAACCACCAAAACCAAAATTGCACATCAAAAGAGCTTAATCACGTGAGATAGGAGCATTAGAACCTTAGAATTCACCCCGAAGCAAACGAAACGAATCGAATTCGATCGCCAATTGAGCTCGAAATCAACTAGAATTTTACCTCGTGTCGTTGGTTTCTTCGTGAAAGGATTCATGTCTTCATCGGCCTCGACCCCTCACCAAGCCAGGCAATCTATCACGCCGCGTCGGGCCTGCAGATCTACCGCACCACCTCCTCCCTCCGCCGCAAGCCGCTGCCACTGCCGCTCCGCCTCCTCCCTTCGCCACATGTCGCTACCGCTCCACCTCCTCCCTCCGCCGTAGGCCACTGCCGCTAGGACTTTGAGGTGGAGGTGCGGTGGGGAAATGGTTGGGGATCGGTGGGAGATTGAGCAAAGGTGGGGTGCAGCGGTGGGAGATCGGTGGCGAACACGGAGAGGATGGGGGGAGCTTTCTCGGCGGAGATGGAGAGGATTGGGGAGAGTTTTCACGGCAGAGAGCTGGAGATGGAGGAGGTTTTTCGGTGTGGGGAATGGATTGGGGGCACCGGGGAAGGTATTGATTTGCCGCAAAACCAATAAATCTGCAGAAAATATTTTCAGTTTTGCGCCAAAAATATTCTGTTGAAAATATTCTGCTTAAAAAATATTCTGTTGAAATATTCTTTAATTTGCAGAAAATATTTTCAGATTTATTATTCTGCTGAAAATTTTCAGTTTTGTGCCAAAAATATATATATTACTTATTCCTAGCGGTAGATTTGCTAAAAATAATAATTTTCCCAACTGACATATCGGTGAAAAATCAAAATTATATTTTCACCTGTAGAACTGCTGGTAAAAAAAAGTTTTTCCTAGTAGAAAAAATATCCTCAACTGTTCCACAGATCATGTATATCTTTTCTCAAACTGATCTACAGCTTGCAATATATTATTTATTCCTAGCAGTAGATCTGCTAAAAATAATAACTTTTCCCAGCTGATACATCGGTGAAAAATCAAAATTATATTTTCATCTGTAGGACTGCTGGGAAAAAAAGTTTTTCCCAGCAGTTTTACAGCTTGCGCTGGCCTACCGTGTTGTAGTGCCACTGCAGGCGACCCGTTTCGTCTTGCGCGACTTCAATGCTATTTGCCATAGCCATCGACCTGGTCGCCATACGAGTCAGTTCCTATGATATGGAAGGGGATCAGTTTCAGAGCCCGAGTATTCTTATCCAAATGCGAACTTAAAAAATTGCAAGGGGAGTTCGACATACCTCAACATACTCCCGGAATGAGCTTCTTTCCGATTCAACTAAAGGCTGAGTTGCTGGACTCGCCTTATCCCCAGCAGGAGCAGCAGATGAGTCTTCCTACTGAGCCTTATTTTTTGCTAGGGCCGCAGATTCCAATAACTCTAATTGGACTTCTGCAGCCAACCCATCTATAACGGCCCAAAAAACTTCCCTGGCCGAAGGGATGGAGCTTTGCTCCCCAGAGACCTCAGTAGCAGGGGAAGCTTCAACACTAGCCGAGGCCACTGGAGGGTTGGGCGTTGAGTCTATGCGCCTAAGCAAATAGAAAGACCATCAGTTAGAATCTTTACAATCGATCACTGTAATCCGACCCTGTCCAGACAGGGGAGATTCTTACCTTACTCGAAAGCCCACCAACTTTTGGGATTTTGAAGATGGTTCCCCAAGGAAAGGAGGACAGCCGTCATCTATCCTGGTCTTCCTCTTCATGAATAAGACCTTGTCTTTTTCTCTCTGTGTGTACAAACCTATAAGCACATACCTGAGGAATGGTGAAGACTAAAGCTATAAGAATCCTTACCGGGGTAACCTTCTTAGTCAGTAGGGATACGGCCAGTGGTCCAGACGTCTCCTGGACCACAGGCGCTAGGACTTCATCCGCGACCATGGAGTTGGTAGTGGTCGTGGTGTCCTGCTCGGTTATTCCCACTCCTGTCGGCAGGAGTGGAGTGCTCACCGCCCCAGGACTGGTAGGAGTCACTTTGCGGCGGATATGGGGGATGTCTTCTTCTTCCTATACGAGCATAACTTAGTGGATGTACATAGACGAATAGCAGCATTCAGGACTGTGAGAAATCTTACCGCAGTCACCCCTTCTGTCAAGAGGGGAGGTGTCGCAAATCCTGAAGCTTCCTGGGCTTCAGGTACTAGGGTTTCACCCGCAACCACAGGGTTATCTGTGGTCGTGGCGCCCGCTGCGGTCGTCTCTGTCCCTACGAGCAGAGACAAGACCTCGTTAGACGAGGAAGCGATCATCTTCCTCTTGCGACGAATCAGAGGGAGGTCATCCTCTTCATCCTCGCTCCCTTCACCCTGTACGACGAAGAAGTAATTCCAGTTCGTACCCGGGGTAACAGGGGGCATTGAGTATCTTACCGCAGCTCTCTTTACCCAAGAAGTAACACCGCCAATGTAACTCAAAGTGATATGCTACTGGTCGACCTTCTTGCATGAGCACTGTGCCCATCGCATAACCTGAGGCATCGCATAACCCAGCACTCGACAAGCCGGCAAAAATTCATTTTAATTGTGGTGAACGTGGGATTCAAACCCAGGCCACGGGGGGTGAGAGGGGATGTGGTCACCAGCTGGGCTAGTGCCTTTGGCTGCTCAAAAGCCACTGGACAGGCTTATATTGACTCACTTGTCTAGTGCCCAGCACTCGATAAGCTGTGGTCCCCTACTTACCCTCCGGTCCCCCTCTCCCTCTCCATTATTTCCTCTCTGTTACTTTCAAAACAACCAGCACACACACACTCTCTTCTCTATCTCTCATTTTTCTTTAGATTTAGATCTAGCAAAATTCATCCGTTAAATTGATTTCGTGTAGAAGAGAAATTTGTAGAGGATTCCGAGCTCTTCGAAAGGAGGTAATTTTTTTTAAATGCATTTACGATTCTGTTAAGTATGTTTCTAATCACGTAATTAAGATTTATGTTTAGGTGTTTAGAACAACTAGGGTTTATGTGTGTATTGTAAGTATTATGTTTTTAGGATATATGTTTAGAAATTATGAGCATGTGTGTATGTTTAGAAATTAGGTTTTTTGAAATGTATTTGTGTATGTTTTTAGAAATTATGAAATTAGGTTATTTTTAATTATGTGCAACTATGTTTATAAATTAAGCTTTTAAAATGTATATGTGTATGTTTTTAGAAATTATGTGCATGTGTGTATGTTTTTAGAAAATAAACGTACTAGGTTATTTTTAATTATGTGCATGCATTCTCTATGTTTAGGAATTAGGTTTTTTGAAATGTACATATGTATGTGTTTAGAAATTATGAATTAAGTTTATTTTTAATTATGTGCAACTATATTTATAAATTAGGTTTTTTAAATGTATATGTGTCGCGCCCCGAGACTGGGACAACGACTACTCCTGTAGAGACCTAGCTCGCTGCAGCTAGTCTCAACCACAACCCTTTGACTTCCCAGGATGAGTCAAACACAGGAGTATATTACATTGCAACAGAGTACTTACAAAATATTAAGCAGTGTGGCCTGCTGGCCTTAATATTACATAAAGAGGATTACAATGCCTGCAAGGCATTCAGGGTTTAACAAAATATTTAACTACACAGCAGAAGATAGGTGACCCTCCCACAAAAGAAGTTGACGGCAGAACAACACACTTCAGGGTTCTGGCGGAACTGATTCTCCTCCTTCTGGATTCACGTAGTACTCCGTGCCATCATCTTGATCAAGGTAGGCTCCATCTATTGAGTTGAATGTTGCAAGGGTGAGCACTTACGTACTCAGCAAGTCATAGGTAAGAGTAGATACATATAGTAGTGATGATATGAACCTAGACTAGTCAAGAATTATGGATATTTGTAAAATAATCTTTTTCTTTCATACCTCATCTCATGGCAGCACTTTTTATAATATAACATCATCATTCATGTTCACTAGATTATAGCACTACTGCGACACGTCGACACACGACAGCCCACGGTAGCACTCCTTATCATGACAACACATGTCATTTGGGTAATCTTGATTTAAACATATTTTATTTAGAAAATAGTACTTGTGTCACACCCCGTGGATTTAATCCACCGCAGCAGACTCCTATAAAACCCGGGAGCTCGGAGTATTCGAATACATTTTTAACTCTGCAGAGAGGTACCAATTTACCCGCAAGATATTCCACTTTCAAACCTTTCCTATCATAACAAAATGATTGGACCCCTGACTCACTTCATACTGTGAGCGGCAAGGTGGAAATAACAAGAACTTTTGTTATGTATCACTTACAATTCACCCCCGACCCTGTGGCTCTCAGCGAGGCACAGTTGTGGCAGGTTGTATCCAAACCTCCACCCCATTGCTTATTCCCATTACTGGGTCAGCGTGCTTGATCACCTTCAGTGATATGTGTGGGAGCCGCGCTCCGTGTTTATCGTGCATCACAACACATCTCATGCAGGGGTTTCATGTGCGATCCACATAATTACTTGTTCAGGCCTGTCCCATACCAGGCTTGCGGTTAGCACGTTGTTCATGCCACTAGACGCACAACACAAGGTTCTAGTCCTTATATGCCAGTAACCAGACCATCCACAACCCTGCACCTTCAGTGCCTGCATTCCTTTGCAGTCTAGCACCTCCAGTGCTATAGCCATCCATACCATTTTTCTGGTCACGGCTAGGGGTTTTATTTCATGAATATAAGTATATAAATACATATAATAGTTCATGGCTCAAAACTTGTTTATTTCACATTTCACCGATAACCAGTCTAGTACTGCCAATTCATAAATCAATCATTCTCAATCTTTCACATGCAATATTGCCTATATTCAAGGTTATGTTTAGCAACATTTAAAATATAGGTTCAAGATGACCAAGGATATGACTTGCCTTCCGCGTCGTAAAATACAGCAGTTGACGACGGGTCCGCAGTGAAGTCCTCGAACTCGGGCTCTTGATCTGCTCTCAAATCAAACAAACAACCAATAATCATAATCTTTTCAATACAATTATTATACTATATGCAATGATGCAAAGATGAAGTCTTGATGATTCTGAAATGATTGGGTTAAGAGGCTGATTAGGGTTAAGTTAAGGAAACCAATGTTAAGATTAGTTGTCAAAGGTTTACAAGGTTCCAAATGTCTCAAAATATCAGAATGATGTCAAGGTTGCGATTGGTTCGCTCAAAAACAGCGAACGTCTTTAGATCGACATTCGGTTCAAAGCATCGACATAGGGTCGATGAATGATAGAGGGGTTATTTTAACTTGTGGTAGTAGAATAAAATGTAGATCACAACTCTACAAATTTAGTGGACAAAGTGATTTTCAAATTACACAACCAGAAGTGGGTAAACAAGGTCAATGCCACTGGCTGACAAGCTCTGGCATAGAGCTGACAATGTCAAAAACTAGGGCTTAGCATAACTTTTGATCTGGAGCTCCAAATGATGCACCACTTTGTCTGGGAGGTAGGCATTGATAACAGGAACAATTAAGTCAACAGGATCTAGGGCAAGAAATGGCTGGAAAGCAAGAAATTTGATGATGAACAGAGATGAACTGGCTGCACTGGAGCAGTTCTGGACACAAACTTGGCATGGCTATAACTTCCAATCTAGGCCGATCTAGGTGTCGAGCTAGAAGACAAAAATACTCAGGAGGCTAAGGCACATCTAAATGACAAAGTTTCGAGGGCTGAAATGGCCGGGAACACTTTTCCGGTGAACTGTGCCGGAGAAGAACACTGCTATTTGGGGGTTTTTGCTACAGGCCGAGAGAACTAAATTCCTCGCTTGGAGAGCATCTAGGAGATATAGGGAAGCTTCTGGTAACATCAAATTGACCGGAGGATCACCGGAGAAGCCTGGCGACGATCGCCGGTTTTCTGGTAGAGCTTGAATTTGGGAAAAGCTTCGAATGATGTTTAATTAGGGATTCTAAGCTTACAGGCTTGCTTGAAATAACCCACTGATCAATTTGCTTCACAGGTTCGAGGGCTAATTCGAATTGAATCGGGCTGCATTGCCGGAACAGGGCAATCTGGAATTTTCAGCCATTTCCGGTGATCGCCGGCGTTAGGGGTCATCGGGGAGCAATTAAATAGTACAGCACGATGAGGGAGGCGAGGGGAACTTACTAGTGCTGTCAATTTGGTGGTTGAGGCTGCGGTTGAGGCTGTCACCGTGAGGTCTCGAACTGGTCTCGCCGGAGAAGAAGACTAAGACAGAAAATCTGAGACGTGGATGATTTCCAGTGAGGTTTGAGGGAGCTGCTGAGCACAGGGATGCTTAAATAGGCAGGCGAAGCATGCGAAGAGAAAACAATGAAGAGATTGGCTGCTGGTGACTTGACTGGTTGCGTGCTGGAGCAACAGCGGCGAAGACACAGCGAAGAACGGTGATGCGATGGCGACAAGCCTTCAGCTGATCACAATGTCGCTTCATCGGGACCTGGCGAAACTTGTAGCAAGCGGTGGCGACAAGTACTGGCGCGGCGAGGCTACGTGGCGATGGATTGCTGACAAAGTTGCTGCTGATCGCGCGCGGGAGCAAACGCTGGTCGTCGACGTAGCAACGGCGCTGCCACGGTGACGGCTGAGGCGAGGACACGTGCGTACTGGCATGCACGGTCACAAGTGCGGCGAAGCTTGGCCGGCGGCGAGCGTGCACGGCGCAAGAAAACACGGCGAGCTTCTGGTCGTGCACTGGCTGCTTCCCTGGTCGAAAATGGGCTGATTTGCAATATTTGATTTTCACAATTGGACTAATCTGTAATTCTGGAGATTTGGAAGGTTAGAGTTGAATTTGATTCTGCTGATTTGGTAATCTTTATTCCACAGATGATTTGGCAAGGATTGAAAATAAAACTTGGCACATTTGGATAGCTTTTGATACAAATTGAAAATAGGGTAATTTAGGGTAATTGAAATCTAAATTTCATTTGGTTTTGAATTCTGGTACTTAGGATGAGATTTTGGAATTTGAACAGAAGAGAAACTTGTGACAAATAGCATTTTGAGAAGATTTGCCGAAGAAATTCTGAATTTGGAGTTAATCTGGAGATTTTAGCCTTTTTGGATTTTCAAATAACAGATAAGGACTATTTTGCGATAACTTTTGGACTGATTTGTGAAAAGAGTCTAGATAATGAAATCTGGTTGTCAACTTTTTAAATTAAGGTATTGACATACCCATGATCATATTCCAGAAATAATCTGGTCTGAACTTGGTCAAGATTCGGATTAAATCTGTATTTCCGAAACTTAGGGTATTTAAGTAATAGAAGGTATTTCTGTTTTCGAAAACAGAAGGAGCTGATAAATCTGAGAGTTAGGGATAGAATTGGATCTAGGTTCTGAAGACTTTTAAGTTCAAAGTAACTGATAGATCATATCTGAACAATCTGATCTTCATTTGAGGTCACAGGATAGATTTTGGAGATTTCAGGGCTTGAGATAGAAACTGATCTGGCTATTACTACAGATACATGCATGCATGCTATTTATGAAAAAGGAAATTTTCACCCCTAACTCAGGGCGTTACAGATCTACCCTCCTTAAAGAAATCTCGCCCCGAGATTTACCTAAGACAGGAAAAGATAAGGATAGGTTTGCTTAAGATCTTCTTCCTTCTCCCAAGTAGCCTCTTGCTCTGAATGATTCTTCCATTGAACTTTACACAATTTGATTTTCCTCCTTCGGAGCTGACGTTCATCAATGGCTAGGATTCTGATTGGGTGCTCAAGATAAGTGAGATTCTTCTGTAATGGCACATCTTGTACATCTATCTGGTCAGTTGGTTCCTTCAAACATTTCCGGAGCTGAGAGACATGAAACACATCATGCACTCCTGCTAATCCCTCAGGTAATTCCAATTTATATGATACTTTTCCCTTTCTCTTGATTATCTTAAATGGTCCAATGTATCTTGGGGATAACTTTCCTTTCACTTGGAATCTTTGTAATCTTTTGAATGGTGTAACCTTGAGATACACAAAATCTCCTGGTTCAAAGGATAATTCTCTCCGTCGTTTATCTGCATAACTCTTTTGTCGTGATTGTGCTGTTTTCAACCTTTCTCTGATGAGTCTGACATGAGCTTCTGCTTCTTCTACTATCTCTGGTCCTATAACTTTTCGTTCTCCTGGCTCATTCCAATGCAATGGAGTTCTGCACTTACGTCCATATAAAGCTTCAAATGGTGCCATCTGTATACTAGCTTGATAACTATTATTATATGTAAATTCTGCAAATGGTAAACATTTGTCCCATGATGTTCCATAATCTAGTATACAAGCTCTTAGAAGATCCTCTAGGATTTGGTTAACTCTTTCTGTCTGTCCTCCCGTCTGTGGATGATATGCAGTACTGAAATCCAACTGGGTTCCTAGAGTTTCATGCAGTCTATTCCAAAATTTGGAGGTAAACTGGGTTCCACGATCTGAAACTATCTTCTTAGGAATACCATGCAATGCCACTATTCTTTGCATGTATAACTCTGCTAATTTACTGCCATCATAAATCTTTTTAACTGGTATGAAATGAGCTACTTTAGTAAGTCTGTCCACAATAACCCATATGGAATCATATCCTCCTTGAGTTTTAGGTAATCCTGTAATAAAATCCATACCAATTTCTTCCCATTTCCATAATGGTATTGGTAGAGGTTGTAGCTTTCCTGCTATTTTCTGGTGTTCTGCTTTAACTCGTTGGCATGTATCACAGTTTGCAATGTACTCTGCAATCTCCCTCTTCATATTATCCCACCAGAATCTGGTCTTCAAATCTTGATACATCTTTGTGTTACCAGGGTGTATTGAGTATGGAGTTTTATGTGCTTCATGGAGAATTATTTCCTTAAGATCTGCGTTTTGAGGTACACAGATTCTTTCTCGATACCATACAATCCCTTGGTTATCTTCAATAAAGCCTTGAGCCTTTCCTAACTTGATTCGACTCTTGATCTTACAAATTTCTTCATCTTCCTTCTGGGCATTTCCTATCTGTTCTTCAAGTTGAGATTTTATTGTTAAAGTGGCTACCGTTCCCTGCGGTACTATTTCCACTTGATGATTCTGCAACTCTTGTTGTAGGTAAGGATTCTTCAACATAACCATTCCTTGTAGGTTGCAAACTTTTCTGCTTAGGGCATCAGCTACTACATTAGCTTTCCCTGGATGGTACTGAATACTAAGATCATAATCTTTGATCAATTCGAGCCATCGTCGTTGACGCATGTTGAGCTCTGTCTGTGTGAAAATATACTTGAGGCTTTTATGATCTGTAAAGATCTCACACTTACGCCCAATGAGATAATGCCGCCATATCTTTAAAGCATGCACTACTGCTGCTAACTCCAAATCATGGGTCGGATAATTTTCCTCATGTGGTCTCCATTGGCGTGAAGCATAAGCCACTACTTGACCTTGTTGCATTAACACACAACCTATTCCTTGCTTTGAAGCATCACAGTAAACTACAAAATCTTCTTTGCTGTCTGGTAGGGTGAGGACGGGTGTTGTTGTCAATTTCTGCTTCAGTTTCTGAAAACTTTCTTCACACTTGATGGTCCATTCAAATGCAACATCCTTCTTTAGCAGGTTTGTAAGAGGTTTGGCAATTTGGGAAAATCCTTCGATGAATCTCCTATAATACCCTGCTAATCCCAAGAAACTTCTAATCTCTGAAACTGAGGTAGGTTGCTTCCACTCCTTGATTGCAGAGATTTTAGCTGAGTCCACTGAAATTCCTTCCGCTGTCAATACATGTCCAAGAAATGAAATTCTTGACATCCAAAATTCACATTTATCAAACTTGGCATAAAATTGCCTCTCTCGTAGCCTTTCCAAGACTAGGTGTAAATGTTGCTCATGTTCTTCCGTACTCTTGGAATATATCAGAATGTCATCTATGAATACTATGACAAACTTGTCAAGAAAATCCATAAATGTACTGTTCATGACATTCATGAATGCTGCCGGAGCATTGGTCAAGCCAAAAGGTACTACTGTAAACTCATATAAACCATATCTGGTAGTGAAAGCAGTCTTCGGTATATCTTCTTTCTTGATCTTCAGCTGATGATATCCAGATTTCAAATCTATCTTGGAAAATACTTTGGCTCCTCGAAGCTGATCGAACAAGTCATCAATTCTTGGTAATGGATACTTGTTTTTAATAGTGACTTCATTCAAAGCTCGGTAGTCTACACACATTCGTAGAGTTCCGTCTTTCTTCCTCACAAACAGAACTGGGGCTCCCCATGGCGAAGCACTGGGTTTGATAAATCCCTTGTTTTCCAAGTCTTCGAGTTGATTCTTGAGCTCCTCCAAATCTGTAACTGGCATCCTATAGGGACGTTTTGCTATAGGTGCTGCTCCTGGTTTAAGTTCAATACTGAATTCTATTTCTCTGTCAGGTGGCATTCCCGGAAGTTCTTCTGGAAACACATCAGAATATTGTTGCACTACAGGCACTTGTTCCAGGCATAATTTTTGCAATGCTTGAACAGATCTTAGCGGTCTCTTGACTGCTGATCTTTCTGCATGGAATAGAACTCTCTCCCCTTGGCTACTGACAAGACTAAGGGTTTTCTCTTCACAATCTACTAGACCTTTATGTTGGGACAACCAATCCATTCCCAAAATAATGTCTAGACCTTGCAGTTCTAGAACTAGTAGATTTGCCTCAAATTCTACTCCTTCTATATTGAAAGTTACATTTGGGCAGATTGAGTAAACAGATAATCTAGCCCCTGGAGTTTGTATAACCATAGAGTACTCTAGTGGTACTTGGTCTATATGCATTTCAACTTCAGATGCAAATGCTTTTGACATGAATGAATTTGTAGCACCAGGATCAAACAATATTAAGGCAGATGCAGATTTAATCAGAAATCTACCTAGAAGAATGTCGGTGGCGTTGCCTGCTTCTTGAATTGAAGTATAGTTTAATCTTCCTCCTTGGGTTGCAGCTGGTGCTCTACCTCTTCCTCTTCCTCGATTAGCCATGTTTCCTCCTCTTCCTGCTGAATTTCCTCTAAAATTCTGCGATGGTGATGCTCTGGTTACTACTGGCTGTGTTCCTGCCTGAGATCTGGCAATGGACATTGGAAGCTGTATCCAAGGACAGAATTCTTTACGGTGCCCACGCTGTCCACAATGATAACACTCAACACGAGGATGAGGGCAATCCTTCTGAGAATGATTTCCTCGGCAGTTGGGGCACAATGTCGTTGCTGGTCTGGGATTCTGATAAGATGGTCGGAAATTGGGAGTGATAGGAACTCTTCCTCTGATTGGATTTGGCTGTGGTCTTGTTTGCTGGAACATCCTCCTCTTTCGGCTTTCTTCTCCCATATTCTTCTTTTCTTCTACCTTTAAAGCTCTGTTCACTAGGGTTTGAAATTCTGTAAGTTCATGAGAAGCAATTTGATACTGTAAATAGTGTTGAAGTCCTTCTGTGAAGCGCTCTATCTTCTTCTCTTCAGTATCCACATCTCCAGGTGCGTATCGAGCCAAATGAGTAAATTGGTGTAGATACTCAGTAACTGACTTACTTCCTTGAGTTAAATTCCGAAATTCCCGACGCTTAGCTGCCATAACACCAGTAGGTATATGAAATTCTGAAATTGATCCTTAAATTCCCTCCAAGAGATATTATCTTTATCAGGGTGAGCTTCCTGGTAATTCATCCACCAGGCAGCTGCAGCTCCTGATAACTGATGAGATCCAAACAAAACTTTCTCTCGTTCGCTGCATCGGACCGTGTCCAGTTTCCTCTCGATATCCCGTAACCAATCATCGGCAACCATAGGATCGGTCGCACTAGAGAATGTTGGTGGACGGGTCTTTTGGAAATCTGTTAATCTTGCTCCTACAGCAGAAGTAGTTCCTTCTGTTGTTCCAGTAGGTAGTTTCTGAACTATCTGGGCTAACAACTGGGTATGAGCTATCTGAGCTTCTTGTCGACTTTTCTCCATTGACAACAAAATTTCCTGAAGACTGGGTTGTTCATTCTGAGGTGGATTGGAACTCTGAGATCCTTGCTGAAACAAAGGGTCTCTTGTCATAGTTTCTTCTTCCTGCGGAGTCTGATCTATATCTTCTCTTCCACTTCGAGATCTCCTTCTGGTGTCAACCATGGTGGCTCTGAAAAAGTTTAGACGAATCTAACTAACTAAGGCCAATTAAGACAGCAATGCAGAAATTAATGCAACTACTTTTATGCATAAAATACTTAGGCTACTAGCCATAATACACAAATTAACCATTGCAAAAGCAACAGCGAATCACAAAGCTATCAAGAGCATCCACTAGCTCTGTCTACACCAACCTCTAAGACACTCTGAAACAACAGAACGCACTCTCACAATCTTACCGAATTTTAGAAATCCAAATAAAATTTTGAAATGAAGGTTTTTCAAGAGCTACAAAGCTCATTATTTTTACCAAAATAAAATTTCCACAAGTAGTTTCTAAATAAATTACGTCTTCCTGGCACGGCCAATTTCCTAAAGGTGTCGTCCTACAGTCAAGTTCTCATGTTGCTCTGATACCAACTTTTCTTGTCGCGCCCCGAGACTGGGACAACGACTACTCCTGTAGAGACCTAGCTCGCTGCAGCTAGTCTCAACCACAACCCTTTGACTTCCCAGGATGAGTCAAACACAGGAGTATATTACATTGCAACAGAGTACTTACAAAATATTAAGCAGTGTGGCCTGCTGGCCTTAATATTACATAAAGAGGATTACAATGCCTGCAAGGCATTCAGGGTTTAACAAAATATTTAACTACACAGCAGAAGATAGGTGACCCTCCCACAAAAGAAGTTGACGGCAGAACAACACACTTCAGGGTTCTGGCGGAACTGATTCTCCTCCTTCTGGATTCACGTAGTACTCCGTGCCATCATCTTGATCAAGGTAGGCTCCATCTATTGAGTTGAATGTTGCAAGGGTGAGCACTTACGTACTCAGCAAGTCATAGGTAAGAGTAGATACATATAGTAGTGATGATATGAACCTAGACTAGTCAAGAATTATGGATATTTGTAAAATAATCTTTTTCTTTCATACCTCATCTCATGGCAGCACTTTTTATAATATAACATCATCATTCATGTTCACTAGATTATAGCACTACTGCGACACGTCGACACACGACAGCCCACGGTAGCACTCCTTATCATGACAACACATGTCATTTGGGTAATCTTGATTTAAACATATTTTATTTAGAAAATAGTACTTGTGTCACACCCCGTGGATTTAATCCACCGCAGCAGACTCCTATAAAACCCGGGAGCTCGGAGTATTCGAATACATTTTTAACTCTGCAGAGAGGTACCAATTTACCCGCAAGATATTCCACTTTCAAACCTTTCCTATCATAACAAAATGATTGGACCCCTGACTCACTTCATACTGTGAGCGGCAAGGTGGAAATAACAAGAACTTTTGTTATGTATCACTTACAATTCACCCCCGACCCTGTGGCTCTCAGCGAGGCACAGTTGTGGCAGGTTGTATCCAAACCTCCACCCCATTGCTTATTCCCATTACTGGGTCAGCGTGCTTGATCACCTTCAGTGATATGTGTGGGAGCCGCGCTCCGTGTTTATCGTGCATCACAACACATCTCATGCAGGGGTTTCATGTGCGATCCACATAATTACTTGTTCAGGCCTGTCCCATACCAGGCTTGCGGTTAGCACGTTGTTCATGCCACTAGACGCACAACACAAGGTTCTAGTCCTTATATGCCAGTAACCAGACCATCCACAACCCTGCACCTTCAGTGCCTGCATTCCTTTGCAGTCTAGCACCTCCAGTGCTACAGCCATCCATACCATTTTTCTGGTCACGGCTAGGGGTTTTATTTCATGAATATAAGTATATAAATACATATAATAGTTCATGGCTCAAAACTTGTTTATTTCACATTTCACCGATAACCAGTCTAGTACTGCCAATTCATAAATCAATCATTCTCAATCTTTCACATGCAATATTGCCTATATTCAAGGTTATGTTTAGCAACATTTAAAATATAGGTTCAAGATGACCAAGGATATGACTTGCCTTCCGCGTCGTAAAATACAGCAGTTGACGACGGGTCCGCAGTGAAGTCCTCGAACTCGGGCTCTTGATCTGCTCTCAAATCAAACAAACAACCAATAATCATAATCTTTTCAATACATTATTATACTATATGCAATGATGCAAAGATGAAGTCTTGATGATTCTGAAATGATTGGGTTAAGAGGCTGATTAGGGTTAAGTTAAGGAAACCAATGTTAAGATTAGTTGTCAAAGGTTTACAAGGTTCCAAATGTCTCAAAATATCAGAATGATGTCAAGGTTGCGATTGGTTCGCTCAAAAACAGCGAACGTCTTTAGATCGACATTCGGTTCAAAGCATCGACATAGGGTCGATGAATGATAGAGGGGTTATTTTAACTTGTGGTAGTAGAATAAAATGTAGATCACAACTCTACAAATTTAGTGGACAAAGTGATTTTCAAATTACACAACCAGAAGTGGGTAAACAAGGTCAATGCCACTGGCTGACAAGCTCTGGCATAGAGCTGACAATGTCAAAAACTAGGGCTTAGCATAACTTTTGATCTGGAGCTCCAAATGATGCACCACTTTGTCTGGGAGGTAGGCATTGATAACAGGAACAATTAAGTCAACAGGATCTAGGGCAAGAAATGGCTGGAAAGCAAGAAATTTGATGATGAACAGAGATGAACTGGCTGCACTGGAGCAGTTCTGGACACAAACTTGGCATGGCTATAACTTCCAATCTAGGCCGATCTAGGTGTCGAGCTAGAAGACAAAAATACTCAGGAGGCTAAGGCACATCTAAATGACAAAGTTTCGAGGGCTGAAATGGCCGGGAACACTTTTCCGGTGAACTGTGCCGGAGAAGAACACTGCTATTTGGGGGTTTTTGCTACAGGCCGAGAGAACTAAATTCCTCGCTTGGAGAGCATCTAGGAGATATAGGGAAGCTTCTGGTAACATCAAATTGACCGGAGGATCACCGGAGAAGCCTGGCGACGATCGCCGGTTTTCTGGTAGAGCTTGAATTTGGGAAAAGCTTCGAATGATGTTTAATTAGGGATTCTAAGCTTACAGGCTTGCTTGAAATAACCCACTGATCAATTTGCTTCACAGGTTCGAGGGCTAATTCGAATTGAATCGGGCTGCATTGCCGGAACAGGGCAATCTGGAATTTTCAGCCATTTCCGGTGATCGCCGGCGTTAGGGGTCATCGGGGAGCAATTAAATAGTACAGCACGATGAGGGAGGCGAGGGGAACTTACTAGTGCTGTCAATTTGGTGGTTGAGGCTGCGGTTGAGGCTGTCACCGTGAGGTCTCGAACTGGTCTCGCCGGAGAAGAAGACTAAGACAGAAAATCTGAGACGTGGATGATTTCCAGTGAGGTTTGAGGGAGCTGCTGAGCACAGGGATGCTTAAATAGGCAGGCGAAGCATGCGAAGAGAAAACAATGAAGAGATTGGCTGCTGGTGACTTGACTGGTTGCGTGCTGGAGCAACAGCGGCGAAGACACAGCGAAGAACGGTGATGCGACGGCGACAAGCCTTCAGCTGATCACAATGTCGCTTCATCGGGACCTGGCGAAACTTGTAGCAAGCGGTGGCGACAAGTACTGGCGCGGCGAGGCTACGTGGCGATGGATTGCTGACAAAGTTGCTGCTGATCGCGCGCGGGAGCAAACGCTGGTCGTCGACGTAGCAACGGCGCTGCCACGGTGACGGCTGAGGCGAGGACACGTGCGTACTGGCATGCACGGTCACAAGTGCGGCGAAGCTTGGCCGGCGGCGAGCGTGCACGGCGCAAGAAAACACGGCGAGCTTCTGGTCGTGCACTGGCTGCTTCCCTGGTCGAAAATGGGCTGATTTGCAATATTTGATTTTCACAATTGGACTAATCTGTAATTCTGGAGATTTGGAAGGTTAGAGTTGAATTTGATTCTGCTGATTTGGTAATCTTTATTCCACAGATGATTTGGCAAGGATTGAAAATAAAACTTGGCACATTTGGATAGCTTTTGATACAAATTGAAAATAGGGTAATTTAGGGTAATTGAAATCTAAATTTCATTTGGTTTTGAATTCTGGTACTTAGGATGAGATTTTGGAATTTGAACAGAAGAGAAACTTGTGACAAATAGCATTTTGAGAAGATTTGCCGAAGAAATTCTGAATTTGGAGTTAATCTGGAGATTTTAGCCTTTTTGGATTTTCAAATAACAGATAAGGACTATTTTGCGATAACTTTTGGACTGATTTGTGAAAAGAGTCTAGATAATGAAATCTGGTTGTCAACTTTTTAAATTAAGGTATTGACATACCCATGATCATATTCCAGAAATAATCTGGTCTGAACTTGGTCAAGATTCGGATTAAATCTGTATTTCCGAAACTTAGGGTATTTAAGTAATAGAAGGTATTTCTGTTTTCGAAAACAGAAGGAGCTGATAAATCTGAGAGTTAGGGATAGAATTGGATCTAGGTTCTGAAGACTTTTAAGTTCAAAGTAACTGATAGATCATATCTGAACAATCTGATCTTCATTTGAGGTCACAGGATAGATTTTGGAGATTTCAGGGCTTGAGATAGAAACTGATCTGGCTATTACTACAGATACATGCATGCATGCTATTTATGAAAAAGGAAATTTTCACCCCTAACTCAGGGCGTTACAGATCTACCCTCCTTAAAGAAATCTCGCCCCGAGATTTACCTAAGACAGGAAAAGATAAGGATAGGTTTGCTTAAGATCTTCTTCCTTCTCCCAAGTAGCCTCTTGCTCTGAATGATTCTTCCATTGAACTTTACACAATTTGATTTTCCTCCTTCGGAGCTGACGTTCATCAGTGGCTAGGATTCTGATTGGGTGCTCAAGATAAGTGAGATTCTTCTGTAATGGCACATCTTGTACATCTATCTGGTCAGTTGGTTCCTTCAAACATTTCCGGAGCTGAGAGACATGAAACACATCATGCACTCCTGCTAATTATGTGCATGTGTGTATGTTTTTAGAAAAGATGAAATTATATTATTTTTAATTATGTGCATGCATGTATGCTCTATGTTTAGGAATTAGGTTTTTTTAAATGTATATGTGTATGTTTTTAGAAATTATGAACTTAGGTTATTTTTAATAATGTGCATGCATGTTGTATGCTTAGGAATTAGGCTTTTTTAAATGTATACGTGTATGTTTTTAGAAATTATGAAATTAAGTTATTTTTAATCATGTGTATGCACGCTCTATGTTTAGGAATTAGGTTTCTTAAATGTATACGTGTATGTTTTTACAAATTATGAATTTAGTTTATTTTTAATTAAGTGCAACTATGTTTATAAATTAGGTGTTTTAAATGTATATGTGTATGTTTTTAGAAATTATGTGCATGTGTGTATGATTTTAGAAAATATGAAATTAGATTATTTTTAATTATATGCATGCATGCATGCTCTATGTTTAGGAATTTGGTTTTTTTAAATATAGACGTGTATGTTTTTAGAAATTATGAAATTAGGTTATTTTTAATAATGTGCATACATGCTCTATGCTTAGGAATTAGGTTTTTTTAAATGTATACGTGTATGTTTTTAGAAATTATGAAATTAAGTTATTTTTAATCATGTGTATGCACGCTCTATGTTTAGGAATTAGGTTTTTTAAATGTATATGTGTATGTTTTTACAAATTATGAATTTAGTTTATTTTTAATTATGTTCAACTATGTTTATAAATTATGTTTTTTAAATGTATATGTGTATGTTTTTAGAAATTATGTGCATGTGTGTATGTTTTTCGGAAAGTTGAAATTAGATTATTTTTAATTATGTGCATGCATGCATGCTCTATGTTTAGGAATTAGGTTTTTTTAAATGTATACGTGTATGTTTTTAGAAATTATGAAATTAGGTTATTTTTAATAATGTGCATGCATGCTTTATGCTTAAGAATTAGGTTTTTTTAAATGTATATGTGTATGTTTTTAGAAATTATGAAATTAAGTTATTTTTAATCATGTGTTTGCACGCTCTATGTTTAGGAATTAGGTTTTTTAAATGTATATGTGTATGTTTTTAGAAAATTATGAAATTTGGTTATTTTTAATTATGTGCATGCATGCATGCTCTCAAAAGGCAAATTTGTATAACATACAAAGTAATGCACATCCGTGCAGCTTGAACGCAGATCTGAGCTAATACGAAGGAGTTGGAAGTTTTTAGGATAGAAAAGAATGTATTCGTAAATTATGAAAACACATGGATGCATGATTGTTGAACTTAAAAAAAAATGGGTTCATAGGGTTGTCAGACATAATGGTGTCATATTATTTACGCGTGAGATGAATATGTGTAGGGAATGGAGACACCGGAAAAAATTTGCATATTTTACGGTGACGGCTTAGTTCACGAGTGACAAGGATTGATACCCGAGCTAGATCAAATAAATACACGACTAGTTCAGGACAAATTCGAACCAGACAAGTGTCTGTTGATGCGAACTCAAGTTACTCCGAGAAGGACAGGCATGTGGTCGCAGGCTTTACGCGATCAGACCATAGACGGTGCGCGGTCAAGAGTTCGTATGCTATATGCGAACAGGAGACTGCAGATGGTGCGCGGTCAGATAATAACAAGCAACGCGCGGTCAGAACACCTTCGACCAGGGGACGCGGGATTGTTCTGTCCCTACAACAGGGATATCCCGAGTATCCCGAAGATTCTTGCACGCATGGAGACAACCGTCAGGAGGTTAATACGTGCAGTTATCCATGAATAACACGTGTTAAAACCTGTGTGGAGGTTAAAGGCAGTTGCTAAAACTACATCCAAGAAACTGTTCAATGTCGTTATGCCTTGGCACCCTTTCGACCAATATAAAAGGGTAATTCAATGCTAGTAAACCTGTGCTTTTTTGTTGTTTCATATGTTGAATATTTCCTTTTATGCCCATTTGGCTCGGGGGCTGGTCGCCAGTGGTTATATCGCCACAATGCCCTAATCGGATTCGCTGGCCGATCTCATGACCACTTCCAGATAAGACACTCCTCAATAAGCCGTTTCTCAACGCACACGGGGCTTACTAGCATGTCCTTGGTCATCAGAGTAGCTGCCGGTTTGCAACAAGGTTAGGCATTGCATCGAATATAATTGCTGGCCTGGTCGAATCCCTGGTCGTCACACCCATATTTTTCCTGTACTTATAATACTAAGTCTTCAGTATATATAATCATAGGCGGGGGCTAGGGGAATATGGTTACAGTATGAAACAAAAAGAAGTGCTTTCTTTCGAAACAAAACCAAAAAAAATGCATGCATTGCATTCTATAAACTTTATCTGTACAGGTATAAGGGTTTACATAATGCCAAGCTCGATCAAGAGTTTATCGACAAGAGCTCTGACTTCCTCCATGATAACTTCAAGTTGGTCTTCACTCTCAATCTCTACCTGTCCTACCAATAGGTTTAGATCCAGGTCTGGGCCATGGTGGAGACAGAACCGGCAGAGAATGGCAGAGGCTGCTAATCGGACTCTTGTTTTGATCGCCTCTTGTTGTCGCCTAGTATCTTCAGGAAGATACTCGAGAAGTGATCCTGCTTGAGCTGCAACCAATTTGGACCAGTCACTAAGACTAAGGTCGTCTGCCCCGGTTTTGACAACATCAGCCCTTAGTAGACTGGCCACCATCTTTAGTTTTTCAAAGATGTCTTGTTGAGCCCTACCGCAGGTTGAGAGGGATGTGCTTAAGTCTTTGTTCTCCCTGCGGACAGAGTCGATGGTCGCCTAGAGGTCTTCTTTCTCTTGACCAAGCTGGCTTATTTGATCGACTTGCGCTGTAGTAACAAGGTCGTTACAAGCAATCCAAGCGACAAAATTAATTCGCTCTGGTCGGAAGCTGAGTTACATGAGAGCTGCGATCGCAGTTTTCTTAGTTCGGCCTCTAGATATGAAATTGTGGTGGCCGCCCTGAGATCATGGTTTTCCCGATCAGCAAGGCTCTTCTTCAGGAAGGCATTCTCTCTGTAACAAAAGAGATGATTGTTATGACGAGTCTATGATCAGGTAAACCAAAGAACATCTTCCTTACTCCTGCAAGCGATCGTTTTCCTCTTGCATGGCCTCGATGCTATCCACCATAGCCGTCGATCTGGTCGCCATGTGGGTCAGTTCCTATAAAATGGAGGGAAATCAGCTGCAAAATCTGAACATTCTTATGCAAAGTTCGGATACCATGAGGGGTGTTCGACATACCTCAGTATATTCCCGGAACGACCTGTTCTTCGGGACGATCGGAGGTCGAGTTGATGGACTCACCTTATCCCCGGCAGGAGCAGCAGATGAGTGTTCCTGCTGAGCCTCGCTTCTTGCCGGGGTCACAGATTTTAACACCTGCGATTGGGCCTCCATGTCCAACTCATCCACAACAGCCCGGACGACTTCCTGGACTGGAGGGATAGAGTTCCCTTCGCCAGAGACTTCAGCACCAGAGGGAACTTCAACCCTCGCCGAGGTTGTGGGGAGGTTTGGTGCTGAATCTCTATGCCTAAGCAAGAAAAGAAACCGTCAGTTTCACGGATGGTTGCCACAACCCAATCTGGTATAAACAGAAGAGAATTCTTACCTTAATTGAAATCCCATCAGCTTTTGGGATTTCAAAGACGGTTCACCAAGGAAAAGAGGACAATCATCGTCCGTTCTGGTCTTCCTCTTTATGAACAACACCTTCTCTTTCTCTCCCTATGTATACCAACCTATAAGCACATATATGAGGAATGATAAAGATTTGAATGGTAAGAATTCTTACCGGGGTAGCCTACTCTGTTGGCAGGGATGCATCCGATGGTCTGGATGTCTCGTGAACCACCGGTGCTGGCATCTCATCCGCGACCATAAGATTGGGAGTGGTCGTGGGATCTTTCTTTGTTATTCCCGCCCCTGTCGCCAGGAGCGGAGTACTCACCTCCCTAGGACTAACAAGAGCCATAGGAGGAATTTCTTCTTCCTGTGCAAGCGTGGCTCGATGAACACGCACACAAATGAAATTGTAACACTCAAGATTGCGAGGAATCTTACCGCGGTCGTCCCTTCGACCAAGGAGGGAGAAGTTACAAACCCTGAAGCCTCCAGGGCTTCAGGAGCAGAGGTCTCACCCACGACCACAAGGCTCTCGGTGGCCGCGGGGTCTACAGTAGCTGTCTCTGTCCCTGCGGGCGGAGGCAGCACTTCGCTGGCTTGAGGAGTGATCGCCTCCCTCTTCCGGCGAACCAGAGGAATGTTGTCTTCCTCCTCCTCGTTTCCTTCACCCTGTACAACGAAGAAGTAATTCCAGTTCGCACCTGGGGTAACAGGAGGGACATGATATCTTACCGCAGTCTTCTTCGCGGTAAGGGGCGTCCTATGCGAGGAGCCGTCCCCTAGAAGTTTCTTGGATTTCTTGGGGGCAAGTTCCCTTGCTCCAGGCCTTGAAGAGACTTTATTTACTCTCTTCATTGTCGGCTTTCCCAGGAAATCGACGCTTTCACCTGGATACGTCGCCTTGGCGAATTTCCCCAAAAGCGATGCTGTTCCAGTGCCTTTGTTAGTACAAGACACACATATGACCTACAGACAGAACATAATGAGAGACGACATACCTTTCGACGTTCCTGTCTAAGGTCGTCGCCAGCATTGATCAAGCTTTGGGGGCGAGGCGATCCCTTGGTTCCCTCCACTTCGGCACTATATGCCTTGAGGAGGTAGTTTGTCCACTTCTCGATTTTGGACAAAGGCAAAACTGTGTCACCAGCAGACCAGTTAGCAAATATGAAAGAAAAGTATAAGACTTCGTTGGCTAAGTCACATACCATTGTTATAGTCCAAGGTGCTGTCCGGCATGGACTGTATGTCCCAATCGGATGAGCCCTTTCACGCAGGGGGCTCACCCAATTCTTCACGAAGTCGCGAATGACATCGCGAGCTGTTAGTCCCTGCTGGACTAAGTGAAGAATCACCTCAGCTTGCTTCTTCTGCTCTACATTCAGAGCAGGGAGGGAATCCAACTCGTTGGACTTCTCTTGCCGCCAGTTCACAAACCACAACCCACTCTCGGACGGAGGGGTGCAGTAGAACCATTTCTGGTACCACCCGTGCACGGAGTCTCGCAGGGGTGGGAAAGGATACTCTTTCTTCTCCCTTATCCAGAAATAAATGCATCCGGCGGCATTGGCGCTCTTCGACCACACCGAATAGTAGAAGCGTCAGAAGAGATCCATACTTGGATACACTCCGACGAAGGCTTCGCACAGGTGCTGGAAGATTGCCAGGATCAGGACAGCATTTGGGTGGAGATTCACCAATTCCAACCCATAGTGCTCCAAGATCCCCTTCAAGAACCGACTCTCAAGGAATCAGAACCCGCGTCTCAGGTATTCTTCGAAAACCAACAACTCGCCCTCTTGGACGATTGGGGTTTCTTGATCTTTCCCCGCGGGTCGCCAGTTGATCAGCAATCTTGGGGGAAGGATCTCTTCCTTCTCCAGCTCCATCAGGCTCTCCTCCTTATGATGAACTGATTGGCTCCAAGACGTCATTTTTCGAAGAGATTGTGAGGGAAAAGCTGGTGGCTTTAGGGGCGATGGAAGATGAGGAACGAGGGTTTTGAGCGGCGGAAGTTCTAGGGCTGGAGGCTGGATGTGTGGCTTCCGCAAGAAGCTACCTGCTCCTTTTATAGGCCCGAGGATACACTCCACTGAGGGTAATGTTCCATTGAATATTCTATTCATTTCCCATAATGGATGTTTTCTCTGGTAAACCCGTTATGTGTTCCCTATACTGAATCCGAAATGAAAGGTCTTCTTTGTTTCGAATTTGAAGATTAAAGATGGGCAAAAAAAATGTGAAAAGTTCTACGAAGGATTTTCGGAGGACATTTTCCTTCATGTTTTCTTGTAAACTTTCACGAGTTGATCATAAAGATATTCTATGATCCAATTTGCTGGGCATACAGTTGCTTTTTGATCAGATTGCTGTATTATCAGAACTATGTTTCTGATCGGACTCCAATTCTACTCGAAGTGGTGGTCTGGTCGAATTTCGGTTCTGATCATGGTAACCTTCCAGATCGAATTTCAGTTCTAACCGCGGCTTTAAGTCTGATCGCGGTATCAGCACTAGTAGTGGTATAACATATTAAATGCGTCTCTGGTCGTAATACCGGGACTTATCTGTGTATGAGTGGTCGTAAAAACACTACTGATGGCCACATTTTCACACAGAAATTATGAAGAATCTTCATGTTATGTAAGGTAAAAGAAATCTTTATTTTTGACAATCTTTACATACAAAAGGGATACCGGCGACCAGAGCGTCGACCTAATCCGAGAGGAGTTTACAAAGTTCTCCTAGGGATATGTTGTCGTCAGTAGGATCTACATTGACGACCCCAAGGGAACTAGCAACTACTCTAAGTCTATCTACATCGTCCCTAACGAGACACGCACTACCATTCCTGATCGAATCAGAGAGTTCTCACTGCTGTCGAGCATAGTCCCTCTCCAGGCGGAATTGGTGCGCCTCTTCATGGGATCTTTCAAAACAATCTGCTAGGTGCAGAATTACCGAAGACATCTCTTTGATCTTCCTCTCCAGGGCCTCTTTTTCCCCTTGGAGAGTCTGTTCGAGGGGAGGAGGTTGAACTTCAGTAGGCTGGTCGCTGGGGGCTCCAACAATTTTCATCTCCTACATTTGCAAATGTTAGTTTTACTAACTATAACAACAAGCAAAGGGAGATGGAAGTAATTACCAATCCTCGCAAGTGACAAGTTGAAGTACTTCCCCCAGAAAGTAGATCACCCGATAAATACCAAGGATCATCAGATGGTGGAAGTGCAACTTTCCCACCAGAAGATTGCTTCCCCAACACAAGTCGAGGATCATCTGGACGTGGAAGTGCAGCTTCCCAACCAGAAAATTGATCACCCGAACAAAAACGGGGATCATTGGGATGAAATGGAGAAAGCTGAGAAGAACGTCGCTCCAAAGGTAGAGATGAAGGTTCGACCTGCCGAGGTGCTTGAACAGGAAGGACTATGGGAACTAAAGTAAGAGAGAGCAATGATGCATCTTTCACCTTTGTTCTACTGGAGGATCCCTCGTCAATCTTGGGTTTCTTCCTTGAGGGAGACAGATCTTTGTACATCTGTGAATCCTGCTCGAATTCAAGTGAAACTTCTTCTTCATCACTCTCAATCTCGATGATATTTTGGTCTGCCATCGGGAAGTGTATGGAAGAGAAGAGAAGATGGCTTTGAAAGAAAAACTTGGCCGGGAGAAGAGTTGTGAAGTTTTGAAGTCCAAGGGCTTTGGTATTCATAGCCGCCAAGGTGACGGTTCAGTTTCCAAACGCCTCGAGCTTTTAAAACATTTACAATTTTATCTCGGGTTAAAAAACATTTCTACGGCGCCATCATTACCCGTCACATATTATCCAGAGTCCGTCTCGGGGAACCAACCGCCACACTTAGTGCGCCACTAAGTGGAGGATTTGAAGCGTTGGGTTAAGTATCCGATGTAGGTCTTGAAATTTGAAGTAAACACATCTCTTTGTTCTCTTCAAATTTGGGGGCTAGCTGACGAGGATTGATACCTGAGCTAGATCAAATAAATACACGACTGGTTCAGGAAAAATTGGAACCAGACAAGTGTCTGTTGATGCGAACTCAAGTTACTCCGAGAAGCACAGGCATGTGGTCGCAGGCTTTACGCGATCAGACCATAGACAATGCGCGGTCAGGAGTTCGTATGCTATACGCGAACAGGAGACTGCAGATAGTGCGCGGTCAGATAATAACAAGAAACGCACGGTCAGAACACCTTCGACCAGGGGACGCGGGATTGTTCTGTCCCTACAACAGGGATATCCCGAGTATCTCGAAGATTCTTCCACGCATGGAGACAACAGTCAGGAGGTTAATACGTGCAGTTCTCCATGAATAACACGTGTTAAAACCTGCATGGAGGTTAAAGGCAGTTGCTAAAACTACATCCGAGCAACTGTTCGATGCCGTTATGCCTTGGCACCCTTTCGACCAGTATAAAAGGGTAATTCAATGCATCAAACAGAGGGGGGAATCAGATGATTAGATCGAGAGATCAAGCAATCTAAAACACTCAAAGGATCAGAAGACGGTAGTCTAAGTTAGTTAGATTTCACAAGCCTTCCTGGCATTGTCTTGTATAAACATATAGGAAAGATCTTCATCTGTGAAGATACTTTCTCTAGCTTTGTAACACTTTCTACTACACATAGTGAAATCCCAACAGGATGTAGGGCTATTACTCCCACCATTGAGGGCCCGAACCTGTATAAACTTCTCTGTGCTCTAGTTATCTTTGATTCATCATACCTTCCCGGAGGGACACCTTGAAAGGTCTCACAACCTACAAATTCTGCATAAGTTCGACTAAGGACCCCGAGTCCGAATTGTCAACAGCGAGGGGCAAAGTGGGGTTGATATGAGCCATTGCCAGTATATGACAGGCGAGCTGAGCGTAGATAACACATCATTCTTGGACCTGAATTTATCGATCTTGAATATGTTCGGGAAGAGGCCTCGCGATGAAATGGTTCTAATTGAAGGGCCAATCATAAGGGAGGTAGATAATGAGCCATACTGGATGCTGCATGAAATAAAAGGGGACAAATCTTGGAGCTCTTACGTTCAAAGAGTGAAAGACCCCCATGGCGGACTGCTCGGCCAATTCGCGATGTATGTGCAGTTCTGCAACGTAGGACCAGCCGAGCGTGCAGTGGAGGGTGAGCCAAGCATCGTGTCCGGTCCTACAACATTTAGGGCTAGCGAGTGGTCGGATGTATTCTGCCACACTCGCGTGGATGTTTGTGAGGTATTGGATTGCCTTCCATCAATGTCCGACGAAGATGATTCAATGGACTCAGAGGCATCCGATGGCTCTGACAAGGATAATCCTGGGCCCCTGTCAGAGTGGTTCGATCATTCAACATATAGTCAAGCTATGCTGCCAACAAATCATGGTTCCAGATGGTCTTTCGAGTGAGGTGGCATACAAGTAGAGCAAGAGTTTTAGAGCAAAGAAGATCTGAAGAATGCCGTGGCGAGCTGGTCTCTTGCAATTAACCAGCAACACAAGGTTGTCAAGTCAAACCCCAATCTATATGTCGTAGCCTGCGTAACACCAGGCTGCCCATGGAAGGTTCGTGCCATGTGGTCGAAGGATGACATCAGTTTTGTGGTGACAAAAGTTATCGTGCACACATGACTGCTTACGGAGGCACTGGACAGACATAAGAACTTGACGTCCTTGTATGTTGGTAACATCATCCAGCCGGCCGTGCGAGAGAACATTTCGATAATGCCGAGAGAAATCATGAAGCAAGTTGCCGATAGGTGTGGGTACACTATACAGTATGGAAAGGTCTGGAGAGCAAAACAGAAGGCCATTGAGGGCATGTTCGGCACATTTGACCATGGCTACAACAATGTAATGCGGCTGCTGTGCAACATCGCTCAGACCAACCCAAGCATGTTTTTGGATTTCTTCGATCAGCCAGCTGTACGTTGAGACGGTAGCCCCATATAGAACACTCGAGTGCTCTGTCAATTGTTCTGGTCATACCACCAGTGCATCGAGGCATTTTCTTATTATCGTCCAGTCATATGCGTGGATGGTACATTCTTGACCAGAAAGTACAACGACACGCTTCTCATTGCTGTTGCTACCGATGCTAATGACCAATTGCTTCCATTGGCGTACGCGATCGTCGAGTCAGAGAACTCGGAGAGATGGTTGTGGATTTTGGTCAATGTGAAGCGGGCCATTGTCGGTGATCGAGGGAAGGTCTGCATCATATCGGACCGACACCGAGGGTTGCTCCACACCATTGAGGTAATGTGCGGGGCCCCAGATGCTCCGTACAAATGGGAGGATGTGCGTAGCCGTTGGTGCATCAGCACATTGCAGCAAACCTTTTCACACACTTCCGCAGCAAACAAATCATGGATCTGTTCAAGCGGCTATGCGTGCAAAATCAACCGGCGAAGTTCCAAGCTGCGTTTGACAAACTGGAGGCATTGACAGTGAAGTACTCCATGAGGAGGGCCAGAAATGCTACCGACGATGCAAACGTCAGCAAATTCTCTCAATGGATTCAAGACAAGGACATCGAGAAATGGTCCTTGCTGCACGACGAAGATGGTGCAAGGTTTGGGATAATGACGACCAACCTTTCAGAGGTGTGCAATTATGTGTTGAAGGGAGTGAGGTGTTTGCCGGTGACTGCTGTAGTGGAGATGACATAGTACCGCACAGCCGAGTATTTTAACAATATAAGTGTTGCGGCCAAAACGCTAGTCGATGATCCCATGAGAATCTTGCCCGATGTTGTGCAATCCTACTTGACTGCTCGCATAGACAAGGCCCAGAGGCACGAGGTGACTGTAATAAACAGGCTTCGCCGAATAATTCAAGTTCGCCTCCAGCAAAAGAATGTAAGCGGCCAACTTAGGCCTCGACGGGTGCACGAGGTCATTCTTGGAGATGCACGAGTGCACATGCAACAAACCGAAGCTACTACACAAGCCCTGCTTGCATGTCCTTGCTTCATGTGTGGCTCTCGATGTGAGCCCTATGCCTTACCTTCCGAGTACTTCAGTCTTGATAATCTTTCTAAGACATGGAGTGGCGTGTGGAGAGTTTTCATGACGCTCGGTGACTACAGAGTTATCCCTGTTGGCGAGACTACCTGGATCCCAAATGTAAGTCTTAGGCGAACGGGTCCTGGGCGACGGAAGACACGTCGGATACATAACGACATGAATGAGTCACAGGGGGGTAGCTCATGAGCTAGGAAATACTAGATCTGTAGGCAGCCCAGACATAGCAGGAAGGATTGTTTGAATGCACCCAGACCATCGACCTAGCTATGTTGTGTGTGTTCGACGAAACTTTGTAATACACTTCTCATTTGCATTGGATGGTTGTAATCCGTATGTTATTTTATTTTGACCTGTGGACATCATAATTTCAATAATGGTTCCTGTTGTATGTTATGTTAGTTTCATGTTGTGTGCTATCCATGTGTATGTATTTTATTTTTGTCACTAATGGATCAAAGTTTTGACTGGCATGGCCGGCAGGGACAGGGATCTTCCAGAGCTACTGACCAGCATATATGCTCGTGGACATCGCGGCCGCATGTTGTCCGAGGGCCAGGACCTGGAGCCGCTTGTAGTGCGTGCTCCTGTGGAGTACTGGCCTCTCCATGAGGGCTACATCCCCATCCTTCGGGATGTAGGTTTATTTCCGTTCGCCCGTATGCTACAGATAGGTCAGCATATCACACTGGACAGGTCGTTGATCACCGCATTGGTAGATCGATGGTGTCCAGAGACCCACACTTTCCACTTCCGCTGGGGGGAGATGACAGTCACGCTGGAGGATGTGAGCATGCTGTTTGGTTTACCTGGTAGTGGACATCCCATCATCCCCCGGCCCGCACGCGCAGATTGGCATGCACAGATGCACCTCCGATTCGACATCGGTAACCACGGTGACGAGATCCCGGCATCCAAGAGTGGTGTCCCCCTCCGATTTTTGACACACTACCGTGAGTGCCCCGATGATGCCCCGGAGATGTAGTTCGGCGGCATCTTTTCGCCTACTTGCTGATGACGCAACAGTATATCCTGTTCCCTTCGACGCACGGTAACACTGTGTACACGTGGTTCATTCCCCTGGTCCAGAGTATCGTCGATGCGGACCCAGGGGCCATGCCATGTTACAACTGGGTGATGGCAGTGTTGTATGCAACTACAGGGGGCTTTGCGAGGCATGTTGCAGGACCTCAACTGGATCATTATTGTCCGCATGCCCTGTACTGCTGCAGCTGTGGTCATGGGAGCACTTCCCTGTTGGTCGACCGCGTTTAGAGCAGCCCATCCATCCGTACGGTGCGCCAGCGGACTATGAGGATTGGGTTGATCGACCGACCATGGGAGCCCGTTGGCTGGGAGGTCGGTCGAGGTGGTCATCGTCACAGATTCACCGCTGTTATGTGGCGTACCTGGGAGAGTTTGATCTGCTGTTGGACGCACGCGTCATATCGAGACTATGGACACCGGAGCACATCTCCTAGGTTGCACCGCACAGCATTTCCTCGCATTGCACCGCGGGCCAGGACTGCTGGCTTAAACGCCGGCACATGGTGTTCTCACATGTAGTGGAGCCGTATTTTTCGGAGGGTGATGCACCAGTTCGGGCTACACCAGCAAATACCGCCTCGGAAAGAAATCGACAACGCCATCTTCCACGGGAGATTCACATGTATGCCTCGAACATTTTCTATATCTCGGTTACGTACTGAACATTTGTTTGTGTCCTTGCTTTATGTGCATTGCGTCACCTTTTGCAGACAAATACGTAAAGGGAAACACTCTGACAACTGACAGAGCAAGAATGCCAAATGGGTCGACGACTGGGAGGACCACGCAGTGACGGATGTTGTTGTGGAGGAGCAGCCGTACGATCCTGCAACGTACCAGGCCTATCTTCAATGGTACATGCCGTGCACCCGTACGCGACTTGCTCGTGCGGCCCCACCTTTGTCAACAGAACTATCACATCAAGATAGTCTTCGATCAGGCCTTGATGTTCAGTTCCTAGGCTGGATCCATCGCTCGGTACGTTCGTCTTGGCTGGATACTTATGTTGGTCTCTTATCTTATCTATTTTTCCAGAGTTCCCATATGAGTTTCACATGTGTAGGCTGACATAGCGGTGGCCATCGAGAGGCAGGCGCACTCCCCGCTGTCCGGCCTTTCTCGGGGAGGAAGACGGTTCAAGACGGAGTTGCGTGGTGCCCTACGTTCCATCCGCATAGGAGCACGGTGACTGGTCTCTGAACTAACTTGTGGCCGAAAGACAGATGGATCGGTTCCACACTAGAGAAGGGCCGGCCACCTAGCCCGATGTCTGCTCGGCCTAACCTGAGTGGTGCTCGACAGAGCACTTAATAAGCACAGCGCAGTCATCATGGCACATCATCGACTTGGGGCGGTGACGTATCGGGTATGTCCGCTGGCCCGTCTCGGCTGCATCGTTCCTTATCAATGCACACTGCTCGACGTAGAGATCTGCATATTGGGAACTCATCTACACATCGCACTCCCAATTCAGATGACTCCGATGATGAGGATGACATCTGTCAAGACGAGGAGGATGCGAGTAGGGCGTTGGCAGAGCAGCTTGTGGCTGACGAAGAGTGGGACTAAGCTCGAATCGAGCAAGCGGCCCAGGGACAGGGACACTCAGTTCCTTGGGGGTCTACACAACTGAGCTGGGGGGAGCCCGCCCACAACCAGATGTATCACCACGGTGATCCTGAGTACTACGCTCCGCAGGGGGGCATGGCCGATTGGGTAGCACAACAGCAAGATAACAAGGACTGGGTCTCGAGCATGCTAGGGCTACAGGACCCTCATGCGCATCAGTACAACCAACCGGATGAGTTAGCGCCGAGCGAGCTCGAAGATCCCCCTCCACTGACACAACCATCTCAGAGTCATGCAAGTACTAAGCAGCATGGTCCTTCTACCACGGCTGGGCTGCGATCACATGTGCCACCTGATCCGTACTCACCATCACCTTTTTAGAGAGATAGGCATGAGCATAAGAGGGGTCGTCCGAACCCATAGCGAACATGTACTAACACTTTTATTTTTCAACGTGTTACATTATTTATTTTAGTAAATGCATTATTTTTTGGATTAAATTGTGCTCAGTTGTTTTGAGATGTGTAACTCCAGTTAATTAGGTTTTTGGCGACCTTATTGTTTAGACTTCATAGTTTGGATGGTCAAAATGAATAATCCATCTAACTTACAATTTAAAAGATATGAATGTTGGAGTATTCCCATAATCCGGTATGAATTATAAAATAGTCGACCTTGCAGCTTTCTGTGACAACAGCCCGCTCGAGTTTTCACGTCAACTTTTCCATCTTTTAAGCGTTCTGTCAAAAAAAAGCTGAAGAAAGCATTCACGTCAACTTTTCCATTTTTGCGACTTTATAACTTCTCGAGACAGAAAGCGACCTGAGTTGTCACCTCAACTTTTCCATACTTTCACCTTTCCATGATACAACATCGTTCCCACAGAAAAATACCTCCCCACAGTTCCATAAGTCCCTGCCTCCGGCCTACAAATACAAAGTGCATCCCCCCTCATTTTCGCACTAAACCTATCTGTAGGATCGAGGATGCCGACTATAGGAGGCTTTAAAACTTTTCAACTAAAAACAATTTTTCCAAAGAAAAGACTAAGTGCAAATAAACTGAAACAATTTAATAATATTTTGCACTAAGAAAGAGTAAGAAAGACAAACACAGTGATTTATCCCGAGGTCTCGGAGGCTTGCCCAGTCTTCCCTACTCCTCGCTGAAGCACTCAAATGAATGAGTCTTGCTTCAATATCCACGAAGGATATTTTTCACTAAAGTTGCTCCTTCTCCACTCCGCATAGGCGAGCACCGATGCCTTTCACAAAATATACCGAGCCTCTCTGACAACCTCCGTTAATGGAGAGGACAACGGCCACGCCTCTAAACTGCCTAGGTGCGGGCGTTCACCAAGAGTAACAAGTTGCAAGATCTTCTCTTGACCCCCAACAAATACTGAGAAATTTCTGAGGATGCAAATGATGCAAATTAATGCTCTCAGAGGATCTCTCTCAATCAAAAAGAATGATACTTGATCAAAAGATCAAGATTTTAGCATTTGGAAACTTTGGCTCAAGTATATACTCAGAAATATGTAGGAAAAACTGCTCAAGGATGTTTAGAAAAACTGCTCAGAAACTGCTCGAAAATGTTTAGAAAAACAGATCAAAAGATGTATAAAAATCTGCTCAAATGGTGTTTAGAAATCTGCTCAAAACTGTTTTTAAAAACTGGTCAAAACAGCTGAGAAATCTGCTCAAAAGTGTTTATGAAAAACTGATCAAAACAGTAGTGAAAATCTGCTCAAAAGTATTTCAAAACTGCTCAAAAATAGTAGCAAAAATTTGCTCAAAAGTATTTCAAAAACTGCTCAAAATATATTGAAAAGATGCTCAAAGGTGTGTACAGAGACTGCTCAAATATGTCTATGAGAATATAGCTTGAGATGTGTGAAAATACTGCTCAAAACACCTGTATTTATAGCCCAACCTCTCAGCTAGCCGTTATGGTCGAAATGGAAAGAAATCATGCCAGCTAATAGCCAGCTTCGACCTCTAATGGCTAGTAAATAGCCATTGGAACCACTGGTCGAATGAACAGTAACTAATCAAATGAACAGTGCATAAATAGTGTCTGGTCAAATGAACAGTACTCGTGTGACCACTGGTCGAATGAACAGTACCTGGTCAAATAAATATTACTCAGATAAGCAGTTTCAATTCCTCTTTGAGATTCTAGACCAAGATTGTGAATGAATGCGAATGCAACATATGACCTAAGAGTTTCTCAATTTTTGCTGGAATTAAAAGAGATTTTGCAACCCCTCTTAATAGTACGGTTTAAACTAAAAAAGAATTTCTTATAAAACCGGTCAAACTCCAAACTCCAAGACCGGTACAATAGACAAGCACTTACCTTTGTTGGATCTAGGTCCATCTAAGTATCTAGGTTTTGATGATTAATGACGATTTGAATAAATCCCTGATGATTAAAGTTAATCTGGAGAATGTCAGATTTGATGATCAAATGACAACTTAGATAAATCCTGATTTAGCACAAGTAAATTGAATTGATTATTGATAAACCACGAAATGGATGTTTCCTTAGTTGTGGGTTTAATATTGATACATATGTAGAGGGGGAGCTCGGTGGTTGCATCAATCTTGTGCTAAGTGTAAATCGAAATGACATGTGTTGAATATGGAAGTTTGATGGCTCCTTATTGAGGTTTTGACATCGATGAATATGCTGAGGGGGAGCTCATCATATTGGTCATCTGATCTGATTGCCATCATGACATGTGTAGTATAAATCGTGTGCGTATGTCTTTATCATATACGATTCTATATGATTATGTATTTCATCTCATACTCATTTGCTATTTGTTGAATATAGTTTTGTCATTTCACCGGAAAGAGAAATTGTTGAGCTAACTCATGTGTGGAGTAATTTCTCTAGTGATGAATGACAAACTGATTATGAGACTAACGTTGTGCATTGAGTGTATTTGTTGTAGTCTCAGATTGGTCGCGAGATGAAAGCAAGCAAGGGTGTGAAGAGGATGATGCTGACATGAGTCATCTCGAGCGAGGTCAAGCTTAGCGAGGTCAAGCTTAGCGAGGTCAAGCTTTGCGAGGACAAGCATCGAGTGGTCGAGCTTCACGAGGTCAAGCTTCATCGAAGGTAAAATCCATGATTAAGGATTGTTTTCTTAGGATTTTACTGGTCTCGGTGTTTTGGAGATAGACCGGGTTGATAAGATTCTTTTTGCTAGTTTGACCATTGTAACACCCTGGTTTTGGGGGTGAAAAGTTTTTGCATAAAATCCTGCATGCATGTATCCCTCTAGCAGTAGCCAGATCAGCTGAACCCTAATCTCTCCCAAACCCTAAAAATCTCCAAATCTATTCTCTAGATCCAGATCAAGATCAGATCATCCAGATTTAACCTACCAGTTATTCGGAAGATAAAAGTCTTCAGAAACCAGATTGAATTCTAACCGTAACTCCCAGTATCTAAACCTCCTTCTGTTTTCGAAAACAGGAAATCCAGATTTACCCTAAGTACCCCAGTTTCCAGATAACTGAGTTATCATGGTTTAACCCTATCCAGACTCATGTATCTTTTGGAATATGTTCCTAGGTTTACCCTCAACTTACTCCAAAAAGTTGGGAACCAAATTGTTTCATCTAAACACTTTTCGCAGTTTAGCCCAAATTTTACTGTGAATAAGTCCTTTTCTGTTTACCTGGAAGCCTGAAAAGGCTAAAATCCACGAACCAACTCCAACCTCAGAATTTCTTCAGGGAACACCTCCCAATTACTATTTGATACAGATTTCCCTTCTGTTTAAACTTCAAAATCTCACCCTAATTACCAGAATTCGAGATTGACAAAATCCAGATCTATTTTACCCTAATTTTACCCTATTTTCGGAAATAGGTGAAATCCCTCAAACCTTATCAAATTTTCTCCAGATTTGAGCTAAATGAGTATTAATAGAAATATTATACTCATCCATGAAATCAATTTCCAAATTAAACCTCTTTAAAACCAGATTTACAAATCAGTCCAGATTTCAACTAAAACTCTTACACTTATACCCCTGGTTCGACCAAATGGGCTATTTCGACTTCGACCAGAGCAGTGCAACCGACCAGCTGCTGTTTTCGACCTCGCGCTACTGTGTTTTCTTCGACCACGACCTTGTCCCAGTGCACGATCACGGCCACAGCTCGCATGCGACCACGTGCACCACAGCAGCTCCCATCGACTTCGACCTCGCCAGCTGCTACAGTAGCCGTAGTCGTTGAAGCCAGCCCGTGGTCGCCATCTTCACCAGCTGAACAGTGCCACGTGTGCGAGTACTGTTGGCCACTGTGGATCTTCCCCGGCGCGACTCACAGCCAGCTGATTTCCTCCCGTTTGCACGCCACCAGCAACGGTCGACGCAGGAGCTTTGCGCCACGTGGAGAACTCGCCGCGGCCAGCCATCAGTTCACCTTCCCATCACCTGTAAAGCCTTCACGGCCGCTGAACCAAGTCGTTCCGCCGCCTGTCTTCGCCGTGAAGTCGCAATCCAGTCTTTTCCTTGCCGGCTTCAACTTCCCGTGCACATCTAGCCGTTGCAGCACCTCCAGCTTGCCTATTTATACCCCCTGGGACTTAGCCTTACCTCTGGCACAGCAAAATCACCAGAAAACCAACAGTTCACTGTGTCTTCTTCTTCCCCGGTGAGCAGCAAAGAGGGAGCACGGTGCCAAGCTTCTCCACTACTTCATTCTTCGATCCAACACCCCCAGTGAGTTTCTCTCATCTCCCTCATGCTTCTCGAACTTGGAATTTAGTTTAAATACCCTTAGTCGCCGGCAATTTTAGTTTTACTCCAGTAGCTCCGGCGAGCAATTAACTTCATTCCAGAACGAATTGATCTTCGAGACAGTAGTAAAAGATGCTTAGAATAGCTCACTTAAGACCCCTGAGCTATTGGTTTGAACAAATTCGTTGTAAAACAAAAACCCCCAATTTCCAGCCATGAACATGAACTTGTACTTACTGATTTAGCTTCTCTGTTGAGCAATCTGTTAATCTAACTTCACCAATGCATTTCTAGTACCCTGAGGACCATACTCAAGCAAGGAATTGAGTTCAATCACTTTAAATCAGAAATGCCCAAAACAGATTTGAGTTCATCTTTTCTCCAGCCAGTATCTTCCAAATCCAGCCACTCCAGCTCAAACCACTTTGCCATTTAGATGTTTTGGACCATTCTGAGCAACTTTGTCTTCTATCACGACTTCCAATTCGGCCTAGATTGTGACATATAGCCATGCCCTAGTTACTGCACTGTTTATGTTGCATGTGCTCCAGGCCAGTCAACTTCTTTGCCGGTTTTCATCACTTTCCGACCATCTCCTGCCCTAGATCTTGTTGAGACATTTGTTCCTGTTACAAATGCCTAACTACCAGACAAAGTGTTGCATCATTTGGAGCCCTAGATCAAAAGTTATGGCAAACCCTAGTTTCTGGCCATGTCAACTCTATGTCAAACTATGCCAGTCAGTGGCATTAGCCCTGTTCACCCACCTCTGGTCATGAAAAACAGAAAATACTTTGTCAAATAGTTGCCTCACTACCTTGTGCACCATATGCTTGAATCAAAACTCATTTTGGCCACTGGGAACTATTCAAACCATGTCAATGCCATTCTTCGGCATTGTCAGCCCTTGTCAGCCTCTGTCAGCCAATGGCATTGGGCCAGTTTGACCCCTTCTGGGTATGCAAACTGAACATAACCTTGTCCCTTAGACTCCTGATGTTGTGATCTACATTTTATTCTACCGTCACAACTTGAGTTGAGCCCTCTATCATCCATCGACCCTATGTCGATGCCTTGAACCGAATGTCGACCTAAAGACGTTCGCTGTTTTTGAGCGAACCAGCCGCAGCCTTGATATCATTCTGATATTTTGGAACCTTTGGAACCTTGTAAACCTTTGACGACTAATCTTAACCTTGGTTTCCATAGTTTAACCCTAATCGCTTCCAAATCTTGTATCGCCTAAGTGTTTCTCCTTGCATTATCGCATATAGTGGAATAGTAAGAGTAGGATTGATTGTAATGCCTGTTTGCTTGTTTGATCCTTGTTCAGAGCAAGAGTCCGAGTTCGAAGACTTCGTCGCAGACCCGACATCAACTGCTGTTTCTTACGACGCGGAAGGCAAGTCATATTCTTGAACATCTTGAACCTATATTTTATGAATTGCTAGAATATGCCTTGATTATATAATAATAATATTGCATGAGAAAGATTGAGAATAGTTGAATTATGAAATGGCAGCATCAGGCTGATGCCTGTGAAATGTGAATTGACCAAATAATGAGCCATGAACTAATATATTATGTATATTTATATTCATGAAATAAAACCCCTAGCCGTGACCAGTATTTTGGTATGGAATGGTAAAAGCACTGGAGGTGCTTGGTCGCACAGGATGTGCCAGCACTGGAAGTGCATGGATTGTGGTATGAGCTGGTCACTGGCATATAAGGACCTAGAACCTTGTGTTGTGCGTCTAGTGGCATGATTAACGTGCCGACCGCAAGCCTGGTATGGGACAGGCCTGAACAAGTAGTATGTGGATCACACATGAAACCCCTATATGACAAACTCACGATTAAACACGGGGTGCGCTCCAACACATATCACAGGATGTGATCATGCACGCTGACCCTGAGGGGAAGACGCCAATTAGTGGGGGTTGTGAAACCCTGCCACAACTGTGGTTTGCGTGAAGAAAACCACGGGGTCTGGGGTGAATTGTGTGTGAAACATGGCAAAAGTTCTTGTTATCTCCACCTTGCCACTCACAGTATGAAGTGAGTCAGGGGTCCAATCCTTGTGATAGGAAGGGCATGAAAGTGGATATATCTTGCGGGTAAATTGGTACCCCTCTGCAGAGTTAAAAATGTATTCGAATACTTCGTGCTCCCGAGTTTTAGGAGCATGCCGCGGTGGATTGAATCCATGGGGTGTGACACAAGTATTGTTTTATAAATTAAAATTTGTTAAGTCAAGATTACCCAAATGACATGTGTTGTCATGATAAGGGGTGCTGCCGTGGGCTGTCATGTGTTGACGTGTCGCGGTAGTACCATAATTTAGTGATCATATGATATCTAAGAGGCATGTGGATTGTGCCCTAAGTATATGAAATGCTGCCATGAGCATGAGATTTGAAAAGCTTGGAAGAAAAGTATTTATGGAAAAACCCTCTCACCTCTTTCCCTCAGTAGCATAGGATCATGTCATCTCTACTATACGTATCTCTACTCTTACCTATGACTTGCTGAGTACGTAAGTGCTCACCCTTGCAACTTATCAACAATAGATGGAGTGCTACAATACCAAGACGAAGGCTTGGAAGATTTCGTGGATCCAAAAGGAAGAGAGCCAGTTCTGCCAGAACCCTGAAGTGTGCTGTTCTGCTGTCAACTTCTTACGACTGTGGGGGTTTCGCCTAGCTTCCGCCGAGTAGTTGTCTTTTGTTTTAATTAGACCATTTGTGCCGTGAAGGCATTGTATTACTCTTGTTGTATCAGGCCAGCAGGCCATACTGTTTATCAATGATATTTTGTAAGTTACTCTGCTGCAATGAACTCCTGTGCTTGACTTATCCTGGGAAGTCAGTGGTATGTATGTATGAGGCCAGCTGCAGCGAGCTAGGTCTCCACGGGAGTAGTCGTGGTACCCTGTGCGGGGCGCGACAACCATACTATTAAGAGGGGTTGAAAACTAGTAGCTTGAATCTATCTAGTGTGGAAGCTCAAATGCATTCATATCATCTTGCACTGGTGTTTTATCACCTCTTGCATTGCTAGAGAGTCTGAGTGTAGTTTGTGGTGCATTAGAGAAAATGCTTTGAAAACTGCACTTAGTCTTGATCGTCAGCTATTTAAATTGGCTTATATTCTAGAGTTGGTCGTGATTGTATTTGCACATTCTGATTGTATCCTTGTTTAGGGTTTGGTCATGGTCGTAGGAGTTCAAGCTGGTCGTACCAGTCTTCGACTCGCTTGCGTACGCTCGACCAAATCCACCCGACCACCTGTTTTCGATCGGATATTTGACCTGTGGTTTTAGTTCATAAATCATATTGGTCGTGGTCGTCGCTGAGTGTCAGCTGAGATATCCGCGAGAAAACAGCAAATCCGTATGTGCAAATACCCAAAACTGCATTAGAGATGTTTTTTGTGTTGAACATTTTGGCAGCAGGAAATTTTTTTAATTTTCTGGAAATTTCTAGGCCTTTCTAGGTGCTCCTGTTGACAAAATTGTAGCTCTTTGAGTTATCTTTCCAACAAGCCAAAAATTACCTCAATTGGATCTCTAGATCAAAAGTTATGCTTGTTTTACTGTCGACCTGCATTGCCTGGACTTTGTCCGGGCATGGCCGGACTTTGTCCGGGCATGGCCGGACTTTGTCCGACCTGTACGAATTTTTTCAGCCTTTTGTAAAATGAAACCAGAGACGTTTGCATCCGTCTGGGGGCTTTTGTTTGGACGGGCCAGACTTTGTCCGGTATGGCCGGACATTGTCTAGCCTATACAAGTTGTTTGAGCAGAGAGTGAAACAGAGACAGATATATATATGTCCGGGGCTTTTGTCCGACATGGCCGGACAAAACAAAAAAATTCCTCAACGGTAACTAATAGTTTGAAATGGTCGAAATTTTTTGTACTGGACGGACAGTGTCCAGCATGGCCGGACAATGTCCGACCTATACAAAATTTTGCCTGTTCGTGGCAAACGGCTAGTTTTCTTTGAGGGCTATATATATCTCGTGTTTGCCTTCATTTGAGGTTGCTCAAACACCTGATATTCCTGTGTATAAGCTAGCCAAACTCTTTAGAATCAATGTATTGCATTTAGAGCCAAGATTTGAGCCAAATCTTTGAGAGCACTTAGAGGAGAAGCAATTGTGAGAGGCTAAGAGTGTTTAGTGCACTTCATCTCCATTTGCAAGCTAGTTCTAGTGTGTGTGCATTCATTTGCATCCTTGAGCTTCTAGCACTTGATTCGTTCAAGTGAGCGCATCCGACTTGTTACTCTTGGCGATCGCCTTCACCTAGACTGTGTCAAAGGAGAGTCGCGATCTCTCCGGTTGAAGTTTGTCGGAGAAGCCGGCAAGAACTTGTGAAAGGTGTGGTGCTCACCTATCCAGAGTGGAGAAGGAGCAACCCTAGTGAGATATCCTTCGTGGATATAGAAGCGAGACTCACGCTTGAGCGCTTCAACGAGGAGTAGGGGAGACCAGGCGAGTCTTCAAGACCGCGGTAAAAAATCATTGTGTCAATTGTCTCTCTTTTGTATGATTCATATTGATCTTGACACAATTGCTTAATTTATATTGTTGCATGTGTTGTCAAATATTTCATATGGTGGAATGCAACTAGTTGATTAGATTGTTTTAAACCTCTTTGCTAATTCTAGGTTTCATAATTATCTTGCAAAAATTGCTTAGTAGGAAAGAAATTTTAAAAGCCTCCTATTCACCCCCCTCTAGTCGGCATCCTTGATTCTACAATTGGTATCAGAGCAAGGTCTCTCTTTTATCGACTTTACCGCTAGAGAGAAAGGATGAATTCACTAGAGAATTTTGGATTGATTGCTCCTCACTTTGATGGCTCAAATTATTCACGTTGGAAAATTATGATGAGTACTCATCTTGAGGCATTAAATTTAAAATTGTGGAGGTTAGTGCAAAAGGGTATAACCAATTCATCATCTTCAGATAAGCACAATCACCTCTTAGACTCAGAAGCTAAAGACGTGCTCCTTAATTCACTTAGCCATGATGTGCTAGAACTAGTGAGTAATTATTCGACCGCTCACGATGTTTGGATGACTCTTGAGTCTTTATTTGTAGGCACATGTAGTTTTGAGCATGTTAAGATGCGCTTTCTATTGCGGGATTATGAGGCATTTGTGATGTTGGAGTATGACACACTCTCCACCATATATGATCACTTGATCAACATCATAAATGAGCTCAAAGCCCTTGGTGCTAATATTTCCGATCTAGACATTTGCAGGAAATTACTCCAGGTGTTGCCTGAGGATCACTATAATGACTTCACTACTACTCTTGCGAACGATGATCTTTCCGACACTTCACCGAGAGAGCTCATTGACATGCTTATGTCAAATGAGGCAATGTCCAAAGAAAAGGACATGTGTTCCACCTCCGAGCATATCAAGGACGACGATTTCAATGCAGAGGATAGGGAGCTTTCGAGCGAGCTCAAGGACGTAAACGATGAGCTTTGCCCAAGCAAGACCAAGGCTAAACTTTGCAAGAAGAGCTCAAGGAAAGCTAGAAAGAAAGCGTCGAAGTCAAAGTCTTCATCTCAAGACAATTCTTTATGCCCTACGGCATGCGACTCGATGGTATCAAACTCTAACCTCACTAACAATGAGCTTATGGATATAATTGTAGAGCTAAAATATTTGCTTGGCAATATGACTAAAAACTTTAGCACTTTAAAGAATAACTATTCATCCTTAAAAGTGCAATATCAAGAATTAAAAAATTCTCATGATTCTTTGCTTGCCAAGAATACTATTAGCTCAACATGTATATTAGATGTCAGAGCTGCTTGTGACTCCTCTATTGATCCATCTTTAAAGTCACACACTTCTACACCACATGCTAGCAATAATTCAATTGTTGATTCATGGTTAGATTCAAATGCTAGTCTTGTGGACACCAGTACTTCATGTGAAAACTTATCTAATGATTTAATTATTGATTCACATGCTTGTACGGATGATACTAATATCTCATACCATGATTCTTCTAGTGACTCATCGTTATGCCATGGTATTAGTACTAGGGGCCCCTCATTTGATATGCCTAGCTCATCTAGCGATTTTAGTGCTATGCCTTCTAGTTCATCTACTAGTGATGAGATGCCATCATGTTCTTATCATAAGTCATGTATTAGCATGGAATCATCTCAAGAACATAAAATTAAAAATGATGAACTAAAGACTAAAGTAAATAGATTGAGCAAAAATCTTACTAGATGTAATGTGGGTAGTTCTATGCTTGTTAAACCCCCTTTACAACATAAATATTCATTTAAAAAGGAGAAATTAAATCATGCTCACCCATCTAGTAGGAGGCATCATATAATTCATCACACTCATACAAATTCATTCAAAAAGCCCTCTCGAACTTCATGTTTCTCAAATCACTTAAAAGGGAAACATTCATATGAGTATTGCATCTAACTCTTTTAGAAATGTCTCTTTTGGCTCTTATTTAATTTCTTGCTCTAGAAAGGGTTTATTTGCAAAACCTATTCATTTTTGTTTTCAAAAACCTAAAGATAGAGCCATTTGGGTACCAAAAGATTTATGCTAAAAGGCTAGAGAGCCTCATATGGTTTGGGTACCAAAAAGGGTTTAAATCTTTTGATATTTTACATAAAAATATTTGCATTGCATTTTCTCCCTTTATTCTTTGCTTGTTTTAGATTATTATGGCCAGCAAAGCAAAAGAATGAAAATTTAAATCTTATGTTGTTGCATCATTAGGAGTTGTAATTTAAAAATGCTTCCGTTGCCCATCACAACCCTATATGTGAAATATTTTAAAATTATAATTATAAGTTTTTAAATTGAGCTCATTTGGTCATAAAGTCAAATTTCCATCCAAAAGGCCAAAAATCATCAATTCTTATCAAAATGGTCTTCAAAATGTATTTAAAAGGTTTTTACAGGCTTTAAATGAAAAACAATGTCAAAAAGTTCTTATGAAAAACTAGCCTCAAAATGATTTTCGAGTATCTTGTTTTCCAACCAAATCGTTTTTGAATGCAAATCAAAATCTATTTGGAATTTGCAAAAACTTGCTGTACAAAACTCCTAGATATTATTATCCCAAAAAAAGTTTGAAAGTGAAAATTTTCTTAAAAGAGTTCTCATTTGAAAGTTATGGGTATTTGAATCTCACCGAAAATCTTGAATTGACACGAAATACCCTAAATATGCAAACATGAGTTTATCAATTTTTATGGCCTTTATTTGTGATCCTCGGCTCAAAATGATTTGAATAACTCATGTAAGCCCTTTATGCCAAAAATCTCATGAAAATCAAATTTGAACTCCATTTGCAAAAGTTTGTAAAAATTCAACCTTTTTGCTAAATACAAAGATCATTTGGCCATAACTTTTGATTGAAAAATCCTTTTAGAAAATTCTTTTTGGAAAATGTATTTGATGAATTGAAAATCATTTCTGCAAATTTTCATTTGAATTGGATTTGATTTGAACAAAATTGACTCTTTTCACAAATCAAATATGAAACTTGCAAAATTCAGTTTTCTCATGGTTTTGGGCTAGTTTGTCATTTCCATATCTCTATATTCGTTGGCTATTTGAAGAAAGTTTCTATATGATATTTTATCCTCTATGATTGATCTTTCTTGATAATTTATTTCAAAATTATTGGAAGTCATTTGCATAGATTTTCAGGTGCTTTTAAAAGTGTAAAATGATTTTCTCAAACCTGAAATCTGAAACTTTAAATCTGACCAACATCTGTCTTTTTCATATCTTGTTGTTGGATCATATCTTGGCTTCACTATAAAAGGGAATCTAGTTCCTCATTGCATCATCTATCTCCAAATTTCATTTTGGAATTTTTTGAACTTGTTTGCATAAGTTTCAATGATTATAAAGAAGCCAACATATTTAAGAAAATTTTAGTCAAATTGGATGTTAATTTCTCAATTATTTCAAATGACTAAAATATTTGAATCTTGGATATTCATGGAAAGTACTTGTTTTGATGTGTTTTATATCTATGAAGCTTTTCATGAGGTTTGATGATCATTTGGATGGTTTCTCGATTTGAGTTCATTTTGATCTTGTTGTTTATCTTTACAACTCAATCGTTTGATCCAAAAATTATTTGGCAAGAACTTCATAAATGAAAGTAAATAAACTTTATGCCAAATAGCATTCTCTTGCATGACATGGCCTTGAATTAAATGCATTTCAAACAATCTTTGTTTTAGGCCATAAAGGAGTTCATGATTCTCATTTTTGTATTGATCTTTGTTGAATTCTCATTTTCAAAAATAGATCATTTCCATATCTTGCATATATTTTTTGACAAAACTTGGATGACACATTTAGGGGGAGCAACTTCAAAGTCATCGAATCCTTGTACACCGTAATTGTGGACACATATCAAATTATGCATATGTTTTGGTAAAAAAGATCATTTTTGAGTAAAAAGGTGACAAAGAGCTCAAAACCTTTAAAATGTTTAAAATTACCACAAAACCTTCATATGTTTCAAATATGGTTTTAAAAGGTTTTGATGGTGAAACAAAAGAGTTTCGAGCTAAAATGCAAAATTTCGACAAAACTGAAAACTTTGGGATCTTGTTTTGGCCCAAAATGATTCATTTCCATAAAAAAAGATGGGTTAAGATTTGATCAAAACTTTCTACATAAAACATTTAGAACTCACTCACCCGAAGATAGTTCGTATTGAACTTTTTCTCAAAAGACCTATGGTTTTCAAGTTATCACATATCCTAGGTTGCACGAAAACGACTATCAACCCGAAAATACTCAAATTGTGCATTTTGTGATTTGAGCTATTTGGACCGGACTTTCTTCCATGTCCTAGTTTGAAATAGTATTTCAAACTCATCCAAGTCCAGAGATTTGAGAAAAATCCAAGTTTCATCGAAATTTGAAGTTTTCGTGAAAATCAATTTTTGTTTTACCCGTTTTACCCCAAAATCACTTTTGAGGAATCAAATTCAAGATCTTTTTCAAATCAATTCCTTTCAAATGCTATTCATCTAAGTTCCTGTCATGATATTTAAACCTATTATGGAACTTGAATCAATTTTTGAAGCAAAAATCACAAAATTTCAGAAGTTTCAGGCGCATTTCTGAACCGTCCAGACCTTGTCCGCCCAGATCCGGACTCTGTCTGTCCATTTCGGACTTTCTCCGGTTTGTGTGAAAACTGGATGGTTACTGAATTTTGTTTTGTGCTGTTTCCTTCACTTTCTATTTTTGTCACACCTTTGCTCCCATCTTCTCCCATATTTTGCAATTCTTCATGATTTATTTGCTGATATTTGGAATACCTTTAAATATGTTTTTTGGTTATTAAACATATATATATATATATATATATTCATGATTTTGGAGCATATTCAAATGAAATTGAGTTTTGAGTTTCTCTTGGAAATTTGAACATTTCAAGAGGTCATATGCTTTTCCTCAACCTTGTGACCTAAACATGTTTCGACAAACCTCCTTTTGGCATATTCCTCATGTGTATGTCTTTTTGTGTTTAATGCCAAAAGAAGTGAATTTTTGAGGATTGAATCTATTGTTTCCAATTGAGTTGGTTTAAAAGCTTAAAATCTTTTCTCTTATCAAATGCTTTCCAAAATTGAAAGGTTAACGCAATCATCATCAAACATTCAATCGAGACATTATATTCTTGTGTGTCAAATACATATTGATGACATGACTTTTGATTATACTAATGAATCCTCTATCAAGAATTTTTGTAAGATGATGTTTAGGGAAAGCGAGATGATTCAAGAGCAAAGTTACTTCCGTGCACGACAAAACAAGCAACTCAAGAATAGAATGTTCAAGAGTGAATTCAAGCATGTGAAGAAATCGCTCAAGAGCCTCGAGATGCACGATGATGAAGTTATTACAACTCTCAAGGCTACAAATGAACATCTCGACATGGACGAACATGAAAAAAAGGTCGATTCTAAACTCTATCGATCTTTGATTGATAGTTTTGCTTTCTTTTACCACATTTAGACTCGTCATCATATTTAGTGATTGCAAAATATGCTAGAATTCGATTATTTCCTAAGGAATGTCATATGATTGCCATTAAATGCATTCTTAGTTAATTGAAATGCAATCCTACATAGATCTTTGATATCCGAAAAGTACAAATCTTGAATTAGTTGATCATTTGGATTCGGATTACATGACTTGCAAGATCAATCGAAAGAATACATCCGGTGGTTGTTGTGCTTGATCTTTATGGATGAAACAAAATTGTTGGATTCTAGAATTGATTTCGAATATATGCCACTCTTATGAAATGTTGAAAGTGTCGTAAAGATGATGAATAATTTGATTCAAAACTCTTGATTAGAGTATATTGATATACGACATCATTATACAAGAGACTTTGTGGCATAAAGAGAATATTGAGATCAATCATGACAAACATGCATCTAGCGGATATTTTCACATCAAACTATTAAATGCATTAAGATTTTGGATGATTGAGAATGGATTAAATGTTGAGTTGATTGTTTTGATATCTTCTCCATACCTTGAGTGTATTTTTCAAAAATACTTGCAACAAACTTTCTTGAGATCTTGCTTTTGCATAAAAAAAACTATTTCAAATAAAAATCAGTTTTTCTTCGAAATCTCTTATAATTTGTCTTAGCAAACTTGAGAATGAGTCAATTCCCCCGAAAATTTTGTGTGTCAAAATTTGAGTTCTCAATTCTTCCTTTCTGTGTTTGATGACTGTTGGGGGAAATCTCCACGCGGTCAAGTCCGGGTAAGTTCATGATTGCCCGGGGACAGTGGTCTCCGGTGCCTGCCCCGGGCGCCGCCTTTTAGGCTCCCGGGACCGTGCCTCCAGGGCATGTCCCGGGCGCCGCCATTTGGCCCGCGGGACCGTGCCCCCCTGTTGGGTCCCGGGCGCCGCCATTTGCCCGGGGACAGTGGCCTCCGGTACCTGCCCCGGGCGCCGCCATTTGCCCCCGGGACCGTGCCCCCCGGGCATGTCCCCGGCACCGCCATTGGCCCGGGGACAGTGGCCTCCGGTGCCTGCCCCGAGCGCCGCCATTTGGCCCCCGGGACCGTGCCCCCCGGGCATGTCCCGGGCGCCGCCATTTGCCCGGGGACAGTGGCCTCCGGTGCCTGCCCCGGGCGCCGCCTTTTAGGCTCCCGGGACCGTGCCTCCGGGGCATGTCCCGGGCGCCGCCATTTGGCCCCCGGGACCGTGCCCCCCGGTCGGGTCCCGGGCGCCGCCATTTGCCCGGGGACAGTGGCCTCCGGTGCCTGCCCCGGGCGCCGCCATTTGGCCCCCGGGACCGTGCCCCCCGGGCATGTCCCGGGCGCCGCCATTTTCCCGGGGACAGTGGCCTCCGGTGCCTGCCCCGGGCGCCGCCTTTTAGGTTCCCGGGACCCTGCTCTCCGGAAGGGGTCCCGGACGTCATCGCCCTCCTAAAAGGTAAAACCCCTGTTTGTTTATCACGTGCAGGTCACGCGAGGGACGCCTCGGGAATCAGCGACCACCTGTCAAGCATCCAAGACGTTTGACCGGGAGAAGGACGGTCCTACCCTTCAATCCGACGGTGGCTTCCGGGGTAGTTTAGGCTTTTTGCTTCTTTTTGGGGCTATAAATAGCCCTTGTACCCCTCTGTTGTAAAGGATCAACTCATTATTATTTGGAATAGCTAATCTCACAGACGTGCTCCGGAAGCCTCTCCCCCGGAGAGAGCCTCCCCAGCCGACTCCGGTCGGGAGCGCGTCGACAGGACTAGGGCCCCCACTGGGACCCGAACCTGTATAAATCCTCGTGTCTTTTCTTGTGTTTGTCCGGCGGGGGAGGACCGGTCGCCCGGTCAACCCGCGCTGCGTAATCTCTGCTAGGATCGTCTTCAAAACCTGCCGAGGTATTCTTAATACCACGACAATGACAAAGGGGGAGAGTGTTTTAGAGAAAAGCTTTAGGAGAAAGCTTTAGGGGGAGAGAGTTTAGGAGAATTTGGGAGAGATAATTAAGTTAGTTGACAAAGGGGGAGAGATAGATATCATGTGATATTTGGAAAATGAGAGATTGATATTAAAGATCATTGGAGCATTGATATCTGAAAGAGAAGAGATGTTACTTGAGATCATTGATATTGATATTTGGGAGAGGTAAATGAGATAGAGAAAATCAAGATAGTTGATGTTTTGGAAGATGACTTGATTGAACTTGTGCTCAATTATCATTTATATCTCTTAACTCAAATGATCAATTCCGGTATACTATTGCATATATTGAGGGGGAGCTGAAGAATCTATTTTGGATTTATTGAGATTATAAAGGTTGTTGTCATCAATCATCAAAAAGGGGGAGATTGTTGGATATAGGTCGATCTAAGTATCGAGGTTTTTATGATTAATGACGATTTGGATAAATCCCTGATGATTAAAGTTAATCTGGAGAATGTCAGATTTGATGATTAAATGACAACTTAGATAAATCCTGATTTAGCACAAGTAAATTGAATTGATTATTGATAAACCATCAAATGGGTGTTTCCTTAGTTGTGGATTTAATATTGATGCATATGTAGAGGGGGAGTTCGGTGGTTGCATCAATCTTGTGCTAAGTGTAAATCAAAATGTCATGTGTTGAATCTGGAAGTTTGATGGCTCCTTATTGAGGTTTTGACATCGATGAATATTCTGAGGGGGAACTCATCATATTGGTCATCTGATCTGATTGCCATCATGACATGTGTAGTATAGATCATGTGCGTATGTCTTTATCATATACAATTCTATATGATTATGTATTTCATCTCATACTCATTTGCTATTTGTTGAATATGGTTTTGTCATTTCACCGGAAAGAGAAATTGTTGAGCTAACTCATGTGTGAAGTAATTTCTCTAGTGATGAATGACAAACTGATTATGAGACTAACATTGTGCATTGAGTGTATGTGTTGTAGTCTAAGAATGGTCGTGGGTTGAAAGCAAGCAAGGGCGTGAAGAGGATGATGCCGACATGAGTCATCTCGAGCGAGGTCAAGCTTAGCGAGGTCGAGCTTTGCGAGGACAAGCGTCGAGTGGTCGAGCTTCACGAGGTCGAGCTTCATCGAAGGTAAAATCCAAGATTAAGGATTGTTTTCTTAGGATTTTACCGGTCTCGGTGTTTTGGAGATAGACTGGGTTGATAAGATTCTTTTTGCTAGTTTGACCATACTATTAAGAGGGGTCGGAAACCAGTAGCTTGAATCTATCTAGTGTGGAAGCTCAAATGCATTCATATCATCTTGCACTAGTGTTTTATCGCCTCTTGCATTGCTCGAGAGTCTAAGTGTAGTTTGTGGTGCATTAGAGAAAATACTTTGAAAACTGCACTTAGTCTTGATTGCTAGCTATTTAAATTGGCTTATATTCTAGAGCTGGTCGTGATCGTATTTGCACATTCTGATTGTATCCTTTTTTAGGGTTTGGTCATGGTCGTAGGAGTTCAAGCTGGTCGTACCAGTCTTCGACTCGCTTGCGTACGCTCAACCAAATCCACCCGACCACCTATTTTTGATCGGATATTCGACCTGTGGTTTTGGTTCGTAAATCATATTGGTCGTGGTCGTCGCTAAGTGTCAGCTGAGATATCCATGAGAGAACAGCAAATCTGTATGTGCAAATACCCAAAATTGCATTAGAGATGTTTTTTGTGTTGAACATTTTGGCAGCAGGAAGTTTTTTTAATTTTCTAGAAATATCTAGGCCTTTCTAGGTGCTCCTATTGACAAAATTGTAGCCCTTTGAGTTATCTTACCAACAAGCCAAAAATCACCTCAATCGGATCTCTAGATCAAAAGTTATGCTTGTTTTACTGTCGACGTGCGTTGGCTGGACTTTGTCCGGCCTGTACAAATTTTTTCAGCCTTTTGCAAAATGAAACCAAAGACGTTTACATCCGTCCGGGGGCTTTTGTCCTGACGGGCCGGACTTTGTCTGGTATGGCCGAACATTGTCCAACTTGTACAATTTATTTGAGCCGAGAGTGAAACAAAGACAGATATATATGTCCGGGGCTTTTGTCCGACATGCAGCAATCTCTCCCTTTTTGATGATTGATGACAACAAGTGTTGAAAACGAATAAAAATCAATGACTCCCCCTAAGTGTATGTATGGGCATTAGATATACAAGAACTCCCCTTGAATGCATGCATATATAAATAATCATATGAGTCATTTGAGAGTCGACAATGAATAAACAATGAGCATATAAACTATCAACAATGTCATGCAAGAATCTCTTCCCAATCTCTTCCCATTCTCTCCCTAATCACTCCCTAAGCTCTCCCTAATCTCTCCCCCTTTGACATCAAGCACAAAAGGTGGGAGGACAGCAAAGCAGACATTTAACTTGCATTTGATATGTCAATAATATTCAATTCACTTCTAAGAAAGCAAAATCTGGTCTCATCTAAAGGTTTGGTGAAGATTTGATATGTCAATAATCTGAATCTGAGTAACCAATTGATTCAATTCACTTCTAAGAAAGCATAATCTGAATCTGAGTAACCAATTGATTCAAAGTTTGCATCTTTAGGGTACCTAAGTCCTATATTTGGATAGCATTTCATGTACCTAATGATTCTTTTAATAGCAATCAAATGGCATTCCTTAGGAGATGATTGAAATCTAGCACATAAGCAAACACTGAACATGATGTCAGGCCTAGATATGGTAAGATAGAGTAAGCTACCAATCATAGATCAATAAAGTTTAGAATCAACCGCTTTTCCGTCCTTGTCCATATCGAGATGTCTATTAGTGGTCATGGGAGTTTTGATTGCTTTAGCATCTCCCATCTCAAAGCGCTTGAGCAAGTCCTTCACATACTTGGTTTGACTCACGAATGTTCTGTTCTTGAGTTGCTTGATTTGAAGTCCAAGGAAGAAGCTTAGCTCTCTAATCATTGACATCTCAAATTCCCTAGACATCATTTCTCCAAACTCATGACAAAAGGATTTATTAGTAGACCCAAATATGATATCATCAACGTATATTTGACATATAAAAAATCTTTCTCAACTACTTTTGTAAATAAGATTGTGTCTACCTTCCTAATTTTAAAACCTTTTGAAATGAGAAAGTCTCTAAGATGTTCATACCAAGCTCAATTTGCAATGATCAATAGGAAACAACAATTTTAATCCTCACAAAATTCTTCCCTCTTTTTGGCATTAATCACCAAAAACATACAAATGAAAGGTATGCCAAAAAAAAATTTGACAAAACAATTTATGTTACAAAAAAAATAGGAGAAAAGTATATGACCTAAGGAAGAGCTCAAATCTCCACAAAGAGTACTCAAATCGATAACCCATTCAAACATGTGCTCCAATTTCAAGAAATTTTGCATAAATCAAAATCCATCAATTTCTCCAAAATGGAGATTTGACGAAACAAGGACAATGAGAGGAATAATCATCCAAGTTAGGTCATAAATTATGTGCAAGAGATAGAAATGACCTATTGGTGAATAAAGAGAGTTCAACAAGAATCAAAAACAAAATAAAGGTCATGAACTCCCCTCTTTATGGCCTAAAACAAAGATAATCAAGAAGGATCAAGAAAGCATCCAAAGAAGCATAAAAAATCATGGAAAGTTGCATAAAGATAATTAACATCAATACAAACATTTTCCATGAATATTCAAGATTCAAATTTTTAGTTATTTGAAATGAATGAGAGATTGACATCCAATTTGACTGAAAATTTTGTCAAACACTTTGGCTTCTTTATAATCATAGAAACATATGTACACAAGTTTCAAAAATTCTAAAATAAATTCTGGAGATAAATAAGATAAAGAGGAACTAGTTAGCCTTTTATAGTGAAGCCAAAATCAGAGTCAACAACAAGATATGAAAAATACAAATGTTGACCAAATTGAAAGTTTCATATTTCAGGTTTTAGTAAATTATTTTACACATGTAAAGGCACATGAAAAACATGCAAATGATTTCCAACAATTTTGAAATAAATGAACAATAAATACCAATCAAAGAAGATAAAATATCATGTAGAAACTTTCCTCAAATAGCCAACCAATTTAGAGATATGAAAAATCAGTCAAAAACCACAAGTCTGAACTTGCAGATTTCAGATTTGATCTGTGAAAAATCAAATGTTGCTCAAATCAAATTCAATTGAAATGAAAATTTGCAGAAATGATGTTCAATGCATGACAAATATTTTGCAAAAATAATTTTTCAAAAAGGATTTTCCAATCAAGAGTCAAACCTTTTTAGGTACCCAAACCATACGAGACCCTTTAGCCTTGTTACATAAGTCTTTTGGTACCCAAATGGCTCTATCTTTAGGTTTTTGAAAACGGAATCAACAAGTTTTGCAATTAAACCCCTTCTAGAACAAGAAATCAAATAAAGTCAAAAGAACCAACTCTGAAAGGGTTAGATACACACTCATGCGAATGTTGGCCTACTAAGTGACATGCGGAACATGAAGTTTGAGAGGGCTTTACAAATGAAATGGTATGAGTGCGGTGAAATATGTGATGCCTCTTACTAGATGAGTGAGCATGATTTAATTTTCACTTTTTAAATGAATATCTATGATCTAAATGGGATTTAACACACATAATGCTACTCATATGATATCTACTAAGGTCATGACTCAATCTATTTATTTTAGTCTTAAGTTTATCATTTTCAATTTTATGTTCATGAGATGATACCAAGTTAACACATGAAACATGATGTGAATAGAACATGACGGCATATCATCACAAGTAGATGAACTAGAAGGCATAATATTAGAATCACTAGATGAGCTAGACATATCAAATGAGGAGCAACTAGTACTAATACCATGACATAAAGATGAGTCACTAGATAAATCATGGTATAAGTTACTAGTATCAACTGTACAAGCATGTGAATCAATAAATGAACCAATAGACAAATTATCACATGAAGTACTAGTGTCCACAAAGCTAGCATTTGAGTCTAAACATGAATTAACACTTAAGTCATTACAAGAGGTGTTAGCATGTGAAGTGGAAGTATGTGACTCTAAGGATGGATCAATAAGAAAGTCACAAGCAACTCTATCATCTAAGGTAATTGTGGAGCTAATAGCTTCCTTGGCAAGCAAAGAATCGTAAGAGCTTTTCAACTCTTGAAATTGCACTTTCAAGGATGAGAAGTTATTCTTTAAAATGCAAAAACTTTTATTCATATTGCCAAGCAAGTCATTTAACTCTACAATCATATTCATAAGCTCATCATTGGCGAAGTTAGTATTTAATACCGTCGAGTCACATGCCACAAGGCGTATAGATTTGTTGTGAGATAAAGACTTTGATCTTGACGCTTTCTTTCTTGCTTTCTTTGAGCTCTTCTTGCAAGAGTTCGCCTTTGTCTTTCTTAGGCGAACCAAGTCGATGACGTCTTTGAGCTTGCTAGAAAGCTCCCGATCCTCCGCAATGAAATCATCATTCTTAATATGCTCGGAGGTGGAATGTATGTCCTTCTCCTTGGACATAGCCTCATTTGACATAAGCATGTCAATGAGCTCGATCGGTGAAGTGTCAGAGAGGTCACCGTTTGCAAGAGTGGTAATGAAGTTTCCATAGTGATCCTCCAGTAAAACCTTAAGCAATTTCCTACAAAAGTCTAGATTGGAAATATTAGCGCCATGGGCTTTGAGCTCATTTGTGATGTTGATCAAGCAATCATATATGGTGGAGAGTGCATCATGCTCCAACATCACAAATTCTTCATAGTATCACATCAAGAAGCGCACCTTAGCATGCTCAAAGCTAGATGTGCCCTCAAAGATAGACTCAAGGATTGTCCAAACATCATGAGCGGTCAAACGATCACTCACTAGTTTGAGCACATCATGGCTAAGGGATCTAAGAAGCACATCTTTAGCCTTTGTATTTAAGAAGAGAATATCCTTATCTGAAATCAACGGATAAGTCACACCCTTCTCCACTAAACTCCACAAATCCAAACTCAATGCCTCAAAATAACTGCTCATAATAATCATCCAATGAAAATAATGTGAGCCATTAAAGTGAGGGGCAATCAAATCAAAATCTTCTATCGAGTCCATCCTTACTCTCTAAGCGGTAAAGCCAATAAATGAGAGACCATGCTCTGATACCACGTGTAGGATCGAGAATGCCGACTAGGGGGGTGAATAGGAGGCTTTAAAACTTTTTAACTAAAAACAATTTTTGCAAAAAAAAGACTAAGAGCAAATAAACTGAAACAATTTAATAATATTTTGCACTAAGAAAGAGTAAGAAAGACAAACACAGTAATTTATCCCGATGTCTCAGAGACTCACCCGGTCTCCCCTACTCCTCGTTGAAGCACTCAAATGAATGAGTCTTGCTTCAATATCCACGAATGATATTTTTCACTAAGGTTGCTCCTTCTCCACTCCGCATAGGCGAGCACCAATGCCTTTCACAAAATATGCCGAGCCTCTTCGACAACCTCCGTTAATGGAGAGGTCAAAGGCCACACTTCCAAACTGTCTAGGTGAGGGCGTTCACCAAGAGTAACAAGTTGCAAGATCTTTTCTTGACCCCCAACAAATACCGAGAAATTTCTAAGGATGCAAATGATGCAAATGAATGCTCTCGGAGGATTTCTCTCAATCACAAAGAATGATACTTAATCAAAAGATCAAGATTTTAGCACTTGGAAACTTTGGCTTAAGTATATACTCAGAGATATGTAGGAAAAACTGCTCAAGGATGTTCAGAAAAACTACTCAAAAATGTTTAGAAAAACATCTCAAAAGATGTATAAAAATCTGCTCAAATGGTGTTTAGAAATCTGCTCAAAACTGTTTTTAAAAACTGGTCAAAACAGTGGAGAAATCTGCTCAAAAGTATTTTAAAAACTGCTCGAAAAATAGTAGCGAAAATCTGCTCAAAAGTATTTTAAAAACTGCTCAAAATGTATAGAAAAGATGCTCAAAAGTGTGTACAGAGACTACTCAAAGATGTGTATGAGAATGTAGCTTGAGATGTGTGAAAATACTGCTCAAAACACCTGTATTTATAGCCCAACCTCTCAGCTAGCCGTTGTGGTCGAAAAGGAAAGAAATCATGCCAGCTAATAGCCAGCTTCGACCTCTAACGGGCTAGTAAATAGCCGTTGGAATCTCTGGTCGAATGAACAATATTACTGGTCGAATGAACAATATTCTGGTCGAATGAACAGTGTTATTGGTCGTATGAACAGTGTGTGAATAGTGTCTGATCAAATGAACAGTACTCGTGTGACCACTGGTCGAATGAATAGTACCTGGTCGAATAAACAGCACTCGGATGACCAGTTTCAGTTTCTCTTTGAGATTCTTGACCAAGATTATGAATGAATGCGAATGCAACATATGACCTCAGAGTTTCTTAGTTTTTGCCGGAACTAAAAGAGATTTTGCAATCCCTCTTAATAGTACGGTTTAAACTAAAAAAGAATTTCTTATAAAACCGGTCAAACTCCAAACTCCAAGACCAGTACAATAAACAAGCACTTACCTTAGGTCTTTGGAGCTTCCTTCTTGGCGACATTGCACTTGCGACTTTGGCTCGCGTCCTCAGACTGCGACCTCGGGTGACACTACGACCTTGCGCTTGCGACTTTGGCTCGCGTCCTCGGACGACACTGCGTACAAATAGCTCAAAGACACGATTAGTCCAAGACACTTAATGTCATCAATAATCAAAATCAACCCAAAAATGGCCTAGATGCAACACTATCTACTTCCTCACAACACTCACAGGTAATTACTCCTTGTCTGATCTTATGGCTGCTTCAGGTTCGTCCTCCGGAGTGACCAAGGATGAGGATATGGAGCTATGTGAACTTCCACCGAGGTGCCACTGCAACAAGATGTGCACGGTGCGCGATGTCCAAGTACCCTTGGTAAACTGATGTGAGTGTTGCACTATTCTTATTGTTCTCTTGCACACTATTTGACCTATTGTCGCCCTCACATGTGTTCCTCAGATTTACGAGCACAAGTGTGACTTTGTTCAGTGGATTGATATCAAGATGTCGGAGGAAGCCAAGGAACTCGTAAAGTTTCTACAAGAGGCAAAGGCTCACCGCTGGAGCTTCAGTCTCATAGAGGACTGGGGTCCGGATGAGGTTGACCCGTACTGTCAGGCCGAATGGCGTTTCACACCGGACCAACTTACGGAGGAACAAAGATTGGAGCGTCGGCGCGAAGCTAATCGTACTTTCAGGGCAGAATCAAAGCCTTCTTGCAACTTTCCCCGTCGTTGGCCCTTCTAGATGATTCCATGCTTAATTTCCTTCAATGTTTCTCGCTTACTCATGTACTTGATCCATTTTGAATAATATATCTCTCACTAAATATATATTGGCCTCACTCTAAACCCTAACCCTAACCCATAATCCCCAAATTATCATGAAAAAATCTCAAAAAATTTGTTTAGCACTCCTATAAATCATGAGCAAGAAATATTTATGAAAAGAAATAAAATTTGAAAAAATACATACAAAGACCAATAATGTGATATGTGTTGTTTGCATTTAAGCAATCAATCATGCCCTACTCTCTCACCCCTGGTCCTAGGTCCGAATCATGCCTCCTACAATTCAAAAAAAGATTTCTAGTCGACTATGATTGTATAAAATTATATTTTTAATATAAAAATTTGGTGGATTTCTGATAATCTTATCCAAGACCACTATAAGATAGTACTTCAATGCTAGCAGTAGAGCAGTTGGCAAAAGCTGGGAATAAGGTTGCTACAGCTGGGCGAAAAGGTGCTGTGAAAAGTTTTCCCAGCTATAATATTTTTCCCAGCTGTAGGTCCAATGGCAAAGAATATTCCCAGCTATAGGCCACTTAGAAAGTTTCAACTTTTCCCACATGTATGTCCACTTGTAATATATTATTCCAAGTAGTATAATATTTGAAATATTTTTCCCAACTGTAGGTCCGGTGGCAAAGAGTATTCCCAGCTGTAGGTCACAGGGAAAGTTTGAAATTTTCCCACCTGTATGTCCACTTGTAATATATTATTCCAAGCAGTATAACTATTTGGAATATTTTTTCTCAGCTGTAGGTCACTTGGAAAGTTTGAACTTTTTCCACATGTATGTCCACTTGTAATATATTATTCCAAGGACTATAACTATTTGGAATATTTTTCCCCAGCTATAGGTCCGGTGGCAAAGAGTATTCCCAATTGTAGGTCGCTTGGAAAGTTTGAACTTTTCCCACCTGTATGTCCACTTGTAATATATTATTCCAAACAGTATAACTATATGGAATATTTTTTCCAAGCTGTAGGTCCGGTGGCAAAGAGTATTCCCAGTTGTAGGTCGCTTGGAAAGTTTGAACTTTTCCTACCTGTATGTCCACTTGTAATACATTATTCCAAACTGTACAACTATTTAAAATAAATTATTACCAGCTGATCTGTCACTGAGAATTTAGACTTTCAAATTTAAATATGTGAATTATTTTAGTTAAATTTACCTCTGGGAATTGTGTCAATAATTAATTTTAAATATATATTTCTTTTCGTAATTAGGCAACAATATTACAACTAAAACTATAATGTGCACTATCCTAATAGAAATCACACCACATTTTGTAATAAAATTATCAAAAAGGGATAAATAGCACAATTATATATTATATTGAATTCTTTGCTTTATATAGCCATTGACAAGATTCGTAATGGTCACATTCAATTGACAAAACCAACCAAAATAAATATAGAATCTCTGAAATAATTGCAAGAAAAATATCATTTAAGAATTCTTTACACCAAATGTATGCCCATATATAATATTCCTAATTCTATATATTTTTTTCCAACTATAACTATCAAAAGTAAAATATTCCACTTTCAAACTCCTCTTATGACGTAAAATATCTTCATCACTTCATATGTTTTTAACACCTTACTGTTAACCACCTGCATAAGAAAAGATATCGATTACAATAACCTTCAGATAACTATATACAAATCAATAACTTTTGCTTTAAGTAACATATAGAACATATGACAATTATAATAAAAGATGGTTGGTCGATTGTTGTATAACAAGTACAAGTTGTTGCTTATGCGAATGAGAAAATTGTGTTGGTTGACATGACTTGCATACACTTGATAAAAGAAATTAATCATATGAAACTGAGTTGCAAGTTCAAGGCACAATTAACATACACTTAATATTTAGAAAATGAATAACATGTAGAAGAGCCATTAACAAGAATTTGATCAATATAAGACTAGAAACTATAGAAATTTGGTGTTAAAATTTGAATTTGTAAATATCGTATCCAAATCACTAGCTCTTGTTGGTACTATATTACTCCAAATAAACTAAAATCTTTATACAATAGTCAGTTACAAAAATTTGGAGTTACAATTTGAATCTCTAAATATCATATCTAAATCACTAGCTCATGTCAATGCTATATTACTCCAAATGAACTAAATCTTTGCACAATAGCCACTAGTTAGCTCCTCTCTTTGACATACTTTTCAAAGAATCTACAACAGACAAACTCCTTATTCATATACAAATAACACAAACAAGAATCATACAGCAACAAAAATAATAATAATATTACCTGATTACAACTTCTTTTTCCAAAGATGAAACCTGATAGGAACAATTTCCAAGTTGGAAGTTCAATCTATGAAATCTGAGATTATGCAAACAGAAAATAGATTGAAGAAACAATTTTCAAGACAAAAAAATACAAATACAATTTAAGAACAAAAAACATAAGGTAGGGGAGGTGTGGTTAGAGGCATTGTGGTTGGTAATCGTAGTGCGGAGGCTAGAGATGACTCGCTTGGCTGATGTTGTGGTGTGGTTTTGTTGAGGAGGCTGAGGATTGTGTGGTGGGATGGGAGGCTTGGGGAGTGCTGTAAAGGCAAGGGGAAGTCCACAACATGCACGCTGGGGAGGGTAGAGGGGCTACTAGCACTATGTTGTGTAGGGAAGAGATGGTAAATTTTATGTTATTTGGTGCATGTCTAGGTAAATTTTAGTGCTTAGTCTTTTTTGTTGTTGTTTCAAAGCATATATTACCCATATTTAGTGTTAATCTTATATAATTATATAACATAAATATCTATTTTTGTAATAGTTAAATCGCACATAAAGCCGCATATCATATAAGCACTTAAAGGTGGGGTAATAGTTTGTTTAACACGCTATTTAGAACACTGGTTTTTAATCAAAAGGACTATTTTGACCCAGTGTTCAGTGGAGGGACAATTTGGCACTTTTGAGAGTAGAGAGACTAAAATGAGTTCTCGAGCAAAGTAGAGGGATCAAAGTGCTATTTATCCTTTAAATTACTCAAAAGAGAATAAATTAATATAATGTAAACCTTGGTTGTAAGGCCGCCTTTCACCCTACTCCCTAACCTACTTGGCCGCACCTGCATGTGGTGTTGTCTTCATTCCACCTACTTAAGTGTCCTCCTCTTGGAAAAACCTTTCACAGTATATCTCATACTCAATCAAGAGTCAAGACAAATAAACAAACAGTTCTAATGTCATGAAGGGATGATAAATCTTCAAAGAGCTAAATTTAATGATTTGATACAAAGAAAAACATGCATTTGGTTGCAGATCTATAGCTTACTTAGAACACAAACATATGCAGTCGATATAACCAATCTCATAAGATTATAAAATTGGAATAAAAAACTGTGCTGGATGACACCATGAGTTTAATAATGAAAAATGGCCAGAGCATGCCTTTGAATGGCTTATACTGTTGAAGTGCTGATAGCTGTGTAGTAAAGTTTGTGTTGTATTCTTTGATTTTCACATAGATATTTGTTACACATTTTGGGCATCGGGCCATGGCGTTATAGTCCTATGAGTGTGTATTTAATTTGAGGCATCCCTATCATTTCGGATGGTAGGTAAGTTTTTCAATTCACTGGTAAATTTTTCAGTTCAGTAACTAAATTCAGAATCCAAGTCCCTTAAGTTATGTGTTCAGTTTCCTAAAGCTAGATTGTTTGTTCCATTGAATGGTGAGTTATTTCACTTCAGTGACTACTTTAGTTTATTTTACAATTACCAGAGAAATCCAAGTATTATATAGGTCAGTGATCTTGAATGTATCCTGGTATTATATGTTCTATTAGTTGAGCAGAGCAAGTCCCTATGTTGCACAAATACAGATACAGGAGCCCAGTATGATACAATACAATACAAACATGATAATATGAAATTTTCTTTAAAAAATACTGATACAACGATATTATTAAAAACTTTTAAAATCAATATAAAACTTAGACATAAATGCATATTATGTATAACAAAAAGTTTGAAGCATAGTTTACTTAGTTTCACATATTAATAGTTAATAACATGGGTCCAAAAAAATATATTATTTATTCCTAGCAGTAGATCTGCTAAAAATGATAACTTTTCCCAACTGACACATTGGTGAAAAATTAAAATTGTATTTTCACCCGTACGACTGCTGGAAAAAAAATTATAGTGAACTTTTAGTGGTCAATTCATTAGATTTGTTTGACATTAGTAGTAGGGAGTAGGGATAGTAAGCACTTTCTAGTTACGGTCAATCGACTCCTTGGATTCTTGAAACTTTGAGCTAGCTCTCATGCATTAGGACTAAGGGTGTGTTTGGTTGCCTGGTTTTGGGCTCAGCCTAGCTCACAGATGCAATTTTCGAGTGTTTGGTTGTTTGTATTGATCCCTCCAGTCTGGCCCGTGTGGTGCAAAACTCCCCCGCAGCCTGGCCCGCGGATACGCGCAATCCAGGTGTTTCCCGCAGCCTAGCCTGCGGATGCGCGCACCCCTCGCATCCCCTCGCACATTAGGGTTACCTCTCCCTCACGTCCTCTCATTCCATCCGCCTCCACCACTTCCCCGAAACGGCGCCCTCGTCACCTCCTCTGCCTCTTCCCCGAAACGCCGCCCTCTTCGCTGCGTCCGCCTCCGCCTCTGTCGCCACCTCTGCCTCCGTCTTTACCCGCCGCCTCCGCCACCACCTCCTGCTACTCCTCATCGTCCTCTAGTTCCCGCACTCTAGTGCGCCACTCCAGATCAACTCCGGCCTCTCCCTCTTCACCCTCATGCTGCTTCTGGTGGCCATCATGGACGTCATTTACATCAAGGACCAGCCGGGGCATTACGCAGCTTTTGATGTCCCGGTCTTCGCGACGGTGATGTGTGGCACCGCGGATGCGCTGATGCAGGGCTTATCGGCTTCGCATATGTTTGTAGTTACTTTAGATGGATGTCAGGTTCTCACTTTATCGATAGTTTGTTCCATATCTTTGATCTTTACCTTACTAGAAGATGTTTTCTTGTGGGCTCAACTAGAGCATTGTCATTTGGTTGTGTTGACTATTATCATGACTCTGCAGCAAAATAGGCCCTTGAATTCTCGGAATGTAACTGATGCACTACAGAAGTTTAATCTTAAGAAAACTGCAGTGCAAAAAGCACCGGATGCATTAGCTGACAGTGGACAGATTTCCTTCAAGGAGTATGGCAAGCAGAAAATTTACCTTGCTCGGCAAGATCAATTCAAGATACCAAATGGGTCAAAACTTGAGGAGATGAATAATGAAAATAGCAAGATACAGGAAGAACTCGCAGCTCAAAAGAAGGCAATTAGTGAGGTCGAAGCTGGTAAGTTTTCTGTACTCTGTACTCTGTAGTATATGGTCATGTTATCATTGAGTGCTGTACACAATTTGATTGGAGCTTAGAAATATCTAAGTACAAATCCAATTTTGCAGAGGTACGAGCTCTGCAATCAAACTTGACTCTGGAAGAAATTAATTCTAAGGAGGCTAAATTGCAAAGCGAAGTATGTTCCAAGGCCAGTCATTCATTTATAAATGTGTTCTTTTTAACCAATGTTGAGGAAGGATCTCATGTTCATGAAGGTCCAAGAAATGGAAGAAAAGCTGAAGAAACTACGGGGTGGAGTCATCTTGGTAAAACGTGAGGACAAGAAGGTTATCGAACAGACATTTACTAAGAAATTTAACCAGTGGAGAAAGAGGAAGAGGATGTTCAAAGAGCTATGGGATAGTATTACTGAGAATAGTCCCAAGGATGTGAAGGAATTTAAGGTTCTTACTGCATTTTTTAAAACCTTTTCCATACATTTGCTAGCTTTTACTGCTTCTTGAAAGTTACACTTTCGATTGGGGTGATCCAACTGGCCAGCTTATTGATGGTACATCTCTGTGCAGGAAGAACTTGGTATTGAGTATGATGAAGATGTTGGTGTGAACTTGCAATCTTACAGTGACATGCTGAATGTCAGTAAAAGGCGAACAGTTTCCAACTAATGCTATACCATGGGAGTATTTCAAGGCCAATGTAGGTTACAACAGTTTTACTAGCTACACAGTTTCTGTCCCCAAATGAAATGTTTTCTTATAAGATGTTGGTAATGTGAGTTTGAACTTTTGTAATTTCTGAGATTATGATCTAATTCATACAATTTACGAAAAATACTAATTATATTTCTAAAAAACACAAAAATCCCCTTGACCATATGACACCCTCAGGAATTCGAAATTGTTTCTAATCTCAAACATCAACAGTTGAATAAAAATCTCAAATTCACAACACGATTCACAGCATGCATCAAATTCACAACAAACTATCGGGTGTGATTGTTTCTAATGTCAAATTAACAACATGCATCAAGGCAGAGTGGATCACACACCTCTGCTTGCACTGATGAGGAAGTAGCCATCGGGCGTGACGCGGCTGTAGAACAGGTCCACCACCGCCCGCGAGTGGCCGTAGCACTAGCCCTCGCCCCTTCTATGATCTGTTTGAGATCTAGCCTTGGTTTTCGCACTAGGCTCGCCCAGATTCTAATATGAGGAATAACGGGATCTTACTCGAAAACACAGAAACCCAAAGGTTGATCGAAAACACAGCTCAAAGTAATTGCACAACTCTTTATTTCAAAGAGGACTTTTACACGTCGAACGTTAAACACACTTGCCTACGTCGAAGGAACTATAAGCTGGATATATGATCCAAGGCTATAATAATATTCGATTGTATTCGATAGATTTTTGATGATCTAAACTAGTCCTATTACAAGGTATTTATAGTCCAATCGTATGAGTACGTATCAGACTCAATAACCTAAACGTATTAGACTCATATAACTAACAACTAATTCTAAACAGATAAGCTTAGTTATATATTCGGATCGGATTACAATTCCGAACAAGAAACGAATTCCTTTTTATGGTCGGGAACCAATCCATGATCGTAAAACCTTTCCGAACACGGTTAAGTCACGAAGCCGTATGCGTTCAGAACTTGAAGATCCTCCCGGATCATGAATCCCTTGTTGAGAAGGAGCCAACCCCTGTTGCGACCTCTCGATCAACCTGGAGATGTGGAAATTGGGCTTGTCCTTATTCTCTGGTGTACCACATTGCCGCACATGCTCGTTGATCTTTCGGACCGATTCGAAAAGTCTCCTTTATGCCATTGCGGGTGGTAGTTACCTTCTTCTCCAGAATCACATTTTCACGTAGAGGTTCTTCTCGTTGATAGACCAAGTCTTCAACAGATGGTACTATGGTATCGGGCTCATCATCCAGCATTGAAGGCTCGAAGAGTTTGAGGTGCTCAATATTGACAATCGAGTAAATATCCATGTATGGAGGTAACTCTAGTTGATAAGCATTATTACCCACTTTTCGCAAAATCCGAAAAGGACCATAATGAATGGGTTTGAGTTTCTTACCTTCACCTTTAAGTCTCTCCTTACTCAGATGTAACCATACCATATCACCTTCTTGAAATTGCGCATCAACTCGGTGCCGATCATGTCACGCCTTGTACTTGAGTTGAATACCTTCCAGGAATTTTTGTGCTTGATCCTGATCAGATGCTTCCTTGTTGTTCTGTGCTGAGGTAGGGATCACAAACTCCATGTTGAATGGACTCTGTGGTAGAAATCCTAAACAGACCTCAAACAGTGACTTTCCAGTCGAACCATGCACTTCTCGATTAAAAGCAAACTGCAGGTACGGTATGCTTTCATCCCAGGTCTTCGGGTGCTTCGAGTTATATCCTCAGAAGATGAACGACTGTGCGATTTACCACCTCAGTTTTACCATCAGTTCGACAAGGTATAAGAATAATCATTTTGGAGGACCGATCAACGACCACGAATAGATAGTCGTTGCGATGTCAGATCTTAGGCAATCCTCCCAAGAAATCCATGGATATGCTCTCCCATGGTCGCGATGGAACTGGCAAAGGAGTGTACAATCCTAATTTTTAGTTTGCCGGTTTCGAGATGCTGCAGAGACCACAGCCTCAAACAAAACTAGCCACATCTTGCTGCATACGCGGCCAGAACACATGTCAGTGAAGATTTTGCAACGTCTTTGTCACCCCAAAGTGACCAGCTACCTTTGATGTGTGTGCTTCTCGCATCCATTGAATTCAAGGTGCTCCACGAGGTATGCAAAGTGAATTGCCCTTGTACAAGAGTCCTTCTCGACGAACGAACTTTGTAGGTTTCTCTGTTTCGAGCTCAGTCAGTGCTGTTTAAAAATCAGGGTCTTCACTGTACATATTGGCATAGTCATCATGACATGAGGGCTCGATCTGCAAGAATGCTGATAAACAGAGGGTCATAACTGGTGGTCGCGACAACATGTCCGTCAATTTGTTGTGTACGCCTTTCTTGTACTTAATCACCGGATTAAACTGCTGCAGATATGACATCCACTTCATGTGCCGAGCTTGTTGTAGCTTGGACTGCGTTTGCAAATATTGCAACGGTTAATGGTCGGTGTGGAAAACAGTCTCTTTACCCAAGAGATAACACCGCCAATGTTTCACAGCCTGATGCAGTGCACACAACTCTTTGTCATAAGTCGGGTAGTTCTTCTGAGCTCCCTGGAATAACTCGGAGTGATATGCCACTGGTCGACCTTCTTGCACGACCTTCTTGCATGAGCACAGCGCCCATCGCATAACCTGAAGCATCGGTTTCTAGCTCAAATGGTTTCTGGAGATTCGGCAAAGCTAACACAGGCGCCTCGCTGATCTTCCTTTTCAATAAGAGAAACATGTCCTCATGTTTCCCTGTCCACTCAAACTTCTGATCGATCCTAGTTAATGCATGCAATGGAGAAGCCACAATCGAGAACTGTCGGATGAACTTCCGAAGATATTGGCATGCTCCCACAAAACTACGCACATCCGTAACTGTTCACGGTCGCGGCCATTCGCGAATCACTTTTACCTTGTCCGGGTGGATTTGCAACGTACCATTGCCAACCATGAATCCGAGGTAAAGTAGAGTTTGCTGGCCGAACTCACACTTCTTATGGTTGAGGTGAAGTCGATGTTGCCGAAGCTGTGCGAACACCTTTTCGACATGAATGAGGTGCTCATCCCACGAATGACTATAAACCAGTATGTCATCGAGGTAAACGATCACAAAGTCGTCGATGAACTGTCTCAATACATCATTCATAAGACGCATGAAGGTTTTCGGGGCGTTGCAGAGACCAAACGGCATGACCAGCCATTCGAACAGACCTTGTCATGTTTTGAACGTGGTCTTCCATGTATCCTCCTCTCGGATACTGACTTGATGATATCCTAACTTAAGATCCAATTTGGAGAAGAAAACGGCATGCTTCAATTGGTCGAGCAGGTCGTCAATATGAGGAAGGGGGTACTGGTTCTTGATGGTGATCTTGTTCAGTGCTCGGTAATCGATGCACATACGCCAAGTCCCATCTTTCTTTGGCACTAACACCACAGGAGATCCACAAGGTGAACTACTTGATTGAATGACACCATCGTTCAGCAACTCACCAAGTTGTCTCTTGATCTCTTCATTCTCCAATACTGAGTTGTGATACATACTCAGATTGGGCAGTGTCGCATCGAACACAAGCTAAATTTTGTGCTCGACTGGACGTTTCGGCGGACGACACTGGGTAGTCTCGAATAGATCACTGTATTCCTCCAGTAGTGCCGACAAACGACCAGAACTCTCTCGGCACGCCAACGACAATGCTGGTCGAGTACCCTCACCTTGACCAATGGGTCGAATCATGACAAGCATATATTTGTGACATGCATTAACAATTCGTTTGGCTTGATTTGCGGTAATCAAGTTCGAAGTGTTGACGTGGATGTCTCTATTGATCACGAACTTAACTCCATCTTTGGTGAGGTCATACTCTTGCGCTCGCCGATGGAAGTGAGTGTCTCGATCATACAAATACGGACTCCCAAAGATCACCTGACAGATATCGATAGGGACAACATCGCATTGCACCTCATCGATATATCGTGCAGATATCGCAAACTTCAACACACACTAACTCGTAATCTGCTGGTTCACGTCGGATGTAAACCAACCCAATGGATATGGTCGCGGGTGTGTGGTCGTCTTCAAACCAAGTCGCCGAACCAGTCCAGCAGAGACCAAATTCTTCTAACTTCCGGGATCGAATATTGCCGCGACCACATCATGCTTCACCTGGATGTTGATGGTGAACAAGTCCTCCATTGAGTGATGGTCGTTCGGTGGATCCGAACCCTTCTCCTTCGGCATTGCCATCAGAGACAAGGTCGTATCTGCCTCATTAACCGAATTCACTCGGACAACTTCTTCGTCGGGTGAAGTTGCAGTAGCCGTGGCTGTTCTTTTCCCTGGGCCATTTTTCTTTGGTCGAAGTTCAGGATGAAGCTTGTAGCATGTCGTGGTATTGAGAATACCCCGGCAGGTTTTGAGAACGATCCTAGCGAAGATTACGCGGCCCGGGCTGACCGGGCGACCGGTCCTCCCCCGCCGGACAAACACAAGAAAAGACACGAGGATTTATACAGGTTCGGGTCCCGATGGGGGCCCTAGTCCTGTCGACGTGCTCCCGACCGGAGTCGGTTGGGGAGGCTCTCTCCGGGGGAGAGGCTTCCGGAGCACGCCTGTGAGTTTAGCTATTCCAATAAAAATGATTTGATCCTTTACAACAGAGGGGTACAAGGGCTATTTATAGCCCCAAAAAGAAGCAAAAAAGCCTAAACTACCCCGGAAGCCACCGTCGGATTGAAGGGTAGGACCGTCCTTCTCCCGGTCAAACGCCTTGGTTGCTTGACAGGTGGTCGCTAGTTCCCGAGGCGCTCCTCGCGTGACCTGCACGTGACAAACAATTCGAGACTTTACCTTTAGGGGGGCGATGAGGCCCGGGACGGCGCCGGAGAACACGTCCCCGGGGGCCAAATGGCGGCGCCCGGGGAGAACCTGGAGGCTACGTCCCCAGGCCAATGGCGGCGCCCGGGACGGCGCTGGAGGCCATGCCCCAGGGGCCAAAAGGCGGCGCCCGGGGAGCGGCCGGAGACCACGTCCCCGGGCAAATGGCAGCGCCCGGGAGGGCACCGGAGGCCAGGTCCCCAGGCGAATGGCGCCGCCCGGGACGGCGCCGAAGGCCAAGTCCCGGGAGCCAAAAGGCGGTGCCCGGGGAGACCCCGGAGGCCACGTCTCCGGGCGAATGGCAGCGCCCGGGACGGCGCCGGAGGCCAAGTCCCGGGAGCCAAAAGGCGGCGCCCGGGGAGGGGCCGGAGGCCAAGTCCCCGGGCAAACGTGACGCAACTTACCTGGACTTAGTCCGGCGAAAATTTCCCCCGACAGCAGCCCCCCATGCCCCCCGGGGATGAAGCTCGAGCCCCCGGTGGGTATGGCATATGTTACCGGGAAAATCTCCGGACGAAATCACCAGAGCCGCGGCGCTTCGGTTTCCGTGCCCCGCGCTTAAGGCCACGCCGTTTCGCCATAAATGCGCTCGCGGTTCGAACGGGTGCCTCGATTCGCGTGCCCGTCCCTTTGTTTCCCGCGCGCAGGTTGAACTTCAACGGTCCAGATTGCTCCGCGGGGTGCCACGTGGCGCCCATCTAGACCACGTCTCACCCCTATAAATAGGGCCTTGGGGGACCCGGAAGTTCATTCCAAAACCTCAACCGTAGCGAACTCAGCTCTCCCGGTAGCCCTCTCCCGGTAGCTCTTTCCGATAGTTAACTCCCGGTAGCAAGCGTCCGGAAGTTTTAGTAGTAGCCTCCTGAAAAGTTAGCCACCGAAGAAAAAGAAGAGACTAACCTCATGGCACCCAAGGGTCGAGCAAAGACCACAGAAGTGCCCCCGGAGGAAATCTCCCTCTGGATTTCCTCTGGGCGTCGGAGTTCTCGGCCTCGGACGCGGAGTCCCTGGTCGAGCGAGGCGTCGTTGAGGACGGGGACATCCGGGTCCCCGTGAATAAAGACGGAGCCCCCCGCCCCAGGCCCGGAGAGGTTGTGGCCTTCGAGGCCTTCCTGGAGGCGGGGCTCCAGCTCCCGGTGCATCCCATGCTCCGGGAGTTTCTGAAGGAGTACGGGGTGGCGCTCAACCACCTCACCCCGAACGCGCTTGTCCGTATGGGCCTCTTCATCTGGCTCTACGAGACAGCGACCGAGCGGGAGCCCACCCTCCGCGCCTTCCAGTACTTCTATGAACCGGCGGCACGGAGCTCCCACCTGGTGAAGGGGGGACCCAAGTCCCCCTTCGGCTCGGTGATGGTGCAGATGCTGCCATCCCGGGTGGCGGACTACCCGGCGGCAGCCTCCTGGGACCATTGGGGGGACTGGCTCCGGAGGTGGTTTTACCTCTGGGTCCGGGACGAGGCGGTGGTGTACGCCCCGGAGCCCCCCACCTATAGCCGGTCGTCCGCGCCGAAGCCTCCGGTGTGGACGGACGAGGAGTTCGAACTCCTCGGGAAGGTGGTCCTCTCCAAGAAGACCCGCTCAATGCGGGACGCCGCCGAGGAGCTGATGCTCCTGAGGATCTCCCCCTTCACGCGCGGGAGGAGGGGGACCGGTATGGGCCCGGAGCAGCGGCCCCCGGTCAAGCCGGTGACCCGACGTAAGTCCCGGCGACCTGCTTTATTGCATTTACGAATTTTTTGAAAATTTGACTAACTCTTTACCTCTTGTAGTCCGGCCGTACCCGGTGGCGCGGGAGAAGGCGGAGAACCTCCTGGGGACGTACTTCGCCGATGAGCACGAGCGCATCGTGCGCCTCGTGGGGGAGGGCCCTCCCCGGAACTTGGTAGCGGCGGCCTACGGGCTAAAGCTGCCGGAGAGGAAGCCTCTCCCCACCCCCGGGTCGCACAAACGGGGGAAGGAAGCGGCTGGGGGCTCGGAGCCCAAGAAGGCCAGGGTCCAAAAGACCCTTGGTCCGTGGACGACGCCGGCAGCGACGCCGGTGAAGGCTCGGGACACGACTCCCGGCACCGAGCGCACTCGGGCGGCGGCCCGGGAAGACGCAACACCTCCTCCCCCGAAGGGCCCCGTCGAGGCCCGGGGGAAGGAGCAGGCCATTGGCGGGGCAGGGTCCGATTCGGCGGACTACGCCCCGTCGCCACTCTCGGTGGCATTCCTCCCGGCCCTCCCGGCATCCTTGGAGCCAGAGAGGCTGGAGCTGAGATTCACGGAGGCCTCGCCTCCGCGGGTTTGGCCGGTGGACGAGGGGGGGAGCCCCTCGGTCTACAAGGTTCCCCCAGAGGAGGAGGTCCCAAGGACCTTCCGGCCCGGGGCGGGGAAAGGCCCGATGATTCCCCCCGGGCGGGGACTCCCGCCGAGAGCTCCTCGACCACGTCTTCGGGGGGCACTTCCTCGGCGACGAAGACGCCGGTGACGCCGGCCGCGTTACCGGACTTCGAGGTCCGGGGACCCCCCAGCGGCCGCGCTGGCAGCGCCGGGCGGGAGACCCCTCTGCTTCCCGCGGGGGAGGTCGCCCGCTACTCGGAGGGCCTGCACACCCGGAAGGTGCAGGCCTTCGTCGCGGAAGGGACGCTCCATGAGCGTTTCGAGGGGCTTCAGTCCCTCGGGGCCCAGGTAACCCGAGTCGATGACGTCTTCATTTATTTCCTGCACTTGAGATTTTTCTAACTATATATTTTGTAGGTGGCAACTGTTACCTGGGGCCTTGAGCAGCGGGTCGCCCAGCTGCTTAAGGAAGCGGAGGGCCGGGCCGCGGCCTCCGTAGGGCAGCGTGAGGAGGCCCTCCGGGAACGAGATGAAGCCCTCGCGGAACTGACCCGGGTCCGGGCCCAGGTTCATATTTCCGAGGCTGTCAACGGCCGCCTCCGGGAGGAGGCCAAGGCGAGGGAGGAGGCACTCCGGGAGCTCGAGGGCTCGAGCGTCCGGGCGGTGGCGGATGCGGGCCGCTCCGTCCGTTCGGCCCTCGAGAGCCTTGGCGTAAGCCTAGGCTCCGGGAGCAAGGAGGTGCCGCCGGCGACCCTCGCGGAGGCTGTGCGTTTTCTCAACGCACAGGTCTCCGCCATTCCGGAGGCTGCCGACGCTCGAGCGCTGGGCCGGTGTAGCTTCTAGGCCCCTATAGAGTGTTTTAATAATTAATAACAACTACAAATGCTATACTAACGTTACCTGCCTAGTTGTGTCAAGAAGATACACTAGTACAGAAATATAGTCTTCTATCGGTAAAAAACACCCTTCTACTATCGGTTTTTGTACCGATAGAGATAGACACGATAGAACAAGACTGGACATTTTCTATCGGTAAATAACCGACAGAAGAAGTACACTATTCTATCGGCATATTATGAATCTACCGATAGAAAACCCGTCGTAGTCTTATGTCCAGCGGCAGGGAAAGTACCATTATTCTAACGGTTAATTATAAGATTACCGACAGAAAAAATCATAATATTCTATCGGCATACTAGGAGTGTACCGATAGAAAACTCATCGTTAGCGGTTGGAAAAGTACCACTATTCTAATGGTATATTTGGAGTGTACCGATAGAAAACTCGTCGTCAAAAAGTACCACTATTCTAACGGCTAATTATAAGTTTACCGATAGGAAAAATCATACTATTCTATCGGCATCTTACAAGTTTACCGATAGAAAACTCGTCGCTAGCGGTTGGAAAAGTACCACTATTCTAACGGTTAACTACAAGATTACCGACAAAAAAAAGCTTAGTACTCTATCGGATATGTATGAGTGTACCGATAGAAAACTCGTCGTCAGCGGTTGGAAAAGTACCACTATTCTAACGGTTAATTACAATATTACCGACAGAAAAAAGCTTAGTACTCTATCGGATATGTATGAGTTCACCGGCAGGAAAGGTCACACTCTTCTAACGGTTAATTTTGATTGTACCGATAGAAAAAAGTACAGTAGTCTCTCGGTTGTTGATGAATTTACCGATAGAGCATTCACATATACAGTACTTTATTTGCATTCACAATACAGTACATTCACATATACAGTACAGATGCAATAAAGTATAGATTGGATACACAATACAGTACAGATGCAAGGTAAATTCACAGAACAAATTGACACATTAGGCAGTTATTCACATTTATTCACATATGTATGGACAAATACAGATTGCAATCCAATGTGGACATTTATTCACATATATATATTTATTCACATATATATATTTATTCACATGTATATGAGCAGTCTATGCAGAGTACACGAAAAGGAGAAAATTGTCATGCTGGATGGTTGGGCGCTACTTCCTCCATGACATATTGTGCCCAGATTTGTCGAAGATATATAATCTTTGCATTTTCATATTGGTCTTTCGACATGGCGATCTGCAAGCATGTGTGCATACTGAGTAACTAACTTCGATCCTAATTTAGAACGTGACACCCATTTTTGAAATTTGAGTTAGCTATCGATGCTTACCTGGGGGAATCGGGAAAAGTTTGTCCGCACTAGGTCGTACATGTAGCGCAGCACATAAAACCCGCATTCCCACGATTGCGGCTGCTGATGGCACTGAGATAATTGCATATGCGAAGACATGTTAGCTATATATTGTTTCCATAAACTAAGTAAGCATAAACAAAAACTCTCGTGAGTACCTCATATTATTTCCAAGCTAGTACGGAGCCCTGCGGTGCGGCATGCCTCCCTCCAGCGGACACATATTTATCAAAAGCCCTGCATTTCAGTTAGTATTGCCAGTTAATGTATTATCATTAGCTAGTGAGGTCAAAATATAAATCAAACATATAAGTTACTTACGCCTCCATATTCCCCTTGAGCACATATTCCATCGATAATCTGTCACGCATCGAATCGAGGTAGTACACCTCGTTCCTCGGCGGACAGATCACGATGAGGATCCAGTGGCCCCTGCATTGTACGTAAAAGAGGACCGCTAGCTCAAAGTACATCTCAGGTGTAACATACAAGATTGAGTTAAATTAGTACCAAATGCACTAACCTTTGGTGGTACGGCACCAGAATGAAGTCCCTGTCTTGCTGCGCCATCAGCGCGCTGGATATGTACTGCTCAGCGTGCGAGGCGTCCTGCTCTAGCATCGTGAGGCTTATTTTCTCTGGGTCGAGGAAACCCACCTTGTCACACACAGTCTCCGATGCTAGCCTGTACATGCACCTGCATGCGAAGCACGAGATTAATATTAATTTCACAGAAAGTTACTCAGTATTCAAATGAACTGCAACATTAATGCAGAGTTAGCAAACAGAGTTAGAAAACAGCAATACATAGCATCAGCAAACTCACAGGACTCCAGTCCGTATGATGGACATATCGAGCTCCCGCCAGTTGTAGAGGTCGAACAGATCCTCGTGTGCCACGGATATAGTCCCGGGCTCACGGTGGAACTGCCCAGGCCTGTAGGGAACTAAGAAGTTCAGGCTGCGCCGAGCTCGATGTAGGTACCAGTCGTGGAGGTCTCTGGTTGATCGATCCAATTTCCGCAAAGATGCCTCCGACAGGAGTGGGAGCGCGTTCGTGAACGTCCGCGGCAGTCCCTGTCGCCCTTTGCCCTTGCCTTTGCCGCCCTTGCCTTTTGCCAGGGACTGAGCGCGTACCTTCGAAGGCAAGGGCGAGGTGATGGCGGCTTTCTTCCGAGGTGGAGGCGTGGATGCGCTGGGTGGGGTCGAGGCCGTCTTTGATGTGTCCAAGTTCGCACGAGATCGGCCCTCATGCCCCGAGCTGGGGGCGCAGTCCCCTGGTAGCCCCGCGGCAGGCCACTTCAATTAATGAGCACGTATGTTAGATTATGCAAGTTGAGTGTACTGAGTAGGATGTAATCTAAAATGTGTAGGATTTACCGGTTGTATTACAAGACACTTCTTGGGCCACTGTACGTAGGAGCCCACTGCCTCAGCAAGTGTCTGCAGTTCCTCTGTTGGGACTGGCAATGGAGAATCGTTGTAGCCCGGCATGGCCATGTCCACCTGTACCTTTGCGAAACCCAACCGCAGAGGTACACAGTGGACCCGGACATCCGGCCCAGACGGATATACGAAGCCGTGTCCAACCACTTCCTGCCCGGCGCCTACGTGATTCTGTAGGATGCAACCCTCCGGCCCCTGCAAATTTGTAACAATTAAGTGCACAGATGAAGGCTTGCATCAACTTAAGTGCACAGATGAAGGCTTGCAGTACCTCAAGTAGATCCACTGGATCCGCGAGTACCTTCGATGCGTAACTGCTTATCCGACCCCGCGGGGTACCGTCGTCCTGGGGATCCGCATCTGCACTCTTGGCCAGCAATGCTTGTCTCAACCGTGCAAACTCTTCCCTCATTTGTGCGACCTCGGTCTGCACCTCAGACTGTACCTCAGCCCGCATCTCCGCCCGTATCTCCTCCCGTACCTCAGCCCGTATCTTATCGGAGAGGTCAGCTTCCTTTTCCTTCCAGGTGCGGGCCTTCTTCCTCGGTGGAGCCGGATCTACGAAACCGGCCTTCCACGACACAACGGCTCCCACGGCCCGTGTCCGCCCGGGATGCTCCTTATTTCCTAGAGCCCGGGTGAGGATGTCGTTCTCCCTCTGCGGGGTAAACAATCCCTTCGCTGCCTCCTTCTCAAAAGAGATCTGTTACATTTGAAGGTACCTTGTGAGACAAATTGCCTTATATACACTTGTGCGCACACAGTTTACGAGGTTAGCCAACTTACCATTCGCCTCACAACGTCGGCGTCCCCAGGGGTTGCAAACTGCACAGACCCCGTGGACGACACGGACCCCCTCCCCCTCCACCATCGCTTGCACCTCTCATCCCGGATCTCGGAGAGCAGCAACTCAGGGGTGTCGATGACAGGATTTTGTTCGTCTTCCTTCTTCCACTGTTCCTCCTTCCCCGCATAGCCCCGGGATCCGAGCCGATGCGAGTGGTCGTTCCTCTTCTGGATCGCCCTATTCTTCTCGCTAAGGGCCTTGAACTCCTCAGTCCCCTTCTGCTTGGTGAATTCCTCCCATACCTCCTTCGATATGAAGGGGTACTTCTCGCAAGGAGATTTCCCCGCAGCTAGGAAGTTACTGACGAGCCAGCTCTTAAAGGTTTTCCATGTTCCGTTCATGTCTTTCAAGCAGGCAGTCCTAGGTGTATCGTCGGGGATGTTCCACTTAGCCTGTTTCCGAAAAATGCATACAATTAATCACGAGTTAGTTAAACTTTAGTATAAGCCAAGAGAACGTGATTATGAAAGAGTTCAGCGATTTCAGTTCATTTAACCTTCACTTCCGCCCACAACCTATCCCTCTCGTCCGCCGTCACGTCCTTCCAGCTCTGGACGGTGATCTTCACCCTTTCTTTCGCCAACAGCCCAACGTAGGCCGCGTACCTCCCAGCATTCTTTCCAATCGGCCTCCCAAATTGGTTGAACTCACAAGAAAGATCCGTGCGTTTGGCCAAACGCCCCAACGTCGTCGCGCCTCACCCTACCCTCTTGCGCTGGGATGTAACAGCCCCATCTTCAGTAGTTACGATGGGGTTGGCCCTAGTCGAACCACTAGTACCATCCGATGAAGACGACGACATGTCTTCCCCTACAAAACCTTCAACAAACCATATATATGGCAATTAATTCGCCTTGGACTTCCATAACTCAGCCCAGGACTGGAGACTAACTAGGGCGGCAAAAGGGAAAATAATACAAAAAGAAAGACATGCATAAATTACTTACTGAACTCTTCAGAAATATTTTCTATCGGTAAACACATGAGCTGCCGATAGACCATAACAATTACCTCCACACAAGACAATTTTTCTATCGGCAAACACGTGAGATACCGATAGAACATAACAATGTTCTCTACATATGGAATTTTGTTGACAAGCCACCATTCACTGTCATCACATAACATTCTCGATGATTTGCTACACTAATATTCATGGGCCAGCATTATTATTTCACACGTAAATATGCACACAAGCATCTAAGTGCCACTGTGCATAATCTTTAGCCTAGCCTGTATGTGAGTCATCAGGACTTCACAGCTATTAGGTTGGGAAAAGTCATGTATATAGGCATTTGAAACATATACATCGAAGACCCATCCACATTGCCATATATTCAAACGAAGTGAGTAAAAATTCCCAACCAAACTAGTACATTGCATGGCTCATGTCCTTCCAGATCCAAATTAAGTTTTACTACTTGTGCAGAAAAATTTTCTATCGGTAAACACATGAGCTGCCGATAGAATATATGTAAGAACACCTCCAACATATAATCTGCATTACATGGCAGTTGGATACAATTGATCACACATACAGCAGTATAGAGAAGTTAAAATCTCAAAACAGGTTCATTACAGCACTGGAACATATTATGTAAACCCTAATTAAAATCAACATTGCCTGCGGAATGTACATAAGCCAACACAATAGGGAACCCTAGTGTAATTGCAAAACTCGAAGAATTAGTATGTGCAAAACACTAGGATCAAATAAAGAAGATGCTGGAAATAGAACGACGAATTAGGGTATTTACGGCGGCGATCAGTTCTGGTGATGGAGAGGCGGTGTAGAACGCAGCAGCGGCGGGCGAAGGACGAAAATAAGAGCCGGTGGCAGTGACGAACCAGTGTCCAGCCGGCGATCGTCGTGTGGGAGAGAGGAAGTGAGTGCTCACGGCAGAGGTTGGGGTTTTCTTTGCTCTCGAAGAGACGCAGTGGTCTAAGGTGGAACTGTTCGAGTGGAGGGAAACTAAATGGCCGTGTACGAGTAATAAAGTAGCGGAGGAACTTTTCTATCGGTATAACAAAATGATACCGATAGACTTATGTAATTTTCTATCGAAACAACAAAATAATACCGATAGAAAAAGTAAATTTCCCGGAAAAATATTTGAATTAGCAGATGCATTTTTCTATCGGTATAAACAATAAAATCCCGTGAGACCAATTTTCCACAGAAAAATTTTTTAAAGTGCTTGAGATTGGGTGCCATTTTTCTATCGGTAAAAACAAAAAAATACCGTGACAGTAATGAAAAGGTGCCCTTTTCTATCGGTATAAACAAAAAATTCCCGTGAGCCCAATTTTCCCCAGAAAATTTTTTTGATTAAGTGCTTGAGATTTGTGCGCCCTTTTTCTATCGGTAAAAACAACAAAATACCGTCAGAGTAATGAAAAGGTACACAATTTAACATCAAACAGACCGTGGTTGAAAGCTGCAGAATGTTAAAGAAAGAGGGAAGATAGCCGGAAAATTGGAAAATTGACATAAAAAGAAATTGTTCATTCATTGTTGTTTTATCACTTACAAAAAAAAATAAAACCCAAAATGCTAGGTCAAGGGGTGGTCTTAGCCCTGGCTGCATGTAGAATAGAGTCAGTTAGACTTGCAGCCAGGACGCAGGACTCCTCTAGCGACAAGTTGTCCCTAGGATCAACTACTACCGCGTCGAGAAGGCCTGCGACCTCCCTCAGCTTCGCTATGGTATCATTCATAGTCAAACCGCAGCCAGCGATGGTCATATCCGCGGCTTTCTTCTCCTCGCGAAGACGCCTCGTCCTCGCCCTAGCATTGTCACCATCCGTCTTCATGCGCTTAATGCGCTGGAAGAGATCGTCAAGGTCAAGCCGTAGCTGAGTGTGCTTGTCTGTAAGGAGCTTGTGCTCCTCCTGGAGGGCCCTCAGGTCAGCCTTCACTTTGGCAGTGTCTTCCACGGCTACCATTCCCTGTGCAAATCAACAGGTCAAGAATGAACTGAACATGGATTAACAATACAGGGGTAAACCGAGGAGATTTAGAGTTCTTACCGGGGAGGGCGTGGATGACGATCCCATGGAGGTTGCCATTGTGAAAGAGAAGATGAGGAGTCGAACCGTTCGAGAATTAGAAAAACAACAAAATAACGCGACGCATGGCGAGGTACTTATAGAGTTTCCAAGGCGACGCATGGCGACACGTTTGAGAATTCAAAGCGGCAGAGTCTTCTTCTATCGGTAAAAACAGGGAAAAACCGTCAGACAACAAATACCGTGAGTCAAACGAATTTATTCTAACGGTAAAATAGAACAATACCGATAGAAAACGTTTTGAAGTGCCTGAGAGAAGATGTCCTTCTCTATCGGTATAAATAACAAAATACCGTCAGAAAAAAGGGATTTTTGCAGAACTTAATTTGAAGAGGCTGCGATGAGATTTTTGCAAGTGCTATTTGAAGGGAAGAATTAAATATTTACAGGATAAAGGTACTGTACATGTTAGAACTCATGCTATGGAGTAAAATTGAGATGTATTAATGCTGTGAACTAGCTTATCATTAAATTCTAAAGAAAAATGTACTGCCTGATGTATTAATGATAAGTTCCTCACCTTGCTGCAGAACTTGTGGGCTGTTTGCTTGGCATTTATCCCTGAAATAGAAATTAATCATCAATGGTTCTCAACCCATAATCCTTCTTCGTGGTCATCTCGCAGATACGTTGTTTCGTCGATATCTTCGGTACGGATAGATTGAATGTCCTCTAAAAATGGAGGTATTTCATCGAATTGGTTATACTCCTCTTCGTCGACAACATCTTCGACCCCAACAATACGTCTCTTGCTGTGGAGGACAACATACAAGTTTGGATTGGCCGGGTCAACGATGTAGAATACCTGTGTGGCTTGCTTTGCAAGTATGAATGGATCGTCTTGGTGTCCGACTCTACCAAGATCGACGAGAGTAAACCCGTAACTGTCAACTTGAACACCTCGAGGGATTTCGACCCATTGGCATCGAAACAGGGGAATCTTAAGTAATCCGTAATCGAGCTCCCATATTTCGTCAATAACACCGTAATATGAGTTCAGCGCCCTTACTGACCTGGCATCCTCGGAAATAGCAAATAGTGTCACTCCGCTACATTGCGTGCTACTCTTGGCGTCTTGAGCTCTTGTGTAAAATGAATACCCATTGATGTCGTACCCCTGCCAAGTCCCTACAGTGAATCTTGGGCCTCTAGCCAACCATGTCACAGTTTCACTTACGGAGCCCTCGGCAGCTCGCGTGACTCTTTCTTGGATCCACTCAGCAAATTTCCTGTTATGTTCTCTGCTTACCCAAACGTCTGACTTCGAAGGATTCTGTGACCGTAACATTACCTTGTGCTCGTGTATGTATGGCTCGACCTCCGTCATGTGTTGTAAGACCCAAAAATGTGATTTTGCGTACACATCACGAGCGGGGACGATAGCTTTGAATCCAATCGTTCCAATTCCCTCAAGCCTACCCTCGTGTCGGGACCTAGGAACACCAATTGGGTCAACCCCGGCCATATAATCTGTGCAAAATTCAATCACCTCCTCGGCGGCATAACCTTCCATGATACTCCCCTCGGGTCGACGACGAGTCCTTACGTATCCCTTCAATACACCCATAAATCTCTCAAATGGATACATGTAGCGCAGGCACACAGGTCCACAAAACTTAATTTCTCTGATAAGGTGAACAATCAGATGGACCATAACATCAAAAAAGGATGGAGGGAAATACATCTCGAACTAACAAAGAGTTGTAACCACGTCGCGTTGCAAAGCGTCCAGTCCATCGGGATCAATTACCTACGAGGACACAGTTGCGCCAAATATTCATATCAGAAAAATCTTCTAATTAAGCTCCACAAATGGAGGTAGTGAACTTATAGTACGAGTGCACGTACTTACCTTGCAAGATATTGCGTTGAAGAAATAACATAGGTTTGTGATTGTCTCTCTGACTTTAACTGGGAGAATGCCTCTGATAGCAATGGGAAGCATCTGTGACATCAAGACATGACAGTCGTGGGACTTCATGCCAACCAGTCTTAGGTCCTTCATAGACACAAGTTTTTTCAAGTTCGCGGAGTACCCACATGGAACTTTAACACCGTACAGGCACCGACAGAGTTCTATTTTTTCGCTCTTGGACAACGTGTAGCAGGCCGGGGGGAGGTATGTACGCTTTCCATTCTCTAAAGGTGCAAGCTCAGTCCTTATCCCCATTTCCACCATGTCACGACGAGCTTTCACACCATCCTTTGTCTTTCCCGGAATGTTCAACAACAAACCAATCAAACTGTCACAGACATTTTTCTCTACATGCATGACGTCAATGCAATGTCGAACTTGTAAGTGCTCCCAGTACGGTAGATCCCAGAGAATCGATCTCTTCTTCCAAACATTTTTTTCTCGAGGTTTAGAATGCTTACCGAACTCAACTTTGATGTCGTTCACGCGTGAGTAAATCTCCTTACCGGTCAGAAACACTGGAGCTGATCCCTTCTCAGGCTTCCCGTTAAATGATTTCCTCTTCTTACGGTACGTGTGATGCACCGGAAGAAACCTGCGGTGACCCATGTACACTGTTTTCCGGCAGTTTTGCAGCCACATGCTCTCAGTTTGATCTAGGCAAATAGGGCAAGCCTTGGCTCCTTTCGTACTATACCCCGACAAATTGCCGTAGGCAGGAAAATCATTTATGGTGCAAAATATCAGGGCCCGCAAGATGAAATTCTCTGTCTTGTATGCATCCCACACCTGCACACCCTCGCTCCACAATTTCTGTAAGTCCTCGATTAAAGGCGCTAGAAACACGTCAATATCATTTCCGGGTTGTCTGGGTCCTGAGATTAGTAACGCCATCATGATGTACTTGCGCTTCATGCATAACCAAGGAGGAAGATTGTAGATGCATAAAAGAACCGGCCAAGTGCTGTGCCGGCTGCTCATATTACCATGTGGGTTCATACCATCTGTACTCAGCCCGAACCTTACATTCCTAAGTTCGCCGCCGAACTCAGCAAATGTTCTGTTGATGTTTCTCCATTGAATAGAATCAGCTGGGTGTCTCAGTTTTCCGTCTTGTTTCCGGGCTTCAGCATGCCAACGCAAGTGCTTCGCGACTTTCGGATTTGCAAACAGCCGCTTCAATCTAGGTATCACAAGCAAGTACCACACAGTTTTTGCCGGGGGCCCTTTCCTTACCTCGTGACGTTCACTGTCAATCCGGTCCCTACGCGTATACCTCGATGCGCCGCATCTTGGACAAACATGCAAACTGGAGTACTCGTTACGGTACAACACACAATCATTTGGGCATGCGTGTATTCTTTCGATTTCCATTCCCAACGGACACAACAGTTTTTTGGCTTGGTAAGTAGATCTTGGCAACTCATTTCCCTCTGGAAGCATGTCCGCTAGAAGATCTAATAGTGCCGTGAAACTCTTATCACTCCAACCGTTTCCTGCCTTCAAGTTATATAATCTCAGCACAGAAGACAGTTTTGTAAATGTTGCACATCCAGGGAACAGAGGCTTCTCAGAGTCAGCAATCAGTTTCTCAAATTCACAGAAGTCATTTTCGTTGTAATCTTCCTCTACATCACGTAACATCTCATCTAGATTGTCATCATCATCATCTACGTGCACATCGGAATGAACATTACCAAAATTGGGATGATCATCGATATTATTGCAATCCACATCCGAGTCGTGCTGATTGGTAGTAGTGGTGCTTGTTTCCTCAAGATCTTCGCCATGCCATATCCAACGGGTGTATCGCGCGTTAAAACCACGACGAATCAAATGACTTAATTTGATCAGAGTTGCTAAACCTCTTCAAGTTCATACAATCTGTACAAGGACAGAGCATATTTTTCTCTCCCTTCCTCTCCTTTTGTTGCTCAGCAAATTTAATAAACTCATTCACACGGTCAAATATTCAAGAGTAGTACGTTTTATTCCATACATCCAATATTTCCTGTCCATCTACAATTAACAAAATTTAACGAGTAAGCCATGCATGAAACCTGCCCGATTAAGTTATGTATATGTACATGTACAGCCTCTTACAACAGATACATGTGTTGAACCCTAGCCTGACGAAATTAACACTAATTAACCTAGCTAACTACACAATACAAGCTAGTTAGCTCCTAAAACATGACGCATTTCCAGCTACCAAGCTCCCAAGCTTAGAGCTACAAACTTGGAACTATACAATACAGCTAGCTTGCAAGTAGAGAGGAAGGGAGATCTAGAGGGAGAGAGAGATAAGTGTCGACGATTAAGCGTACCTTAAAGAGAGGGGCGCAATCAACTTCCCTCCAGCCTGCGCTGATCACCCTAGCAGTGTAGCTGGAACTTTCGTCACAAACAGAAGGACACAGAGTACAACAGAACAAATTAAAGAGCAGCTCAGCAATTGTCGAGTGGGGTTTTCCTTATAATGGACATTTTTCTAACGGTAAATACATGAAATAACCGTCAGACTAACTTAGGTAATTTGCCGCTCACATATTCTATCGGTAAAACCACACACATACCGTTAGAGCATATACTGAGCAAATATATGTGTTTTCCTATCGGTAAATATGTGTACTTACCGTTAGATCATGCATGACATGTACACAGCAAGCACATGAGTTTTTCTATCGGTATATATGTGTACTTACCGTTAGATAATGCATGACACTCGAGCATTAGTTTTTGTATCGGTAAATATGTGCATTTACCGTTAGACTATGCATGACTGAGCAAATATGTATTTTTCTATCAGTAAAAACACATATTTACCGTTAGAATATGCATGACTGAACAAATATTTGTGCTTCCTATCGGTAAATATGTGTATTTACCGTTAGAATATGCATGACTGAACAAATATATGTGTTTTCCTATCGGTAAATATGTGTACTTACCGTTAGAGGAGGTACTGTTACCAAACTGGGACAAACATGCACATGCCATTTCTCACATTCAAGGAATCATATCAATGTAACATCAAACAGATCTTACATCAAACGGATCTTAACTAGAAGATAAAGCAATATATTTCAAGAAATGCTAATTTGTGGATTAACTAGGAGACACAAAAATACTTTTCGTACAAACATACACATGCCAGTTCACCAATACAAATTCAGGTACAAACATACACATGCCAGTTCACAAATTGAAGTGCATGTCTGAAACAGCAGTACAAATACACACCTACCTACCAATACAATTAAATACACAAATGCTCCCTGCACATTCAAGTTCATGTCCCAATTAGCAATACATGATACACAAATATACAACAATATACAAATACAACAATTCACACATTCGATGTATATTACAAAAGCCACGTCTGAAATTAACAACAGATCACGACGAGGACCCAGTGGCCCATACATGCATTTTACATAAAAGGGAACCTTTGCAGGTTGCCACAATGCAACTACCGACTACAAGTTAGACCGAATACATCACAAATCCATTCATCCAAAACAGCAAATGTCTGAACCACATTGGACTTAACCATAGGAGTTCAGTTCGAAGACGCCCGAGGAGCTGGAACTGCCGTCGACATACATTTGTACGTATTGGTGATTTCCTCGGACTCAAACTCGATCAACTCAACTCAACTCAACTCAACTCCATTAACAAAAAGAACCTACCTTCCAAGATGTTGTTCTGTGTAGTGATGGTGTAGAATGGCTGTGCAAATAACAACAATTCTTCTTCTCCAAGCAGGTAAGCATCTGGCCACAAGCTGGTGCATGCAAAAAAATGTAAGATGCTTTCTATAGGTCCTGATTTGAGAAACACGCCGGGCTTAAGCATCTTCTCGACCGAGCCAACCAAGATCTCGCCCTTCACGTCCTTCCAGCTCTCGACGGTGATCTTCACCATTTCTTTCGCCAACAAGCCAACGTAGGCAGCGTACTGCGATGAAGAACCGTGAAATACGTTGCCCCTCACGAGCATCATCCAAGGACCTGAACAGATCATAATCATATTGAAAAGAAGACACATCAAAATGAAGGATACAAAAAAAGCAGAATTATTGCCATAATCGGATTAGAATAATCTAACAATATTGCAGAAATTTTACGTACCTTCCTTGCGATGCCGACGTCTAGAGGGCGTCGATGGAGGTGCGGAGGTGCAGCGGTCCCCTGTAGAGGTGCGCCGGCCGTCCATGGAGGTTACGGGTTAGGACTACGAGCCCCAGATGAACTGTGAGAATGAAAGAAACATACCCGTGTATTTATACAATTATATATTTTCTATCGGTAAGAAAACAGAATACCGTTAGTAATAAAAACATCTGTAGAAGCCGAATGGTTCTATCGGCACAATAAATATTACCGATAGGAATTTTTGTACATACTCTATCGGTGTGTACGTACATTACCGATAGAATATTACTAGTTGTAGAAGGCCAACAGTTCTAAGATATTTTTTGCAATATTCTACCGGTATAAACATTCATTACCGATAGAATAAAACTATTAGAAGACGAACAGTTCTAAGAAATTTTCTATATATTCTAACGGTAAAAGAATCCAGTGCCGATAGAATAAAAATATTTGTAGAAGGTCAACTATTCTATCGGCGAACTACATATTGCCGATAGGAATTTTTAATATACTCTGTCGGTATATTCATACAGTAGCGATAGAATAAGTCTAGTTGTTGAAGTCGACCAATCCTATCGGCGCACAACATTCTTCCGTCAGTACTTATGCATCTCTTCTAACGGCAAATATGTTCATCACCGCTAGAGTAAATCATACTATTTATTCTATCGGTAAGTTTCTTAGAAACCGATAGGGAAAATACATCCGTTGGGCTTATATGACCGCGAGGCACATTTTCTATCGGTTTTGTGCTGTTTCGCTAATAACCGATAGAAGATAGGGGTTAGTAGACTGCATTTCTGTACTAGTGATACTTAAAAGACAGGTTAATGAAAGGCGAAGAAAGAGCCTCAGGATGAAGAAAGGGCGCATTGATAAAAAAGGCAAAGGTACGGAATAGGGTCTTTTCTTTTTTACCGGTCTAAGGTGATTAGAGAAGAATTTTGACCGGATTTTAGGATAGTTGCCGTACTATTAAGAGGAGCATGTGGTGTATCACAAAATACTTCATCTATGTGCCACAAATCATAAAATCAACATGCATTGCATACTAGAAGGTCACATCCTTTGAAAATGCTTGTTTCAGCTCTTTTCTGCTCAGCAATGTCTCAGTCGGTCTGACCGTATGTTGGACCGGTCTGACCGTATGTTGGACCGGTCTGACCGAATTCACGGACTGACCGATTAGAATTCTCGGACTGACCGAACTTATGTCTTAGTATAGTTTGTACCTTTATAGGGTCGGTCTGTCCGTAGTTTAAACCTAAGTCAGTCTCCTGGAACTTCATGAACTATCTTTCTATTGTTTTGAGCTATTACGGTCTGACCGTTTTATCAGACCGGTCTGACCGTGAAATCGGTCTGACCGTGTTTTTGTACTACGGTCTGACCGTATGGCCGGTCTGTCCGTATATATCGGCCTGACCGTATAAGGTGTCCAGAAAATAGGTCGTCTCTGGACAGCTTCACGGTCTGACCGAAATAGGCTCCGGTCTGACCGTGTGTGTGCCTGACAAGGGCAGTTGAGCATTTATTGCGCCTGTTTAATGCCGTTGCAATTGCGGCGGTCTGACCGAGCTTGTTCCTGCGGTCTGACCGCCAGGTGATCTTTTTCTCCCAACGGCCTGTAACGGCTATATTAATTGTGGGGGGTATATATACTCCCATGCACGGCCCTGTTCATAACTTTTTGCAAAATCTTGAGCATTGTCATCATCCTTGAGAGCCTAAGCTAGTTTCATACACTCTAGGGTTCAAATTCTCGAATTTGTGAGAGTGTGCATTTGAGATCTTCTAGTGCATTGCATTTAGATCATTCAATCAATCTTGTGGCACTAGAAGAAGGCTAAGTGATCATCACCGGCTTGTTACTCTTGGAGCTTGCCGGCTCCTAGACGGCTAGGAGAAGGGTTTTGGAGAGCTCTTCAAGGAAGATTGTGGAGAAGCCTCAAAACGTCTTGTGAAAGGGTTGAGCACACCTTGCCGGAGCGGTAAAGTGCATCCTTAGTGAAAATGAGGTTTGGATAACTCATCACACTAATCCGGCTCTAGATCTAGGTCACTTCTCGAGAGAAGATTGACTAGATAGAGGAGCGGTTAGAGATTTGAGTTTGCCTCAACGTGGATTAGGGGTGATCGGCAAATCACCGAGACCACGGGATATATCCTTGTGTTGGAATTGTGCTTTATTCATATTGTGTTATTTATTTGCTCTCATTATCTCTAAATTGTTTGATTATTTGCTAATTTGCTAAAATCGCCTATTCACCCCCCTCTAGTCGATATCCTAGATCCCTTTCAATTGGTATCAGAGCAAGGACTCCATTTTAGAGGATTTAACCATCCCGGAGTAGGATAAGAATGGCTAGTGAGGGTCGGATCAATATTGGTAAACCACCACTCTTTGATGGATCTAACTATACTTATTGGAAAACTAGAATGATGGTCTATCTTAAAGCCATGGGTGGAAAGATTTGGAAAGTGGTGGATGAGGGGTTTGCAATTCTTGATGATGATGACATGACCAACTTAGATAGAGATAATGCCTTAGCAAATGCTCAAGCCATGAATGTTCTTTATAGTGCTCTAAATCTAGGTGAATTTAATAGAATTTGTAAACTTGAAACAGCCCATGATATTTGCAGAAATCTTATGGATATTCATGAAGGAACCTTGATGGTCAAGGATGCTAAACTATTTATCCATAAGGGCCAATTTGATAAGTTTGCCATGTTGCCCAATGAAGATGTATCAGAGATGTTTAACCGATTAAATAACATCGTAAATGAGTTAAAAGGGCTTGGTATGGATGTCACAAACGTGGAGTTTTGTCATAAGTTTCTTAGAGCTTTACCTTCTAAATATGATACAATTGTAACCTTACTTGTGCGTTCGAACTTGAAGAGTGTAACTCCGTTGGAAGTCTTGAGTGAGATTCTCACTCATGATATATTCAAGAAATCTCAAGAAGAAGTGAAAGATGAGGCTTCCGACTCCAAGAAGAAGAACATAGCACTAAAAGCTCAAGCTTCCAAAAGGGAAGACAATGAAGAAGAAAGCGATGAGAAAGACACCGATGAGGAAATGGCCCTCTTTGTGAGAAGGTTCAAGTGGTTCATGAAGAAGAGATATCAAGGAAAGTCCTTCAAGAAAGGACAATCATCCAAGAGGAACCCATTTGAAGAGAGAAGATGCTTCGATTGCGGTGAAAAGGGTCACATCTCCACACAATGCAAAAATAAGGAAGAAGAAAAATCAATGAAGAAGAAGAAGTACGAAAAAGAAGGAGAAAGCAAGAAGAAGGTTTTCAAGAAATATTATAAGAAGAAGAAGGATGGACAAGCTTGCTTCATTGAATGGGATTCGGATGCTTCAAGTTCCTATTCCGATGATGAAGATGAAGCATCACCCAAAGGACTCGCCGGGGTAGCTATCAAGGAAGCTCCATCTCTATTCTCCACTCCTCATTGCCTCATGGCTAAAGGAGAATCGAAGGTATCATGTGACGAAGATGAATACACTTATGATGACCTAGTTGAGATGATCACCGGTTTTGATGACTATATGAGTAAAGAGAAAGAAAAATTCAAGGAATTGAAGAAAAGATACAAAACTCTTCAAAATTCCTATGAGGAGCTAAACACATCTTATGAGAGTCTCAAGGAAACTCATGAGATGTTTAAGGAAGCTCATGACTCACTACTTACTCATAAAGCCAACAAAACGGGTAATGAGATAGGCATCACTTGCAATATTTTGAATGACTTGCCCATGATGTCTACTTCTATCATATCTACTTCTTGCGAAGATTTAATTGAATTCCCATCTAGACCTAAAATTGATGATAATGTGCTTAGTCTTGAAAACAATGAACTTAAGGACAAAATTGAAAAACTAACCAATGACCTAGCCAAATGCTATGTAGGAGAATCAAAATTAAGGCATCTTCTAGATAGTCAAAGGTTTTCCTTAAGAAAAGAAGGACTAGGCTACATTCCCAAAAGGGGTAAACATGCTTTTGTTCCATCTAAAACCGTTTTTTGTAAAAGAAAAGGGATATTGTAACAAATGTAAAAATTTAGGTCACATTGAAAAGAATTGCCATGCTAGCAAAATTAATTCATCTCTTGTATTCAATTCTTGCTATGTTTTAAAGAAAATGAACAATGGCGACATCAAAGCCAAATTTGTTGGAACCCCAATCATTGGTGCCAAAAAGAAAGCCATTTGGGTCCCAAAATCCTTGGTAACTAACCTCCAAGGACCCAAAAAGATTTGGGTACCTAAAAGGACCTAACCTTGTTTTATAGGTAAATTACAAGGCCGGAGGACAACATTGGGTGCTCGATAGTGGATGCACTCAACATATGACTGGTAATCACAACATGTTCTCCTCTCTAAATAACGAAGGTGCGGAATATGACAAGATCACGTTTGGAGACAATAGCAAAGGAAAGGTAAAAGATTTAGGTAAAATTGCCATCTCAAACGACCTCTCCATATCTAATGTATTGCTTGTTGAATCTCTAAACTTCAACCTCTTATCCGTAGCTCAACTTTGTGATCTTGGATTTATATGTGCATTTTATCCAAAAGAGGTGATTATCACTAGTATTGATGATAATAGGTTGATTTCAAAGGTTTTAGACATGGCAACCTCTATTTAGTTGATTTCAATTCAAATGATGCTAATCTTGGTACATGCTTGTTTACTAAATCTTCTAAAGGTTAGCTATGGCATAGAAGGCTTGGGCATGTTGGAATGAAACAATTAAATAGACTAGTTAAACATGATTTAGTTGTTGGATTAAAAGATGTAAAGTTTGAAAAAGATAAATTATGTAGTGCTTGTCAAGCCGGAAAACAAGTTGCAAACTCACACCCAACTAAAAGCACCATGTCAACTTCTAGTCCACTTGAATTATTGCATATGGATTTATTTGGACCAACTACTTTTGTGAGCATTGGTGGCAATAGTTATTGCCTTGTCGTTGTAGATGATTTTTCTAGATATACATGGATATTCTTTTTACATGATAAGTCAATTGTGTTTAACACTTTCAAAAGCTTTGCTCAAAGGGCTGAAAATGAATTTAGCTTCAAGATCAAGAAAGTGAGAAGTGACAATGGCTCCGAATTCAAGAATACCAAGGTTGAAAATTGGTGTGATGAAAAGGGCATCAAACACGAGTTTTCGGCCAAGTATACACCGGAGCAAAATGGAGTAGTCGAACGAAAGAACCGGACATTGATAGATATGGCAAGGTCTATGCTTTTGGAGTACAATGTTTCGGACACCTTTTTGGCCGAAGCAATCAACACCGTGTGCCATGCATCAAATCGTCTTTATTGCCATCGACTACTAAAGAAAACTCCTTATGAGCTTCTCATTGGAAGGAAGCCAAACATTTCCTACTTCCGTGTGTTTGGGTGTAAGTGCTATATCTTGCGGAAAGGTACACGCTTATCTAAATTTCAAAGTAAATGTGATGTAGGATTTTTGTTAGGATACTCATCAAATAGCAAAGCATATCGTGTCTACAACCAAAACTCCGGTTTGGTTGAGGAGACACATGATGTTGAATTTGATGAGACTAACGGCTCTCAAGAGAAGCAAGACAATTTGGATGATGTAGGTAATGAAGGGTTGAGAGTGGCAATGAAGAACATGACCATTGGGGATATCAAGCCGAAAGAAGATAGTGATCAAGATGAAGATCCATCCACTCAGGCTATCCCCTCTTCATCAACTCCTCAACACGAAGATCAAATAGTTGAAGTGGTCAATGTGGAAGACTCCTCTCAACCACAACCGGAAGTACCTTCTACCTCTATCTCACAAATCCCGGTTGACCATCCAAGAATTCATCACTCAATTTCCAAAGATCACCCCGTCGATCAAATTGTTGGTGACTTGTGTAAGGGTGTTCAAACTCGTTCTCGTCTTGCTTCATTTTGTGAAAATTACTCCTTTGTTTCCTCTTTTGAGCCCACACTTGTAGATGAAGCATTAAAAGATCCGGATTGGGTGAATGCTATGCACGAAGAATTAAACAACTTCACCCGCAACAATGTTTGGGAATTAGTAGAAGAACCAAATCCGGATGAGCATAATGTCATTGGAACCAAATGGATTTTCAAGAATAAACAAGATGCAAACGGAGTGGTAGTGAGAAACAAGGCAAGATTGGTGGCTCAAGGATACACTCAAGTTGAAGGTTTGGACTTCGGTGAAACCTTTGCTCCCGTAGCTAGACTTGAGGCTATTAGAATCTTGCTTGCTTTTGCTTCATCTCATAATATTAGACTTTATCAAATGGATGTCAAAAGTGCATTTTTAAATGGAAAAATTAATGAATTAGTATTTGTTAAACAACCTCCCGGATTTGAAGATCCTACAAAGCCGAATCATGTGTATAAACTCTCTAAGGCTCTTTACGGTCTTAAACAAGCACCTCGTGCTTGGTATGAAAGACGTGAGAACGGGGAGCCGAGAATAAGGCCTCATGTGGAAGAAACGTCCAAGAAAACCCGATGAAATTTCCGGAGGTGAGCTTCCTAGGGGACAATCATCCGGTCGCCGTGAGAACGGGGAGCCGAGAATGGGGTTTCTGGGAAGGAAAATGTCCGAGAAATCCGCGACTCCTCCGGGAGACAATCGTCCGGTCGCAGTGAAAACGGGGAGCCGGGAATAGGGTCTCCGGGAGGCATTCATCCGGTCGCCGTGAGAACGGGGAGCCGGGAATAAGGTCACCGGGAGGCATTCATCCGGTCGCCATGAGAACGGGGAGCCGGGAATAAGGTCGCCGGGGACCAATCGTCCGATCGCCGCGAGAACGGGGAGCCGGGAATAAGGTCGTCGGGGACCAAATATCCAAGAATGCCATTAGACGTCCCACTGGGGAGAGCGTCGAACGTCGACTCCCGTAGGAGGAAGATAGATCCAAGAAGGCCATTAGACGTCCCACTGGGGAGAGCGTCTACTCCCGAAGGAGGAAGTGCCCGAAGACGGGTCCTGAGTGTTTGGGCAGGGACTAGTCTCCCAAAGTGACTCGTTACCGCGGCCACTGTGACCGGGTTGCCGCTTACACCCTCAGTCCACGAGGGCTGGTCGTAAGCCGCCCTGCAGGAGGGACTTGCTGGGCCTGGCCCACTTCCTCGCGGAGAGGGCATCCTCACTGGGAGGGCATCCTCACTGGGAGGGCGTCCTCGCGGGGTGGGCATCGCCGCTAGGGGCGGTAATAAGTAGAACCTGCAATGAGACAGTTGAAAAGCAGGACCTATGTATTGCTAATAAAATGAAGTACAAGGCCTCCCCCTGCGAAGTCGCGAAAGGGGAGGAAAATACAGTGTCCCTCCTCCCCCTACGGCGTGAATGCTCCGGGGGAGGGGACAGGCCCGGAAGGCTAAACATAGAACTTGCGAAGTAAACGCAAGTTCCACGTGTGCTTCAGCTCTTGCTCTTGAAGGTTGGAGAGCTTGTAGGCCCCCGAGCCCAGGACCGCGGAGATCCTGTAGGGGCCCTCCCACTTGGGGGAGAGCTTACCCTGGGCCTAGGGGTCCGTCACGCGTTTGAGGACAAGGTCCCCAAGGCGGAAAGCCCTCTCGCGCACGCGCTGATTGTACGCGCGCGCCATCTCTTGCTCGTAGATGGCGTGGCGGAGGAGCGCTCGGTCGCGTTCCTCCTCCACGAGGTCGAGCTCCAGGCGCTGGTTGGCCTCATTGGCCTGGTACGCTGCGGGCGTGGCTCCCTCCAGGAGCTCGACCCGCAACGACCGGAGGCTGATCTCCGGGGGGAGGACTGCCTCCACCCCGTAGACCAGGGAGAAGGGAGTACGCCCCATCGCCCGGGACGGGGTCGTACGCATCGAGCAGCGGATGCTAGGGAGCTCCTCTGCCAATGCACCCCGCTTAGAAGCGGTTTGCTCGAGTCTCCGGCGCAACCCCTGTAGGATCACGCGTTGACCCTTTCGACAGCCCCATTGCTCCGGGGATGGGCCACTGAGGCGAAGTGGATGACGAGCCCCAGGCCTTCGCACAATTCCCGGAAATAAGCCGAGTCGAATTGGTTCCCGTTGTCCACGGTGATTTCCCAGGGGACACCAAAACGACATACGACGTTTTTCCAAAAAAACCGCTGGACGGCCCGGGACGTGATGCTGGCCAAAGGCTCCGCCTCAACCCACTTTGTAAAATAGTCGACTGCGACTACCGCATACTTGTATCCTCCGGGCGCTGGGGGGAAGGGCCCTAAGAGGTCCATCCCCCAGCGCACAAAGGGCCAAGTGATGGGGATTGTCTGCAGTGCTATAGGGGGGAGGTTCGAGCCCTTGGCCATCTTCTGGCATGCCTCGCACGCGGAGACAAGGTCTTGCGCGTCGCGCATGACCGTGGGCCAGTAGAAGCCCTGCCGGAGGGCCTTGGCCGCGATGGCACGCGGGGCTAGGTGAGAACCACAGCTCCCCGCGTGGATGTCTTCGAGAAGTTGAAGTCCTTCCGGCCGGGGGAGGTAGCGCAGGAGGGCGGAACCCCCCGCTTGTAGAGCCTCCCCTCCAGCAGAAGATATGCCCGAGCTTTGGCCCGGAGGCGTTTAGCCTCTGTCTCACTAGGAGGGTCCCCCTCCCCCTTGATGAAGGAGATGAGGGGGTCCATCCAAGACGGAGTTCGGGTGATCTCGGCGACCTCCGGGACATGAGGCTCGTCGCCCGTGTCTGGGGAGGCCACCGAGGGTTTCGTGATGATTTCCAAGAAAGCCCCCTTGGGGAGCGATTCCCGGGCACTTGCCGCCCAGACCAGGGCGTCAGCCCAGTCATTGTCCCTCCGCGGGATATGCCGGGCCTCGAGGCCGTCGAAATGCCTCTCCATCTTCCGCACTTCCTGCAAATAAAGACTTAAGTTTGTTTCATGGCACAGGTAAGATGTAACACCCCTGTTTTTCCCAACCCTAGCCTACCTTGACTATCTGCATATCAGGATGAGATCTTGGTAATGCTAGAGTGTTACTCTAAAAAGTTGGCAGCCAAACTCCTCCATTCAAGTCATTTTCGCAGATCAGTCCAAAAGATTCACAAATTAGTCCTTTTCAGATATCTGAGGAACCCCAAAAAGGCTAAAAGTCACAGATCATTTCCAAATCATGATTTGATTCAGTGAACATCTTCCCTTCACTATTCTAGACATTTTTCCCTTCTGGAAGAATTTCCAAAACTCTCCCGAAACCCTAGTTTCAGCCTTGTCAAATTTCTAAAATCCAGATTACCCTAATTACCCTGTTTTCAATTCATCTCAAAACTTGCCTAAATCTCCAAAATTTTGTCATCCCTAGCTGCTGATCAATATCTTAGACTTTGTGGATTAATTTAGCAAAGTCAAAACTCTTTCTACCTAAGCCAAATGCCAGATTTACAGATTGGTCCCTGGAATCAAGAATCAGTAATTGCAAATCAGCCCTCCTATTCTTTTTCTGCTGTTTTCGACCAGCACCTAGTCGTGCCCTCGACCAGTGCTGCATCGCCGGAGCCGCGCCGCGTTTTCTCACTGTAGTTGCTCGCCGCCAGCCACCGCCTCTTGTCACCTGCGCTTGTGAGCAAATGAACCACCCCGCGCGCACGTGCCAGCCGCCAGTACCTCGCCATGTCCAACGGTTAAACGCCCACGCTCCAGCACTGTCTTCGCGCGCGCAACCGTTGCCGTGGCAATTGCATGCGTTACGTGTCGTTGCCGGAGCTGTGCTGTTGCCTCCGCATCTGCGCCATCACTGGTGAAGTTCCAATGCAACCGACAAAGCCTGTAGAGCTGCTACACCGCCAGTGCACAATCACATCGCCGGTCACCGCTATCGCAGCTGCACCCGGCCGGTCTCGTCCCCGGCACAAGTTCTCTCGCCATTTCCCCTCGCAAGCTCCGCCTCAACGCCTATTTAAACCCCCTCAGTGCTGTGAAGAAGCCACAACTCCAGGACTTAGCCAAATTCTTGGATTTTCACTGTTTCCCTTTCTTCCCCGACGAGCCGATTTTGAGGCCATCGTCGCCAGAGCAAACCACAGCCCCTCTCTCCAATCCAAGCTCACCAATAAGATCCCCACACCCATCTTCCCGTGTCCAAGCAAGCAATTGCATCCTAGTGCTCTTCATCGCCGGTGATCACCGGAAAACTAGAAACTCCCTGTTCCAGAAATTAAACTCGTTCCAGTGCTTTTCATCACTCACTCCAGTAGAATCAAATGACCCTTAGCCCTTTCTTAGCAAGCCTATTCAGCCAATTTTCAAATTGATGCAGTGCTGTGTGTTTTCCCAAATTTTGCGCGCCACCGTGGACGTCTCACGTCGCCGGCGTGCCTTGCTGCAGCTCTCCCCAAAATGAAGCCTCCTACACCTTCCCTGTAACCCCTAGATGGTGTAGCCCAAAGCTTATAGCCTGCATTTCTGTGTGGAGCCAGTTCGTCGTTCACCGTCTTCTCCAACTCCGGTGACAACGTCGACGAGCTCGCACGCTTAACCACTGCCCAATTCCTCTCTCCAAAACAATCCACACCACCCCAGAAGTGTTTCCCCTCGGTCAATTTGGAGTTTAGCTAACTCCAGTTCTCTGTCACCTTGGCTCGTCCTTGTCTCAGGCGGCCGAAGCTTTCAAACTCGCCGTTCGTCGCCGGCAAGCGACCCCAGTCAAATTCCTTCCACCAGCAACCTTGTCTTGATCCCGCCTACCTCCCTGACATGTTTGGCGAAGCAATGCATGCGTGATTCGTCCAGACGCATGTGCCCCAGTTCGCTGCCGTACAGTTGCATTCGATTTCCTGTGTCCTGAGCTTTGCTGTGAATTTCTGTTAATTCAAGGGCTTTTTTGAAAAGTTCACTTTGTCATTTAGGTCCCTCACAACATTTGGCACACGATGCCAGCTCTTGCACCAGTTTTGATCATCTAGAAGCCCTAAATCATTCTGGTGTCCTTCTCGGACATTGTCTGTTCGCGAACCGAATGCCAACCCTTGGCTTTCGTCGCAATCGAGTCTTGTCCAATGAACCTAACCTTAGAATCCTTTTCTCCGCTGTTCTGTTTCTACCCAATCTCCCTCATTTGCATTCATGTGTATATTTTACTTATGTTTTGTATAAAGCCTATTTTCTGGATGCTTATGTATTGTATGTGTTGTGTGTGCTCTCGTGTGAATACAGAGCAAGGGGCGGAAGATTTGGAAGGAACGTTTGAAGATCCAGCAGATTTCTTAGACCCAACTTGGCAGGCAAGTCATCACCCTTGATCATGTCTCACCCAATATTTTGAAATAAAGTAGATTCACTGTTTTAAAGATATATGCATGCTGAATATTTGATAGAACTATGTTTAGAAATATGTGAATAGATATGACCCAACTTTCATGTGGAAGCCCCTTTTTGATATCGAATCATCATGCAACCTTATCACCCTAGGATACCATGCTTAGGCTTTAATCTTATTTAAGTATACATATTGGATGTGAAATGGCTAATATGTGAGAAATGGATTTGAAACCCCTTTTGTGAAATGAAATGTCAAATTAGTATTGATAGTGAGGATTGGTTTGTATGGAGAGGGTGCGGTGCGCACCAGGGAATGTGGATGGCTCCTCACTATTAATTCATAAGGACTAGAACCTTGTGTTGTGCCTCTATGCGGCATGAAAAACGTACCAACCACTTGCCTGGTATGGGACAGGCACGACTTAGTAGCTTTTTGGTATTAGCAGTTCCCTGCATGGTTTGTTGGTCTGGTTTCTCGCGTGGAGAAACTGGTTGGGCGCAGTTCGTCCGTGAGTGATGTGAGTTCAGAAAATGTATGAGAGGAAAAGGTGGAAAGAAGGAAGACGCCCTATGCCTCTGATTAAGCCGTGCGCGGTTGTAATCAAGAAAGGTCAGATGTCTCGCGTGGACAGACCAAGGCCATGTGTCCTGCGGGAGCATAAGCCAAGGCTAGGAAGTAAGGCAGTTGGGAGGACCCACAACGGTACTTGAGACTTAATTGTCTATTTACCGGGCGGGGATACTATTAATACTAAACTGCAAAAGCGTTGTGTGATCTCGGCCTTGTCACATGTGTATAAGTCACATGGAGTTGGCCCGACTTGAAAGTCGAGTGAAGAAGTGGATTTAAAAAGAGGTACACCTTTGCAAAGTGTAAGAAAAGTATCGGATACTCTGTACTCCCAGGTCATGGAGTATGTTCGCGGTGGATTTATCCACGTGGTTCAACACAAGTAACTATTTGGAAAGTTTTCATAATATGGTTAATTCAAATGGTGGATCACGGAGGATCGCCATTCACAATGTTTTCTTAAAGTCTATTATAAGGTTTTCAAAAACCCCATTGTTGAAAACAAAACCCTTATTTGAAAGATCAAAGGATTGAAATCTATACTATTTATGATTATAAGACTTAACCCCTTTTCTTGATCACTCCTCATCTATATAATTGCATTTGTAAATAAATGACTTGTTGAGCATTGTGTCAAAGCATGCTCACCCTTGCCTTTTCAAACAAATCAGAAGAGGGATTCGCCGATCCTGATTCGTTTGGTTATGAAGATGAAGCAGAGGATGGGCACGCCCCAGATGATTCGGAGTTCTAGGAGGGTCTCGCGCCGAGTTGAGTCCGATGTGGAGGAAGCCCTACCAGAACCGTTGCTGCCAGAAGTGAAGATCTTTGTTGTTGCTGTCTGCCTTGTTTTGTGTGTTCGGTATCTTGATGCCGACTCTTGTATGGATAAACTTGTTATTTTCGTAGCAACTCTAAGTAGCATCATTCTGGGCGCTATGTTAATGTAATATTGGTCCTCGTGACCTCGTACCTGTTTAATTATGTTTTATGCAATAACTGCTTTCCGCTTGTTGTGAGTCTTGTAATGGTCCAACCTGTGTGCAATCCACCTGGGCGGTTGCCACGGGATTCCTCAAATGAGGGTCCCACATAAGACTTGTCCATTTGGCAAACTACGAGCTGAGAATCTCCCTTGACTAGGAGGCGCCGGATCCCTGGGGAGCGCGCGAGGCGCATCCCGAGCAGCAAAGCCTCGTATTCGGCGATGTTGTTGGTTGCGGGGAACTCAAGCCGCGCGGCGTACTCGCGTTCCTTCCCCTCAGGACTCCGGAGGACTACTCCCGCACTAGCCCCGGTGAGACACAGCGACCCATCGAACATGAGGGTCCAATGATCACTGCGTCGGGCGGCACAGGGAGATCTTCGTCCCCGGACCCAGAGGCGGGAGTCCACTCTGCGACGAAGTCGGCGAGGACCTGCGACTTGATGGCGGAGCGGCCGGTAAGGGACAGGGAGAAGGGGGCGAGCTCGGCCCCCCACTTCCCGATCCGGCCGGTGGCTTCCTTGTTCCGCAGTACCTCCCCGAGGGGGAGGGACGACGGGACGGTGATGGGGTGTCCCAAGAAGTAATGCCGAAGCTTCCGGGACGCCATGAGGAGGGCGTAGCAAATTTTCTCCATCTCCGTGTACCGAGTTTTGGCCCCTTGGAGAGCCTCGCTCACATAGTACACGGGACGCTGCTGCCCCCCTTGCTCCTTCACCAAGACCGCGCTGACGGCGACGGGGGTCGCGGCGAGGTAGAGGAGCAAGGGCTCTTCCGGAGACGGACTCACCAGCATTGGAGGGCTCGTGAGGTACTTCTTGAGGTTGTCGAACGCCTCCTGGGCCTCGGGGGTCCAGCGGAACCACTCGAGCCCTCGGAGGATCTTGAAGAACTGGAGGCTCCGCTCCCCCGACCGGGAGACGAAGCGGCTTAGCGCGGCTAGGCAGCTGGAGAGCCACTGGACATCCTTGACGGAGCGCGGCGGGGGCATATCTAGGAAAGCCCGGATCTTCTCGGGGTATGCCTCAATGCCCCGCTGGGACACGAGGAAACCTAGGAGCTTCCCCCCGCGCACCCCGAAGGCGCACTTCTCCGGGTTGAGTTTGAGCCCGAACGCGCGGAGGTTGCGGAAGGTTTCGGCCAGGTCGTCGACGTGGGAGGCTGCGCGGGGACTCTTGACGACCGCGTCATCTACGTAGACTTCGACGTTGCGGCCGACTTGATCTTTGAAAACCAGCGTCATGAGGCGCTGGAAGGTCGCCCCCGCGTTTTTGAGCCCGAAGGGCATATGAACGTAGCAGAAGGTTCCGAGGGGAGTTATGAAACTCGTCTTTTCCTCATCCCCCTCCGCCATCTGGACTTGATGGTAGCCCGAGTAGGCGTCTAGGAAGCTCATGAGCTCGCACCCCGCAGTGGAGTCGACGAGCTGATCAATCCGCGGGAGCGGGAAGTTGTCTTTGGGGCAGGCGCGATTAAGGTCGGTGAAGTCCACGCACATCCGCCACCTGCCGGTTGACTTCTTCACGAGGACGGGGTTCGCGAGCCACTCGGGGTGCAGGACCTCCCGAATGAACCCTGCCTCTCTGAGCCGGGTGATCTCCACCTTGATTGCTTCTTGGCGCTCGAGGGAGAGTTTCCGCAGCTTCTGTTTGACCGGGGGGTGACCGGGGGCCACTGCAAGCTTGTGCTCAATGACCTCCTGGGCGACGCCCCGCATGTCCGAAGGCTTCCACGCGAAAACATCGGAGTTTTCGCGCAGAAAGGCCGCAAGTTGCGCTGCATGCTCCTCAGGGAGCTCCGCCCAGATCCGGACGGTTTTGTCTTCGTCGCCCGGGGACAGCAGGACCTTCCGGAGGCCCCCTTCCGGACGCGGCTTGAGGAGGGGCCTCCCAGGCGGTGGCGCAGCGGCGTCTAGTTCCGGGGGAGAAGCCTCCCCCCCCGGGCGTCTTTATGAGGTTGACGCTTCCGATTGTGGCCGCGGCGCGCTCGTATAGAGCACGGCCCATGTCTTGGTCTCCCCGGACGTTGATCACACCATGCGGCCCGAGGATCTTCATGCAGAGATAGTTTTGATGGGTGGCAACCCCCAGCCGGTTGATTGTCGTCCTCCCCATAATCGCGTTGTAGGAGGAGGGGAGGTCCACTACGTCGAAGCGGACTAGCTCGGTCCGGTAGTTTTCTGGGGTGCCGAAGGTCATTGGAAGATCTACCTTGCCCACGGGGTGGATCGCCTTTCCCGGGACAAACCCTTGCAGGGGCCCTGCCGCTGGCTGTAGGAGCTTCTCATCCACCTGCATTTCTTCGAAGGCCTTGAAGAATAGGACGTCGGCGGAGCTCCCACCGTCCACGAGAATGCGGGCCAGGTGGCAGTTGTAGATTGTCGCGGAGACAATGAGCGCGTCGTCATGGGGGAAGCGAACCCCTCGCGCATCTTCCGCCGTAAAGGTGAGGGGGACGTCCGACCACTTGGGTGGCGGGGACGCGTGTAGCACCCCCACAACCTTAACTTCACGCGCGTACTCCTTACGCTGGCGCTTGGAGTCCCGCCCGGAGGCAGACCCTCCCACGATGACGTTGAAGCGGCGCTAAGAGGTCTGGAAGGGGAGAGCTTCTGAAGGCTCCCCCTCCTGCGTCTGCTGCCCCCCCGCGGGAGCGGGAACGGCCAGAACAGCTGGCCGAGGGGGCAAGGAGGCCGGAGTCCCCCCCCCTGCCCGCGCTGGTCGAGGAACGCCGTGAAGTGTTGTAGCAGCTGATGGCAATCTCGGGTAGCGTGGGTACTGGACCCGTGGAAGCAGCACCACGGTCCTTCCCGGCTCCTCCCCACGGGGCCTTCCCGGCCGCGCGAAGACTGTCCTCCCCCGTGACCTTTCGGCCTGGGAAAGGGGCGGCTGGCCCTCGGGGAGTCGCGCGAGCCGCCTCCGCCCTCGAGGACAAAGGTGTCCCGAGGCCGTGGCTCGCTACGCCCCCCTGTTTGGGGCATTTGGGGGGATCCCTGGCCCCCCGGTCGACGGGGGCGGGAGCCCCCTGGGTCTTCTTCCAGATGTCGTCTTCCTCCGCCCGAGCGTACTTTTTGAGTACGTTGAAAAGCTCGTCGGCGGAAGAGGGGCAGCTCCGGGATAGTCTTCGGTGGAGCTCCCCCGGGAGGATGCCGCTTTTGCAGGCTTCGATGACTGTGGAGTCCGGGACGTGGGCCACTTTGCTTTTCACTTGGGCGAAGTGCTTGAAGAAGCTTCTGATGGTTTCCCCGGTCCTCTGACGGACAATGTATAGCTGCGATGAGTCCAGGGGACCCACGTAGTTCCCCTGGAAAGTGGCATAGAACTCCCGCTTGAGCTGCGAGAAAGACTTGATGGAGCCCGCCTTCAGGTTGTAGAACCAGGAGCGGGTGATGCCGGTGAGATAGAGGGGGAAGAGTTGCATTGTACCGTCTCGTCCCCCCCGGCCGCGGAGATGGCAGTGGAGTAGACCTGCACAAATTCGTAAGGATCTGCCTCACCGTTATAGTGCTCGATGTGCGGAGGGCGGTAGTGCCGCGGCCACCGGACGCTGTGAAGTCTTCGACACAGGGGCTGGTTAGCCCCTTGCACTTCCCGAGGAGAGTCCCGGTCGCTGTCTTCTTTCACGGGACCTTCGTTGTCTGAGTCTGGAAGCGGTCCGAGAGGTCCGCCAGAGTGGCGGCGGCGATGCTTTTCCTCTGGACCGGGACTGAGTTCCCGGACGTCCGGGCTCTCCGCCGGAGAGGTTGGCTCTTCAGCGGGTCTCTTCCACCGGCCGGTGCGAGAGCAAGGCTCCCCACGCCCGCGGCCGGGGGGAAGTTCTTCCCCGCGCTCTGGTGAATGCATTCGCTCGACCTCCCCCCGGGAAAAATAGACCTGTCCCACCGAGGGAGGGAGCTCATGCACTGTAGCTGCCCGCCCGGAGGCTTCAGGGGCCGGCTGGGGGGAGCTCCCTGCGAAGACCCCCGGGACCGGAAAGGGGGAAGCCCCTGTGTTATCCGGGACCGGGGAGGGGGCGCCCACGGCGATGTTTGGAACCGAAGTGGAGGGGGCCCCAGTGGCAACGACCGGAACCGGAAAGGGGGGAGCCCCTGTAACATCCGGAACTGGAGAGGGGGGAGCCCCCGCGACGATGTCCAGAACCGGGGAGCCCATGCGGGGGGAAGTCCGCTGAGGCACGGGAGCTGCTCTGTCAACCGCCCCCGGTGTAGTAAACGCGACGCGAGGGGCGGGACTGGCTCCCGGCGTAGGGAAAACCCCCGGCATGAAGTGGGCTCCCGGCCCCGGGAATAGGCCTGCGACGGGCTACCCCTCTGGTGCCACAAAGGGCCCTGGCATGAAGTAGCCTCCCGGCACCGGGACGGGCCCGGGCGCCGGGAAGGGTCCGGATGTACATCCCGCAGGGGGAGGGAACCCCCCGGCAGGATCATACGAGGCGGACAGACCCCCGGAGGCCGGAGGGGCCGCCGGGTAACCCATAAAGGGAGGCATAGCCCCCGGGTATGGGCGCGAAGCAAATGTGGGGGCCGGAGGCCGCGCCAACACGCTGAGCAGCTCATCCATTGAGCACTGGGCGCGGAGCTGGCCCTCCACTAGAGCCTCAAGCAGGGCGTCCCGGGGAGCCGGGGGAACCGTCGGGGGGAGACTGGTCCTGGCCGAGGTCCCCACGGTCGCCGGGAGCGACCTGGAGGTAGAAGCACCTAAGTTAAGAGGAAAGGAGGGAGGCGGTACCTGGGCCAGGTCACCTCCGGAAGGGACCGCCGGGACAGCAGTGTCCCGGGCGGACGGCGCCGGGTCTCCGAGACCCAGGTCACCGGGAAGGGTGCGAGCCCTTGTTCTTGGGGGAGCCATGGCGTCTTGTCACGGTCCCCACAGACGTTGCCAATTGTCGTGGTATTCAGAATACCCCGGCAGGTTTTGAGAACGATCCTAACGAAGATTACGCGGCGCGGGCTGACCGGGCGACCAGTCCTCCCCCGCCGGACAAACACAAGAAAAGACACGAGGATTTATACAGGTTCGGGTCCCGGTGAGGGCCCTAGTCCTGTCGACGCGCTCCCGACCGGAGTCGGCTGGGGAGGCTCTCTCCGGGGGAGAGGCTTCCGGAGCACGCCTGTGAGTTTAGCTATTCCAATAAAAGTGATTCGATCCTTTACAACAGAGGGGTACAAGGGCTATTTATAGCCCCAAAAAGAAGCAAAAAAGCCTAAACTACCCCGGAAGCCACCGTCGGATTGAAGGGTAGGACCGTCCTTCTCCCGGTCAAACGCCTTGGATGCTTGACAGGTGGTCGCTAGTTCCCGAGGCGCTCCTCGCGTGACCTGCACGTGACAAACAATTCGAGACTTTACCTTTAGGAGGGCGATGAGGCCCGGGACGGTGCCGGAGGCCATGTCCCGGGGACCAAATGGAGGCGCCCGGGGAGAGCCCGGAGGCTACGTCCCCGGGCCAATGGCGGTGCCTGGGACGGCGCCGGAGGCCATGCCCCGGGGGCCAAAAGGCGGCACCCGGGGAGTGGCCGGAGACCACGTCCCCGGGCAAATGGCGGCGCCCGGGAGGGCACCGGAGGCCACGTCCCGGGGGCCAAATGGCGGCGCCCGGGGAGAGCCCGGAGGCTACGTCCCCGTAGGCCAAATGGCGGCGCCCGGGGAGAGCCCGGAGGCTAGTCCCCGGGGCAATGGAGGCGCTCGGGACGGCGCCGGAGGCCATGTCCCGAGAGCCAAAAGGCGGCGCCCGGGGAGAGCCCGGAGGCTATGACCCCGGGGGCCAAATGGCGGCGCCCAGGGAGAGCCCGGAGGCTACGTCCCCGGGCCAATGGCGGCGCCCGGGACGGCGCCGGAGGCCATGTCCCAGGAGCCAAAAGGAGGAGCCCAGGGAGGGGCCGGAGGCCAGGTCCCCGGGTGAATGGCGGCGCCCGGGACGGCGCCGGAGGCCAAGTCCCCGGGCAAACGTGACGCAACTTACCTGGACTTAGTCCCGCAGAGATTTCCCCCAACATAGCATTTGTCCTTGGTATGTCCCGCGACTTGACAATGTTCGAAAAAGGCACCCGTGCCCGATTTTGAAGCATTCTTCTTTGGACTCGGCTTTTTCTTTGTCGAGATCGCACTTTCCTTCGTGCTTTTGTCGCTGTGGGATTTGTTCTTCTTCTCGATTGCCATAGCAGTTGTGCTCGCGGTTGCGATGTCTTGGACGCCGAACAGACTTATCTCAGTACTGATCGATTTCTGAAGTCCAGATGTGTATTTCCGAAATACCTGAGGATCGGATAGCGATATGCTGATGACCATTGCTTGTCTTCAGAACTCCGTCGTATAGTCTTGGACGGTCTGGTCGCGCCGTTGGTACATTCTGTGCCAACGCTCTCATCTCTCCTCAAGGTAACCCATCGGATAGAATTCTTGTCGCAGAAGTCGTTTGAATTGACCCCATGCAAGGCCGTCAGCTTCACCACTGGCGACAAAGGTCTTCCACCAAGTCTTGGCGTGGTCCTTCATCTTCAAAGGTGCGAATTCACCTTTTGAGCGCTACTGAACCTATCAGGTCAAAGTAGGTCTCAAGTTGATCGATCCAAGAATCCAGCTTCTCAGCATCGATCACCCCATCATATATGGGTATATCAATCTTAGCGTCGACCTTAAAAGATCCGACAGCTAAGGAGGTGTTGGCGAGGTCGTCGGTTTTGTGGTCGCCTTTGTCTTCATCTTCGTCTGCCCTGCGCAAGTCTTCACCAGTCTTCACACCAATAACCTTCCCTACTTCAGGAGGTACAATCATGGCCTGCTGCTTAATCCAAGCAAGCACGGTTTCCATGTCGGTGGAAAGCTTAGCCACTTGTTCGGCTAGGTTAGCTTGAATGGAGGTATCGTCAGACATTGTCGGAGACGCGGCTGTAGGAACCGTCAATTGATCGCCTGGAGTTTCGCCTGAAGTTTTGTAACCCTGGCAAGTCTTCACCATCCACAGGATAGGAAAGTTGCTCTGATACCAACTTGATCAGTTTGAGACCTAGTCTTGGTTTTCGCACTAGGCTCGCCCATATTCTAATATGCGGAATAACGGGATCTTACTCGGAAACACCAAAACCCAAAGGTTGATCAAAAACACAGCTCAAAGTAATTGCACAACTCTTTATTTCATAGAGGGCTTTTACACGTCGAACGTTAGACACACTTGCCTACATCGAAGGAACTATAAGCTGGATATATGATCCAAGGTTGTAATAATATTCGATTGTATTCGATAGATTTTTGATGATCTAAACTAGTCCTATTACAAGGTATTTATAGTCCAATCGTATGAATATGTATCAGACTCAATAACCTAAACATATTAGACTCATATAACTAACTACTAATCCTAAACAGATAAGTTTAGTTATATATTCAAATCAGATTACAATTCCGAACTGCGAACGAATTCCTTTTTATGGTCGCGAACTAATCCATGGTCGCAAAACCTTTCCGAATACGGTTAAGTCGCGAAGCCATATGCGTTCAGAACTTGAAGATCCTCCCGGATCACTCTGCCCCTCTACCACACTGCACCTCACTGGCCCCTCTGCTGCGCTTGGCCGCAAGCTTCAACCCCTCACCAAGACAGACAATTTGTCACGCCATGCCCGGCCTGCAAATCTACCGCACCGCCTCCTTCCTCCGCCACAGGCCACTGCCGCTAGGACTTTGAGGTGGAGGTGCAGTGGGGAATTGGTGGAGGATTGGTGGTGGAGAGGTGGGGGTGTCGGCGGCTGTGGGGGAGAGGTGCAGCGAGGGTAATTAGGAGGAGATTTCGGTGGGGTGTCGGTCGGCCGTGAGGGAGAGGCGAAGTTAGCTCGAGGAGGGTTTATATTTGGCTAAAAAAAATCTCCCAAAATATTTTTTGTTATTTTTTTCTCTGAAAATTTTTTCTCTCAAAATAATATATCTGTTATTTTTGTGCTGAAAATTTTCAGTTTTGCCAAACAATATATTATTTATTCCTAACGGTAGATCTGGTAAAAATGATAACTTTTCCCAGCTGACACATTGGTGAAAAATCAAAATTGTATTTTCACCTGTACAACTGCTGGTAAAAAAAAAGTTTTTCCCAGCGTAAAAAATATTGCCATCTGTTCCATAGATCCTATATATCTTTTTCCAAACTGATCTATAGCTTGCTATATATTATTTATTCCTAGCGGTAGATCTACTAAAAATAATAACTTTTCCCATCTGACACCAGTGAAAATCAAAATTATATTTTCATCTGCAGGACCACTAGGAAAAAAAGTTTTTCCCAGCAGTTTTACAGCTTGCGCTGGCCTACCGTGTTGTAGTGGACAAAACAAAAGTCCTGTGCAAACACAATGGAACTTCAGATGGCTCATTGTGAATCTATATTAATTTGGCCAGTGCCTTTAGAGCAGCCAAAGGCTCTAGCCCAGCTGGTTACCACACCCCCTCTCATCCCCCGCGGCCTGGGTTCGAATCCCATATTCACCACAATTAAATCAATTTTTTCCAGTCAGATGGCTCATTGTGAATCTATATTAATTTGGCCAGTGCCTTTAGAGCAACCAAAGGCTCTAACCCAACTGGTTACCACACCCCTCTCACCCCACGTGGCCTAGGTTCGAATCCCACGATCGCCACAATTAAAACCAATTTTTGCCGGCTTGTCGAGTGCTGTCCAGTGGCTTTTGAGCAGCCAAAGGCTCTAGCCCAGCTGGTTATCACATCCCCTCTCACCCCCCACCGCTTGGGTTCGAATCCCACATTCGCCACAATTAAAACGGCACTCGACAAGCTGGTGGTTGTGGCTCCTGGTCATTAGAGACTCGTGGTCGCAGCGAGGCGAGGCTTGTCGAGCACCCAGCACTCGACAAGGGGCTTGTCGAGCCCTGAGCACTCGACAAGTCCCTCTCATGCGACAGGTCGCTTGTAGAGTTCCCAGGACTCAACAGGCTGATGTGGAAGGTCATTTGTGAAAAATTTTGGAACTATGGTTTATTTTTGTAATTATTTATTTTATGTGGGTTATTTAAAAAAATCCAAAACTACGCACGTCCATAACTGTTCGTGGTCGCGGCCACTCGCGAATCACTTTTACCTTATCCGGGTCGGTTTGCAACGTACCGTTGCCGACCATAAATCCTAGGTATAGTAGAGTTTGCTGGCCAAACTATCACTTCTTACGGTTGAGGCGAAGTCGATGTCGCCGAAGCTGTTCGAACACCTTTTCGACATGAATGAGATGCTCATCCCATGAATGACTATGAACCAGTATGCCGTCAAGGTAAATGATCACAAAGTCATCGATGAACTGTCTCAGTATGTCATTCATAAGACGCATGAAAGTTGCCGGGGCATTGCAGAGACCAAATGGCATGACCAGCCATTCGAACAGACCTTGCCGTGTTTTGAACGCGGTCTTCCATGTATCCTCCTCTCGGATGTTGACTTGATGATATCCTGACTTAAGATCCAATTTGGAGAGGACAACAGCATGCTTCAATTGGTCCAGTAGGTCGTCAATATGAGGAAGGGGGTACCGGTTCTTGATGGTGATCTTGTTTAGTGCTCAGTAGTCGATGCACATACGACAAGCCCCATCTTTCTTTGGCACTAACACCATAGGAGATCCACAAGGTGAACTGCTTGGTTGAATGACACCATCGTTCAGCAACTCACCAAGTTGTCTCTTGATCTCTTCATTCTCCAATACTGAGTTGCGATAAATACTCAGATGGGGTAGTGTCACATAGGACACAAGCTGAATTTCATGCTCGACTGGATGTTTCGGCGGACGACCCTAGGTACTCTCGAACAAATCACTGTATTTCTCCAGTAGTCCTGACAAACGACCAGAATCCTCTCGGCACGCCAACAACAACGCTGGTCGAGTACCATCACCTTGACCAATAGGTCGAATCATGACAAGCACGTACTTGTTACATGCATTGACAATTTGTTTGGCTTGATTTGCGGTAATCAAGTTCAAAGTGTTGACATGGATGTCTCTACTGATCACGAACTTAACTCTGTCTTTGGTGAGGTCATACTCTTGTGCTCGTCGATGGAAGTGAGCATCTCGATCATATAGATACAGACTGCCAAAGATCACCTGACAGATATTGATAGGGACAACATCGCTTTGCACCTCATCGATATATCGTGCAGAGATTACAAACTTCAACGCACACTAACTCGTAATCTGTTGGTTCACATCGGAGGTAAACCAACCTAACAAATACGGTCGCGGGTGTGTGGTTGTCTTCAACCCAAGTCGCCGAACCATTCCAGCGGAGACCAGATTCTTCTGACTTCTGAGATCGAATATTGCTGCGACCACTTTGTGCTTCACCTGGATGTTGACGGTCGATCTAAACCCTTCTCGTTCGGCATTGCCATCAAAGACAAGGTCGCATCTGCCTCATCAACCGAAGTCACTTAGACAACTTCTTCGTCGGGTGAAGTCGCAGTAGCTGTGGCTGTTCTTTTGCTTGGTTCATTTTTCTTTGGTCGAAACTCAGGATGAAGCTTGTAGCATTTATCTTTGACATGTCCCGCAACTTTACACTGGTCACAGAAAGTACCCGTGCCCGATTTCGAAGCGTTCTTCTTCAGACTCGGCTTTCTTTTTGTCGAGGTCGCACTGTCCTTCATGTCTTTGTCGTTGTAGGATTTATTCTTCTTCTCGATCGCCATAGTAGTTGTGCTTGCGGTCGCGATGTCTTCGACGCCGAACAGGCTCAACTCAGTACTGCTCATTTTCTGAAGTCTAGACGTGTACTTCCAAAATACCTAAGGATTAGACAGTGATATGCCAATGACCATTGCTTGTCTCCGGAACTCTGTAGTATAAACCTGAATAGATTGATCACGTCGTTCGATGCCAACGTTCCCATCTCTCCTTAAAGTAACCCATCGGGTAGAATTCTTGTCACAGGAGTCGTTTGAATTGACCCCATGCAAGGTCTTCAGCTTCACCACAGGCGACAAGGGCCTTCCACCATGTCTTGGCGTGGTCCTTCATCTTCAAAGGTGCAAACTTCACCTTTTGAGCACTACTGAACCGTTTCAGGTCAAAGTAGGTCTCAAGTTGGTCGATCCAAGAATCCAGCTTCTTGGTATCGATCACCCCATCATATATGGGTATATCAATATTAGCATTGACCTTAAAAGATCTGACATCTAAGGAAGTGTTGGCGAGGTCGTCGGCCATATGGTCGTCTTCTTCTTCCTTGTCGTCTGGCCTACGCAAGTCTTCACCAGTCTTCACACTTGTAACCATCCTTGCTTCAAAAGGTACGATCATGGCCTGCTGCTTAATCCAAGCAAGCACGGTTTCCATGTTGATGGAGAGCTTAGCCACTTGTTGGGCCAGGTTAGCTTGTACGGAAGTTCCTTCAGACATTATCGGAGATGCAATTGTAGGTGACATCGATTGTTCGCCTGGAGTTTCGCTGGAAGTTTTAAAACACTGGCGAGTCTTCACCATCCACAGGACAAGATAGTGTCGACGATTCGGACTCAGGATCCTCAGTTGAACTTATGCAGAATTTATAAATAGTGAGACCTTTCAGAGTGACCCTCCGGGAAGGTATGTAGAATTATGGAGAACTGGAGCACAGAGAAGTTTATACAGGTTCGGGCCCTCGATGGTGGGAGTAATAGCCCTACGTCCTGTTGGGATTGTACTATGTGTAGTAAAGAGTTATAGAGTGATGGAGAAAGACCTTCACAGGCAAAGGTTTTCCCTGTACGAGTGTACAAAAAGAAGCCTAGAAGGCTTTATGAAGCTATCTAATCTAAGCCGTAGCCTTGGCTATTTGATTCTTCAAGTGGTATATGCTGTATCTTGATCTAGTGATTGATCTCCCTCTGTTCGATGCACCATGTCGCCCTTTTATATTGACCGAAAGGGCGCCAAGTCGTAACTGCATCAAACGGTTGCTTGGATGCGGTTTGGAGAACCACTCTTAACTCCCACGCAGGTTTAACACGTGTTATTTATGGATAACTACACGTATTAACCTCCTGATGGTTGATCCCCCACGTGGAAGGATCTTCGGGATACTTGGGATATTCCTGTTGTAGGGACAGAATACTCCCACGTTCCCTGGTCTAAAGAATCCTGACCGCGCGATGTTGGCTGACCGCGCAACACCTTCAGCCTTCTGTCCGCGCACAGCACACGAACTTCTGACCGCGCGCTAGCTACGGTCTGATCGCGTAAAGACTGTGATCTGATCGCGCATAGCCTGCGACCTTGGGCTGGTACTTCTCGAAATGTCTTGAGTTTGCATCGCCAAGCACGTGTCTGGCTCGAATCTATCTTGAACCAGTCGTGCACTTATTTTGAACTGACTCGGGTGTCAATCCTCGTCAGTTAGCCCCAAAATTCGAAGGAAACGAAGGGACGTGTTTATTTCGAATTTTAAGACATGCATCAGATTTTTAACCCGACGTTTCAAAACCCCCACTTAGTGGCGCACTAAGTGTGACGGTTGGTTCCCCGAGACAGGCTTTGGGTATTATGTGACGGGTAATGATGGCGCTGTTGAAACATTTTTTAACCCGAGGTGAAATTGTAAATGCTTTTAAAAACCCAAGGCGTTCGAACGGCGAACCGTCACCTTGGCGGCTATAAATACCGAAGCCTTCGAATCACAAAGCTCCACAACCTCTTCTCACGGCTAAGTTTCTTCCAAAGCTACCTTCATCCTTCTCTTCATCCACTTCCTGATGGCAGATCACAACATCATCAAGATTGAGAGCGATGAAGAAGAAGTTTTCGGACAAGGGCCTCAGATGCCTGAAGATCCATCTCCTTCAAGGAAGAAACCCAAGGTTGAAGAGGGATCCTCCAGCAGAGCAAAGGTAGAAGACGCAACGTTGTTCTTTCTTCCTTCTGTTCCTCATGCACCTAGGCAGATTGAACTTTCACCCCCACCTTTGGAGGGACGTTCTTCTCAGTTTTCTCCATTTCTTCCCAATGCTCCCAACCTTTGTTCGGGTGATCGATTTTCTGGTCGACAAGCGGTGACTATCCGACCAGAAGATCCTCAATCTGTGTTGGGGAAGCGATCTTTTGGTGGGAAGGTTTCACTTCCACCATCCAGTGATCATCCGCTTTTGTAGGATGATCTACTTTCCAGGATGCATATACCAACCTGTTGCTTGCTAGGATTGGTAATTACTTTTGTCTCCTTTTGCTTGTTTGTCATAGTTCAAGAAAACTAATATCTACAAATGTAGGAGACGAAAATTGTTGGAGCCCCCAGCGACCAGCCTGTTGAGATTCTACCTCCTTCCCTCGGACAAACTCTCCAAGGGGAAAAAGAGGCCCTGGAAAAAAAGACCGAAGAGATGTCTTCGGCGATTCTGCATCTGGCAGAATGTTTTGAAAAATCCCGTGAAGAGGCGCACCAGTTCCATCGAGAGAAGGACCACGCTCAGCAACAGCGAGAACTCTCCGACTTGATTAGGGATAGTAGTGTGTCTCTTGTTAGGGACGATATAGATAGGCTTAGATTAGTTGCTAGTTCTCTGGGGGTTGTCAGTGTAGATCCTACTGACAACAACATGTCCCTAGGAGAACTCTGCAAACTTCTTTCGGATCAGGTCGACGCTCTGATCGCCGGTATCCCTTTTGTATGTAAAGAATGTAAGAAATAAAAATTTTCTTTTTCTTCACATGAATATCCTTTACCTTTTCTGTGCGAAAACATGGCCACAAGTAATGTCTTTGCAACCACTCATACACAGGCAAACTTCAGTTCTGCGACCAGAACCGCGTTTTTATAGTAGTACTGCGACCAGTACTGATACCGCGATCAGACTTAAAACCGCGGTTAGAACCGAAGTTTACTTTGAAAAATTACTGCGATCAGAACCGAAACTCGATCAGACCGCCACTTCGATTAGAATCGGAGCTTAGTTGAAAACATGGTTCCGATCATACCACAATCCGATCAAAATATATCCGTACGTCCAAAAATTGGGCCATAGGATTTTTTCATGAAAATTTTCAAGGCACATGAAGGGAAACGTTCTCCGAAAATCCCTGAAAAACTTTTCATGTTTTTGTACCTTCAAACTTTGAAACAAAGAAGTCCTTTTGTTTCAGATTCGATGCCAGGAACACTTTAACGGGTCCGCCAGAGATAGTATCCATTATGGGAAATGAATAAAATATTCAGTGGAACGTTTGAGTAGAACGTTACTCACATTAGTGCGCTTCCTCGAGTCTATAAAAGGAACAGTTAGCTTCTTGAGGAAGCTACACAGCCAAAAACTCTTCCTCAATACTTCCGCCGCACAAAACCCTCATTTCCCTCAGCCTCCATCTTCCCCAAAGTCGCCAACTTTTCTCCCGATTTCTCACAAGAAATGGCGTCTTGGAGCAGATCGATCCACCATTCTGAGGAGAGACTGCTAGCGCTAGAGAAGGAGGAGATCCTTCCTCCGCGGCTGCTAATCAACTGGCGGCCCGCGGAGAAGGACCAAGAAACCCCTGTCGTCGGAGAAGGCGAACTGGTGGTTTTTGAGGAATACATGCGCTGCGGGTTCCGATTCCCTGAGAGTCGGTTCCTGAAGGACATCCTTGAGCATTATGGGTTGGAGTTGATCAACCTCCACCCAAATGCAGTCCTGACCCTGGCGGTGTTCTAGCATCTGTGTGAAGCATACGTCGAAGTGTATCCCAGCGTGGATCTCTTCCGACGCTTCTACTACTCGCGTGGTCGAAGAGCGCCAACGCCGCTGGATGTATCTACTTCCGGATAAGGGAGAAGAAGGAGTGTCCCTTCCCAACTCTGTGTGATTCGGTGCACGGGTGGCACCAGAAGTGGTTTTACTGCACCCCGCCGTCTGAGAGCGGGTTGTGGTTCGAGAACTCGCGGCCAGAGAAGCCGAGCGAGTTGGACTCTCTCCCGGCGATGAACGCTGAGTTCATGAAACACGCCAAGGTAATTCTTCACCTAGTTGAACAGGGACTAACAGCCCGCGATGTCATCCGCGGCTTTGTGAAGAATCGGGTGAGCCCCCTGCGTGAAAGGGCTCATCCGGCTTGGGAGATCAAGTCCATGGCAGACAACACTTTAGACTACAACGAAGGTATCTGTTTTTGGCACTGAAATCTCTTACTTTTGCAATGCATTGTCTAACTTGCATTCTGGGAACAGTCCTGCCCTCGTCCGAAATCGAGAGGCGGACAAACTACCTTCTCAGGGCTTACAACGCCGAGGTGGAGGGCCCCAAGGGATCGCCTCGGCCGCAGAGCTTGGTTCACGCCGGCGACGACCTCAAACAGGAGCACCGAAAGGTATGTCATCTATCACTCAGCTTCTGTTTTTAGGTCTTATGTATGCCCAGCGCTAACAATTTCATCGGAACGAAACAGCTCTTGGGGAGATTCGCCAAGGCGACGTTCCCGAGCGAGAACGTCGGTTCCCTGGGAAAACCGACGATGAAGTACGTGAAGAAGATCTCCTCGAAGCCCAGGACAAGGAATCCTGTCCCCAAGAAATCCAGGCAAAATCTTGGAGAGGGGTCTTCACGGAGCATCCCTCCTACAACAAGAAAGACTGCGGTAAGATATCACGTTCCTTCTTTTTTTAAGGTGCAGATTGGAATCACTTCTTCGTCGTACAGGGGGAGAGGAGCGAGGAGGAGGAGGAAGATGATGTCCCCCTAATCCGCCGGAGGAGGAAGGTAGCGGGCTCTCCATCCGGCGACACTCCAGCTTGTCCCGCAGAAATAAAAGAAACTGTAGCGGACCCCGCAGCCACCGAGAGTCCCGTGGTTGCGGGTGAAATCCCTGCTCCTAAAGCCCCCGAGGCTTCAGGGTCAGTTGCTTCTGCTTCCCTGATTGAAGGGGTGACCACGGTAAGATCCCTTCATGATCTTATTTTCTCAATTCCCTTTGTATACTCGTTTATTGAATTAACGCTTATTTAGGGAGAAGAGCTTCCCCCTGCAACTCCTGTGAGTCCTAGGGAGGAAAATCCTCCACTCCTGCGGACAGGAGAGGAGGTGTGTGAACAAAACCCAATGGGAGTTGCGGATGAAGTGCCGGCTCCAGAAGTCCAGGAGCCACCCAGGCCTTCGGACGCAACTCTGCCAACCGGACAGGTTGCTCAGGTATGAATTCTTACCACTTAAGTCTTTATCTTCCCTTATGAATGTACTTATAGGAGAACACACATAGGGGGAAAGAACTTTGTTCACCAAGAGGAAGACTAGGACAGACAACGACTGTCCCCCTTTCTCGGGGAGAGCCTTCCCTGAAATCCCAAAAGCTGATGGGATTTTAGATAAGGTAAGAACCCTATTCTGGCTTTACTAAACTGAATTGTAATGATTACCAACGTAATTGTTGATTCCTTTTTTCTTGGCAGGCGAAAAGAGGTAGCACCAAGCCCTTCAGCCGCTCCGGGGAGGGTTGAAGTCACTACAGGTGCCGGAGCCTCCAGTGAGGAGCGCTCCGTTCCTTTGGTCCAGGAAGTAGTTCGGACCGTGAGGAATGAAGCAGGCGCGGAGACCCAGTCGCAGGCAACAGCAACTGGGATGATGCCCAGCAGGCACATCCGCCTGCTGCTTCCGTCGAGGTCGCAACGGGTTCCTCGACGAGACCTCCTGCCATCCCAAAGGATGTTTCATTCCGGGAGTATACAAAGGTATGATGAACTTCTCTTTTGGTACCTGAATTGTGCATAGGATACCCTTAATTTCTCTTTGTATCACAGGAATTATCCCGGATGACGGCCAGGTCGATTGCTATGGTAGCGAGCGTTGAGGCCATACAAAAAGAATGAGACAGCTTGCGCAGGTAAGGATCAATACCCTCCGACTTGCATAGATACAAATTCGTTATGACCACTTCTTTTGTTTTGTCACAGAGAGGTGGCGTTTCTGAAGAAGGAAGTGGCCGCGGTCAAGCTCCATTCGATCTCCGTGGTTTCAAATCAAGAGATCGAGCTTAACAGGCTGCGGTCAGAACTTTCTGGTAAGTCAATTCCCGATTAGGAAGACTTAAGTTCTTAATATGTGAATAACACTTCCTCTTACTGCAACGCAAGCAGGTCAAATGAAACAACTTAGTTAGGACAAGGTGATCCTCCAGGGCTCCATTAACTCCTCCCAAAAGGCGAACAGAGACCTGAGCCAGTCCATCTTCGAAAAACTAAAGATGGTGGCTCGTCTCCTGAGGGCTAATGTGGTCAAAACCACAAAGGACGACCTCAGTGCAAGTGACTGGTCTACACTAGTCATAGCCCAGGCGGAGTCACTTCTCGAGTATCTTCCTGAAGATACACGGCGACGGGAAGAGGCGATCAGAACCAGGGTTCGATCAGCAGCTTTCGCCATTCTCTGCCGGTTTCGTCTCCACCATGGCCCAGATGCGGATCTGAATCCACTGGTGGGACAGATTGAGATCGAGAGTGAGCACCAATTAGACGCGATCATGGAGGAGGTCACCCCCCTTGTAAATAAGCTCCTGACTGAGCTCGGGATTGAGTAATCCCTATATCTGTACAAAAATAACATATATCATGCAAATGTATGTACAAATTGATTTTGAAAGAAAGTAAATATATTTTGTTTTTTGTTGTTTTATATTATAAGCATCTCCCCCTAGCCCCTGCCTGTGATTATAGATACTGAAGACTTAGTATTATAAACACAGGAGAAATATGAATATAATGACTAGGGATGTGTGATCAGACCAACAATTATGATCAATGTAACGCCTAACCTTGTTGCAAACCGGCAGCCACTCAGGTGACCGAGAACTTACCAGAAAGCCCCGTATGCGTTGAGAAACGGCTTATTTAGGAGTGACTTTTCTGGAAGCGGTCATGAGGTCGGCCAGCGAATCCGACTAGAACGTTGTAATGATCTAACCGCCGGCGACCAGCCCCTGAGTCAAATTCATAACACATGGGCATGAAGGGAAATGTTCATCGTATGAAACCAAAACACTTTTTTGTTTTATGAAAAAATGCTAATTGAACAGGAAAAAGGATTGGATACTTACACGTAGAACTTGCGTAGTTGATCGATGTTCCATGTATTGGAGAGAATTCGACCATCCTCCATGGCTAATCGCGCTGATCCTGGTCACGGCACTGAGACAACAGTGTAAGGGCCTTCCCACTTCGGGGAAAATTTGTTGCTACTAGACTGGTCTTGAATTTTTTGTAAAACCAGGTCACCCACGTTAAGACTACGTGGTCGCACCCTTTTGTTATGGTACTTGCGCAAAGCTTGCAAGTATGCCGCGGACTTGATCAAAGCGCGATCACGCCTTTCTTCTAAGAGGATGAGATCCTGTGATCGCTGTTCGGACTGATCAACTCATTCGAATTGCTCTGTCCGAACAGATCCAATACTAACTTCCATAGGCAACACAGTCTCGACCCCATAGACCAGATGGAAGGGCGTCTCACCGGTGGCTCGACTAGAGGTAGTTCGCAGTGCCCATAGAACGGTGTTGAGCTCATCTGCCCAAGCCCCTGAGCGAGTCTTAAGGCGATCAAAAACACGTTTTTTGATGCCTTGCAATATCTGCCCATTGGCCCGTTCCACGGCACCATTGCTCTGTGGATGTGCCACAGAAGCAAAGCACACCTTGGTCCCGATCTGATCGCAATAGTCCAGGAAAAGACCACTGGCGAACTGAGAACCATTATCTGTGATGAGACGGTTTGGAACACCAAATCAAGCAACAATGTTCTTATGGAAGAACTTTTGTGCTGCTGAAGCGGTAATATTTCGTACCGATTTGGCCTCAATCCACTTTGTAAACGTGTCAATGGCTACGAACAGAAACTTGTACCCATTGACCGCTTGTGGCATAGGACCGACAATATCTATCCCCCAGACCACAAAAGGCCATGCGAGGGGAATGGTTTGTAACGCGTAGGCAGGTTGATGAACCTGTCTCGCGTGGAATTGACACTAAGGACACATCTTGAACATGTGCTTGGCATCATTGAGTGCCGAAGGCCAGTAGAATCCTTGTCGAAAAACTTTTCTGACCAGTATCCGATATGACGTGTGCGCACCGCATACACCGTCATGTATCTCTTTCAAGAGGGATTTACCTTCCTCCTGAGATATGCAGCGCATGAATACTCCTTGAGTACCCTTTCTATACAAAACTCCCTCTATAAGCTTATACAGACGCGCTTTTCGAATCAACCGATGGCTTTCGGTTTCATCCTCAGGTAGGGTCCCATGTTCAAGATAGAATTTCAATGGATGAGTCCAATCCTGTTCCTGACCGAGGTTGGTAACGCAGGCTGTTACCAGATCATCCTCGACCGAAGTCATGATTGAAGGACGGTCCAAGTTTTCAATGAACACTCCTACCGGAGCGGATGTGCGTGAGGACCCAATTTTGGATAATTGGTCTGCGATAATGTTGTCCTTTCGTGGGATGTATTGGACTTTGAAATGACTGAAATATTTTTCCAATCTCCTCACTTCCCCCAGGTAATGAGCCATTGTCTCATTGGAGATGCTGTACTCCTTGTTTACCTGGTTTACGACCAGCTGTGAGTCTCCCCTCACCACTAATCGACGGACTCCGAGGAATTTTGCTGCCCGGAGCCCTGCAAGAAGACCTTCATACTCCGCTGCATTGTTGGTCGCAACAAAGTGTAATTGGATGACATACTTAAGCTGTTCGCCCTGAGGCATAACTAAGACCACTCCAGCCCCCGAGTGTTGAAAACTACGGGAGCCATCAAAGTACATTGTCCAGTGATCGGGGCATTCCAATTCCTCGAACACCTGCACGGGTGGCTCAGGGTTGGTCCATTCGACCACAAAGCCGGCCAAAACCTGAGACTTAACCGCCGTGAGAGGCGTGAAATGGACATCGAAAGCATCGAGTTCGACCACCCATTTGGCGATTCGACCAGATTTCTCTGGATTTCGGACAATATCCCCCAAAGGAAAGGAGGAGGGTACTGTGATCTTGTGAGTTTGGAAGTAGTGTCGTAGCTTACGGGAAGCCATCAGTAGTGCGTAAAGTATCTTCTGGACCTCAGGGTAACGCTCCTTAGGACCATGAAGTACCTCACTCACATAGTAGACGGGCATGTGTATTCCTTCCCTATCCGCGATTAGAACAGCGCTGACCGCGTGCGGTGTGACCGCCACATAGAGGAGCAATGGTTCTCCTTTATCGGGAGACACCAGCACTGGCGGACTAGATAGATACGTCTTCACCTCCTGAAACACTTTCTCAGCCTCATCGGACCATGTGAAATTGTGATGCTTCCGCAAGGCTTTGAAGAAAGGTAACCCCCTTTCACCTAGTCGCGATATGAAATGACTTAAGGCCGCCATGCGACCAGCCAGGCGTTGAACATCTTTCATAGTCGAGGGCGACCTCATTTGTTCGATGGCCCTGATTTTCTCAGGATTGATCTCAATGCCTCTGGAACACACAAGGAAACCAAGAAGTTTTCCTGAAGAAACCCCAAAAGAGCATTTCTCCAGATTCAATTTTATTCCAAAGCGATTCAAATTACAGAAGGTTTCAGCGAGATCGTCCAAATGAGACAATCTCTTGGTACTTTTTACAACCAAGTCGTCTACATATGCTTCGAGATTACGCCCTATGTGGGAAAGAAAGGTCTTTTGCATCAAGCGCTGGTACGTGGAACCTGCGTTCTTGAGACCGAACGGCATTCTGACGTAGCAGTAGGTGCTGAACGGGGTGATGAAGGCAGTTTTCTCTTCATCTTCTTCTGCCATGCTAATTTGATGATATCCTAAGTAAGCATCCAGGAAGCTCATCAGTTTGCAACCCGCAGTTGAGTCGACCAGCTGGTCGATGCGGGGAAGGGGAAAGTCGTCCTTCGGACAGGCACTGTTGAGGCTAGTATAGTCGACGCACATGCGCCACTTGCCATTTGACTTGCGGACCATGACCGGATTGGCGAGCCATTCCGGGTGATCGACCTCACGAATAAACCAGGCCTTTAGGAGTTTGTCCAACTCTTCTCGGATGGCTTCCTGTCGGTCAACAGCAAAACGCCTGAGCTTTTGCTTTATTGGTCGTTGTCCAGGTCGAATTGCTAACCTGTGCTCGATTACTTCCCTTGGGACACCGGGCATGTCGGACGGTTTCCACGCAAACACATCTGCGTTAGCCCGGAGGAAAGTAATGAGCTTGAGTTCCTATTTGTCATCCAGGCCTGATCCGACCCGAATTGTCTTGGATGGATCATATGGGTACAATGGAACTAGTTTGAGTTTCTCATCTGGTTGAGGAGCAGCCTTGATCGCGTCGGTGGTGACAGTGGTGACCTGAGCGTCCAGGAGGGGAAGTTGGTCGACCATCTCCAGAGATAGCCGGTCGCACATGAGTGCCACGTTGCAACTACCTCAGACCAAGATGACACCTTTGGGGCCAGGTAATTTGCCGCACTGATAAGCATAGTGCGTTGCCATCATGAGCTTAGCAAGAGTTGGCCTGCCAAAGATTGCATTGTAAGCCGAATCACAATCAATTACGTCAAAAGTAACCAATTATGTTCGGAAGTTATCCGGTTCTCCCAGTGTGACCGGGAGGACCACCTGTCCCAACGGCATCATGGAGAGACCTGGAATTATCCCATAAAACGGATGGATTATGGGTTTAATCTTCGAACGAGGAATTTGCATCTCATCGAGTGCCTTGACCAATAAAATGTCAAGGGAACTCCCTCCGTCGATTAGGACCCTTTCGACTCTCGCATTACTGATGATCGGGGTAATAACCAGAGGGAGCCTCAATGGTCTAGTAAGCCCCACAGGACAATCAGTGCGATCAAACGTCAGAGGTGTATCCAACCAACGGGGGTACTGAGGTTCACCAAGGGATGTCTCCGTTTGGTTAACCTCTCAGTAAAAGGCTTTAAACTGCCTTTTGGAAACAAAAGAGGAGGAACCCCCGAAAATAACATTAACGTGATTACGAGGTACCTGGTAGGACATCTCTTCGTCCCCGTCAACGTCTCTAAGTCCGCATGCTTGTTCTTTAGCCGGTAAGGTCGGCATTGGTCCAACTCCCTGGTAGAAGTCATCCAACTGCTTCAACCAACTCCTGTAGTTCTTGAGGTCGTGGCCTACGGAGTTGTGGAGTGGACACCACTGCATTAGTCGACTTTTCTGGCTGGTCGGCACTACGACCACCAGAAGCAGTTTTATTCTTAAATGAAGGCTTGTTACCTTTGGTCGAAGAAGGCTTCTCTGCAACTGCGACCTCGCAGTATTGTCCAGAGCGGTTCCTCTTCGACTTTTTTGACTTCCCTCCTGACGAAGATTTTGGCTTCTTGCTCGAATCTTCTTTCCTAACGTCTTTGAAACCTGGCTGAGGTGGTAGGTCACCCTTATCAACCATTCGATTCCACTCGACCGCTTCGGCCGCATCGGAGTATCGGTCGGCCATATCAAAAAGATCGGCCACTGATCGAGGAGGGTGGATGAGCAAGTCTTCGGTGAATCTCCAGTATCGAATGGCATGTTTAAATGCCCTGATAACGGAGCTGTCAGATATGTTCGGGATGGTATTCCTCACCCCGACAAATCTCTTGATAAACTGACGAAGGGTTTCGGTAAAAGTTTGTCGTAGTCGATGAAGATCGTCCTCTTTACCCGGCTTTTGATAACAGTTTTGGAAATTGCTGAGGATAGCATCGCACAACATTTCCCAATTGTAGATGGAACCTTCGGGCTGGTTAAACAATCAGGTTCTAGCCGGTCCTTCGAGGACTGTAGGCAGGTAGTTGGCCATGACCCGGTCATCGCCTCCTGCCGCTTGGATGGCAGTGATGTAGATTTGAAGGAACTCGGATGGGTTCTGAGTTCCGTCGAACCTTTCTATGGCCCCTGGTCGAAACTTATCAGGCCAAACGACCGCACGAAGGCCGGGCGAGAAAGCTTTACAATCGACATAGGGACCGTGAACTGCCCTGTGACCCTCGACCGGACCACGAGCGACTTCACGCAACGGCGAAGTTATCCGTGGTCCCAAACGAGAGTGGGCAAGGACTCGATCCCTACCACGAGAATCCTGTGTCCGCCTGTACTTGTCCTGGCGGGATGGTACAGGCGGCGGGTAACTTCATCGTCCAGAACCAGAGTGAGAACACTCTCGTTCACGGGAACGTGTTACCGACCGGGAAGAGGCCGTTGGGGTCGCCTCAGATGCGACCTCATCCAACCTTTCTGCTAGGATTCTGGTGAAGGCCGGTTTCTGCGCATCCGTGACCGTAGGAGGGAAATTACGCATGACTTCTGCGATAGATCACAGTCGACCATGTGTACTTCTCCTAGGGGCACCAGGTGTTACCATTTCTCCGTCCACCGGGAAACGCTCTGGAGGCAAAGAAGGGGTCTGGTCGCGTCTGCGACCACGTGATTGTCGAGAAGAACTCGGAGCAGCATCATAACGAGCCTACGCATCTTGAAGAGCCTCTAGGGCCGTTCTGCGTAGTTCGTTGTTTTGTTGCTCGAGATCTTGATTCTCCTTCTGTTTGCGTTCCTGTTCTTCCCTAGCAGCCTATTGATCAGGAGTTTCCTCCTATAAGGCAGCAAACTGTCTAGGGAGAGAGGTGGCCGATGAGGAAAACATCTCAGTTTGTTCCGAGTGGGACTCAAAATCAAAGAGACGGTGGAGGTTTTCAGGGTCGAATCTCCCCGGGCTGATTTCCAGGTCGATATCATCCTTCCCCTCAGCGGGGTCATATGACAGACCGGACTCACCCTCTAGTGCATTAAGAACCTTGGTGGGTTCTGACCTTGCGCTAGTTGCTCCCTGGTCGATGGACATGACCTGGAGAGATGATTCAACCTCTGGGAGATTTTCGCCTCCAACCTCCCCCATTGGAACATGATCGCTTGGAGAAGGCATCGGAATGTGAGCATAATCCTCGAGATCGAAATCGTTCTCGGAATCATATACTCCAGCCATATTTCAGCGAACCTCCGGATGAAAATTAGGACGCCTTGAGAAAGGTCCCACAGTGGGCGCCAGCTGTCGACGATTCAGACTCGGGGTTCTCAGTCGAACTTATGCAGAATTTATAAATAGTGAGACCTTTCAAGGTGACCCTCCGGGAAGGTATGTAGAATTATGGAGAACTGGAGCACAGAGAAGTTTATACAGGTTTGGGCCCTCGATGGTGGGAGTAATAGCCCCACATCCTGTTGGGATTGTACTATGTGTAGTAAAGAGTTACAGAGTGATGGAGAAAGACCTTCACAGGCGAAGGTTTTCCCTGTACGAGTGTACAACAAGAAGCCTAGAAGGCTTTATGAAGCTATCTAATCTAAGCTGTAGCCTTGGCTATTTGATTCTTCAAGTCGTATATGCTGTATCTTGATTTCTTGATCGATCTCCCTCTGTTCGATGCACCATGTCGCCCTTTTATATTGACCGAAAGGGCACCAAGTCGTAACTACATCAAACGGTTGCTTGGATGCGGTTTGGAGAACCGCTCTTAACTCCCACGCAGGTTTAACACGTGTTATTTGTGGATAACTACACGTATTAACCTCCTGACGGTTGATCCCCCACGTGGAAGGATCTTCGGGATACTTAGGATATTCCTGTTATAGGGACAGAATACTCCCACGTTCCCTGGTCGAAAGAATCCTGACCGCGCGATGTTGGCTGACCGCGCAACACCTTCAGCCTTCTGTCCGCGCACAGCACACGAACTTCTGACCGCGCGCTAGCTACGGTCTGATCGCGTAAAGACTGCGATCTGATCGCGCACAGCCTGTGACCTTGGGCTGGTACTTCTCAAAATGTCTTGAGTTCGCACCGCCAGGCACGTGTCTAGCTCGAATCTATCTTGAACCAGTCGTGCACTTATTTTGAACTGACTCGGGTGTCAATCCTCGTCAGATAGTTACTCTGATACCAACTTGATCTGTTTGAGACCTAGCCTTGGTTTTCGCACTAGGCTCACCTAGATGCCAATATGCAGAATAATGGGATCTTACTCAGAATTACTGAAACCCAAGATGATCCAAACATTCAAAGTAATTGCACAACTCTTTATTTCAAATAGAGCTTTAAACGTCAAACGTTAGGACGCACTCGCCTACATCGATTAATGAACTATAAGTGTCTAAGACTCAAATAAGTTCTATGACTCTTCGATGATCTAAACTAGACCTATTATAATGTATTTATAGTCCAATCATATGAGTACGTATCAGACTCAATAACCTAAAACGTATTAGACTCAGACATTAACTAAACCTAACAGATAAGACTTAGTTATATATATCCGAATCAGAATACAATTCCAACCAAAGTTCAAATCCTTCAAGGTCGCGAACCAACCATGGTCGCGAAACCTTTCCTAACTCGGTTAAGGTCGCGAAGCCTTTTTCTGACCATGACCTGAAGATCCTCCCAGATCAAACTTGGGTAATAACCTCCACCACCTAGCCCTCAAATCCGAAATGATACAGCTCTTTTCTAAAAAGCAATGCTTCGTATTCCAAAAAAAGTGCCTTTTTGTTTCGGATTCAAACAGGTCCCAAGGAAAATATTGGGTGCTCCCATCAAATCCATCATGGAGGGCATTAAATGTTGGAGATGTGCATAGTAGGTTAAAAGTTGTTACCTGTGGAAGAAAACCCACAGAAGAAACTCCAAAAAACCCTCTTTTTCTTCCCAGCACTCGCCGCCTTCCACTTTCCCCAAAACCCTCTTCTTCATTTGATCTCAGACCAATGGCATCTTGGAGCCGATCTTTGCACTGCAACATCGAGAGCCTAGTGGTTCTGGAGGAGGAAATGCTACCTTCAAGATCGCTGATCTCATGGCACCCGGCCAAAGAAGAGGAAACCCCAGTTGTAAAAGAGAATGAATTGGTGGTGTTTGAGGACTTCTTGCCTTGTGGATTTCGTCTGCCAGAAAGTGATTCCTTTTGAGCATCTTAGGGAATTTTGGCCTAGAATTGGTAAATCTTCATCACAATTCTGTGTTGATTCTTGCCATTTTCCAGCATCTGTGTGAGGCATATGTTGGAGTTTTGCTCAGCATTCCTCTTTTTCGCCGCTTTTACTTTTTGGCGTGGTCAAAAAGCTCCAATGCTGCTGGGTGTGTCTATTTCTGTCTGAGGGAGAAAAAAAGACTACCCACTCCTTCCTCTTCGCAACTCTGTTCATGGATGGAATCAGCGATGGTTCTACTATGTGGCTCCTGAAGAGAGCCATCTCTGGTTTGAAAATCGTCGGCCAGAGAGACACAATGAAAAGATTATGCCTCTGATCTCAGCGATGAACTGTAGAAGCAAGCCCAGGCAATCCTTCACCTGGTGAGTGAGGGTTTGATAGCCCGAGATGTGATTCGGGATTTTGTGAAGAAGTGAATTAGTCCATTGAAGAGGAGAGAGCACCCCGCCTGGGAGGTGCGTTCAATAGAAGATGGCACCTTGGATTACAACCAAGGTAATAACTTCTTCACATATTGTACATTTTCTTCAATCTGTTTTATATGTTGTTAATTAGCTAATTTTTTTTTTTGCAATAGCCTTGCTAACTTCTGAGGTCGACAGGAAAACAAATGCTCTCCTAAAATTGTACAGCGTGACCTTAGAAGGTGATATTGGCACGCTGAGACCCCAGAGTATAGTCGGCAGTGGTGACGACCTGATACAATAATCGAAAGGTAACACTCTTCCGGAAAACTTGTTCATGTCTCATTCTCGAACAACAACAATCAAAGAAGATCATTTTGATTTGTGTAGCTGCTCAAGGGCCAAATAGTGAGGGTGAAAAGATCCATTGATGATGTAGGATCTTCTGGTGGTCCTTCAAAGAAATTGAAGAAAACTCCAAAATCCAAAGGACCAACCACATCCAAAGCCAAAAAATTAAAGGCTCCAACCCCTACAAAGGCCAAGTTGAAAATAACCACAGGGGCGGCTTCATCCAAAGCCACTGAAACTGATCCGAAGGTGGGATTGGTAAAAATTCTGATCTCTCATATTCTAGCAAATACGATTGGGAATTACTCCTTCCTTGTATAGGGAAAAGGAAGCGATGAGGAGGAAGATGAGACTCCCCTAATCCTTCGGAGGAAAAGGTCAGTAGAACCTCTGAAGATATCCGCACCAAAAGTCCTATCCTCGCTTGTGTCTCCCAAAAGTGGGGTATCAAGTTCCCAATATTGGGAGACAAAAGAGATCCGCAACTCGATATCGGAGAATGAAGAGATCAAGAGACAACTTAGTGAGTTGTTGAACGATGGTGTCATTCAATCGAGTAGTTCACCTTGTGGATTTCTTGTGGTGTTAGTGCCAAAGAAAGATAGGACTTGACATATGTGCATCGACTATTGAGCACTGAACAAGATCACCATCAAGAACCAGTACCCCTTCCTCGTATTGACAACCTGCTAGATCAATTGAAGCACGCTGTTGTCTTCTCAAAGTTAGATCTTAAGTCAAGGTATCATCAAGTCAGCATCCGAGAAGAGGATACGTGGAAGACTGCGTTCAAAATGAGACAAGTTCTGTTCGAATGGCTGGTCATGCTGTTTGGCCTCTGCAACGCCCTGGCAAATTTCATGCGTCTTATGAATGATGTATTGCGATAGTTCATCGATGACTATGTAATCTTTTTACCTCAACAACATACTAGTTTATAGTCATTCGTGGGACGAGCAACTCATTCATGTTGAAAAGGTGTTCGAACAGCTTCAGCAACATCGACTTCGCCTCAACTGTAAGAAGTGTGATTTCGGCTAGCAAACTCTACTCTACCTAGGATTCATGGCTGGCAACAGTATGTTGCAAATCGACCCGGACAAGGTCAAAGTGATTCGCAAGTGGCCGAGACCGCAAACAGTTACGGAAGTGCGTAGTTTTGTGGGAGCATACCAATACCTTCAGAAGTTCATCCGACACTTCTCGATTGTGGCTTCTCCATTGCACGCATTAACCAGGATTGATCAGAAGTTCGAGTGGACAGGGAAATATGAGGACACGTTTCTCTTGTTGAAGAGGAAGATCAATGAGGCGTCTGTGTTAGCTTTGCCGAATCTCCAGAAACCATTCGAATTAGAAACCGATGCCTCCGGTTATGCAACGGGCGCAATGCTCATGCAAGAAGGTTGACCAATGGCATATCACTGCGAGTTATTCCAAGGAGATCAAAAGAACTACCCGACTTACGACAAATAGTTGTGTGCACTGCACCAGGCCGTAAAACATTGGCGATGTTACCTCTTGGGTAAAGAGACTGTTGTCCACACTGACCACCAACCGTTGCAATATCTGCAAACTCAATCAAAGCTACAGCAAGCTCGACATATGAAGTGGATGTCGTATCTGCAGTAGTTTAATCTGGTGATTAAGTACAAGAAGGGCATACACAACAAATTGGCGAACATATTGTCGCGACCATCAGTTATGACCTTCTGCTTATCAGCGTTCATGCAGATCGAGCCATCATGTCATGATAACTATACTACAATGTACAGTGAAGACCCTGATTTTCAAACAGCACTGACTGAGCTCGAAACAGGCAAAACTACGAAGTTCATTCGCTGAGAAGGACTCTTATACAAAGGCAATTTACTTTGTATACCTCGTGGAGCACCTCGAATTCAATGGATGCGAGAAGCACACACATCGAAGGTAGCTAGTCACTTTGGGGTTACGAAGACTTTGCAAAATCTTCACCGACATGTGTTCTGGCCACATATGTAGCAAGATGTGGCTAGTTTTATTCGAGGTTGTGGTCTCTACAGCATCTTGAAACCAACAAACCAGACATTAGGTTTGTATACTCCTTTGCCAGTTCCATCGCGACCATGGGAAAGCATATCCATGGATTTCTTGGGAGGATTGCCTAAGACCTGACGTGGCAATAACTATCTCTTTGTGGTCATTGATCGGTTCTCCAAAATGATCATTCTCATACCTTGTCGAAAGACTATCATGGGAGAAGAAGCAGCTCGGGTATTCTTTCAACACATTTGGACACATTTCAGACTGCCAACTTCTATTGTGTCTGATCGTGATACCCGGTTCCTTAGTCACTTTTGGCGACCGCTCTAGATGATGATGGACACAAAGCTAAAGAGGAGTACAGCTTTTCATCCTCAAACTGATGGTCAAACCAAGGTGGTAAATCAAACAGTCATTCATCTCTTGAGAGGATATAACTCTAAGCACCCAAAGACGTGGGATGAAAGTATACCGTACCTACAGTTTGCTTTTAACCGAGCAATGCATGGTTCGATTGGAAAATCACCATTTGAGGTCTGTTTGGGATTTCTACCACAGAGTCCATTCGACATGGAGTTTTTATCCCTACCTCAGCACAGAACAGCAAGGAAGTATCTGATCAGGATCGAGCACAACGGTTCCTGGAAGGTATTCAATGACTCCATCGAGAGGTTGAACAGAACTTGCTGAAAGCTCAACTCAAGTACAAGGCACGATGTGATCGACTCCGAGTTGATGCTCAATTTCAAGAAGGGGATATGGTCTGGTTACATCTGAGTAAGGAGAGACTTAAAGGTGAAGGTAAGAAGCTCAAACCCATTCGTTATGGTCCTTTTCGGATTTTGCGGAAAGTTGGTAATAATGCTTGTCAACTCAAGTTATCTCCATACATAGATATTTACTCGGTTGTCAATGTTGATTGAGCACCCAAACTCTTCGAGCCTTCAATAATGGATGATGAGCTAGATACCATAGTACCATCTGTTAAAGACTTGGTCTATCAACGAGACAAACCTCTACACGAAGATGTGATCTTGGAGAAGAAGGTGACTACCACCCGCAGTGGCACAAAAGAGACTTTTTGAATCGGTCAGAAAGATCAACAGGTATGTGCGGCAAAGTGGTACACCAAAGACTACGGTCAATCCCAATTTCCACATCTTCAGTTTGATTAAGAGGTCGCAACGGGAGTTGGCTCCTTCTCAACAAGAGAGTCATGATCCGAGAGGATCTTCAGGTCAAGTCGTATAAGACTTCGCGACCTTAACCGAGTTCAGAAAAGCTTCACAACCATGATTGGTTCGCGACCTTGAAGGATTCGATTTCTGGTCAGAATTGTAATCCAATCTGAATACATGTAACTAAGTCTTAACTATTATGTTTAGTTAATGTCCGAGTCTAACATGTTTGGGTTATTGAGTCTGATACGTACTCATACGATTGGACTATAAATACCATGTAATAGGTCTAGTTTAGATCATCGAATATTATCGAGTCTCTATCTGAGTCTTAGACACTTATAGTTCATTGATCGACGTAGGCGAATGCGTTTTAACGTTCGACGTGTGAAGCTCTCTTTGAAATAAAGAGTTGTGCAATTACTTTGAGCTATGTTTTCGATCAACCTTTGAGTTTCGGTAATCCCGAGTAAGATCCCGTTATTCCGTATTTTAGAATCTGGGTGAGCCTAGTGCGAAAACTAAGACTAGGTCTCAAACGGATCATCAACGTCGATATAATCTTCGAGACTGAAATCGTTCTCGATATTGTGACAAAGAGACATAACTTACCGATATACTTGGTGAAGAACCACATCCTGAAAGGGCCCCATGGTGGGTGCCAGCTGTCGATGATTGCAACTAGGGTCTCTAGTCAAACTTATGCAAATTTGTTTTATGTAGTACGGATTCGATTCCAGACGTGTACCAAGTAAATGATGATATCTATGAATCTAATGACACGAGATTTATACAGGTTCTGGCCCCCAGAGGATTGAGTAATAACCCTACTTCCTGTTGTGCTTTTCACTATGAGTGTGATGAATTACTAAGAGAGATTGTGAGGGCTAACAATCTATTATTATATCTATTTCTCAATTGATCGATCCCCCTTCTATCTTCTCCTTTTCCTTTTATACTTGCCAAAAGGGTGCCAATGAAGAGAGGTTTGGTAGTTGTTGGTAACTTTCGGTAGTTATGATGTGTGGTTATAGTATAACTACATTCTTATTTTCTTTGACGGTTGTCACGTCTATGAGGAAGTTACATTATCCTGAGATCGTGTTTGGGAAAGCTCAAACCGCTACCCAGGATTAATATGAGTCTTAAATATCCATGGTCGCGTACTAGCTACGACCATGTATTGGTTCTTGTCTCCACGACCATAGTATTCGTGGGTATATGGGACCATAGTCTTTTTCCATAGTCTCTGTGACCAAGGAAAAATATAGATAACCTAGGTCTCATTCTACAATTATTGTGAGTATAAAATAGTATGACTAACCCGGGTAATAATCTCCGTCAGATAGTAATTGTGAGTGGTTCGGAGAGCAATTGCCTGTGGTTTTTTAGTAATTGGCCGTGGTTTGGATAGCAATTGCTTGTGGTTTGTGTAGTAATTGTCTGTGGTTTGGATAGTAATTGCCTGTGATTTTCATAGTAATTGCATGTTGTTCGAAAGATTTTGAAAGTTTCAGTACAATTTAACATTAGCACGCACTAACTTCAGCTTAGGCTTAACTTTTTAGATAATTGGAATAAAATGAAAAAGAAGCAATTACTATCCCACATGGTTATTTCAAAAAATTTCATCGCTGAATAGAGGGGACACAAACATCCTGCAAAATATACCTGAGCTGAACCATCATTTTATGTGTTTTGTTTGTCCTAACACTAACATGAAATATAAATGTACGTTACTTAAATAAATTAATCACTACTTGAACAAAGTCACTAACCTAATCCTAATATAAATCTACCCACATAAAATATAAATGTAGGTTATTAACATAAATTATACATTAATCATACTAAGTCACTATGATAATTTTGTGATTATTAATCAAATTTTTTATTTAAATCCTAATCTTCTAATTATAAATCAAATAATTCATTTAAAATGGGCACCCGAGCCAACGGCTTGTCACGGCTCAGAGATTATTAAAATAAATTATACATTTATCATAATACAATACTATCCTAAATTTATAATTATCAATCAAACACTTAATTCAAATCCTAATTTTAAAATTATAAATCAAATAATGTCAATTAATTATCAAATAATTGGGGGAGCTGAGCCAATGACTTGGATTATTTATAAAAAAAAATTTATCTCTATCTATATCATAAAATTTAAAGTCATAATCTATACAAAGAAGGATTTGAACTCTGATATTCAATCAAAATCATGAAATGATAGCCAAACCTGCAAAAAAGTAAGCCATGTATGAAAAACAGCCAAGCTTGTCGCAGCTCCAAGTCACGATAGGACTCTAAGCCGAGCTGACACGTTGAGTCTAGTCATCGAGACTTGTCGCGGCTCTAAACCATGACAAGCTAAGGTGGCACCCTTTTTTGTGCTATGTGGAGTTGACTAGGTGCATTGAGTCACTGTCGCAGCTTGGAGTCGCGACAAGCCGCCTGTTGTGGCTCTGAGTTGCGAGAAGTGGCTTGTTGTGGTTCCAAACCGCGACAGGCTGATATGGCAAGTCAAAAATATAATTTTACTCTACTATAGATTATTTTTCAAATTAATATTTTTTGAATTATTTAAAAAATTCCCTTCTATGCAGGGGAGAAGGTGAAATTTTTTAGTACACCTACTATTAAAAAGTTCCGAAATCTTACCGAGTTTTACGTGGTTAACGCCACAATACAAAATTTTTACTGCAAATCCCTCCTCTCTCATTGTCCATTTTTCATCTCGGTTTTAACCTTTCGATTTCTCTAATCAAAACTCACTTTTTTCCAAACGGTTTTAAGTTTTTTTTTTTTGAGAAACTTGCTAGAACTGTTTAGCACAACTATTTTAAAGATATAAGAAACCACAATATAATGAGATTAAATCTTGAAAAATTTACAAATAATACATACACGATATAGTTGATGAGAATTGAACCCTAATATTTAATCAAACAATTAAGATACCATACTGCTCGGCTTACAAACAAGTCAATTATGCTCTCAGACGTCAATTACTCATTTCAGTCAAAAATAATCTTTTTTTAACGTACATAGTCAATTTTTCTACTTTAATCACTGGTATATATTTATAAATATCTAAATTTGACCATATAAAAATCAAATAAGTATTTTGTCGTAAAAACTAATTTTGTAATATTATAATTTTATAAATTTTTATCAACATATTTCATTAGATGGAATGACTATATAGAAAATGATTTTTTAGCTTATTTGCTTCCATTTTTTATGTTATCTTTTTTTTAGATTATCGTATTTTATATTATTTTAAATTTTCATATTTTTAGATTATTATTTTAGATTTTTTTTTTTAAGTTATCGTATTTTCTTATTTTAGTTGGTGATATTTTTAAGATTACCGTATTTTTTAAAAAATTGTAAGTATTTTGGTCTCGACTTTTATTAAAAAAATAATAGTTAGTTTTATTTTGGATATTACGTACAGTAAAAAAACATTCATCTTGCACCGGAGGAGTAATTATTAGTTTAAGCTGACGTAACATCCTAGATGCTATCATAAGCAGACGAGGATGCCCGCTTGGTGTTGTAAAAAAAAATAAGAAAAATTGCTAAAAATTAGGATCCTCACAAATTTTTTTTCGCATAAGATGAGTACAGAGTGGAAAACGACAAGGCTGCTAGCTTAGGCTCGTCTCTATCCAGCAGGCACCAAATAAAACAATCAATAAATAAAACTCGGATCTGTCAGTGACAACCATGTGAAGAAACAATCAAACAACAGCAAAGCAGAGGAATTATGCTTTAAACTGGTGCCGGGGTATATGGTTTCGCCATAGATGGTAGTAGGCTAGTAGCCTAGAGAGAGAATGCAGGGAGAAGAGCAAGGGCGGCCTCTGCTAGTGAGCCGCCCGACCGCCGCCGGTGTCGGCAGTGGCGGAGCTGCAGCTTCGATTGGGGCGGTGGTCGCGAGCACCGCCGTCGCCGTCGCCGGATCCTTCGAGTTCGGCATCTCGGTAATTTCTTTCCCACCTATTAGCAACTTCTATATAAGCCAATATATGCTCCTTTTTTATTTTTAGTTTTATTTTATGCAAAATTATATTCTCTGTTCTTTTTTACCGGTAATTCAATATAAACTTTTTAAACTTAACCTTAATATATATAAAAAAATAAAATGATTATTATGCAAATATTTTTTCACAATTATCACTTTTTTGTATATAAGAATTGAGTATTTTAGGCAAAAAAAATTGTTCTATATAAAAGTTGTGAGTATGAACCACACCTGAATTTTTATATATGTAAAAATTGAGTATAACATAGTAAAAAATGTAAGAATTGTGAGTATTAATACTCAAATTTTTTTTATATATAAGAGTTATGAGTAATTTAGTCATATTCTTATTATTTTTATAATTTGTACTTATATATAATTATAAAAATCAATAATCAAAGTTGTATTGACTTGTGAAAAATAAAAAAGACTAGTAAAAAGAATTGAAAGGGCAGTGAAGATTCTCTACTATTACTTTTTACATCCTCTACTTAACATTTATACACATTAGCCCTTTTATTACTCGGACCAATGTAATATGGCCCATTCATCTGTTTTTGTTGTTAATTTCCTTAATATACGGGCTCACTCATGTATGAAGTCATTTGATCATGAACAATACATTGGATACATGTGTTAGTGACCCCTGACTCATAGAATTACTGAAGAATTGAGCGAAATGGTTTTATTGTGCATGTTTAAATCATAGAGGCTTATGTGTCATAATTTTAATTTCAAGTAGAAGAGTGTGGTCATGAAAAATATCGATAATAAAGGGGATTTTCTCTTTATTTTAGTTAACAGTAATGCTATTGGTATGAAAAATTGTACCAATAATTACACAATAAGATATAGAAGATGCAGACAAAGTTTGGCTTAAATTTAATCCTGATGGAAACAGATCCAAGATTTGTTTGGTAAACAATATTTACCTAAAATTATTGTGTTATTTAACAATCATGCATACCAGATTTAACTTAGTTAATTATTACCTTCATTTTTGTATTATTTTTGTCAAAAAAATTCCACAAATATTTAATGAATTCTAGGCAAATTTTTCTCATACTTCTCATTTTAAATTGGGTAGTTGAGTCTTATGTGTATGTGTAAGTGGAGTTAAAAACTCATTAATTGTAGTAGGTGGAGTTTATTTGTACTTGTATTTATTAAAGGTATTTTTCGTATTCTTTACAAAAATTATGATTCACTTGGTAACCAAAATTTGAAAAAATAGTGAGATATTGGAGAACAGCGATGCTATGTGTCAAGAGAACTAAATTGAAATTCAAATGGTGATGCAGCTAATTACATTGTATCTTTAGTTTAATTAAATAAAAATTCTTGCTGATGCAGGTGGGGTACTCTTCGCCATCTCAGTCGGGCATTATGCATGATCTTGATCTTTCATTAGCCGAGGTAACATGCATTCATCCATCCATCTCAAATATGATCAAACGCTAAACGAACTTATTTTGATTCCAACATGAACTAAGTTTGAGCACTTGGTCTTAATTGATGGTTCATTTTCTGCACCTTAAATCTCTCTCTTTCAATATCTTGATATGATGACTCAACAGTCACTAACATATAACTCTTATATAACAAACTATTTATTAGATTGCATGCAAGACAAAATTTGTACTAATTTTGAAATACATGATATAAAGTATTTGATTTCAAATTATAAGGGAGTATCTAGGTTTTTTGAATGTAAGGGGGACAATATAGACTTAACTAGAAATCAACACACACATCTATATATCCTGGTGGATCTCAAAGTTGAACTGTATTTACCTTTGTTATTTGTGCAGTACTCTGTTTTTGGCTCAATATTAACAATTGGAGCAATGCTAGGTGCTATTGTAAGTGGAACTATAGCAGATCGAGTTGGCCGAAGATGTGTAAGCATATTTGTAGAAGTGTTAAATCCCATTTCTGATAAATTGCACATCTTATACCAAAAAGGTCATATATGTTTTGGAGTGCCGGACTAACTTTTGCTTAATCCGTTGCGACACACAGGCGATGGCAATATCGGATATCTTATGCATTCTTGGATATCTTTCCATATTCTACTCAAAGGTTTCTTTCCTCCTGTGTCTATGTAAATCTTTGACTTTGCATGTTGATGGCCACCAAGGTTCCATGGACACTTTGGCCTGCAGCATGGACACTTGTCCAGCGATTTTTGATTAAAAAATGATTTTTTTATGGGGCACGGCATGGACACGGTTGGGCAAGTTTGTGGACATGGCCAAGCGGCTCCATGAAGTGGTATATTTGATCTATGCTACTCTCTTGTAGTAGTGTATGAAATTAAGTGGTTGTTCGGAAGAATTCTCTTATAGTAGTTGTTTGGAACTAAATAGGATATGAAACATATACATTTTTATTAAAAAAATCTACACAGAAATTTTCCTGTGTCCTTAGTTTCTGAGAAATTCCATGACGTCGCGTGCTTGTCGTGTTGTCCCATGTCTATGCAACCTAGATGACCACTAAGTTGAATGATGCATGTTGGGGGAAGTCCCAACGGAGCACCTCCCGTGGGAAGTCTCGGACGTCTCTCGTTGAAAGTCCCAGAGGGCTCCCGGGAAAAGTCCCGAATGCATCCCATGGAAAGTCCCGGAAGGCTCCCATCGAAAGTCCCGGACGCTTCCCGTAGGAGTCCTGGACGTCTCCAGGGGAAAACCCCAGAGGGCTCCTATCGAAAGTCCCAGACGCCTCCCGTAGGAGTCCTGGACGTCTCTAGGGGAAAACCCCAGAGGGCTCCTATCGAAAGTCCCAGACGCCTCCCGTGGAAAGTCACGAACGCCTACCGTGGAAAGTCCCGGAGGGCTCTCGGAAAAAGTCTCGGACACCTCCCATAGAAAGCCACGGATACCTCCCGTAGAAAGCCATGGACGCTTCCCTTGGGATGTCCCGGATGTCTCCAGGGGAAAGTCCCAGAGGACTCCCGTGGGAAGTCCCAAACGTCCCCCGGGGAAAGTCCCGGGGGGCATTCGGGAAAAACTGCGGAGGCCCCTCGTGGAAAATCTCGAAGGGCTCCCATGGGAAGTCCCGGATGTCCCCCAGGGAAAGTCCCAGAGGGCTCTCATAGAATGTCTCGGACGCCTCCCATGGAAAGTCCCAGAAACCGCAAACGGGTGACGTCGAGGGTGCCTCGGGAACTAGCGAGGACACATGTCAAACATCCAAGCCCTTCGCTGGATGAAAAGACAGCGGCGCCCCTCGATCCAGCAGTCGTAGCTAGGGCATTTTGGCCATTTTGCATCTTTTGGGGCCTATATATACCCCCTTGTATCTCATTTCTAAGGGGACTCAATCCATTTACACACTCAAAGCAACATGCATCCTTTGAAGACCTCTCTCCCCAAGAGAGAACCTCCCCAGTGAACTTACGTCCGGGGGTGCCGATAGGACTAGAGTTCCCACCGGAGCCCGAACCTGTATAAATTCTCCGTGTCAAATCTGAGCTTGTTCAACGGGAGGTGACCGGTCGCACGGTCAACTCGCGTCACTGTACACGTGTTACACACGTCCAAAAATCTGCCGGGGTATTTTTAATACTACGACAGTTGGCGCCGTCCGTGGGGATGTCGTGACAATTCGCCATGGCTCCCCTGAGAACGAGGGCTAGTGCTCTCTTCGATGACGCCAGTCCCAGCGACACGGCGCCACCCCCTCAAGATACTGCCATCACGGTACTACCGTCCGGAGACACCCGGAGTGAGGCACCTCTTGCTCCTCCCGTCTTCCCCGGTGGGGGTACCCCCACGCCAAGCCCGGTGACTGCAACCATATTGGCGGGGACCAGTGCCGCCCAAGCAACTGTCCCAATTCCCGGAGACCCATTGCTCGGGGCTTTGGTTGAGGGCCAACTCCGCGCCCAGCACACCTTGGAGGAGCTGTTGCGCGTCTTAGTACGGCCCTCGGCTCCCGTTTATCTGCCCCCGTTCACTTTTATGGGGGCACCACCACCGTTTTTCATGGGGCACCCAGCTACCTTCCCTGCCCAGGGAGTGTTTCCTGCGCCGGGGGGCCCTCCTGCGTCTGGAGCTCTCCCCTTTCCGGGAGGTTACCCCGCGCCGGTAAGTTTGCCTGCGTCGGCCGTTGCTGTCGCGCCGGGAATGCTTCCTGCACCGAGAGCCCTCCCCGCACAAGTGATCGCCCACACGTTTGGAGACGTCCCTGGATCAATGGCTGTTGTTGCGCCTAGGACCTTTCTGGTGTCAGGCCCTCTCCTCGCGTCAATTCCCACCGCCGCCCTGGACACATTCCTAGTGTCAGGCCCGGCTTGTGTGTCGGTGGCATCCTCCAGGCAAACGGCCTACACGCACCAACTCCCTCCTCCTCCGGGACCGCCCCGAAGGGCTCCCCCGGCGAACCAGACCTGCTTCACCCGAGAGGAGGTAGAGCACATGCGTACGGTAGGTGCTGAGAAAACTTCTTCCCACCATCGATCGGAGCCACCACCGCAGCAAAAATTGCGCCGACCCATGGCTCTCGGGCGGACCAGGGAAAGAGGCCGGCTCAGGAGGCCACCATCGCCTCGGGGTAGGACCCTGAGATTCAAAAGGTCAGCTCGACCAACCCGGAGGAGAAGAGGTGCTACCGCCGGGCGGGCGGTCCTCTGGGCCCCCTGCTCGACTCTGACAACGAGTGCCCTTCCCCTATCATGGGGGATGACGATCGGGAACTTCCCTGAGAAGTTGAGGGGGCTAACCAGCTACTGTGTCACCGCCTCCAGTGCATCCAGTGGCCGCGGCTGTACCGTCTGTCGCACATCGAGCACTACAATGGTGAGACTGGTCCTTACGAATATGTGCAGGTATACTCTACGGCCATCTCGGCGGTTAGGGGGATGAGACGGTGCAATGCAATGTCTTCCCCTCTACCTCTCGGGAATCGCCCGGTCATGGTTTTATAACCTAAAGGCGGGGTCGATCAAGTCCTTTGCGCAACTCCAGCATGAGTTTTGTGCGAACTTCCAGGGGAGCTATATACGCCCCCTGGACTCGTCACAGCTCTACACTGTCAGGTAGAAAACATGGGAGACCATCCGGAGCTTTTTCAAGCGCTTTGCTCAGGTAAAGAGCAAGGTGACTCACTTCCCCGACTCAACAGTCATCGAGACCTGCAAGAGTGGGCTCCTCCCCAGGGAGCTCCACTGGAGGCTCTCCCGGAGTTGCCCCAACTCGGCGGACAAGCTCATCAACGTGCTCAAGAAATACGCCTTTGCCGAGAAGGACGACCTCTGGAAGAAAAACCAGGGGTGCCTGCCTCTGCCGAGTGGGAGGCCAAGGACCTCTCCAAGCGCCCCAAGAGGGGTAATCACAGCGAGCCAAGGCCTTGGGGCACTTTTGACCTCGAGGGCAGAGGCGGCTCGCGCGAAGCCAATAAGGGCAACCGTCCCTTCTTCGGGTTGAAAGACAATGGGGGGGCCAATCCTCCCATAGCCGGGAGGGCTCGAAACACGGCGGCAAGGAGGGCACGGCCAACCTATGGTGTGCCTCCCACGCCACTCGAGAATGCAACCAACTCCTATAGCACTCCGCTGCATTCCTTGACCAGCGTGGGTAGGGGGAGCCCTGCCTCCTTGCCCCCTCCACTGGCTTTGGCGGCTCTCCCTGCTCCCTCGGGGGAGTAGCAGAGACAGGCACAGGAAAGGGGCTTAACTGAGCTACCTTTCCAAACTTCCCAAAGACGTGTGAACGTCATCACAGGAGGATCCGCCTCGGGGCGGGACTCTAAGCGTCAGCGCAAGGAGTACGCACGAGAAGTAAAGGTAGTAGGGGTGCTGAATACGTCCCGGCCACCAAAGTGGTCGGACGTCGCCCTCACCTTGACAACAGAAGACGCACGTGGGGTTCTTTTCCCCCACGACGACGCGCTCATCGTCTCCACTACCGTGTTTAACTGCCAACTAGCACATCGATGGCGGAAGCGCCGCAGATGTCCTATACTCGAAAGTGTTTAGGGAAATATGCATGTGGATGAGAAGCTGCTGCGACCTGCAGCTGGGCCCTTACAGGGCTTCGTCCTGGGGAAGACTATCTACCCGGTGGGGAAGGTCGACCTTCCCATAACCTTCAGCGCCCCGGACAACTACTGGACGGAGATGGTCCAGTTCAACGTGGTGGATCTCCCCTCTTCATACAATGCGATCATGGGAATAACCACGATCAACCATCTAGGGGCTGCGATCCACCAGAGCTATCTCTGTGTGAAGATCCCTGGGCCTCGCAGTGTAATCACTGCTCGAGGCGACCAGGACGCAGCCCGTGCTCTGTACGAGTGCGCCATCGCGACGATCGGGGACGTTAACCTGATCAAGGCCCCAGATGAGGGAAGCCCCTCCCCTGCTCCAGATACCCCGGTCGTTCCCTCTAGGAAGTTTCTCCCGAAACCGCGCCTGGATGGGGACCTCCAGAAGATTGGACTGTTCCCGGGGGACGGAGAGAAGATCGTTAAAATCGGGGCGCACCTCCCCGAGGAGCACGCGGAGCAACTTGTGGTTTTCCTCCGCGAAAATTCCGACGTCTTTGCGTGTAAGCCTACAGACATGCGGGACATTGCCCAGGATGTTATCGAGCACAAGCTCGCTGTAACGCCCGGGCGCCCCACAGTGAAGTAGAAATTGAGGAAGCTCTCCCTCGAGTGCCAAGAAGCTATCAAGGCTGAGATCGCCAAGCTCCGAGAGGCGCGGTTCATTCGGGAGGTTTTGCACCCCGAGTGGCTGGCGAACCCTGTCCTCGTGAAAAAGTCCAGCGGCAAGTTGAGGATGTGCATAGACTTCACTGACCTCAACATGGCTTGCCTGAAACACAACTTCCCACTCCCGCGAATCAACCAGCTGGTGGATTCGACCACGGGGTGTGAGCTCATGAGCTTCTTGGACGCATACTCGGGCTACCACCAAGTCCGGATGGCCAAGGAGGACGAGGAAAAGACGAGTTTTATAACTCCCCTCGGCACCTTCTGCTATGTTCACATGCCCTTTGGGCTTAAGAACGCCGGGGCAACCTTCCAGCGCCTCATATCCCTGGTCCTCAGGGACCAGATCGGCCGCAACGTAGAAGTCTACGTCGACGACACGGTCGTAAAGAGCCTCCGCGCGACCACCCACCTCGAAGACTTGGCGGAGACCATCCGCAACCTCCGCTAGTACGGGTTTAAGCTCAACCCAGAAAAGTGTGCGTTCGGCGTGCACGGGGCGAAGCTGCTTGGCTTCCTTGTGTCCCAGCGAGGCATAGAGTGTAGGATCAAGGATGCCGACTAGAGGAGGGTGAATAGGAGGCTTTTAAAAACTTCAAATTAAAACAAATATTGGCAAATAAAGAAATCAAGAGCAAATAACAATAATATGAGAAACAGGAAGAGAAGACGAACACAACGATTTTTACCGAGGTCTCGGAGACTCGCCCAGTCTCCCCTAATCCTTGTTGAAGCACTCAAGTGAATGAATCTTGCTTCAATATCCACGAAGGATATTTCTCACTAATGGTTGCTCCTTGTCCACTCCGGAAAGGCAAGAACCGATGCCTTTTACAAACATGCCGAGCCTCTCTGACAATCTCCAAACGAGAGAGGTTAACGGCCACACCACCAAACTGAATAGGTGAGGGCGTTTACCAAGAGTAACGAGCAACAAGGTCTTCTCTAGACCTCCAAACACGCACCAAGAAACTATGAGTATGCAAATGCTATGAACTGAAAAGCTCGGTGGATCTCAGAAACACTCGACTTGATCAAAAGATCAAGATTTTGTGTAAAAGATTAAAGCTCAAGAGTGTATAAGAATGCAAGGCTGCTTGTTGTTGAAAAACAAATGCTCAAAGCCTCTATTTATAGCCTCAACAAGCAAAACAACCGTTGGAGCTCGAGCTGAAAATCAGCAGCTTAAACTGATAGTCAGTTTACCATACTGACAGTCAGTTTGGGTTACGACCAGAAAAAAGTAAAATCAGGAGATAAATCAGCTAGCCGTTTGAGGTCGAAAATGGAAACAAAACAGTGCAAACTGACAGTCAATATAGCACACTGACAGTTAGTCTCAAACTCAACGGCTGACAAAATTTATGGATAAAAAATAGCTAGCCGTTTGTGGTCGTGTATGGAAACTAACACCTCATACTGACAGTCAGTATGACACACTGATAGTCAGTATGGACCACAAAACCGACAAAATAAAACATCAACTCAAATAGAACGGCTTGAGGTCGAAATGCAAATTGACAGACAGTCAGTATAGGTCAAAAATTCTTGGCTCAAAAAACACTCTTTGGACAATTGTCAGTTTAAACAAACTGACATTCAAACTGACAATCAGCATAGCAAACTGACAGTCAGTATGAATAAAAATGGTTATAACTATTAATCCAGAGATCCGATTTAAGAGTTTAATAGCTCGTTTGAAATATAATTTAAAGGGCTATATTTTTGTAAACAGAAGAAAAAACCAGATCGGCCTAGATCTTTCTAGAAAATTCAAAAAACTCTTCTGCTGTCAAAAACTCAACTCAAAATCCAAATCTTTCAAAACCAAATCCAACCAAAAAGATGCAATGCAATGACCTAATAATTTCTCGGTTTATGCTGAAAATATAGAGAGGAATCGCAACCCCTCTTTATAGTACAGTTGAAACTAAGAAATAAAATCCTTAACCGATCAACCTCCAAACACCGAGCTCGGCAAAAATAAAATCATATTACCTTAGGTCCTTTTGTGTGTTTGTAATTTACGTCTTGTCTTTTGCTCTTTGCGACTTGTGCTTTTATTTATTTCATGTCAGGTTCATCTTGATCATCTTGCGTGTCTTCCTGAACAAGCTCTGTATCAAATAACTTAGAAGCACAGTTAGTCTAAAACACTTTGTTTTCATTAATTATCAAAATTAGGTTAGGCATAATGGCCTAGATGCAACAATCTCCCCCTTTTTGATGATTGATGACAACAAGTGTTCGATACAAAATAATAAGTGAATAACTCCCCCTGAGTGTATGCATAAGATCATAATTCTCCCCCTTAGTATAAGAATATTCCATACAGCATTTAATCAGTATATCAAAGACCAATATACAACATGAATATCAATCAAAGACAAATATCAGAGCTATCATAGCATCACAAATATCACAAATATAATCAGAAACATATCCATGGTGTATAAAAATATCATCATCATGTAATGAAGACTAAGTCATCCATAATCCATATATCAAGATCATATATCACGGATCAATATGGTTCAATCATCCATACAACAAAATAACCATAACAAAAACTCATCCAACATATCCATATATCCAAAAACACAAATAAAGTAATATAATATTCTCCCCCTTTGGCATCAAGCACAAAAAGAGAGTCAATACAAATCAGAGCGTAAGGCTCATCATCAGAAGATATGCCTAGGACTGCTGTATCTCCGGAGCCTGTAGGAGATCCAGTCGCGTCGACAGCTGGTAACACCAGAGGAGTAGTGGCTGGAGCTGAGAAGCTGGCGCCGGAACTGGTGCAGCAGGCCCTAAAGCTGAGCCCGGAGAGACGCAGCTTGGTGGGCCCTCTTGCGAGGGGCCAGAGAGGCTGAAGAAGGCGGACGTCTCAAGATCTCCTCCTGCTGAGCAACCCATCGAAGCAGCATCTGATGGTGCTCCTACTGAGTGCGCAAGATCTGCTGTTGTGTTTGAATGAATTGATCAAGCTGAGGCAAGGAAGAGGATCCGGTGCCAGTATCAGCGGTTGGTGCTTGATCAGTCTCCTGATCTGGAGCCTCGTCCTTTAACTCCCCCGCAGCATCATCATCAGATGCGGGAGAATCAGGGTCAGCAGCAGCCGCAGGTCGAGCACCGAGATAGCGATCGGCCTGACCCGGAGGATAAAACTGAAGGGGATGATGGGGCCGCGGGAGCTCAGAATTGACAGCCCGGATGTGAAGGAGCACCGCCATGATGTATGGAGCATACACCAGCTGGCGGCGCGGGGCGAGAAGGACGTGCTGAATCTCACTGATGATGAGATCAGCAACATCGAAGGGCTCCTCCTGGAAGATAGAAATCAGGACGTGGAGGGCAAGGTAGGTGACTCTGGCCTTGTCTCCAATCATAGGGACCAAGGTGAGACGCAGGATCCTAAGGGCCAGATCAACATCGCGGCGCAGGCCAGCGATATGACGGAGCTGGAAGGGGCCGGAATAAAGCATGGTCACCTCCTGATGCTCGAGGTCGGGGAGAGTGTGAAGCTGGCGCCTAGAAGAGGGACGAACCAGTCCAAGCATGGCCTTTATCTGCTCCTTCGTGATAGTATAGACCTGGAGGCCTCCCATGAAGGTGATGAAGTGGTGCTAAGGAGAGACGAAGACGGTGGAATAGAACTGGCGAATGGGCTCATCGGCCCAGTGCAGAGAGGAATCAGCGACTAGATCGCGGATCCCAACAGAAGTGAGAGAATTTGCTAGGGAGACGATGCCTGTGCGAGAGGAAATCGTTTGCCAAGACAGAGATCAGTGGGCGAATATGGGGACGTGGCTATAGACGCTAGTGAAGAGGTCGAACTGCAGGTTTGTGTAAAAGGTGAGGACGTCATACGTGTCACGACCAGTGGGACGCGGTGAGAGATAGGGGTTTGTGGAGCGAAGGGTGCGGAGGTGACTCGCGTGCCACCAGGAATAATCCACAGGGACACGCTCGGGCGGAGGTGAGGAGCGGGGCTCAGTCGGCTGGCCCGATGAACGACGGCTGTTTGCCGCGTTCTTCCGTCGGGCAACGCGATGAGAAGACGAAGGCTGATCTGACATAACGAAAACAACAAAACAGAGAAATAGCAAAGAAACAGAGGAACGAAACAGAGACCTGAATGAATGGAGACGAACAGAGAAGCCGGCAAAGATACAACGATGGCCGAAGAGGTTCGACCGGCAAGAGACGATTGAACCACGGTGAGGAGGAATGGCACAGTGTGGTGGTGACACGGCACGTCAAGGGAGCGGCAAGGTGAGGCTAAAACGGCGACGAGGGCGGCACAGTAAAGAAGCTACGCGCGGCGGCGCGACGAGGTGGCGGTGAGAAGAAGACACGGTAGCGCAGCACGGCGCTGAAGTGCGGCGCGGAGGCGTACGGCGATGCACGGCGCGAGAAGGTGGCGAAACAGAGAAGGCAAAGAGACAAATGAACAAAAACGGGGATTTAGGGTTTTGGAGACACAAACTGACAGTCAGTATGATATACTGACAGTCAATTCCAAACCCAGAAACATGGAACTGACAATCAGTGTACAACATTGACAGTCAGTTCATAGAACTGAGTTTTGAAACTGACAGTCAGTTTGAGTCAAAAACGACCAGGGGCTACGACCAAAGATAACTGCACATAACTGATAGTCAGTTTGTGGAACTAACTGTCAGCATGGTCAACGACTTCGACCAGAGGCTAAGAACAGGCTCATAAGCACCAAACTGACTGTCAGTTTGTGGAACTGACTGTCAGTATGGAAAAATTCGACCAGAAAGAGGATTTTGACCAGAGAGAGAATACACTATATTTTAATACACTTATCACATCAACTAGCATTAGATATATCAATAATGTTCAATTCACCTCTGAGAAAACAAAATCTAGTTTCATCTAGGGGTTTGGTGAAAATATATGCTAGTTGCATATCAGTTCTAATATAACTCACATCAATATCTCCTTTGGCCACATGATCTCTTATAAAGTGGTGCCGTATTTCAATATGCTTAGTTTTAGAATGTTGAACAGGATTGTTAGCAATTTTAATGGCACTTTCATTATTACACAATAGTGGCACTTTATCAAATTTAATTCCATAATCCAGAAATATCTGCTTCATCCACAAAATTTGAGCACAACAACTGCCTGCAGACACAAATTTTGCTTCAGCTGTGGATAGAACTACAGAATTCTGTTTCTTAGATGACCATGATACTAAAGATCTCCCCAAAAACTGATAGCTACCAGATGTACTTTTTCGATCAATCTTGCAACCAGCATAATCAGAATCCGAATATCCAATTAATTCAAAATTTGCATCTTTCGGATACCAAAGACCTAGATTGGGATAGTATTTCAAGTACCTAAGGATTCTTTTAATAGCAATTAAAAGACATTCCTTAGGGGCTGATTGAAATCTAGCACATAAGCACACACTAAACATGATATCAGGCCTAGATGCAGTGGGATAAAGCAAACTACCAATCTAGACCTATAGAGTTTAGAATCGACCGCTTTTCCATTGTTGTCCATGTCGAGATGTCCATTTGTTGCTATGGGGGTTTTGATCGCCTTAGCATCTTCCATCCCAAAGCGCTTTAACAAGTCCTTCACATACTTCGTTTGACTCACAAACGTACCATTCTTGAGTTGCTTGATTTGAAGTCCAAGGAAGAAGCTTAGCTCACCGATCATTGACATCTCGAATTCTCTAGGCATCATTTCTCCAAACTCATGATAGAAATGTTCATTAGTAGATCCAAATATAATATCATCAACATATATCTGACAAATGAACAAATCCTTTTCAATTATTTTTGTAAAGAGAGTTTTATCAACCTTCCCAATTTTAAAACCTTTTGATAAAATAAAGTCTCTAAGTCGTTCATACCAAGCTCGAGGAGCTTGCTTGAGACCATAGAGAGCTTTAGATAATTTAAACACATGATTTGGAAATTTAGGATCTTCAAAACCAGGAGGTTATTCTACAAAAACAAGTTCAGATATATCACCATTTAGAAAAGCATTTTTTACATCCATTTGAAATAACTTAATATTAAAACATGATGCATAAGCAAGAAACATATGAATAGCTTCAAATCTTGCCACAGGTGCAAAATTTTCACCAAAGTCTAAACCTTCGACTTGAGTAAAATCTTGTGCAACAAGACGAGCTTTATTTCTAATTACTACACCATTTTCATCTTGCTTATTTCTAAAGACCCATTTTGTTCCAATTACATTATGATCCTTGGGTCTTTCAACTAAAGTCCAAACTTCATTTCTAGAAAAATTATTTAGTTCATCATGCATAGCATTAACCCAATCAGGATCACTAAGAGCTTCATCAACAAATTTTGGTTCTAGAGAAGATACAAATGAATGATGTTCACAAAACGAAGTGATACGAGAGCGAGTTTGAACACCCTTACTGACATCACCCAGTATTTGATCTAAAGGGTGATCCTTAGTGATCGTTTGATGTTGTCTTGGTGTTTCTTCTTGTGCTGTTTCTTCTTGATCTTGCACAGGTGGATCAACATGAGATGATGATGCATTTTGATCATCATTCTCAATGTTCTCATCATCCTCTTGATCATCTTCCCTTGGTTTGATATCTCCAATGGTTATGTTCTTCACGGTTTCTTGAAGATCTTCACCTGAAACTTCACAAGAGACTTGCTCCTTTTGCGAGCCATTAGTTTCATCGAATTCTATATCGCAAGATTCTTCAATACAACTTGTATTGTTATTAAAAACACGATAAGCTTTGCTAGTGGTGGAATATCCGACTAGAAAGTTTTCATCTACTCTTCTTTGAAATTTACCACCAAAGTTTCTTTTCTTAAGGATGTAGCATTTGCAGCCAAAAACTCGGAAATAAGAAATATTTGGCTTGCGCCCAATAAGTTCATAAGGGGTTAAGTTCAGAAGATGCAAATAAAGACGATTAATAGAATAGCAAGCAGTATGCACGGCTTCGGCCCAAAAGCGAGTAGGAGTATCATACTCACTTAGCATTGTTCTTGCCATTTCTATTAGTGTTTGATTTTTCCTTTCTACGACTCAATTTTGCTGTGGAGTGTAAGAAGTAGGAAATTCATGTTTGATTCCAAGAGAGTCACAAAAATCAAATAAAGTTGAATTAACGAATTCTCCACCATGATTACTACGGATTTTCTTGATGGAAAGTTCGAATTCAGCGGTAACGCGTTTTGCAAAACTTTTGAAAACATCGAGGGTTTCAGATTTTTGAGAAATAAAGAAAACCCAAGTGTAGCGAGTAAAATCATCAACAATAACAAAACCATAAATATTACTCCCGATACTTTGGAACTCAGAAGGTCCAAATAAATCCATATGCAGCAGTACCAAAGGTTTGCAAGTTAAAAGAACACGCTTAATTGGATGTGAAGTAGCTACTTGCTTGCCAGCTTGACAAGCGCTACAGGGTTTATTCTTTTCAAAATTCACATCTTTTAAGCCAATATCCAAATCACGTTTCAAAAGCTTTTTGAGTTGATGCATTCCAACATGTGCAAGTCTTCTATGCCATAGCCAATCTTTTGAGGTTTGAGCTAGAGACAAGACATGTTGAAAGAGATGCATCTTTTGAATTAAAATCAACCAGATAAAGATTTCCAAAACGAAAGCCTTCGAAAATCAAGGAATTGTCTTTCAAATTTTCAACTAAAACTTCTTTAGGATAAAATGTGCAACGAAATTCAAGATCGCAAATTTGTGCAACGGAAAGCAAATTAAAATTCAGAGATTCAACCAATAAAACATTTGAAATTGAGAGATCATTGGATATCGCAATTTTACCCAAGCCTACCACATTTCCTTGACGATTGTCGCCAAAGGTGATCTTTTGATTTTCGCTTGAGTTATCTTCTAGTAAGGCGAACAGTTTCTTGTTGCTGGTCATATGTTCAGAGCATCCGCTGTCTAGCACCCAGTGCTTCCCACCGGTCTTGTAGTTCACCTGCAAAGACAAAAGAATCAAGTCCTTTTAGGTACCCAAACCTTTTTGGGTCCTTCGATGTTAGCAATCAAAGCTTTGGGCACCCAAATTGATTTCTTCTTTTTATTTAGCATGGGTGCACCAACAAACTTCGCTATAGCATATCCTTTCTTCTACTTTTGAAGCATGTAGCAAGTATCAAAATAGTTTGGTGTCATTAAAGGACATGCTTCATGCGAATGACCAGTTTCATAGAATTTAAAGCAAAATGTATTGCATGCTTTTATGAAAACAGTTTTTGTATTTGGTTTCTTTCCTTTCTTCGGAAAGTATCCAAGTCCTTCCTTTCTAAATGAATATTTTTGTTTGCTAAGAATAAGATGTAGAGGTACTTTTTCTTTGTAGCAATTTTCTAAGCCTTTACCAAGTTTTTCAACTTGTGCCTTAAGTTCATTATTTTCATTTAAAATTATTTCATTTAAAGCATATGGTATATCAAGAGAACTTGTAGGAATAGCATGAGAGGGAGTATCATCTAGATCATATGAAGTGGCTACATCTACCTTGGATGAAGCATTAGTTATATCTTTACTGAGCAAACTTTCATATGAATCTTTTAACTCTGAGTATTGAGTGCATAAAGAAGAATGTTTTTCTTTAAGTGCTCTATACTTCTTTTTAGTGATTCCAAAAACTTCATTTAGTTCAGTAATCATATCAACAAGCTCATCATATGAAGGGTCAGAAGAATGTACCTTTTCGTCACTTTTAGCCATAAGACAAAGGGATGAACTTGTTGATGCGTTGTTGTTGAGAGCTAGTCCGGCTAGCTTCTTTGAACATCCTTCTTCGTTGTCGGAGTCGAAGTCCGAGCTTTCTCCTCCGGACATCCGTTCTCCAAAACATGCCTCTTTGGATGCACCAATGTTTTTCTTGAAGAATTTCTTCTTTTTGTCCCAAGTCTTGTTCTTTTTGGGCATCTTGATGCTATGTGCCCTTTTTCGTGACATCCATAGCATATGATATCCTTGAAGTTTGACTGTTTTGGCCCTTTAGGTCGTGTGTCGATGTTGACACCCTTCTTGTGTAACCTGCGAAGAAGTTTTTGAGTGTTCTTTACCATTAGGGCTAGATCTTCGTCGGAGGAGCCATCACTTGAGTCTTCTTTGGAGTCGGCTTTGAAAGCCAACGCCTTCTTCTTCGTCTCTGAAGGCTCAGCCGCTTCCTTCTTTTCCTTCCGATGCATCTCATGGGTAATGAGATTCCCATAGAGATCAGTCGGTGTGGTGGTCGATAGATCCGAGTTGGTGAGAACCGTCACCAATGTGTCGAAGCTTTCTGGAAGAGCCCTGAGCATCTTTCTTACAATTTCAAGGTCAGTAAAAACAACTCCTAGCCCCTTGAGTTCATTCACAATATTGTTCAACCGAGTAAATATGGAATCCACGGACTCGGTTGATGACATGGTGAATGTCTCATATCGTTGTCTTACCATGAGCAACTTTGCCTCTTTGACTTTTGTAGTGCCCTCATAAATTTCTTCGAGAGTGGTCCAAACCTTGTGAGCGGTCGTAAGATTGCTCACACGGTTGAACTCATTCAAAGACAAACCGGCAAAGAGTGCATTTTTTGCACGGGCATTTAAGTGTAATTTTCTCCTGTCGTCATCGGAGTGACTAGCCGGATCATCCAGAGGATTAAAACCAAACTTAACAATATCCCATACATCAAGCCCCATGGCCTCTAGAAATACTGACATGCGCACTTTTCAATAAGGATAGTTAGTCCCATCAAAAATAGGTGCACGACCGGTATGACCAAGAGAAAAACCCTCATTAGACGTCATCCTCTCTCTAGGCGGTGAAGTCTAATTAATCGAGAGACCAAGCTCTGATACCACATGTAGGATTAAGGATGCTGACTAGAGGGGGTGAATAGGAGGCTTTTAAAAACTTCAAATTAAAACAAATATTGGCAAATAAAGAAATCAAGAACAAATAACAATAATATGAGAAACAGGAAGAGAAGATGAACACAACGATTTTTACTAAGGTCTCGGAGACTCGCCTAGTCTCCCCTAATCCTCGTTGAAGCACTCAAGTGAATGAGTCTTGCTTCAATATCCACGAAGGATATTTCCTACTAATGGTTGCTCCTTGTCCAATCCGTAAAGGCGAGCACCGATGCCTTTTACAAACACGCCGAGCCTCTCTGACAATCTCCAAACGAGAGAGGTCAACGGCCATGCCACCAAACTATATAGGTGAGGGTGTTCACCAAGAGTAACGAGCAGCAAGGTCTTCTCTAGACCTCCAAACACGTACCGAGAAACTATGAGTATGCAAATGCTTTGAACTGAAAAGCTCGGTGGATCTCAGAAACACTCGACTTGATCAAAAGATCAAGATTTTGTGTAAAAGATTAAAGCTCAAGAGTGTATAAGAATGCAAGGCTGCTTGTTGTTGAAAAACAAATGCTCAAAGTCTCTATTTATAGCCTCAACAAACAAAACAACCGTTGGAGCTCGAGCTGAAAATCAGCAGCTCAAACTATCAGTTTACCATACTGACAGTCAGTTTGGGTCATGACCAGAAAGAAGTAACATCCGGAGATAAATCAGCTAGCCGTTTGAGGTCAAAAATGGAAACAAAACAGTGCAAACTAACAGTCAGTATAGCACACTAACAGTCAGTCTCAAACTCAACGGTTGACAAAATTTACGGATAAAAAATAGCTAGCCGTTTGTGGTCGTGTATGGAAACTAACACCTCATACTGACAGTCAGTATGGACCACAAAACTGACCAAATAAAACATCAACTCAAATAGAACGGCTTGAGGTCGAAATGCAAACTGACAGTCAGCATGGTCATGCTGACAGTTAGTATAGGTCAAAAATTTTTGTCTCAAAAAACACACTTTCTGGACAATTGTCAGTTTAAACAAACTGACAGTTATCATGAATAAAAATAATTATAACTGTTAATCCAGAGATCCGATTTAAAAGTTTAACTGCTCGTTTGAAAGATAATTTAAATGGCTATATTTTTGTCAACAGAAGCAAAAACCAGATCTGCATAGATTTTTCTAGAAAATTCAAAAAACTATTCTGTTGTCAAAAACTCAACTGAAAATCCAAATCTTTCAAAACCAAATCCAACCGAAAAAGATACAATGCAGTGACCTAATAATTTCTCGGTTTATGCTGGAAATATAGAGAGGACTCGCAATCCCTCTTTATAGTACGGTTGAAACTAAGAAATAAAATCCTTAATCGATCAACCTCCTAACACCGAGATCAGAAAAAATAAAATTATATTACCTTAGGTCCTTTTGTATGTTTTTAATTTACGTCTCGTCTTTTTCTCTTTGCGACTTGTGCTTTTATTTATTTCATGTCAGGTTCATCTTGATCATCTTGCGTGTCTTCCTGAACAAGCTCTGTATCAAATAACTCAGAAGCACAGTTAGTCTAAAACACTTTGTTTTCATTAATCATCAAAATTAGGTTAGGCATAATGGCCTAGATGCAACATAGAGGACAACCCTGAATAAATCCAGGCCCTGTTGGACATGATCCCACCAAGCTCGATGAAAGACGTACAGCGGCTTACCGGCCGCTTGGCCGCGTTAAGCCGCTTCGCCTCGCGGTCGAGAGAACGCGGCCTTCAGTTCTTCAAGATCCTCCGAGGTCTCAAGGGATTCAAATGGATCCCCGAGGCCCAGGCCGCTTTCGATGACTTGAAGAAGTACCTCATGAGCCCCCAATGCTCGTGAGCCCCTCTCCGGAAGAGCCCCTGCTCCTTTACCTCGCGGCCACCACAGTCGCTATGAGTGCACTATTGGTAAAGGAGCAGGACGAGCAGCAGCGCCCTATGTACTACATGAGCAAAGCCCTCCAAGGGGCTAAGACACGGTACATGGAAATGGAGAAGATCTATTACACCCTCCTGATGGCGTCCTGGAAGCTCCGCCATTACTTCCTAGGACTCCCGATCATAGTCCCGTCCTCCCTCCCCCTGGGGGAGGTGCTACCAAACAAAGAGGCCATTGGCCGAATAGGGAAGTGGGAAGCTGAGTTGGCCCCCTTCTCCCTCTCCCTCACGGGCCGTTCCGCTGTCAAATCATAAGTACTTGCCAACTTCATGGTGGAATAGACCCCTACCCCTGAGGCAGGGGGGACTCCCCCGTCGACCCGCCCTGGCGCGACGACCATTGGACTCTCATGTTCGATGGCTCCCTGTGTCTCGTTGGGGCCGGGGCGGGGGTAGTCCTTCGGAGCCCCGAGGGATGGATACTGGAGTACGCTGCAAGGTTCGAGTTTCCTGGCACAAACAATGTCGCTGAGTACGAGGCCTTGCTGTTGGGGCTGTGCCTTGCGCGCTCCCTGGGGATTTATCTTCTCCTTGTCAAGGGGGACTCCCAGCTTGTGGTTTGCCATATAGACAAGTCATATTTGGCCATGAAACGAATATAAGTCTCTACTTGGGGGAAGTATGCAAGGTGGAGAAATACTTTGAGGGCCGGGAGGCCCGGCATATCCCCTGGAGGGACAATGACCGTGCCGATGCCTTGGCATGGGCAGCCAGTGCCCGGGACCCCTCCCCAGGGGCGCTTTCTTGGAGGTCATCACAAAGCCTTCGGTGACCACCGCCGACCCGACAGCAAGCCCCACAACACGGTCTCTGAAATCGTCCGAGCAGAGTCGTGGATGGATCCTCTCGCCTCCTTCATAAAGGGGGAGGGGGAGCCCCCCGACGGTGTCACAGCCAAGCACCTCCGTGCAAAGGCACAGGAATACCTCTTGCTAGAGGGGAGACTCTACAAGCGGAGTGCTTCGGCCTTGCTACGTTGTCTCCCGCGGGTAGAGGGGCTCTAGCTCCTCGAGGACATACACTTGGGGAGCTGCGACTCTCATCTAGCCCCTCGCGCGAACGCGGCGAAGGTCATCCGCCAAGACTTCTACTGGCCTACGTGGTCCATGATGCGCGAGACCTTATCTCCGCATACGAGGCCTATTAGAAGATGGAAAAGGGTTCCAAACTACCCTCCGCAACGATGCAGACCATTTCAATTACTTGGCCCTTCGCGCCTTAGGGGATGGATCCCCGGCGCCGAGAGGCTACAAGTATGTGGTGGTCACTGTGGATTACTTCTCCAAGTGGGTGGAGGCTGAGCTCTTGGCCAGCATCACCTCCCAGGCAGTACAGCGGTTCTTCTGGAAAAACATCATCTGTCGTTTCGGGGTTCCCCGAGAAATCACCGTCGACAATGGAACTCAATTCGACTCGGCGCATTTCCGGGAGTTCTATGAAACCTTGGGCATCACCCCCCTACTTTGCCTCTGTAGCTCACCCCCAGAGCAATGGAGCTGTCGAAAGGGTTAACAGCGTGATCATACAGGGATTACACTGGCAACTTGACCAAGCTGCCTCCTGGCGAGGCGCATGGGTGGAGGAGCTTCCCAGCATCCTCTGCTCCATGTGCACGACCCAAAATCAGGCAACTGGGCGTACCCCGTTCTCACTCATATATGGGGCTGAGGCGGTCCTTCCCTCGGAGATTGGTTTCCGATCGCTGTGAGTTGAGCTCCTGGATGGGGCTATGGCCACGGCGTATCAAGCCAACGAAGAAAACCAATGGATAGAAGTTGACCTTGTCGAAGAAGAGCGTCACAGAGTGCTCCTCCATCATGCCATCTACGAGCGCGAAATGACGCGCGCTTACAATCAGCGCGTCTGCATGAGAGCTTTCTGCCTTGGGGACCTTGTCCTCAAGTGCGTGACTGACCCCAGGCCCAGGGCAAGCTCAGCCCTAAGTGGGAAGGCCCATACAAGATCACTACGGTCCTAGGCTCGGGGACATACAAGCTCTCCAACCTTGAAGACCAAGAGCTGAAGCACACTTGGAATATAAACTTGCTCCGCAAGTTCTACATCTAGCCTCTGAGCTCGCTCCCTCCCCTGTCGTGGCTTCGCAGGGGGAGGCATTGTACTCACTGTTCCCTCCCTCATCGCGGTTCCACGGGTGGAGGCGTTGTATTTACTCTCTTCAATACAAGTGGTCTTCTCATGCAGTTTTGGATTTCCTTTACGAATTTTCATCTTACTGCCTTCAAGGCAATACCCTCTCCGTGAGGATGCCCTCCCACTGAGGACGTAGGCTATTGCAGCCTGAAATTCCCTACAACGGGAGCCCTGCTCCCCTAGGGTGACTTACAGTATTCCCTCATCGACTAAGGGGGTAAGCGGCAACCCAGTTCCCATGAACTGCGGTAACGAGTCAATTTGAGAGACTACTCCCCCCTCAAACACTCAAGAGCCAGTCATAGAGCTCGCTCTCCTCCGGGAGCGAATCACACAATTTTTCGACTGGGGGAATTTTCAACCGGGTTTCAGAATTTTTTGACAGGGAAAATTTTCGTCCGGCTACTGTTTCACGGCGACGGGGGGAAATTTTCGACCGGGTTTCAGAATTTTTTGGTCGCGAGAATTTTCGTCCAGCTCCCATCTCGTGGCAACCGGCAGAAATTTTCAAACAGACCCTCGAAATTTTTCGACCGGGAAAATTGTCATCCGGCTCCCATTCCATGACAACCGGGGGAAATTTTCGACCGGGTTTTGGAATTTTTTGATCACGAGAATTATCGTCCGGCTCCCGTCTTGCGGCGATAGAGGGAAATTTTCAACCGGGCCCTCGGAATTTTTCGACCGGGAAAATTTTCGTCCAGCTCCCATTCCACGGCGACTAGGGGAAATTTTCGACCGGGTTTCGGATTTTTCGATCGCGAGAATTTTTGTCCGACTCTCGTCTCGCGGCGACCGAGGAAAATTTTTAACTGGGCCCTCGAAATTTTTTGATTGGGAAAATTTTCTTCCAGCTCCCGTTCCACGGCGACCGGGGGAAATTTTCGACTGGGATTCAGAATTTTTCGATCGCGAGAATTTCTGTTCGGCTCTCGTCTCGTGGCAACCGGGAGAAATTTTCAACTGGGCTCTCGGAATTTTTTGACCGGGAAAATTTTTGTTCGGCTCCCATTTCACGGCGACCGGGGGAAATTTTCGATCGAGCCTCAAAAGTTTTCACCCGGGAAAATGTTCGTCCGGCTCCCATCTCACGACGATCGCGGGAAATTTTCGACTGGGCCTCGGAAGTTTTCGCCTAGGAAAATGTTCATCCGGCTCTCATCTTATGGCAACCGGGGGAAACTTTCAACCAGGCCTCGGAAGTTTTCGCCCAGGAAAATGTTCGCCCGGCCCCCGTTAGACGGCGGTTGGGGGAAATTTTCTACCGGTGAAAATATTGACTGGGAAAACTCTCAGAAATTATCGATTGGAGAAATCCTAGAAGTTTGACCCTCCGGTTTTTTCCTCTTACCGGGGACCTCGTTCCTCACCCACAGCGCATAATACTAGTCTACCCCCCGCTGTGGGGGGGGGGGGGGACTACGCCAGTCCCCGGGCGAACGTGTTGGAAAAATCGACAAAAACAACAAAGGGAAAATCCTTTATTAATTGGACATTGAATCGGGAGACAACCCTCCCCAGTGGGCTAAGGCGTCCCCGAGATGGTAACGCCCAGGCACAAACAGGGTAAAACCCAGGGAGTTTAGCCCCACGGGAAACTACCTCAGAGGACAGCCCCCTCCGATGAGCAGCTACACCTAATACTTCAGAGGCCTTCCGACAACTCCCGGGAAATGTCCTTGTACAAGCTCCTTATCCAGTGGAAGGCCCTTCGAAGGAGATCCTCCGGCCAATACTCGTAATCGGCTGGGGGGCGTATCTGAAGTGGCGGGACCCTCCGGGACCCCGGCTTCGGAGGAGACAGCCCGGCGCAATAATTATCGAAATTGTCTAAATGCCACTCTGGGAGCCACCGCAGCCAAATTGGCTCCCGGAGGGTACCCCCGCCGCAGAGACACCGGAAACAAGCCCGGGGGCTGGGTCATCAGCTGTTCCCCTGGCAGCGAGGCTCAACAAGGTAGAGGCTGCTTGGGCACTACCTGGGCTATGCCACCCGGGGCTTGGAAACTCCCCGGGAGCAAGTTGGACAAGGCTTAGCAAAAAAAAAAAAAGTCGTTTCCATTCCATCAATCAAGAATTTACATTTTTCTGGGGCTTCTTCTAAGTAGCTACCGAGAACAAAAAGCCCTAGCAAAAGAAAAATCTAGCTAACTGGGGGGAGCTCATACTTGCCCGTCTTTGTTCCCCCTCGGGGGGACCTCCGCCATCGACGTTGCCTCAGGCGCCGGACGCGCGCTTGCTGGCTCCATCGCCTCAGAGACCCGGTCGAAAAGGGTCCTGGCTAACTCTTCGAGCTCCCCTCGTCGAGCCTCGAAGTAACCGGGGAAGGTCCGGGGAAGCAACTCCCTGATGACGTGGGCGCCTGCCCCACGATGCTCCACGAGGGCAGCAACCAAGGCTATGGCTGGGATAGCAAGTCCTCGGGCTTGGACATTCGTTGCCACCGGGATGAGGGAGACTGGCGTATCGTGAAAATATGTGGCCTCCTTGATTGAAGATGGGGCCAGGTCGGAGTTGTTGCCCGACCCGACTTCAATCCCAAGCTCCTCCAAGGCTGAGCGAATCATCACCCCGTAGCGACGATGGCCCGGATGGCCGAGGCCTCCGCCTCACGGGCGATGCCTCGCTCTGTCTGCAGCTCTTTCTGGAGCCGGGAAGCGTGTCCTCGATGCCCGCGAGCCGAGCCCGGGCCGCAGTCAACTCCCCAAGCATTTCTCCTTTTCGGAGGGCTCGAAGACAACCGCCTCCTTGGTGGTGGTCAACTCCCCAAGAGCTTTTTCCTTCAAGGAACACTCGGAGTCCACCGCCTCTTCAACGGCCAGGAGGCGTGCAGAGAATCGGGCCTAGAGGACCGGGCCAGCGCGACCGTCTGGAAAAGGAAAATGTAAGAAAAAGGAAGCAAAGCACGAGGAACCTTCATGAGCGACTCTCACCTGGAGTCCGGAGGAGATCACCTCCTTGTAGCCCTCCACGTCGTCCCCCGAGAGGCTCCACCGGGGGATCTCTTCGCCCACCACGACGCCGTCCTCTGGTGTCTCGCCGTCGGAAGAGCCGGTCGTCAGATCCATCAGTGGGGCCAGGACCCCAGGACGGATGAAGAGGCCCTTGCCCTTCCCGGGAGGAGGGGAAGCCGACGCCATCGTCTGGTGCTCCACCGGGGGGCCTGCCTCTGGGGACAAGAATGAGGCCATCGGAAGAGCCCCCAGCATCTTGAACCGGACAGAGACCACGCCCAACACTGGCTGCGGGTGGACCTCCGGGAGAGCAGGTGCCGGAGAAGGGCTCGGGGCGTACATCTCCGAGTCAGAGCCTTGACCCTCCCTGGCAATCGCACCCCCGAGGTGGCCCGGCTCACCCGGGCCAGCGGACCGAGTCATTGGCTCCGCTGTACCTCCGGAAGGCCCGGAGGGACCCGCCTTCGGGGACATACCCTCCTCAGGGGAGTGACCGGCAGCCTCGCTGGGGCGATAACTGGTGCTTTCACCGGCGTGACGACAGAGGTCCCCGCGGGCGAAGTTGGGGACTGTGCCCGAGCCTTCACGGGGCTTTTCTGCGCCTGGGCCTTCACAGGGCTTTTTTGCGCCCAAGCGCGCTTCGAAGGCCCCCAAGTCGCCTCTTTCCCCCTCTTGTGCGAGCCGGGGGTGGGGAGAGGCACCCGGGTGGGAAGCCTCAACCCGACATCTCTGCCACAATGTTTCGGGGAGGGCCCTCCCCGATGACGCTCACGACCCGCTCGTGCTCGTCCCCGTAGTATCTCCCAAGGAGATTGACCGCTATCTCCCGGGATCGATCGTAGGACCGGACTGGAAAAAGATGAGGTTAGGAAAGGCTTTCCCCTGGAAGATCAAGTTTAGGGACTTACAGTCCGCCACCATCGTCTGGGGCGGGCGATGCGCCGCGGTAACCCTGCTCCCCCGGCGGGTGCTAAAAGGCGCTACGTGGAGGAGCGCCATCTCCTCCGTGAGATCCCGCATGGATCTCTGGAGTCGGACCTCCACCATCTAGGTAAGGAGGTCCATCTCCCTCTCGGTCCACTCGGGGGCTACCGAGCTGATCGACCAGCAATACGACGAAGGCTCCGGGGAGTACATCACCTCCGGATCACCCACCCGAAGGTAGAACCACTTCCAGAGCCAATCCCCCCAGTGGTCCCGAGAGGCTTGAACCGGGTATTTGTCGATGCGGCCGGGCATCAGTTGGATCATAATCGAGCCAAAGACTGACTTGGGCCCGCCTTTTATGACCAGCGGGCCCCTCGTAGAAGGCTCATAGAAGTAGCGGTGGAGCAGGAGGATGGGCTCCTCCCCGGTGGCTGTCTCGCATAGCCACATGAACAGCCCCATCCGGACGAGGGTGTTTAGGGTGAGGTGGTTGAGTGAGAGCTGGTACTCCCGGAGGAAGTGCTGGAGCAGAGGGTGCACTGGGAGTCAAAAACCCGCTTCGACGAAAGCTTCGAAGGCAATGACCTCCCCCTCCCGGGGGCTGGGTGCTAGCTCCCCCGGCCCGTGGATCCAGATGTCCCCGTCCATGAAAGCTCTCTGGTCCAGGAGAACCTCGAGCTCCCGGGAAGAGAACTCGATGGGCCCAAGAAAGTCCGAAGTCACCTCCTCCGAGGGCAACTTGGACACCTTACCGCGACCTTTAGGCGCATATCCAGGGGGATGAAGCATCTAGAGAGGTGAAAGAGAAAGGTAGCTAACCGGGAAATCGACTCTCCGAGAGAGTGCTAAGAACTATTGGGTGAGGGAGGGATCGAGCTAAGGGTTGCAAATGAAGCATCCCAGGCTCTCCCCCTTATTTATAAGCGATGGGAAGACCATCGGATGAGTGCCACGTGTCCCCGAAGATATCTAGGTCGTGAATTCAAAATATCGCACGAGGATCGAGGAGTTGCTTGGGAACCAAGGCGTTGTATGGAACACGCACGCGTGCGAACCAAGGGTTCGTGTGGGGAATTGGCCCAGGAGCCGAAGCGTCGCGTGCGCCCCCGGGCGTGTCCCGGGATGCGAAGCGTCACCTGGCAAGTTCTACTCATACCCTCCGGGGCCGCTTTGTGTCTCCGGGGGTTTGGGAGACTGCTGTTGGGGCAAGTCCCAGTGGGGTGCCTCCTGTAGGAAGTTCCAGGTGCCTCCCGTGGAAAGTTACGGAGGCCTCCCGTGGAAAGTCCCGGAGGGCTCCCATGGAAAGTCCCGGACGCCTCCCGTAGGGAGTCCCGGATGTCTACAGGGGAAAGTCCCGGAGGGCTCCCATGGAAAGTTCCAAAGGGCTCCTGGGAAAAGTCCTGGATGCCTCTCGTGGAAAGCCATGAACACCTACCGTGGAAAGTCTCGGAGGGCTCCCGGGAAAAGTCCCAAACGTCTCACGTGGAAAGCTACGGAGGCCTCCCGTGGAAAGTCCCGAAGGGCTCCCGTGGAAAGGCACGAACGCCTCTCGTGGGAAGTCCCGAACGTCCCCCAGGGAAAGTCCCGGGGGCTTCCAGGAAAAACTGCGGAGGCCCCTCAGGGAAAGTCCTGGATGTCCCCTAGGGAAATTCCCGGAGGGCTCCCATGGAAAGTTCCGGACGCCTCCCGTGGAAAGTTCAGAAGGCTCTCGTGGAAAGTTCCGGACGTCCCCTGGGGAAAACCGCAGACGGGTGACGTCGAGGGTGCCTCGGGAACTAGTGAGGACACATGTCAAGCATCCAAGCCCTTCGCCGGATGAAAAGATAGCGGCGCCCCTCGATCCAGCGGTCGTAGCTACGGCATTTTGGTCATTTTGCATCTTTTGAGGCCTATATATATTCTTCCTTGTATCTCATTTGTAAGGGGACTCAATCCATTTACACACTCAAAGCAACAAGCATCCTTTGGAGACCTCTCTCCTCGAGAGAGAACCTCCCCAGCGGACTTATGTCCGGGGGGTGCCAACAGGACTAAGGTTATCACTAGAGCCTGAACCTGTATAAATTCTCCATGTCAAATCTGAGCTTGTCCGACGGGAGGTGACCGGTGGCACGATCAGCTTGCGTCGTTGTACACGTGTTACGCACGTCCAAAAATCTACCGGGGTATTTTTAATTCTACGACAATGCAAAACGTGCTAAATGACCAACTTTTGATTACCATTTGATATTAGTATTCAATCTTACATTTGCAGTTCATATATCTTGTAGAATTCTTGGTGGCTTGACCTGGGAAGGCTGTCAATTGGGTGTGGAACTGGCCTTCTTTCTTATGTGGTAACTACAATAAGCAACTTAAACTTGTTCATTATTCCAACAAATGAGGATTGAAATTTTCAGTTCTGAAATAGGTTCCAGTCTATATATCAGAGGTAACTCCCAAGAATCTCAGAGGAGGCTTTGCAACTGTAAACCAGGTATGTAACCTGTATGCAATTGGGGACATTTCACCACTTATTGCTGAGTTTTATCTTAAGGGGTGTATGATCGAGTTTCAGTTTAAATTTATGAACTTATGAGTCGAAGTTGAAACCAAACACTCAATTTATTTTAAGATTTATTTTATAAGTTAAACCCTTTTGAACTAAAAACACCCAATAATCTGAAACCGATAGAGGAGGGTTTATTGAGCTTATGAGTTAAAACTCCAATAAACCAGCCAATTTATTGGAAAAGCTTCAATTTATGGGCTTATAAAATGACCTTATGATCAAACACTCAGTTTATTTCAAAACTTATTTTTTAAGAATAAATTACCTTTAAATTATAAATCGTCAAATAAACTAAAACCGGTGAAAAAGAGTTTTTGAGCTTATAAACTGAACTCCAATAAATCAATTTATTGAAAAAACTTAAGTTTGACTATAAACGTCCTAAGAATGAAAATTTCTTCTCAATTCTTAGAAAAACTTAAACTCGTTCAAACATACACCATGATTAAAAGCTGCTTCTCTGTTGCAGCTTATGATATGCTGTGGAGCATCACTTGTGTATGTTCTGGGGACCTTTGTCACTTGGCGGACATTGGCAATGATTGGTGGGTTGGCTTGTCAGGATGTACTATTTCAAATAGTGATGTTGGTATCTGTTTTGATCTAATCATGGCTGTGTCAAAATCTGTGCACGTTTCTAATAAGAAGTTTAGTGCATATGGTTATTGTTATAATAACTATTCACTGTTGTAGGAGTGGCTCCATGTTTACTGCAGCTGGTGGGTCTTCTTGTGGTTCCTGAATCTCCCAGATGGCTGGTGAGTGGCTTTGTTGGAACTAGATGTGCTCAAGTAATCTGCAAAATTGCAATTGATTAATGCATTTTTTTTAGTTCAGTTTCTGGTTCTGGTTCTAGAGTTCCATCAGTATCCACACATGAGCTTGTCAATAGAAATGCTCCTTCCCAGAGAACAACAGTAAAGCAAGGTTCAGTTTCCTATTTTCCTATTGTTGGACAGGCTCCCACTTGGTGGGCGGTAGCATTTCCCAAAAAAAATGAACTCGTTCAAATTTTGAGTTAGAAATTTGAATTTGACCGGACAGGAACCAGATGAGAAAATGTATTTCAGAATTTTGAATTTAACTGGACAATTCAAAATTTACAAGCGGAACTGGATGATAAAACAAAAGTCAAATATTTTGCTTAAAGAATTCAGTTTGAATTTGAGTTGCTCGGTTTCCACTTTCCCAGTTCGGCCTAGGAAATCCAGTAACCAGCCGGTTCGCACTGAAAACCGAACCCTGCAGAAAGGTATTTGATGACGAACATAAGATGGTCATTGTCATTTACTTCATCACTAACACTAGTCTGATCATCACACCATTACCATATGAAAGGGAACTTAGGAGTTTATATGTATTACATGTAATAATTCAGCTTCAAGTTATCGCAAGACATGCCAACTGAACATTCACAAATTATAAAGCATTTAAAGTAAAATTTGGACATCAGACAAGGACCAATTGAAACTAGCATAAATTCAAACTTTTAGTATAGAAGCACATAATTTCTACTAAAATTCCACGAAAAATCATATGGTTTTCAGGCTAAGGTTGGAGAGCCAGGTGCATTTGAGGCAGCATTGCAGAAGCTAAGGGGAAAGGAAGCCAATATCTCTGTAGAGGCGTCAGAAATCAAAGTACCAAGTGTATTAAAATTTAAAACAAACAACCAAGTTAACCATGTAAAACCCTAAGATTTGGCTAATTCCATGCATTTAGGATTTCATAGAAAAGCTTCAGAGCCTACCACAGTCAAAGATATTGGACTTGTTTCAGAAAGAATATCTTCACGCTGTTACTGTAAGTGTCCTATTAGCCTTTCCATCTACAAAAGTAATTCTTTTCTTTTTTGTCTGCGCGCGTTCTAAGATGCCAAGTCTTTCATCAGGTTGGAATTGGGCTAATGGTCCTTCAACAATTTGGGGGAGTAAATGCTATTTGCTTCTATGCTAGTGAGATATTTGTTTCTGCAGGTAATTAGTAGTAATAACTATATTATGCTAATTCACACCGGGTTCGAGTACAGTGGGAACAGGCCGATTACTGCTGGTAACCCGCCAGCACGGTCCCGACTGGGAAGTGTAAAACGGGCTAGTAGTAGGGATGTTTGAGTATCATGCTGCAAAAATATATAAATTAGTAATTATATTAGACTAAAAAAATATAAAAACTCGAGAAAAATACAATAAGACAAAGAAAACTAGAAGTGTATTGGAGTCACCGGAAAATTGGCCTGTTCTTTCCGGTTGGGTTTGGGGACCATTCAGATCCGTGGACCCATGCCCTGATTCACATAGTTTTTTCTTGATCATTTATTGATCATTTCTAGTTTATCAATTTTGTATGATAATTAATTAAGAGGATTCACTGGGTCATTGATACAGAAAATATCCAAATACCAAATACGCTCATTGTGTGATCCATAGAAAGAAAGGGGTTGTTTTGGTATATCAAAGAAAGAACTTCCTCTTCTGAAAAAAAAAACTTCTAAAAATATTGAACCTAATTGTTGTATAAAATTGACATGCACTAAACTTTAAATTCAGTATTCTAAATAGTGGGTTAGTGATTTTGAAATACTAGCACTACACTATGAGCAAAATCATGATTATTATAGATAATGTCACTATAGTAATAATAGCGATCTAGTATAACACGTAGTGCACAGTGAAAATAGTAATGATTATGCTTCATATACTATTTTAAGTTAGTTTATAGTTGAGTTATTAGCTTAACAAATATAATCTTATTTTTTAATGTTGTGGTCAACTATATTTAATATATTTAATATTATTTTGCTAAAAATATGTTTAATTTATATTTTTTAATTTGGATTTTAAGTCACTTATGTGAGACTCATATTGAAAACTTGTATTTCTTACGTGGACATTGCTTTATTTTTTATTTAATATTTTTATTATAATCATGGTGTTTTGAATAATATTAAAATAATATTAATGAATTTTTAAAAATAAAACCATGATGTAGAATAGTTTTCACAATAGCCTCCACAATCCAGATAACGTGATAATCGCTATTTAAAACACTACTTAAACCCTAAATTTTTGATTTACCACTTAACTCTAGTGCATGATAGAATCTACTACTCAATTTTAAATCGTTTGTAGTCACTACTAAAGTTTTAAGGTCTGCTGTTATATGTTACTTTCCGTGCAAAAAAAAAGACTAAAATGCCCTTAAATGTTTTACACACTAAACGTGGGTATTTGAGTCTGTGCAATCACATATTCAATATAAAAATAATTAATCAGTTGTATAAAATAGGCAAAATTTCTATGGCAGATCCAAATTTGAGCTATTTCTTAGTGTCATATAACAAATTTTACTAGAAGAAAGCAAACTTTACCATTGATTGCTCTGGGGTACTAACTGATGATGCAAATCAGGTTTCTCATCAGGAAACACAGGAATGCTTGCTATGGTTGCAGTCCAGGTCTCTTCTTATTTAATACAAATAAGCCCCCAATCTGGATATTTTCCTTCTTATTCTTAAGTAGATTAAACTTTTAGCATCCTTGCAGATTCCAATGACAACATTAGGTGTGCTTCTGATGGACAAAGCAGGAAGGAGACCCCTTTTACTGGTAAATTGGAATACTTATCTATAAAAAGTTGGAGGCATCTTATTCATTTTGAGATCTAGAAATTCTTAGATTAATCAGAAAAAAAGAGCTTCCCTGAATATTTTGTGGGTTTGAACGAGGGGTGAGCAAAAAATGAACGAATCAAAATAATCGAACTGGATCGAACTGAAATAGTCGAACAAAACTAACTAAACTCTAATTTGTTCGATTTGATTTTTTATTTTGGAAACCAAAGTTACCAAAATAACTAAATTAATATATTGATATTGACTTATTTACCTAAATTTAGCATATTATAAGAATATACAACACATTCACATCCATAAAAATCACTAATTATGATGATGAAAATTTTGTTATGCTTTAACTTTAAATAATATAGTGTACTAACATTACAATATGTGTACATTCTTTGATGTTTGTAATAGTTAATGAATTATTTATTGACTAATATTATAAAAATATTCTATTTTTAGAAGGTGAAATTACAATAAAAAAATCCCCAAAAGTCATGGGTGTTTCAAATTTCCCCCACAAATCAATTTGCAACTCTATTTTATCCACATATAAGGATTATAAAAACCCCTCTCCCGATAATTTTTAGTTTGATTTAAATGGAAAATATATAAAAAACTAAAAAACACAGTCACTAACACATGAACCCATATGTTAGTGATTGAATCCTTTTATTCTTTTTTATCTTCCCTCCCAACCCACCCCACCCCCCCTTCTCTCTTCCCTCTCTCCGTGCTCCAATGGTCAATGGGCATATGGCGTGCAACAGGTTCGTGAGGGTCTCACGCGTCATGTGGTCCATCTCGTCGGAGGGCACCCAATTGCTCCTTAAGTAGCGGTGGATCATGACAAGGCCGAGGATCTTGGCACAATAGTCTGATATAGGTTGAATTGGTTCACATATATCACTCTGAATTATTTGAAGAAAAACATGTGATTCTTCCCTTATTTTGAGACGAGAAGAACTTTTATTTTCTTTAGTGGCATAGATTGAAATCCCCCTTTATAGAATTATAGGCGCAATTGCGCGAATCATTCAGCTAACTAGACTTATTATTGATAAGCCCGTTAATATTTGGATATTGCAATGTTTGAGGTCTCTGCTGCTGGAACATGCTTGGGTTGCCTGTTAGTTGGCATGTCATTCTTATCTAAGGTAAAAACTTGTCAAAAAATCTAGTGATTACAGATTTACATACTCAAATAAGGTTTCCATTAAAAGATGCAAGTATTGATGATCTCATTTTTTACTGGAACAGGAACAGCACTGGCTCAAGGACCTGAACATAGTGTTGGCTCTAGCAGGCATTATGGTACACCCTAACAGCTAGTTTTTCACATTAGAGGCTGTTTGGTTTGTGTACTAATAAAAAATCATTTGGTCTAGAATCTGTCTGAAACTAAACCTAGAAATTGATTGCTTCATACCATCACTATGTCTGGATGAATCACCCTTGGAGTTGTGCCTAACAATGCCTGAAAGTCCTATATACTCAAAATTGAAAATCTAAGAAAGCCAGCATGCCTTGTCAGTCTATCCTCAAGCAAACATGTCAAAATTCCTGTGTGTTTGATAGGCAAAATTCTCACAACACTCAAAATAAATCTGAGACATACTTGAAAACCAAACATATTAATGAAAAAGCAAACTAAACAGCCTTGTTATCGTAGCTCTATCTCTCAGTGTTGTTATTCAATCATTACTGTTGCTTCGAAAACCAGGTTTTCACTGGATCTTTCTCATTGGGTATGGGAGGCATACCATGGGTCATAATGTCAGAGGTAACTTTTGTGGCCTTTAAGTAAAGGACAGAAAGAAAGATTTAGATGATATTATCAAAAAAGAAAATTTTCGATCTTTGCTGTATAATATAATTTGCTACTGAGTTTTGGATAATTTTGTAGACTCACTAATTCTTTTTGCCGATTGTTATATACCACTACCGCCATATAAAAAGATTAAAATAACTTTGCATAGTCTATAGTGATTCAACACTAAGTAAAAGTATTTTAGTCTACTTAAATCTTCTCCAACAGAATTGGATCTCTATATCCTCATATACATATCTTCCTAAAAAGATTCCATACCTATATTTCTACTCTCTCTAACAGAATCTCTAAACCCCAAAAACATATAGATAGAGGAGAGAGAATACCTAAATTTATCAATTCTCTGCAGTAATATTTAAAATAGGAATCGAGATAGGGATTCTGTTGGAGCAAGAAAGGTATTACTTATACCTAAATTTTAGGCTTTCAATCCTTTTAGATATTCTGTTGGACAAGGTCTTAGTAGCATATGACATTATGCAGAAATATTCTCAGTACTACTTACAAAAATGTCCAAAACTTCATCATAGATTGCAAATTGTACTAAAATTCAGTGGTACAAAATAAATTTTCATTATCCAAAATTGTTCATAATCTCCCAAAAGCACTTAGCACAGGGTGATAAATTTGACTTTGTTTCATCACTGAACACACAGATATTCCCATTAAACATGAAAGGATCCGCAGGAAGCCTTGTGACATTAGTAAGCTGGCTTGGCTCGTGGATCGTCTCCTACGCTTTCAACTTTCTCTTGATGTGGAGCTCTTATGGTAAAAGCAGCCATCTTTTACTCAATAGGCTCAATTTGGGGGTAGCAATTTTTATTAGGGCATCTTCAACACGGCTCCATGAGGGGCATCCAGGAGAGAGACAAAAAATATTTTTTTTTTCCATGAAAGGAGGCGTCACTGTCTCTTATGGCAGATCCTCCAAGGTCAGCCCCATGAGGGAAAAAAGTTGGATGTGGCTAGGTGTTTGCGGTGAGTCGACGTGCCACCTTAAGTACTATTGGAAGGCTCTAAGCATTGAAGATGTCTTATGAGCCCCTCTTATATATGAGAGTTAGTTGATGATTCTTAATTTGGATCTCATGTCAGGAAATCATAGAATTTTTTTTTTCAATAAGTTTAGAAAACTAACGGAAACTAGTTAGTTACCGAGCAAATCAATAGCAATGAGATATTGAATCTCAGCTAGTTTAAGTCGGTTTATAACCGAGTTAATTCGATTTAGTCTGATTCAGCCCGAGTTTTGACCGATTCCAATCAGTCTGGTCACTATGATCATTCCTAACCGGTCAACATGCTTCCTGAACACATTCGGGAACCATCCAGTTCTGGGATGGTTGCCGGAAAACCACCACAAACCGGTTACCACTTGATTCTGGTTTTCTAACCCTGCGTGCCACTGCCATCAATTTCTTCGTTCTATTACTTACTAAGAAAAACTAGTCACAGGACATTACAAAATTAAATGTTTCTATATGACATTAATTATGAGTTTGAAATATAGAATCTAGACCCACATATCAGTGAGGTATTAGTATTTTATAACTAAATTTAAATTTTTTATAGTGTTATGGTGCAAACTACCCTCTTATTAGTTACTACATGACATATATTTTGAGGAACAATTTCTTTTTTTTTTCTTTTTTTGTCTTCTAAATGGATTGCAGGCACATTCTTCCTATTTTCAAGCATTTGTGGGCTTGCTGTTGTATTTGTGGCATGGCTGGTGCCAGAGACCAAAGGAAGGACCCTAGAAGAGATTCAAGCCTCAATGAACTCCTTGTCCTCCCACAAGGTGTATGTATAGCTACTGGCTAGCATCCCTTGTTAGGCTCACAAAGATCACTAATAGGAATACCATATGGACGCTTTTGATCATATTCAGGGGTGGGTCATGAGAAATTTATGTTTTAGTTTCTCATCTAAATGTGATCTGGAATATTATTTTTGGTCCGTGGGCTTTTGAAGGAAGTAATGCACGATCATTTTGTTAACTAAGGAAGAGGATCTGGACACATACAAAACACTGTAAGCTTTGTTCAGCTGTAACTTGTGATGCTGTACACATGCGGATAAGGCTATGCCCATTTACAACAGGGCAGGCATACAAATGCAGATGATGTAGTATAATAAGGTACACTTGTATGTGTTAATTTTAAGAATGCAAAATCACACCTTTGGTACTTGTATTTGAGAAACTGTTTGTTCAGATCCTTGTATTTCCAGAAGCGTCACCAAAGTCTATATTTTGGAAAATTGTTTGTTCATGTCTTTATACTTTGAAAAGTGTCATTGAAGTCCCACATTTTATAAATTATTTACTTAGGTCCACAATCTTGTTTTTAGGTGTCTCTACTGAATAAATAACAAGAGATTTAATTCTAGCATTCAAAAATTGGGATTCAACAAAATATTATAGTGTTTCAATGATATGTGAACCTGAACACTACAACACAACATTGTTTCACCGACAAATGGTCTGTCGGGAAAAGTAATTATTACTCACAAAGGTGCGGGAAAGCATAAAAATAATTATTGACAGAACATGTGGGTGTAAATTACTAGACCGGTAGAAAATCTGCTGTGTGGCCAATTTTTTTGTGAAATATAAAAATTGTGGGGACTATACCCTAAATCCCAAATGTACAACCTCCTCCTAAATCTCAAGAATTTGAGCAAGTTTTGACCTTTTTAACAAATCAAATATGAATTTTGAAAATTTAGATTTTCTATGGTTTTTTTTTCAGATTTATCATTTTCGTATCTCTAAATTGGTTGGTAATCTAAAGAAAGTTTCTCCATCATTTTCGTATCATCCTCTTATGTTTTTCTGTTATGAGAATTTTTTTCAAAATTTTTGAAAGTTATTTAGGTCCTCTTTATATGAGTAAACAGCATTCTCAAACCTTGAAAACTTAAAACTCGCAAAATGTTATTTTAACTATTTGAGTCGGACATTTTCATATATCTTGGTTCAAAAGAGTACTTACAACTCAATGAAAACAATTTATGTCCAAAAACCCTATGAAAATCAAATTTTAATCCATTTGGCAAAAGTTTGCAGGAACTAATTTTGTTGTTTAATATAGGCTACACTTTATCACAACTTTCGACTTTAAAATATTTTCTGAATGATTCTTTTTGCAAAATGCATGTAACGACCTAAACAGCATTTCTACAAATTTTTATGCCTTTTCAAGTTGATTTGAGCAAGTTTTGACATTTTTACGAATCAAATCTGAATTCTGAAAATTCAGACTTTTTGTAGTTTTTTTTTGTCTAATTTGACATTTTCAGATGTCTAAATTGGTTGGTTATCTAAAGAAAGTTTCTTTATGATATTTCATCCTTTTATGTTGTTCTGCTATGGGAATTTTTGTTGAAAATTTTGAAAGTTATTTAGATGGTGTTTCAAGTCTTTTTATATGGGTAAACAACGTTCTCAAACCTTAAAAACCTAAAACTCACAAAAGGTCATTTTAGCTCTTTAAGTTGGACTTCTTCATATATCTCCTCTTAAAAGAGTACTTCATGTAGGATCAATGATGCCGACTAGAGGGGGGAGGTGAATAGGAGGTTTTAAAAACTTCAAATAAAAACAAATTTTTGCAAAGAGAAGAACCAAAATTTAATTTAATATATTAAAAAGAAAAGATAGAGAAAACAAACACAAGATTTTTCCCGAGGTCTCGGAGACACGCCGGTCTCCCGTAATCCTCGTTGAAGCACTCAAGTGAATTGAGTCTTACTTCAATATCCACGAAGGATATTTCTCACTAGTGATTGTTCCTTATCCACTCTGGAAAGACGAGCATTGATGCCTTTTTACAAACACGCCGAGCCTCTCCAACAATCTCCGAATAGGAGAGGTCAATGGCCACGCCACCAAACCGTCTAGGTGAGGGCGTTCACCAAGAGTAATAAGCAGCAAGGTCTCTTCTAGACCTCCAACAATCACTGAGAAACACTAAGTATGCAAGAATGATGCGAACAAAAAACTCGGTGGATCTCAGAAACACTCGACTTGATCAACAGATCAAGATTTTGTATAAAAAACTAAAACTCAAGAGTGTATAAGAATGTGAGGCTGTTGGATGTGCAAAACATCTGCTCAAGGCCTCTATTTATAGGCTCAAGGATCAAAAGAACCGTTGGAACTCGAGCTAAAAATCAGCAGCCTCAGTTTGGGAAACTGGCAGTCAGTTTCAAACACAATGGTTGACAAAATTTACGGATAAAAAATTTCTAGCCGTTTGTGGTCATATATGGAAACTGATACTCCAAACTGACAGTCAGTTTCGACCAAAACATCAACCAGTTAAAACAGAAACTCAAATAAATCAGCTTTCAAAAAGTACTTTTAGCTCAAAAAACAACCTCTCTGGACAATTGTCAGTTAACACAAACTGACAGTTAGCATGGATAAAAATAGTTATAACTTTTAATCCAGAGATCCGATTTAAGACTTTAATAGCTTGTTTGAAAGATAATTAAAGGGGCTATATTTTTGTCAACAGAAGAAAAAACCAGATCTCCCTAAGTCTTTCTAAAAAAGCAAAAACTCTTCTACTGTCAAAAACTCAACTGAAAATCCAAATCTTTCAAAACCAAATCCAACCGAAATGAATGCAATGCAGTGACCTAGTAATTTCTCGGTTTATGTTGGAAATTTAGAGAGGACTTGCAACCCCTCTTTATAGTACGGTTAAAACTAAGAAATAAATTCCTAAACCGATCAACCTCCAAATGCCGAGATTGATAAAAATAAATACATATTACCTCAGGTCCTTTGCATCTTCATGTTTGCGATTTACGTCTTGTCTTTATAGTTTGCGACTTGTGCTTCATGTTGATTCATCTTGATCGTCTTGTATGTTTTCCCAACAAAACTCTGTATCAAATATCTTAACAGCACAATTAGTCTGAAACACTTTGTTTTCATTAATCATCAAAATTAGGTCAGGCATAACGGCCTAGATGCAACAATCTTCCCCTTTTTGGTGATTGATGACAACAAGTGTTCGATACAAAATAATAAATGAATAACTCGCCCTGAGTGTATGCATCACATATGACATGTATAATCACAAATATAAGTTCAAAGCATACATCACAGGACAATATACAAATAGATCACAACCAACAAATATCAGAGCATCACAAATATATCAACTAGTATAATAGATCTCAGAATAATCAACCATCATATATAAAAAGTCAATATCCATATATCAAAATCATAAACTCCATCATATAACAAAGACATAAAACATATAATATTCTCCCCCTTTGGCATCAAGCATAAAAAGGGAGCTAATACAAAAATAGAGCCTAAGGCTCATCATCAGAAAAGCCTAGCACTGCTGCATCCCCGGATCCTGCAAGAGATCCAATCGCGTCGACGGCTAGGGACACCAGAGGAGTAGCGGCCGGAGCTGGAGAAGCTAGTACCGTTGGAGTAGCAGGTGTCGGAACTGGTGCAGCAGGCCCTGAAGCTGAGCCCAGTGAAGATGAAACTGGGTGCGCCCTCTTGCGAGGTGCTGGAGATGCTGAAGAAGGCAGCCGACTCAAGATCTCCTCCTGCTGAGCAAGCAGACAAGCAGCATCTGATGATGCTCCCACTGAGTACGCAAGATCTGTTGCTGGGTTTGGATGACCTGCTGGAGCTGTGAGAGAGAAGCCGAGGAAGATCTGATGCCTGGGTCTGCAGTCGGTGCTGGATCAGTCTCCTGAACTGGAGCCTCGTCCTCTGACTCCCCCGCAGCATCATCATTATATGCGGGAGAATCAAGGTCACCAACAACTGCAGGCCGAGCACCGAGGCAGTGATCAGCCTGACCCGAGGGTAGAACTGCAAAGGGTGATGGGGCCTCGGGAGCTCGGAGTCGACGGCCCTGATGTGCAGAAGCACCTGGCGACGCGGAGAGAGAAGGACGTGCTGAATCTCACTGATGATGAGATCAGTAACGTCGACAGGCTCCTCCTAGAAGATAGATATAAGAACATGGAGGGCAAGGTAGGTGACCCTGGCTCTGTCTCCGGTCATAGGGACCAAAGTGAGACGCAGAATCCTAAGAGCCAAGTCAACATCGCGGCACTGGCCAGCAATGTGACGGAGCTGAAAGAGGCCGAAATAGAGCATGGCCACCTCCTGATGCTCAAGGTCAGGAAGGGTGTGGAGCTGGCGACTAGAAGCGGGACAAACAAGTCCAAGCGCGACATCTAGTTGCTCCTTCATGATAGTATAGACCTAGAGGCCTGTCATGAAGGTGATGAAGTCACGCTGAGGAGAGACAAAAATGGTGGCATAGAACTGCCGGATGGGCTCATGAGCCCAGTGAAGGGAGGAATCAGAAACAAGATCTCTGATCCTGACGGAGGCAAAAGATTCTACCAGGGAGATGATGCCTGTGCTAGAGGCAATCGTCTGCCAGGACAGAGAGCGGTGGGCGAATATGGGGACGTGGCTATAGACGCTGGTGAAAAGGTCTAGCTGCAGGTTTGTGTAAAAGGTGAGGACGTCGCACGCGTTGCGACCAGTGGGATGCGGCGAGAGATAGGGGTTGGTGGAGTGGAGCGTGCGGAGGCGACGCGCGTGCCACCGAGAATAATCCACGGGGACACGCTCGGGTGGAGGCGAAGAGTGGGGCTCAATTGGCTGACCCGATGAACGACAGCTGTTTGCCGCATTCTTCAATCGGGCAACACGACGAGAAGATCCCGGCTGATCAGACATGATCGAAAGAAAAATAGAGGAGAGAAGAAGAAACAAGGACCTGAACAGAGGAAGCCGACGAACGATGACGACATTGAATAGAAAGGCCGGAGAAAGGAGGCACGGCACGGGCTAGAGAAGCACAAGGTGGGTCTCAACGCCGGCGAGCACAGCGGCGCACGGCGAAGCTACGGCACGGCGGCGGTGAGGTCGGCACAAGGAGGCGCGATGGTGGTGGCGGCGGTGATGTGGAGGCAACGGTGGCGGCGCACTGCGACGAGAGGAGGTACCGGCGGCGAGAGGCACAACGGCGGTGGCATGGCGAGGGAGCACCGGCGAGATGGAACGAGCGGCGGCGAGAAGAGAACCCAAAGAGACAAAAATAGAAACGGGGGTTTTTATGGTTTAGGAGACACAAACTGACAGTCAGTATGATATACTGATAGTCAATTCCAAATCCAGATACATAGAACTGACAATCATTGTACAACACTGACAGTCAGTTCACAGAACTGAGTTTTGAAACTGACAGTCAGTTTATAAAACTGACAGTCAATTTTGAGTCTCAAAAACGACCAAGGGCTACGACCAAAGATAATTGCACATAACTCACAGTCAGTTTGTGGAATTGACTGTCAGCATGGTCAACGACTTCGACCAGAGGCTAAGAACAAACTCCTAAGCAAAGGAACTGACAGTCAGTTTGGACAAAGTCGACCAGAAGTAGGAATTGACCAGAGAGGGAATAAAAATATATTTTAACACCATTATCACATCAACTAGCATTAGAAATATCAATAATGTTCAATTCACCTCTGAGAAAACAAAATCTAGTCTAGTCTAGGGGTTTGGTGAAAATATCTGCTAGTTGCAAATCAGTTCTAATATTACTCACATCAATATCTCCTTTTGCCACATGATCTCTTATAAAATGATGTCGTATTTTAATATGCTTAGTTCTAGAATGTTGAACAGGATTATTTGCAATTTTAATGACACTTTCATTATCACACAAGAGTGGCACTTTATCAAATTTAATTCCATAATCCAGAAATGTCTGCTTCATCCACAAGATTTGAGCACAACAACTTCCTGCAGACACATATTCTGCTTCAGCGGTGGAGAGAGCTACAGAATTCTGTTTCCTAGATGACCATGATACTAGTGATCTTCCCAAAAACTGACTGCTACCAGATGTACTTTTTTGATCAATCTTGCACCCAACATAATCAGAATCTGAATATCCAATTAATTCAAAATTTGCATCTTTCGGATACCAAAGACCTATGTTGGGATAGCATTTCAAATACATAAGGATTCTTTTAATAGCAATCAAATGACATTCCTTAGGATCTGATTGAAATCTAGTACATAAGCACACACTAAACATGATATCAGGCCTAGATGCAGCAAGATATAACAAGCTACTAATCATAGACCTATATAGTTTAGAATCAACCGATTTTCCATTGTTGTCCAAGTCGAGATGTCTATTTGTTGCCATGGGGGTTTTGATCGCCTTAGCATCTTCCATCCCAAAGCGCTTGAGCAAGTCCTTCACGTACGTTGTTTGACTCACGAACGTGCTGTTCTTGAGTTGTTTGATTTGAAGTCCGAGGAAGAAGCTTAGCTGGCCAATCATTGAAATCTCAAATTCCCTATACATCATTTCTCCAAACTCATGACAGAAATGTTCATTAGTAGATCCAAAGATAATATCATCAACATATATCGGATCTTTTTCAATCATTTTTGTAAAAAGAGTTGTATCAACCTTCCCAATTTTAAAACTTTTTGATAAAAGAAAGTCTCTAAGTTCATACCAAGCTCGAGGAGCTTACTTGAGACCATACAGAGCTTTAGACAGTTTAAACACATGGTTTGAAATTTTTGAATCTTTGAAACCGGGAGGTTGTTCCACAAAAACAATGTAAGGACCACGAAGCTGGTCGACTAATCAAAGGCCACGTGGCTGGCCAACGAGGAGTCACGATGCTGACAGGGCTAAGATCTAAGTCTAAGTGCTGAAAGTATTTTAGTTTTTGGAAAGATTGCTGTCAAACTGTGTAGTATCTGTCAGGGGTTCCTTGCAGCCACCTCTCAGCCTGAGCGAGTGTAGTTGCTCGCCCCTGTAATTGCTTGTCATCATCTAGCATTTAGGAGTCGGGTCATTTTTGGGTCGTTCGTTTCTTTTTCGGGTTAATTCCGAGTCTTACAGGGCATAAATAAAAAAGAAGAGAGGAAGAGTTTTTCTTTTAGGAAATCCAGCCCAACAGGAGGCCTTGAGCCCGGAGGCCCAATTAGCCACAATTTGCATTTCAGTCCCTGAAACTTTCCCATTGCAGCAACATTGAAAAATTATGCACAAAGCCCCTCCAACTTCTCTCAAATTTCAAATCAGCCCATGTGACACCAAGCTTGCCCAGAGGCTGCCACCTGCTCACCAGAACAGTACCCAATAGCCACCTTAGCCCCAGAAAAAGTTGGTTGCATTGCTTAGTACACCAAATGAAGTAACAGCACAGTATCATTTATACCATTCCATACACACAGCAGCACAATTTCATACACAGTAGCCTCACATACAGTAGAAATTGAAGATTAACCATTAGAGCAACACAGGAGCAAGCCAAGGAGGTTTAGTATAAGCAGAAAGGGTTAGCCAGGAGCAAAGAGGAAGAGCCCAAGAACAGCAGCAAGGTAAATTAAGCCCAATTCCCAGTTTTTAGCATGCTTAAGCCATTGGATTGCCATAGTTGTTTAGTTCTTAACTGTTTAATTAGAGATAAAATGAAAATTTACAGTATTGCACTAGAACTACTCCAAATCCCCTGAAACCTGCAGATCACTGCATCCACATGAGGACCACACACCATCAAGAACATCAGTATACACAAACATCACAGGACCAAACCTGTCGTGGTATTGCGAATACCCCGGCAGGTTTTGTGAACGATCCTAGCGAAGAGAATGCGACGTGGGCTGACCGGTCCTCCCCCGCCGGACAAACACAAGAATTGACACGAGGATTTATACAGGTTCGGGTCCCGGTGGGGGCCCTAGTCCTGTCGGCGTGCTCCCGACCGGAGTCGGCTGAGGAGGCTCTCTCCGGGGGAGAGGCTTCCGGAGCACACCTGTGAGTTTTGTCTATTCCAATAAATGAACCACTTGCTTACAACTGAGGGGTACAAAGGCTATTTATAGCCCCAAAAAGAAGCAAAAAGACCTATCTACCCCGGAAGCCACCATCAGATTGAGGGGTAGCAACGTCCTTCTCCCGGTCAAACGCCTTGGATGCTTGATAGGTGGTCGCTGATTCTCGAGGCATTCCTCGCGTGACCTGCACGTGATCAACAACCAGAGACTTTACCTTTAGAAGGACGACGGGGCCCGGGACACGCATCGGAGGCCAGGTCCCCGGGCCAAAGGTGGCTCCTGGGACCGGCGCCGGAGGCCAGGTCCCGGGAGCCAAAAGGCGGCGCCCGGGGCAGCCACTGGAGGCCAGCTCCTCGGGCAAATGGCGGTGCTCGGGACCGGCGCCGGAGTCCAGGTCCCGGGAGCCAAAAGGCGGCGCCCCGGGCAGGCATCGGAGGCCACATCCCCGGGCAAATGGCGGCGCCCGGGACCGGCCCCGGAGGCCAGGTCCCGGGGGCCAAAAGGCGGTGCCCGGGGCAGGCACCGGAGGCCAGGTCCCCGGGCGAATGGCGGCTCCCGGGACCGGCGCCGGAGGCCAGGTCCCGGGAGCCAAGAGGCGGCGCTCGGGGCAGCCACCGGAGGCCAGGTCCCGGGGGCCAAAAGGCGGCGCCCGGGGCAACCACCGGAGGCCAGGTTCCCGGGCAAATGGCGGCGCCCGGGGCAGGCGCCGGAGGCCACATCCCCGGGCGAGTGTGACGCAACTTACCTGGACTTAGTCCCGCAGAGATTTCCCCCAACAGCAGCCCCCCATACCCCCTGGGGACGATGCTCGAGTCCCCGGTGGGTATCGTACATGTCACCGGGAAAATCTCCGGGCCAAGCCACCGGAGCCGTGACGCTTCAGTTCCCGTGCCGCGCGCTTATGACCACGCCGCTTCACCATAAATGTGCTTGCGGTTCGAACTGGTGCCTCGATTTGCGCGCCAGTCCCTTCGTTTCCCGCGCGCGGTTTGAACCTCAACGGCCCAGATTGCTCCGCGGAGTGCCACGTGGCACCCATCTGGATCACGGCTCGCCCCTATATATAGGGCCCTGGGGGGCCCGGGAACTTCATTCCAAACTTCTCAGCCTTTGCGCGTTTAGCTCTCCCGGTGGCTGTCTCTCGGTGGCTCTCTGAGGGTAACTAGCTTCCGGTAGCAGGCGTCTGGAACCTTTAGGCGTAGCCTCCTGAAACATTAGCCACCGGAAAAAACAAACCTGATGGCACCGAAGGGTCGAGCGAAGACGACCGAGGTGCCCCCGGAGGTGGTCGCTCCGGACTTCATCTGGGCCTCCGAGTTCACGGTCGAGGACGCGGAGTCCCTGGTCGAGCGCGGGGTCGTTGAGGACGGGGACATCCGGGTCCCCGTGAAGAAGGACGGAGCCCCCCGCCCCAGGCCCAGAGAGGTCGTGGCCTTCGAGGCCTTCCTGGAGGCGGGGCTCCGGCTCCCGGTGCATCCCATGCTCCGGGAGTTTTTGAAGGAGTATGGGGTGGCCCTCAACCACCTCACCCCGAACGCGATCGTCCGGATGGCCTCTTCATTTGGCTCTATGAGACGGCGAGCGGGCGGGAGCCCACCCTACGCGCCTTCCAGTACTTCTATGAACTGGCGGCGAGGAGCTCCCACCTGGTGAAGGGGGGACCCAAGTCCCCCTTTGGCTCGGTGATGGTGCAAATGCTGCCATCCCGGGTGGCCGATTACCCAACGGCGGCCTCCCGGGACCACTGGGGCGACTGGATCCGGAGGTGGTTCTACCTCCGCGCTGAAGCCTCCGGTGTGGACGGACGAGGAGCTCGAGCTCCTCAGCAAGGTAATCATCTCCCGGCACACCCGCTCTATGCGGGACGCCGCCGAGGAGATGATGCTCCTAAGGGTCTCCCCCTTCTCACGCGGGAGAAGGGGGATCAGCATGGGCCCAGAGCAGCGGCCCCCGGTCAAGCTGGTGACCCGACGTAAGTCCGCTACCTGCTTCATTGCATTTACAAATTTTTGGAAATTTGACTAACTCTTTACCTCTTGTAGTCTGGCCGTACCCGACGGCGCGGGAGAAGGCGGAGAACCTCCTGGGGAGGTACTTCGCCGACGAGCACGAGCGCGTTGTGTGCCTCGTGGGGGAGGGCCCTCCCCGGAACTTGGTAGCTGAGGCCTACGGGCTGAAGCTGCCGGAGAGGAAGCTCCTCCCCACCCCCGGGTCGCACAAGCAGGGGAAAGACGTCGCTGGGGGCTCTGAGCCTAAGAAAGCCAGAGTTCAAAAAGCCCCCGGCCCATCGACGACGCCGGCTTCAACACCGGCGAAGCCCCGGGAAGAAATCCCAGGGACTGGGCGCGCCCTGGCGCCGGCCCAGAAAGAAGTAACACCCCCTCTCCCGAAGAACCCCGTTGAGGCCCGGGGGAAGGAGCCGGCCGCGAGCAGGGTGGCGTCCGATTCGGCGGACTACGCCCCGTCGCCGCCTTTGGTAGCGGCCCTCCCGGCGCCCCCGGCACCCTTGGGGCCGGAGAAACCGGAGGTGAGGTTCGCGGAGGCCTCGCCTCCGCGGGTGGAGTGGCCCGTGGACGAGGGGGGGAGCCCCTCGGTCTATGAGGTCCCCCCAGAAGTGGAGGTTCCGGGGGCCCTCCCGCCCGGGAAGGGGAAAGGTCTGATGATCCCCCCCGGAAAGGGGCCCCCTCCGAAAGGTCCTCAGCCACTTCCTCGGGGGGCACTTCGGCGACGAAGACGACGATGACCGCCACCCCGACCGAGGTCATGCCGGGCGCCCAGGTCCGGGAGCCCGTTATCGGCCGCGGCGGGACCAGCGCCGGGCGGGAGACCCCCCTACTTTCCGCAGGGGAGGTTGAGCATTATGCGGAAGGCCTGCAGACCCCAAAGGTACAGGCCTTCGTTCCGGAGGGGACGCTCCACGAGTGCTTCGCGGAGCTCCGGTCCCTTCAAGTCCAGGTATTCACCCGAGGCGGTTGTCGCTTTCTTTTGGCACCTGCATCCAAAATTTTTCTAACTCTGGAATTTGTAGGGGGTGGCAATTACCTGGGGCATTGAGCAGCGCGTCATCCGGCTGCTCAAGGACGCGGAGGACAGGGCCGCCTCATTTTTGGGTCAGCGGGACAAAAATCTCCAGGAGCTGGCCCGGGTTCGAGCCCAGGTCCACGTCTCGGAGACCGTCAACGGCCGCCTTCGGGAAGAGGCGAAGGCGAAGGAGGAGGCCTTCCGGGAGCTCGAGGGATCGAGCGTCCGGGCGGTGGTGGACGCGGGCCGCTCCGTCCGCTCGGCCCTCGAGAGCCTTGGCGTAAGCCTAGGCTCCGGGGGTGGCTCGGAGGTGCCCCCGGCCACGCTCGCGGAGGCTGTACGTTTTCTTAACGCACAAGTCTCCGTGATTCCGGAGGCAGCGGACGCCCGGGCGAGAGGCAGGGCGATCCCCTTCGTCGCAGCCGCGGCCGGACTCGTCGAGCACCGGGGGGTGGGCGCCCGGGCGATCGGGGGTCGCATCCCCCGGAGCTTCCCCGATTTCTTCGAGCCCTCGCGCCGGGAGGTGGAGCAGCTCGCCGGGGGCTTCTACGAACGGATCATCCGGGTGAGGTTCCCGGCACCGGCGCCTCCGGCAGCAAATGGCTTGGCCCCGGCCCCAGCGGAAGCCCCCCGGGGGAGGACACAAATGAAAAAGTATGAGCCTCCCCCCGGGTCTTAGTTAGGACCCTTTTTGCTTTTCTTAGGATTTTGATCCCGGTAGCTTCTTAGAAGAAGCCCCGGATACTTGTAAATAGACATTTTGAAATGCAACAGAGTTAGAAATTTTTCTAAGTCTTGAATTGAATGTAATGTTACCAGGGTTCCCGGGAGGTTACTCCCGGGCGAAGGTCCGGGAGGGGCTCTCCGGGGGACGCCCAAGCGGCTTTAATCTTGCTAAGCCTCATCTCCAGGGAGCGCAGCGGGGACGCCGTCCGGGAGCCCGTCCAGTTAAGGTGGCATCCAGAGTGGCACTTGGACAATTTTGACAATCATCGCGCCGAATTGTCCCCTCCGCGTCCGGGATTCTGGATGGTCCCCCCGCTTCGCATTCTTCCACCACCGGGCTACAAGTACTGGCCCGAGAATGTGCTCCGGGAAGCTCGACGCCGCGTACGCGCATTGTACCGGGACTTGGCCCGGGAGCTAGCGGAGGGCCTCTGGGACTATTAGGCGTAGGAGCCTTAGGATGTAGAGAATCCCCCGGGTTAGAGCCCGGGTTGTACCGTTTCCGCTGCCCACCGGAGGGGGAAGATGTCCTTCGGGTTTGACAATCAATAAAGCTGTGTTTGATTCTTCTTTGAGTCTTTTTTTGTTTTTTCTTGGATGGTCTGGACGACTCCTTTTGACAAGGATGAGCTAAGTTTGCTCGTGGTCGGTGTGGTCAACACTCGGGGGTTCCTTATCCCCCCCGCCCACAGCGGGCCGGAGGGTAGCTCCGTGCGCTGTGGGGTTAGCAAGGCCCCCGGGGTGAAGATAACCTGTAGCATAAGAATTTTTCCAAGTTAGAAAATTCTAAAACGAGGTTTCCAAGGGAAAGACCTTCCAGGAGACAATCATCCGGTCGCCGTGAGGACGGGGAGCCGGGAATAAGGCCTCGTGTGGAAGAAACCCATGAAAACCTGATGAGATTTCCGGAGGTGAGCTTCCTGGGAGACGATCGTCCGGTCATCGTGAAAACGGGGAGCCGGGAATAGGGTCTCCGGGAAAGAAATGTCCGAGAAATCCGTAACTTCTCCGGGAGACTATCATCCGGTCGCCGTGAGAATGGGGAGCCGGGAATAGGGCTAGAAATCCTGAGGAAGATTCCGGAGAAAATCCTTTCGGGAGACAATCGTCCAGTCACCGTGAGAACGGGGAGCCGGGAATAAAGTCTCTGGGGAAAAGATATCCAAGAAAGCCATTAGACGTCCCGCTGGGGAGAGCGTCTACTCCCGGAGGAGGAAGTGCCCGATGACGGGTCTGAGTGTTTGGGTAGGGGACTAGTCTCCCAAAGTGACTCGTTACCGCGGCCGCTGGGGGCCGGGTTGCCGCTTACACCCTCAGTCCACGAGGGCTGATCGTAAACCGCCCTACAGGAGGGACTTGCTGGGTCTGGGCCCACTTCCTCACGGGGAGGGCATCCTCGCGGGGAGGGCGTCCTCGCGGGGAGGGCATCCTCACGGGGAGGGCGTCGCCGTTAGGGGCGGTAATGAGAAGAACCTGCAATGAGACTGTTGAAGGGCAAGATCTATGTATTGATAACGAAATGAAATACAGTGCCTCCCCCTGCGAAGCCGCGAAGGGGGAGGGAAAAGTAAATACAGTGTCCCTCCTCCCCCTCCGGCGTGATCGCTCCGGGGGAGGGGGCAGGCCTGTAAGGCTAAACAAAGAACTTGCGAAGTAAACGCAAGTTCCACGTGTGCTTCAGCTCCTGCTCTTGAAGGTTGGAGAGCTTGTAGGCCCCCGAGCCCAGGACCGCGGAGATCCTGTAGGGGCCCTCCCACTTGGGGGAGAGCTTACCCTGGGCTTGGGGGTCCGTCACGCGCTTGAGGACAAGGTCCCCAAGGCGAAAAGCTCTGTCGTGCAAGCATTGGTTGTATGCGCGCGCCATCTCGCGCTCGTAGATGGTGTGGCGGAGGAGCGCTCGGTCGTGTTCCTCCTCCACGAGGTCGATTTCCAGTTGCTGGTTGGCCTCATTGGCCTGGTACGCTGCGGTCGTGGCTCCGTCTAGGAGCTCGACCCGCAGCGACCGGAAGCCTATCTCTGGGGGGAGGACTGCCTCCGCCCCGTAGACCAGGGAGAAGGGAGTACGCCCCGTCACCCGGGACGGGGTCGTGCGCATGGAGCAGAGGATGCTAGGGAGCTCCTCTGCCCATGCACCCCGCTTAGAAGCGGTTTGCTCGAGTCTCCGGCGCAATCCCTGTAGGATCACGCCGTTGACTCTCTCAACGACCCCATTGCTCCGGGGATGGGCCACTGAGGCGAAGTGGATGATGAGTCCCAGGCCTTCGCAGAATTCTCAGAAATAAGCCGAGTCGAATTGAGTCCCGTTGTCCACGGTGATTTCCCGGGCGACACCAAAAAAACCGCTGAACGGCCCGGGACGTGATGCTGGCCAAGGGTTCCGCCTCAACCCACTTTGTAAAGTAGTCGACCGCGACCATCGCATACTTGTATCCTCCGGGCGCTGGGGGAAGGGCCCTAAGAGGTCCATCCCCCAGCACACGAAGGGCCAAGTGATGGGGATAGTCTGCAGCGCTACAGGGGGGAGGTTCGAGCCCTTGGCCATCTTCTGGCATGCTTCACACTCGGAGACAAGGTCTCACGCATCGCGCATGACAGTGGGCCAGTAGAAGCCTTGTCGGAAAGCCTTAGCCGTGATGGCACCCGGGGCTAGGTGAGAACCACAGCTCCCTGCGTGGATGTCTTCGGGAAGTTGGAGTCCCTCCAGCCGGGGGAGGCAGCGCAGGAGGGCGGAAGCCCCCCGCTTGTAGAGCCTCCCCTCCAGCAGGAGATATGCCCGGGTTTTGGCCCGGAGGCGCTTAGCCTCGGTCTCATTAGGAGGGTTCCCCTCCCCCTTGATGAAGGAGATGAGGGGGGTCCATCCATGACGGAGTCCGGGTGATCTCGGCGACCTCCGGGACGTGAGGCTCGTTGCCCGTATCCGGGGAGGCCACCGAGGGCTTCGTGATGATTTCCAAGAAGGCCCCCTTGGGGAGCGATTCCCGGGCATTGGCCGCCCGGGCCAGGACGTCGGCCCGGTCATTGTCCCTTCGTGGGATATGCTGGGCCTCGAGGCCGTCGAAGTGCCTCTCCATCTTCCGCACCTCCTGCAAATAAAGACTCAAGTTTGCGTCATGGCACAGGTAAGACTTGTCCATTTGGCAAACTACGAGCTGAGAATCTCCCTTCACTAGGAGGCGCCGGATCCCCAGGGAGCGCGCAAGGCGCATCCCGAGGAGCAAAGCCTCGTAATCGGCGACGTTGTTGGTTGCGGGGAACTCGAGCCGCGCGGCGTACTCGAGTTCATTCCCCTCGGGGCTCCAGAGGACTACTCCTGCCCCAGCCCCGGCGAGACACAGCGACCCATCGAACATGAGGGTCCAGTGGTCACTGCGTCGGGGCGGCACAGGGAGGTCTTCGTCCCTGGACCCGGAGGCAGGAGTCCACTCTGCGACGAAGTCGGCGAGGACCTGTAACTTGATGGCGGAGCGGCCTGTGAGGGACAGGGAGAAGGGGGCGAGTTCGGCCCCCCACTTCCCAATCCGGCCGGTGGTTTCTTTGTTCCGCAGTACCTCCCCCAGGGGGAGGGACGACGGAACAGTGATGGGGTGTCCCAGGAAGTAGTGGCGAAGCTTCCAGGACTCCATTAGGAGGGCGTAGCAGATCTTCTCCATCTCCGTGGACCGAGTTTTGGCCCCTTGGAGGCCTCACTGACGTAGTACACGGGACGCTGCTGCCCCCCTTGCTCCTTCACCAACACCGCGCTGACGGCCACCGGGGTCGCGGCAAGGTAGAGGAGCAAGGGCTCTTCTGGAGACGGACTCACGAGCATTGGAGGGCTCGTGAGGTACTTCTTGAGGTCGTCGAAGGCCTCCGGGGCCTCGGGGGTCCAACAGAACCTCTCGAGCCCCCGGAGGATCTTGAAGAACTGGAGGCCTCGCTCCCCCGACCGCGAGACGAAGCTGCTGAGCGCGGCTAGGCGGCCGGAGAGCCGCTGGACGTCCTTGACGGAGCGCGGCGGGGGCATGTCCAGGAATGCTCGGATCTTTTCGGGATTTGCCTCTATGCCCCGCTGGGACACGAGGAAACCCAGGAGCTTCCCCCCTCGCACGCCGAAGGCGCACTTCTTCGGGTTGAGCTTGAGCCCAAACGCGCGGAGGTTGCGGAAGGTCTCCGCCAGGTCGTCGATGTGGGAGGCTGCGCGGGGGCTTTTGATGACCACGTCGTCTACATAGACTTCGACGTTGCGGCCGATTTGATCTTCGAAGACCAGCGTCATGAGGCGCTGGAAAGCCGCCAGGTCCCAGGAGCCAAAAGGCGGTGCCCGGGGCAGCCACCGGAGGCCAGGTCCCCAGGCAAATGGCGGCGCCCGGGACCGGCGCCGGAGGCCAGGTGCCGGGAGCCAAAAGGCGGCTCCCGGGGCAGCCACCGGAGGCCACGTTCCCGGGCAAATGGCGGCGCCCGGGACCTGCGCCGGAGGCCAGGTCCTGGGAGCCAAAAGGCGGCGCCCGTGGCAGGCATCGGAGGCCACGTCCCCGGGCGAATGGCGGCGCCCGGGACCGGCGCCGGAGGCCAGGTCCCGTGAGCCAAAAGGCGGCGCCCGGGGTAGGCACCGGAGGCCACGTCCCCGGGTGAATGGCGGCGCCCGGGACCGGCGCCGGAGGCCAGGTCCCGGGAGCCAAAGGCGACGCCCGGGGCAGCCACCGGAGGCCAGGTCCCCGGGTGAATGGCGGCGCCCGGGACTGGCGCCGGAGGCCAGGTCCCGGGAGCCAAAAGGTGGCGCCCGGGGCAGCCACCGGAGGCTAGGTCCCGGGGGCCAAAAGGCGGCACCTGGGGCAACCACCGGAGGCCAGGTTCCCGGGCAAATGGCAGCGCCCGGGGCAGGCGCCGAAGGCCACGTCCCCAGGCGAGTGTGACGCAACTTACCTGAACTTAGTCCCGCGGAGATTTCCCCCAACAAAAACAGAAGCCTATAGATCATTGCTTCCCATGAGACACATACAACCTCTCATCTAGCACCTCCTAGCCACCATAAGATCACACACATATGCACAAACACAGCCACACAATACACCAACACAGAACCACGACACAGCAAATCCAAAACCCTAAGCTCTCGCCCCAGAATCTAAGTATAGAGGGACTCACCTGGGGGCGCCGACGTCGAGGACTAGGTAGCCGACGAGCCGGCAGCGCGCATCCACACGCGCGGCGAGCTACCGCGCGGCCAAGCGCTGCCGTGAGCCACGGGAGAGGAGGCGCAGCGGCGTGGCCTGAGCTATGGCCGGCCGCGACGCAAGCATCGGTGAGAACCAAACGCGGGCGGGGCCAAGTTAGAGCTAGGGTTGTGGCCACGAGTTCTATCGGACGCGTGTGAAGAAGGAGACGGCAAACGAACTCGGGGATGGAGAGAGGAGCCCACAGGAGGAGCTGCGGCGGCGGCGTCGGAATCGGGGTACGGCGGCGGTGGCTAGGGTTTAGGCGGCTGTGAGTGCGTGGGTGTAGTGTGTGCTGCGTGCGTGCGTGCGTGTGTTTTGTGTGGGGGCCGGCGTGAGAGAGAGGGAGAAGAGGGAAGGTTGGGCCTGGGCCGGCCCAACCCGAGCAGAGTGCGTGCGCGCGAGTTGGGCCAGTTTGGGGCCCAACCGAGAGTTTTGGTTTTTCTTTTCTTCTCTTTTTATTTTTATTACTTATTCCCTTTCTTTTCTTTTTCCTTTTCAAATTCCAATCCTATTTCAAATTCCAAATTTAAAACTTAGGTAGCTGCTATTAAGTTACTTGATTTAAAAATTATTTTAACATTTATATTTTCTTAATAAGATTTAACTAACTCAATATTTCTGACAAATTAACATATACCATTTCCTAATATATATATATATATATATATATACATATATATACATATATATATATATACCAAATGAGGTAATTGTATATTCACACAAATATATGTTCATTCTCTTAATAAATCAAATTATTTCCATTTCTTTTATCTGGGCTAGTACCTAGACAAAATAGTTACAAAGATATGAATTACCTTTCCTTTAAACAAATAGCTAATCAATTTGATTTCTAATTTAAACAGTTTTCGCACTAAATTAATGTATTGACCAAATTATTTTAAATGTATATTTCAATCGTTAACAAAAAACAAATATTATTTCCTTTTTGGAAACTACCCAACCCAATATTTTATGCAATTCCATTATGCAGTTCAACTAAATTAATTTCGTATACTATATTTCCTATAACTAAAACCTCTTTTCCTTTGGGTTGTTGGTTGGTTAGTCGTGTTCAACCACGGGTCTGGGAAGGCGAAGACATAGATGCATTCATTCTTGCACTTTGTATGTCCTGTTATAGCAATATTCTAAGTATATGTATATATATATAATTATATTCTCAGGAACTGACGGTAGCGAGGAACATCGGGGTAAATTGCCGAACTCTGATTTCAATCCCGTCTATGCAGGAAAGTTCCTTCTTGATCATGTTGACATTGCTCGAACTAATTTCTTATGTTATAGTTTCATATCTAGTCAAAATGTATCACTTGCATAAAAAGAATATTTTACAAAGATTGACTAGAAGGCTTATGGAGATCATATGTATATGATATAACCTACCTAGGATATTGAGCATGATAGAGGAAGTCTCTGGATATGGAATCGTGACAGAAGGACTTCCTTGTCTATGCTATGGATGGAAATTAATTAAGGATTGTAACTAGCTGGCTCTTTCATCCAGCGCCGTAACACCCGCATCGACCACAGACCTGGTATGGGACGGGCCTAGTCAAGTATCTTATCTGGAAGCTAAGGTCATCTCCACGAGAACGTATTATATATGTATAAGCGCCACGGGTCGCTCAGAATAACCTAGGGGGTGTCACAGATTGCTCAAAATAATCCAGATGGGTTCTGCGGGTCACCCAAGAAGTACCCAGGACGCTATGTGCTCACCCGGTGGAGTGGAGATGCTTAGTGGATGGATTTGAAAAAGGCTTTGTTCTCTTGACGGTGTCACGCATTATCAGAAATGCGGAGTACTGTTGATGAACACCGACACGGAAGTCAAGAGATTATGTGGGTAAAGTGGTACACCTCTGTACAGTAAAATGTAGATATTCACTCCTTGTTCTCAGGTCGAGAACTACGTCGCGGCAGGAAAGGAGGCCTACAGGTGGCCTCAGCCCTGTGGTGTAAAGTGCTTAGTAGAATTTTTCTAAACGACCAAATGGAGATTGTTTACAACAAATGTTTTAAAAGTAAAACTTATACTCCTTGACTTATTATATGCTTAAGTATGTTCTCCTTGAATATAGTTAACCTAGATCATCTTGCATTATGATTGATGCTTGTTGAGTACTTTTGTACTCACCCTTGCTATGTAAATCCTTGGTAGACTTAAAATTTTCAGCTGAGGAAGAATCTACTAAAGAAGGCAATGGAGGAGCAGAGCTCACCCAAGACCCCGAGGATCCGGAGATGGACATCTACAGTTACGACCACACTTACTTTGGATCTGGAGATGAAGACTTCTGAAAGCTACTGCAGAACTAGTCCTTTTGCTAGTAAGATGTATAGTTTTTGGTAAAAACTGAATTTTGTAGTATGGGTTGTTTCTAATAACAAACCCTTTATGTTATAATCTATTTAACCTGAAATCCATGCTTCTGTTTCGCTACTCTAAGTTGGACATTGTTCGGAAAAACATGCTTTTGTCAAGCAATGACCACAGACCAGGCATGCTACCACATGGGTGGGATGCCGGGTCGCGTCAAACAAGTTCAGATATTTCTCTATTTAAAAATGCACTTTTTACATCTATTTGAAATAATTTAATATTAAAACATGATGCATAAGTAAGAAGCATACGAATAGCTTCAAGTCTTGCCACAGGTGCAAAAGTTTCACCAAAGTCTAAACCTTCCACTTGAGTAAAACCTTGTGCAACAAGACGAGTTTTATTTCTAATTACTACACCATTTTCATCTTGCTTATTTCTAAAGACCCATTTTGTTCCAATTACATTATGATCCTTGGGTTTTTCTACTAAAGTCCAAACTTTATTTCTAGAAAAATTATTAAGTTCATCATACATAGTATTTACCCAATCAGGATCACTAAGAGCTTCATCAACAAGTTTTGGTTCTAGAGAAGATACAAATGAATGATGTTTACAGAAAGAAGCAATACAGAGCGAGTTTGAACCCCCTTACTGACATCACTCAATATTTGATCTAGAGGGTGATCCTTGGTGATGGTCTGGTGCTGTCTTGGTGCTTCATGTTGTGCTGCTTCTTCTTGACTTGGTTCTGGAGGATCAATTTGAGGTGATGATACATTTTGATCATTATTCTCAATGTTCTCATCATCTTCTTGATCATCTTCTCTTGGTTTGATGTCTCCAATTGTAATGTTCTTCATAGCTCCTTGAAGATCCTCACCTAAAACTTCACAAGAGACTTGCTCCTTTTGCAAGCCATTAGTTTCATCAAATTCTAAATCACAAGATTCTTCAATACAATCAGTATTTTTATTAAAAACACGATAAGCTTTGCTAGTGGTAGAGTATCCGACTAGAAAGCTTTAATCTACTCTTTTCTGAAATTTACCACCAAAGTTTCTTTTCTTAAGGATGTAGCATTTGCAACCAAAAACTCAAAAATAAGAAATATTTGTCTTACGCCCAATAAGAAGCTCATAGGGAGTTAAGTTCAGAAGAGAATGCAAATAAAGTCGATTAATAGAATAGCAAGCAGTATGCACGGCTTCAGCCCAGAAGTGAGTAGGAGCGTCATACTCACTTAGCATTTTTCTTGCCATTTCTAATAATGTTCGATTTTTCCTTTCTACAACTCCATTTTGCTGTGGAGTGTAAGAAGTAGAAAATTCGTGTTTAACACCTAGCGAGTCACAAAAATCAAAGAAAGTTGAATTAACGAATTCTCCACCATGATCACTACGGATTTTCTTGATGGAAAGTTCGAATTCAGTTGAAACACGCTTTGCAAAACTTTTGAAAACATCAGGGGTTTCAAATTTTTGAGAAATAAAGAAAACCCAAGTATAGCGAGTAAAATCATCAACAATAACAAAACCATAATTGTTACCCCCGATACTGTGGAACTCAGAAGGTCCAAATAAATCCATGTACAACAGTTCCAAAGGTTTGCAAGTTGATAGAACACGCTTAATCGGATGTGAAGTAGCTACTTGCTTGCCAGCTTGACAAGCGCTACAGGGTTTATCCTTTTCAAAATTCACATCTTTTAAGCCAACAACCAAATCATGTTTTAAAAGCTTTTTTAGTGGATGCATTCCCACATGTGTGAGTCTCCTATGCCATAGCCACCCTTTTGAGGTTTGAGAGACAAGACATGTTGAAAGAGATGCATCTTTAGAGTGAAAATCAACAAGATAAAGATTTCCAAAATGAAAACCTTTGAAGATCAATGAATTGTCCTTCAAACTTTCAACTAAGACTTCTTTCGGATAAAAAATGCAACGAAATCCCAGATCACAAATTTGTAACAGAAAGCAAATTAAAATTCAGAGATTCAACCAATAGAATGTTAGAAATTGAAAGATTATTGGATATCGCAATTTTACCCAAGCCTACCATATTTCCTTGACGATTGTCGCCAAAGGTGATCTTTTGATTTTTGCTCGAGTTGTTTTCTAATGAGGTGAACAACTTCTTGTTACCGGTCATGTATTCGGAGCATCCGCTGTCTAGTACCCAATGCTTCCCACCGGTCTTGTAGTTCACCTGCATAAAAGAATCAAGTCTTCTTAGGTACCCAAAACTTTTTGGGTCCTTCAATGTTAGCAATCAAAGCTTTGGGCACTCAAATTGATTTCTTCTTTTTATTTAGCATGAGTGCACCAACAAATTTTGCTATAGCATACCCTTTCTTCGACCTTTGAAGCATGTAGCAAGTATCAAAATAGTTTGGAGTCATTAAAGGACATGTTTCATGCGAATGACCAGTTTCATGGCATTTAAAGCAAAATGTGTTGCATGATTTTACAAAAAATAGTTTTTGTACTTGATTTCTTTCCTTTCTTCGGAAAGTATCAAAGTCCTTCTTTTCTAAATGAGCACTTTTGTTTGCTAAGAATAAGATCTAGAGATATTTTTCCTTCGTAGCAATTTTCTAGACCTTCTCCAAGTTTTTCAACTTGTGCCTTAAGTTCATTATTTTCATTTAAAATTATTTCATTTGAAGCACATGGAATATCAAGAGAACAAGTAAGAATAGCATGAGGAGTGTCATCTAGATCACATGAAATGGCTACATCAACCTTAGATGGAGCATGTGTAATATCTTTAATGAGCAGACTTTCATATGAATCTTTTAATTCTGAGTATTGAGTACGTAAAGAAGAATGCTTTTCTTTAAGTGCTCTATACTTCTTTTTAGTGATTCCAAACACTTCATTCAATTCAGTGATCATTTCAACAAGTTCATCATATGAAGGGCCAAAAGAATGTACCTTTTCATCACCCTTAGCCATAATAAGACAAAGGGATGAACTAGTCGAAATGTTGCCGAGAGCTAGTCCGGCTAGCTTCTTGGAGCAACCTCCTTCATCGTCAGAGTCGAAGCTCTCACCTCCGGACATCCATTCTCCGAAGCATGCTTCCTTGGTTGCGCATTGTTCTTTTTGAAGAATTTCTTTTTCTTTTCCCAAGTCTTGTTCTTGTTTGGACATCTTGAGGCTACATGTCCCTTTTCATGACATCCATAGCATATGATATCCTTGAAGTTCGATTGCTTTGGCCCCTTTGGTCGTGCGTCGATGTTGACACCCTTATTGTGTAACCTGCGAAGAAGTTTTTGAGTGTTCTTTACCATGAGAGCTAGATCTTCGTCGGAGGAGCCATCGCTTGAGTCGTTCTTGGAGCTGGCTTTGAAAGCCAACGCCTTCTTCTTTGTCTCCGAAGGTTTGGCCGCTTCCTTCTTCTCCTTTCGATGCATCTCATGGGTGATGAGATTCCCATAGAGATCGATAGGCGTGGTGGTCGATAGGTCGGAGTTGGTGAGTACTGTCAGCAGAGTGTCGAAGCTTTCTGGAAGAGCTCTGAGCATTTTTCTTACAATATTGATGTCAGTGAAAACAACTCCTAGCCCCTTGAGTTCATTTACAATGTTGTTCAACCGAGTAAGCATGAAATCCACGGACTCGGTTGGCGACATTGTGAATGTCTCGTATCGTTGCCTTTCCATGAGAAACTTTGCCTCTTTGACTTTATTAGTTCCCTCATATATTTCTTCGAGGGTGGTCCAAGCCTTGTGAGCGGTTGTGAGATTGCTCACACGGTTGAACTAGTTCAAAGACAAACCGACAAAGAGCGCATTTTTGGCCTGGGCATTTAAATGTAGTTTTCTCCTGTCGTCATCGGAGTGACTTGCCGGATCATCCAGAGGAGTAAAACCAAATTTAACGATGTTCCATACATCAAGCCCCATGGCCTCTAGAAATACCGACATGCGCACTTTCCAATAGGGATAGTTAGTCCATCAAAGATAGGCGCACGTCTGGTATGACCGAGATGAAACCCCTCATTTGACGTCATCCTTTCTCTAGGCGGTAAAGCCTATTTAATTGAGAGACCAAGATCTGATACCACGTGTAGGATCAAGGATGCCGACTAGAGGGGGGTAAATAGGAGGCTTTAAAAACTTCAAATAAAAACAAATTTTTGCAAAGAGAAGAACCAAAATGCAATTTAATATATTAAAAAGAAAAGATAGAGAGAACGAACACAAGATTTTTCCTGAGGTCTTGGAGACACGCCCGGTCTCCCCTAATCCTCGTTGAAGCACTCAAGTGAATTGAGTCTTGCTTCAATATCCACGAAGGATATTTATCACTAGTGGTTGCTCCTTGTTCACTCCGGAAAGGCGAGCACCGATGCCTTTTACAAACACGCTGAGCCTCTCCGACAATCTCCGAACAGGAGAGGTCAACGGCCACGCCACCAAACTGTCTAGGTGAGGGCGTTCACCAAGAGTAATAAGCAGCAAGGTCTCTTCTAGATCTCCAATAATCACTGAGAAACTCTAAGTATGCAAGAACGATGCGAATAGAAAACTCGGTGGATCTCAGAAACACTCGACTTGATCACAGATCAAGATTTTGTGTAAAGTGTAGGATTAAGGATGCCGACTAGAGGGGGGTGAATAGGAGGCTTTAAAAAACTTCAATTCAAAACAAATAAAGAATTCAAGAACAAATAACCAATATATTAGAAAAAGAAGGAGAAAACAAACACAGCGATTTTTACCGAGGTCTCGGAGACTCGTCCAGTCTCCACTAATCCTCGTTGAAGCACTCAAGTGAATGAGTCTTGCTTCAATATCCACGAAGGATATTTCTCACTAATGGTTGCTCCTTGTCCACTCCGGAAAGGCGAGCACCGATGCCTTGTACAAATGCTCCGAGTCTCTACGACAATCTCCGAACTAGAGAGATCAACGGCCACGCCAACAAACCATCTAGGTGAGGGCGCTCACCAAGAGTAATAAGCAGCAAGGTCTTCTCAAGACCTCTAACAATCACCGAGAAACTAATAGGATGCAAATGATGCGAATAGAAAGCACTTGGTGGATCTGAAAAGCACTCGACTTGATCAAAAGATCAAGATTTTAACTCCAAAAGTAAATACTCAAGTATGTGTATGAGAGGAGGCTGCTTGTTGTGTAAAATATGAGTTCAAAGCCTCTATTTATAGCCTCAACACTCAAAAGAACCATTGGAGCTCGAGCTGAAAATTAGCAGCTCAAACTGACAGTCGGTTATACAAACTGACAGTCAGTTTGGGTCACGACCAGAAAGAAGTAAAATCTGGAGAAAACACAGCTAGCCGTTTGAGGTCAAAAAAGGAAACAAATCAGTGCAAACTGACAGTTAATATGAGGAACTGACAGTCAGTTCCAAACTCAACGGCTGACAAAAATCACTGATAACACTTTGCTAACCGTTTGTGGTCGTATATGGAAATTGATAATACAAACTGACAGTCAGTTCGACCACAAAAACGACCAGATCAAATAGAAACACAAGCAAATAAGTTTGAGGTCGAAATACAAACTGACAGTAAGCATCGGCATACTGACAGTCAGTTTAGTATAAAAAATTTCAGCTCAAAAAAAACCTCTCTGGACAACTGTCCGCTAACACAAACTGACATTCAAACTGATAGTCAACCTGAACAAAAGCAGTCATAACATTAACACCATAAGTCCAAATTGAGAGTTTAATAGCTTGTTTGAAAGATAATTTTAAGGGATACATTTTTGTCAACAGAAGAAAAAGCCAGATCTGCCTAAATCTTTCTAAAAAATTGAAAAACTCCTATGCTGTCAAAAACTCAACTGAAAATCCAAATCTTTCAAAACCAAAATCAAATCAAATCCAACCAAAATGATGCAATGCAATGACCTAGTAATTTCTCGGTTCATGTGGAGATTTAGGGAGGACTTGCAACCCCTCTTTATAGTACGGTTAAAACTAAAAACAAATTTTCCTAAACCGATCAATCTCCTTACGCCGAGATCGGTGAAAATAAAATCAATATTACCTTAGGTCCTTTGCATCTCTTGATTTTTTCTTCATCTTTGAGCTTTGAGACTTGTGCTTGATCCATTTTACGTCGGGTTTATCTTGATCATCTGGTTTTTCTTCCCAACATAACTCTGTATCAAAATATCTCAGAAACATATTTAGTCTATAACACTTTGTTTTCATTAATCATCAAAATTAGGGCTAGGCATAAAGGCCTAGATGCAACAATCTCCCCCTTTTTGATGATTGATGACACAAGTGTTCGATACAAAATAAGTGAATAACTCCCCCTGAATGTATGCATAAGATTATAATTCTCCCCCTGAGCGTAAGAATAATACGTATAAACACAAATCCAGAGCATAAACCAATCATACATATCAGAGTTCAGAGCATCACACTTAAAACAACTCATCAAATATATCCATATAAGAAAACATCCAACAATAAATATATCCATCCATAACATAAACATCCATCCATCAAAACAGAGTCATCCAAAATAATTCTCCCCCTTTGGCATCAAGCACAAAAGGGAGCAAATACAAAACAGAGCCTAAGGCTCATCATCAGAAGAAAGGCCCAAAACAGCTGTATCTCCGGAGCCTGCAGGAGATCCAATCGGGTCGACACCCGGTGAAGCCGGAGGAGTAGAAGCTGGAGCTGCGGAGGCTGGTGCAGTAGGAGCCGGAGCAGCAGGCCCTGAAGCGGAGCTCGATGAAGAGGACGCAGGGCGGGCCCTCTTGCGAGGGGCCATAGAAGCCGAGGTAGGCAGGCAGCGCAATCTGTTCCTGCTGAGCAACCAGTCGAAGCAACATCTGATGGTGCTCCTGCTGAGTGCGCAGGATCTGTTGTTGGGTCTGGATGATCTGCTAGCTGGAGCTGAGAAGAAGAAGCCGAAAAAGATCCTATGCCTGTCTCTGTAGCTAGTGCTGGATCAGACTCCTGAACTGGAGCCTCATCCTCTGACTCCCCCGCAGCATCATCATCAGATCGGGAGAATCAGGGCCAACAGCAGCCGCAGGCCGCCCACCGAGACGCCTGTCAGCCTGACCCGGAGGGTAGAACTGCAGGGGATGATGGGGTCGAGGGAGCTCCGAGTCAACGGCCCGGATGTGCAGAAGCATCGCCATGATGTATGGGGCATACAATAGCTGGCGACGCGGAGAAAGAAGGATGTGCTGAATCTCACTGATGATGAGATCAGCAACGTCGAATGGCTTCTCCTGGAAGATTGAAATCATGACGTGGAGGCCAAGGTATGTGACTCTGGCCTTGTCTCCAGTCATATGGACCAAAGTGAGACGAAGAATCCTAAGGGCCAGGTCGACATCGCGGTGCAGACCGGCAATGTGACGGAGCTGGAAGGGGCCGAAATAAAGTATGGCCACCTCCCGATGTTTGAGGTCGGGAAGAGTATGGAGCTGGCGCCCATAAGCAGGGTGAACCAGTCCAAGCGCAGCCTCAAACTGCTCCTTCGTGACAATGTGAACCTGGAGGCCCATCATGAAGGTCAGCGAGTCACGCTGGGGAGAAATAAAAACAGTGGAGTAGAACTGACGAATGGGCTCATCAGCCCAGTGGAGGGAGGAATCGGCAACTAGATCACAGATCCCAATAGAGGCGAAAGAATCTGCCAGGGAGACGATGCCTGTGCGAGAGGCAATCATTTGCCAAGACAGAGAACGGTGGGCGAAAATGGGAACGCGGTTGTGCCAAGACAGAGAACGGTGGGCGAAAATGGGAACGCGGTTGTACACGCTGGTGAAAAGATCCAGCTGCAAGTTTGTGTAGAAGGTGAGGACTGTTGATCGAAGGATGCCGACTAGAGGGGGGTGAATAGGCGGATACTGAAACGTTTGGACTTGTATGAATTTGATATACTATTTCAAGCCAAAACATGGAAGAGATTTTGGCTCAAATAGCTAAATTCACAAAATGCACATTTTGGGTATTTTCGTGTCAAAAGTTGTTTTCGGGCGACCTAAAAAAGTGATAACTTGAAAACCATAGGTCTTTTGAGAAAAAGTTAAATATGAACTATATTTAGGTGATTGAGTTCTAAGTGTTTCATGTAGAAAATTTTTGTCAAAACTCAACCAATCTTAGTTTATGGAAATAAGTCATTTTAGGCCAAAACAAGATCCCAAAATCTTCAATTTTGTCAAAATTCTGCATTTTGGCTCGAAATCCTTTCTTTTCACTTTCAAAACCTTTGAGAACATATTTGAAATGTATTCTTGAAGGTTTTGTGTTAATTTTGCACATTTTGAAGGTTTTGAGCACTTTTTCACCTTTTTGACTTGGAAATGACTCTTTTAACAAAAGACATGCATAATTTTCATTTTTGTACACAATTTTTGGGGTATACACGTATTCAATGAGCTTGAAGCTACTCCCCCTTAATATGTCATCCAAGTTTTGTTGAAAAGAGATAAAGAGGTGATCTTTTGGTCTTTTTCTTCAAAATAGGAAGTGATTGGCATAGATGCCTACATTACTTGTATATATATATATATATATATATATATATATATATATATATATATATATATATATACATATGTATAAGTATAAGTATACGTACTATATAAGATCATACTATAGACCATTCCAAAACAAGCAAGAGATCAAATAATATTTGAAATGTCAATAACATTCAATTAATTTCTTAACTTGCTAAATCTTGACTCATCCAAGGGTTTAGTGAATAAGTCCGCTAATTGATTGTCGGTTGAAACATGACTAATCACTACATCCCTCTTTGATACATGATCCCTTAAGAAGTGATGTCTAATGTCAATGTGCTTAGTTCGAGAGTGTTGAACGGGATTGTTAGAAATTTTAACGGCACTCTCATTATCACATAAAAGTGGAACACAATTGACTTTTATGCCATAATCTAGCAAAGTTTGCTTCATTCATAATAGTTGTGCACAACAACTACCGGCCGAAACATATTCTGCCTCGGCGGTTGAGAGTGCAACCGAATTTTATTTCTTAGAAGTCCATGAGACTAATGATCTTTCTAGAAGTTGACATCCACCGGAAGTACTTTTTCTATCAATTTTACAAACGGCATAATCATAATCCGAATATCCAAAAAGATCACAACTAGCATTTTTAGGGTACTAAAGACCTATGTTTGGTATATGTTTTAAATATCTAAATACTCTTTTCACTACAATCAAGTGACATTCTCTAGGGGCAGCTTGAAATCTAGCACACATGCATACACTAAACATAATGTCCGGTCTAGAAGCAATAAGGTATAATAAACTACCAATCATAGAACGATATAATTTAAGTTCCACTGGTTTACCTCCCTCGTCCATGTCCAAATGACCATTTGTAGCCATGGGGGTCTTGATTGGCTTTGCATCCTCCATGCCAAATCTCTTGAGAAAATCCTTCACGTATTTGCTTTGACTCACGAATATTCCTTCTTTGATTTGCATAATTTGAAGTCCGAGGAAAAAACTCAATTCACCTATCATAGACATATCAAATTCCTTTGACATGGTTTGACCAAAAGCTTGACAAAAGGATTCATTAGTGGAACCAAAAATTATATCATCAACATAGATTTGACATACAAAGAAATCATCATTTATGATTTTGGTAAAGAGAGTTGTATCAATTTTTCCAACTTTAAAACCTTGTGAAATTAGAAAATTTTGCAACCATTCATACCAAGCCCTAGGAGCTTACTTAAGACCATAGAGGGCTTTTGAAAGTTTATAGACATGATTAGGATATTTTGGATCTTCAAAGCCCGGCGGTTGCTTTACAAATACAAGTTCCAAAATTTCACCATTTAAGAAGGCATTTTTAACATCCATTTGAAATAGTTTGATTTCAAAACTTGATGCAAATGCAAATAAGATACGAATGGCTTCTAGTCTAGCCACGGGAGCAAATGTTTCATCAAAATCTAATCCTTCAATTTGAGAATAACCTTGTGCTACCAATCTAGCTTTATTCCTTACAACTATGCCATTTTCATCTTGCTTATTTCGAAAGACCCATTTTGTACCAATTATATTGTGATCAAGAGGTTTTTCTACAAGTTTCCAGACATTGTTTCTAGTGAAGTTGTTCAATTCCTTATGCATGGCATTTACCCAATCCGGGTCCGCTAGAGCTTCATCAATGCATTTGGGCTCAAGACTAGAAATGAATTATGCGTGCTCACAAAAAGATGAGACTTTAGAGCGAGTTTGAACACCTTTAGCAACAACACCTATTATTTGGTTGACAGGGTGATCCTTAGTGATGGTTTGATGAAGTCTTGGATTTTGCAATGCTTGGTCTTCATTCTCCTTCATCTCCGGATTAAGATCAACTTGAGTAGCAGTCTCCGGAACCATAGGAGCTAGTTCATTTTCTTGACCTGGTGACTTTGAATCTTCATCTTTAGGCTTGATGTCCCCAACCGTCATGTTCTTCATTGCTTCTTGTAGTTCCTCATTTCCTACATTCTCAAGATTTTCATACTCTTCTTGAGAGCCGTTAGTTTAGTCAAACTCAATATTACAATTTTCTCAATGCATTCAGTTATAGTGTTAAAAACATGATAAGCCTTGCTAGTTGATGAATATACAACTAGAAAGCCCTCGTCAACACGTCTTTGAAACTTTCCAAGATGCATGCTCTTTTTAAGAATGTAACATTTGCAACCAAAAAGTCGAAAATATGAAATATTTGGTTTTCTTCCAACAATTAGCTCGTAAGGAGTTTTGTTTAAAAGTGGATGAGTGTAAAGCCGGTTTATAGCATAACAAGCAGTATTTACGGCCTCGGCCCAAAACCTAGTGGGGTTTTATATTCATCCAACAAAGTTCGAGCCATTTCGATTAATGTTCGATTTTTCCTTTCCACAACACCGTTTTGTTGCGGAGTGTATGGCACGAAAAATTCGTGTTTAATCCCAGATTCATCACAAAGCTCAATAAATTCCGAATTTTGAAACTCTCCACCATGATCACTTTGAAGTTTCTTAATGAAGAATTCAAATTCATTTTCAACACGTTTTGCAAATCTTTTAAAAACACTTGGAGCCTCGGACTTATGATTTAAAAAGAAAATCCAAGTAAATCGGGAGAAATCATCAACAATGACAAAGCAATAATTGCTACCACCAATACTTTGAGTTTCGATGGACCAAACAAGTCCATATGCAAAAGCTCAAGTGGTCTAGATGTTGATAAAATATTTTTAGCGGGATGAGTACTAGCAACTTGTTTTCCCGCTTGACAAGCACTACAAAGTTTATTCTTTTCAAACTTTACATCTTTCATTCCCAAAACCAAATCTCTTTTTAAAAGCTTGTTCAATTGATGCATCCCAACATGAGCCAAACGACGATGCCAAAGCCATCCCAAAGAATTTTTGGCAACCAAGCAAGTTGAAATGCAAGAATCTTTTGAACCAAAATCCACCAAATACAAATCTCCATATCGAAAACCTTTGAATACTAGAGATTTGTCTTCTAAGCTTTCAATGGTAACTCCATTTGGTTCAAAAATGCATCAAAGACCCAAATCACAAATTTTTGCAACTGAAAGCAAATTGAAGTTCAAGGATTCAACAAGTAATACGTTTGAGATGGAAAGGTTGTTAGTGATCGCAACTTTACCTAATCCAATTACCTTTCCTTTGCTATTATCACCAAACGTGATTTTGTCTATGTCATTGCAACCATTCTCAAAAGAGGAGAAACAATTTCCATCACCGGTCATGTGTTGAGTGCACCCGCTATCAAGCACCCAATGCCTCCCACCGGTCTTGTAGTTCGCCTAAAAGAAAGGTTAGACACTTTTAGGTACCCAAATTTGTTTGGGTATTTAGAAGTTAGCAACAAGGGTTTTTGGAACCCAAATCCTCTTTTTATGTTTATTTAGGTAAGGTATACCAATAAATTTAGCAATCACTTTTCCATACTTATTTTTCTTAAGCATGTAATGGGAGTGAGACTCATTTTCATTAGCTCTAGAAGTTGAGGGACAATCATTTGGTAAATGATCTACATCATGGCATTTGTGACAAAACATATTAGTAGGCTTAACAAAAGTCACTTTAGTACACAACTTCTTTCTTTTGTTTGGTTCATATCCTAAACCTTCTTTCCTAAATGAACATCGTTGCCCACTAAGAAGTTTGTCTAGGATTTCTTTTCCTTTAAAGCATTTTGCTAATCCTAGATTTAACTTTTCCACTTGTGCTTTGAGTTCTAAATTTTCTAAAATTAAATTGGAATAATTACCAACAATTAAATCACAAGCATTTTCATGATTAATTTCTAAATCATTACAAGTAGCTGATTTTGAATGAGAAACAATATGAGGTGATTCATCTAGAATATCACAAGTAATTCCTATATCACTAGTTTGTTTGGAATCAATAATTTTCTTAACTAGAAGTGCCTCATGTGAGTCATTTAGTTCAACATATAAATCACTAAGTGTTGAGTATTCCTTTTTAAGCATTTTATTTTTCTTAGTCAACCTACCTAGTGCCTCATCTAATTCCATAATCATATCAACAAGTTCCTCATAAGAAGGTTCGGGATCCGATACCTTTGCATCATCACTTGCCATAAGACAAAATGATGACTCATTTTTGAAAGGAGTGGCCTTTCCAATAGCAATTCCCGCCATCTTCTTGGGAGTTGATGGAACTTCATCATCCGAGTCAGACTCCTCCGATCCGGAGTACCATTCACCGATACAAGCTTGGCCCTTGCCTCTATTGTTGTAGAGCTTCTTAAAAAGCTTCTTTTTGCCTTTTGAGCCTTCACCATCATCTTTCCTTTCTTGTGATCTTTGATGATCACTCTTCTTGTTTGGACATCTTGAAGCAAAATGTCCCTTCTCATGGCACTCATAGCATGTAATGTTCTTAAATCCGGTTTTCTTGTGCGGTCCTCACCTCTTTTCAAAATCAAACCCTTTCTTGTTGATTTTATTTAGGAGCTTTCGGGTTTTTCTCACAAGGGGAGCTAGATCACCATCGGATCCATCATCCGAGCTATCCTCCTTGGCCTCCTCGATGTTGGCCTTAAAAGCCAAATCTTTCTTCCTCGATCCGGAGGCATCCGCAATTCCTTTCTTCTCCACCTTTTGCATTTCATGGCTAATGAGAGTACCCAAGAGCTCGGTTGGAGTTGTAGATGTAAGGTCACCATTGATAAGCACTGTCACAATTGTGTCAAAGATCATTGGTAAAATCATAAGCATCTTGCGCACGATGTCAATGTCTTCAAATTTTGTACCTAAACCTTTAAGATCATTGATTAAAAGGTTAAGTCGAGTGAACATGTCACTCACATTTTCAGTTTCAAGCATGAAGAAGGAATTGTATTCTCTAGTTAATTTAATTAGCTTAGCTTTCTTGACCTTAGAGGTACCTTCATGAATAACTTCTAAGGTTTTCCACATTTCATATGACGTGTCAAGATTACTAATGCGGTTGAACTCATTTAAATCTAGTCCATTAAATATAGCATTTTTTGCTTGAGCATTTGCTTGGAGATTTTTTGTTTCTAGAGGTGTAAGATTCTCTAAATCAACGGGAGCTCTAAATCCATCTCTAGTGACCCTCCAAACATCAAGACTAATGGACTCAAGATAAACCACCATCCTAATTTTCCAATAGCAATAATTTTCACCCTTAAAGAAGGGGACCTTTCCATTATAGTTTTCTTTGATCAACAACATCCTCTCTCTAGACGGTTAATTAAGTCCTAATAGGAGAGACCTAGTGCTCTGATACCACGTGTTGATCGAAGGATGCCGACTAGAGGGGGGTGAATAGGCGGTTTTTCTAATTTTAATTTTGATTGAACAATTTAAAACCTAAATTGCAATATCAATTCACAAATGATATAGATGATGACACAATTTAAGTTTTGCAATACTAGAGAAACAAAAGCAATATTTCAATTTCTTAAAGTATGAAGCAAGTAATAGAAGTAATCGAAAGAGATCGAATTTTTCCCCGAGGTATCGAAAATTTGCTGATTTCTACTAATCCTCGTTGAAGCACTCTTCACTAGAGCTTTTGCTTCGATTCCACTAGAGGTAGCTCTTCTCCTCTCCGGATAGGCGAGCTTCGAGACTTTACACCCAATCGTCGGGCCTCTCCGACACACACCGTCGATGGAGAGATCACCGGACCTTCCGGGTCGTCTAGGTAACGGCAATCACCAAGAGTAATAAGCCTAGCACTTTACTTGATCAAACACAAAGCTTGAAAAACAAGGATGCAAGTGCAAATGACTCAATTGCAATCTTTACTCAATTTTCTCTCAACAACTTTGCTCAAAAATTTGCTTCAAATGCAAGAGAGTATGTGTGAGAGTTTTGGCAAGCTTTAGCACAGAGTTTTGGAGATGAATCAGTTGCTCTCTAGCTGCCAAAGTCGAAAGATTATATATAGCTTTAGAAAAAATAGCCGTTTGCAAGAACCAGAGCAAAAGTTGTACAGGCCGGACATTGTCCGGCCATTTCAGACAATGTCCAGAGAGTTCAACTTAATAGTGACCGTTACTCACACTGCACGACGTGTCAGTTACCGTTTTAATATTTTTGTGAAGGCCGAACGAGAGATATTTGTCCGGACATAAACCCCGGACAGATGGATATGTCTCTGTTGACACTCAACTTTAACAGCTCACGAAAAATATACAGGTCGGACATTGTCCGGCCACATCCGGACAATGTCCAGCACGTCCCGGACAAAAGCCCTCGGATGGATTCATTTGTCTCTGGTGTTGTTTTGAAAATGCTGAGATGATTTTGTATTGGCTGAGATGATTTTGTATTGGCCGAACATTGTTCGGCCATCACAGACAATGTCCGGCCTTCAGCGGACAGATGCACCAAATAGATTTATTTGTCTCTGGTTTTGTTTTGAAAATGCTGAGATGATTTTGTATTGGCCGGACATTGTCCAGCCATCACAGACAATGTCCGGCCAGTTCAAAACGAAAATAGAACTTCACAATTTTGCTCAAATTTGACTTTTGAGTAGATGCAATGCAATTTTGTTTTCAAAACACAAAGTTTGATCAAGTGACTTGTGCTGAGACCCCTCTTAATAGTACAACCATCTTAAACTAGAAAATTTCAAAAGAAAAGAGTACATATTACTTGGTATTTTGCCCTTATACTGAGTTGCATCGTTGAGTGTGCTTCGAGAGGTCTTGACGATCTTCATGCTTCACTTTTGAGTGGTTTCCATCACCCCTTAACCTAAATCTCATTTACAAAGATTAGTTGCATGTACTCCGGATGTCATTAATCACCAAAATCCGAATTAGGGTTCAAGACTCAACAAGGACATTGCACGCGTCACGACCAGTGGGACGTGGCAAGAGATAGGGGTTGGTGGAGCGGAGAGTGCAGAGGCGACTCACGTGCCACCGGGAATAATCCACGGGCACGCACTCAGGTGGCGGCGAGGGTCGGGTCTCAGACGGTTGACCCGTTGAATGACTACTGTTTGCGGCGTTCTTTCGATGGGCAACACGACGAGAAGGTCCCAGCTGATCGGACATGATCAAAAGAAAAACAGAGGAGAGAAGAAGAAATAGGGACCTGAACAGAGGAAGGCGAACTGAGCAGACAAAGCCGAAGAATGATGACGACGTCGAACAGAAAGGCCGGAGAAGGAGGCACGGCACTAAGAAGTACGGTGGAGCGACGAAGTTGAGCAGCACCGGCGAGGAAACACGGCGAACAGAGGCACCGCAAGAAGAACGGCGGCTTGGCGAAGCGCAAAGCGGTGGCGAGGAGGGCTACGCGGCGGCTCACGGTGGGGCACGGCTTGTCGGCGGTGAGGTGAGGCGAGGTGGTGGCGCAGGCACTGCGAGGAGGTACCGGCGACGAACAAGACGGCGGCGGAAAACAGGGGGAAGCCGAAGAGAAAAAAGAAGAAAAGTGTGTTTTTAGGGTTCGGGAAGCCGCAACTGACACTCAGTTGCATATACTGACAGTCAGTTCCAAAATCAGAGACCTGGAACTGACAGTTAGTGTACAATACTAACAGTCAGTTTATGAAACTGACAGTCAATTTGAGTCTCAAAAATGACCAGGGGCTACGACCAAAGACAATTGCACATAACTGACAGTCAGTTTGTGAAATTGACTGTCAGCATGGTCACTGACTTTGACCAGAGGCTAAGAACAGGCTCCTAAGCACTGAACTGACTGTCAGTTTAATGAATTGACTGTCAGTTTGGTCAATTTCGACCAGAAGCAGATTTGACCAGAGAGGGGATAGAATATATTTTAGTATATTTTAATACAAATAGCACATCAACTAGCATTTGATATATCAATAATGTTCACTTCACCTCTTAGAAAGCAAAATCTTGATTCATCTAAGGGTTTGGTGAAAATATCTGCTAGTTGCAAATCAGTTCTGATATAACTCACATCAATATCTCCTTTTGCCACATGATCTCTTATAAAATAGTGCCGTATTTCAATATGCTTAGTTCTAGAATGTTGAACAAGATTATTAGCAATCTGAATGGCACTTTCATTATCACAGAAGAGTGGTACTTTATCAAATTTAATTCCATAATCCAAAATGTCTGCTTTATCCATAATAATTGAGCACAACAACTTCCCGCAGACACATATTCAGCTTCAGCGGTGGAGAGAGCTACAGAATTTTGTTTCCTAGATGACCATGATACTAAAGATCTCCCCAAAAGCTGACAAGCTACCAGATGTACTTTTTCGATCAATCTTGCAACCAGCATAATCTGAATCCGAATATCCAATTAGCTCAAAATTTGCTTCTTTCGGATACCAAAGTCCTAGGTTGGGATAGCATTTCAAATACCTAAGAATTCTCTTAACAGTAAACAATGACATTCCTTAGGATTTGATTGAAATCTAGCACATAAACACACACTAAACATGATATTAGGCCTAGATGCAGTGAGATACAACAAGCTACCAATCATAGACCTATAGAGTTTAGAATCGACCGATTTGCCGCTTTTGTCCATATCCAGATGTCCATTTGTCGCTATGGGGGTTTTGATTGCCTTAGCGTCTTCCATCCCAAAGCGTTTGAGTAAGTCCTTCACATACTTTGTTTGACTCACGAACGTACCATTCTTGAGTTGCTTGATTTGAAGTCCAAGGAAAAAGCTTAGCTCGCCGATCATTGACATCTCGAATTCCCTAGACATCATCTCTCCAAACTCATGACAGAAATGTTCATTAGTAGATCCAAAAATAATATCATCAACATATATCTGACAAATGAACAAATATTTTTCAATTTTCTTTGTAAACAATGTTGTATCAACCTTCCCAATTTTAAAACCTTTTGATAAAAAAAAAGTCTCTAAGTCGCTCATACCAGGCTCGAGGAGTTTTCTTGAGACCATAGAGAGCTTTAGACAATTTAAACACATGGTTTGGAAAATTAGAATCTTCAAAACCGGGAGGTTGTTCGACAAAAACAAGTTCAGAAATTTCACCATTCAAAAATGCACTTTTTACATCCATTTGAAATAATTTGATATTAAAGCTAGATGCATAAGCAAGAAGTATATGAATAGTTTCAAGTCTTGCCACAGGTGCAAAAGTTTCACCAAAGTCTAAACCTTTGACTTGAGTAAAACTTTGTGCAATAAGACGAGCTTTGTTTCTAACAACTACACCATTTTCATTTTGCTTATTTCTGAAAACCCATTTTATTCCAATTACATTGTGATTCTTGGGTCTTTCTACTAAAGTCCAAACTTCATTTCTAGAAAAATTGTTAAGTTCATCATGCATGGCATTTACCCAATCAGGATCATTTAAAGCTTCATTAACATGTTCAGGTTCTAAAGATGATACAAAAGAATGATGTTCACAAAATGCAGCAATACGAGAGTGAGTTTGAACACCCTTACTGACATCACCCAAGATTTGATATAGAGGGTGATCCTTGGTGAGGGTTTGATGTTGCCTTGGTGCTTCTACTTGTGTTGCTTCTTCTTGACTTGGTGCTGGAGGATCAACATGAGATGATGATACATTTTGATCATCATTCTCAATGTTCTCGTCATCTTCTTGATCATCTTCTCTTGGCTTGATGTCTCCAATGGTGATGTTCTTCACGGCTTCTTGAAGATCTTCACCTAAAACTTCACAAGAGACTTGCTCCTTTTGAGAGCCATTAGTTTCATCGAATTCTATATCGGATGATTCTTCAATGCAACTAGTATTTTGTTAAAAACACGATAAACTTTGCTATTTGTGGAGTATCCGACTAGAAAGTCTTCATCTACTCTTCTTTGAAATTTGCCACCAAAATTTCTTTTCTTAAGAATGTAGCATTTGCAACCAAAAACTCGAAAATAAGAAATGTTTGGCTTACGCCCAATAAGAAGCTCATAAGGAGTTAAATTCAGAAGAGGATGCAAATAAAGACGGTTAATAGAATAGCAAGCGGTATGCACGGCTTCGGCCCAAAAGCGAGTAGGAGTATCATACTCACTTAGCATTGTTCTTGCCATTTCTATTAGTGTTCGATTTTTCCTTTCTACTACTCCATTTTGCTGTGGAGTGTAAGAAGTTGAAAATTCATGTTTAATTCCAAGAGAGTCACAAAAATCAAATAAGGTTGAATTTACAAATTCTCCACCTTGATCACTACAGATTTTCTTGATGGAAAGTTCGAATTCAGTGGAAACACGTTTTGCAAAACTTTTGAAAACATCGGAGGTTTGAGATTTTTGAGAAATAAAGAAAACCCAAGTATAGCGAGTAAAATCATCAACAATCACAAAACCATAGTTGTTGCCCCCGATACTTTGGAACTCAGAAGGTCCAAATAAATCCATATGCAGGAGTTCCAAAGGTTTGCAAGTTGAAAGCACGCGCTTAATAGGATGTGAAGTAGCTACTTGCTTACCAGCTTGACAAGCACTACAAGGTTTACCTTTTTAAAATTCACACCCTTTAAGCCAATAACCAAATCACATTTTAAAAGCTTTTTCAATTGATGCATTCCAACATGTGCAAGTCTTCTATGCCATAACCAACCTTTTGAGGTTTGAGAGACAAGACATGTTAAGATAGATGCATCCTTTGAGTGAAAATCAACCAAATAAAGATTTCCAAAACGAAAGCCTTTAAAAATCAAAGAATTGTCTTTTAGACTTTCAACTAAGACTTCTTTAGGATAAAAAGTACAACGAAATCCAAGATCGCAAATTTGTGCAACGGAAAGAAAATTAAAATTCAGAGATTCAACCAATAAAACATTTGAAATAGAGAGATCATTGGATATAGCGATTTTACCCAAGCCTACCACACTTCCTTAACGATTGTTGCCAAAGGTGATCTTTTGATTTTCGCTTGAGTTGTCTTCTATTGAGGTGAACAATTTCTTGTTGCTGGTCATATGCTCGGAGCATCCGCTATCAACCACCCAATGTTTCGCACCGGTTTTGTAGTTCACCTGCATGAACAAAAGAATCAAGTCTTTTTAGGTACCCAAACCTTTTTGGGTCCTTCAATGTTAGTGATCAAAGCTTTGGGCACCCAAATTGATTTCTTCTTTTTATTTAGCATGGGTGCGCCAACATATTTTGCTATAGCATATCCTTTCTTCGACCGTTTAAGCATGTAGCAAGTATCAAAGTAGTTTGGAGTCATTAGAGGATATGCTTCATGAGAATGACCAGTTTTGTGACATTTAAAACAGAATGTGTTGCATGCTTTTACAAAGATAGTTTTTGTACTTGGTTTCTTCCCTTTCTTCGGAAAGTATCCAAGACCTTCTTTGTTGAATGAACACTTTTGATTGCTCAGAATCAGATCAAGGGATACTTTTCCTTTGTAGCAGTTTTCTAAACCTTTTTCAAGTTTGTCAACTTGTGCCTTAAGTTCATTATTCTCATTTAAGATCGTATCATTTGAAGCACATGGTATATGATGACTAGTAGAAATAGTATCAGAATCTAGATCACATGAAATGGCTACATCTACTTTAGGTGGATCATTTGTAATATCTTTAATGAACAGACTTTCATATGATTCTTTCAATTCAGAGTATTGAGTGCGTAGAGAAGAACGTTCTTCTTTAAGCGCTTTATACTTCTTTTTAGTAGCTCCATAAACTTCATTTAATTCAGTGATCATTTCAACTAATTCATCATATGACGGATCGTTAGGGTGTACCTTTTCATCACTCTTAGCCATAAGACAAAGAGATGAACTAGTAGAAATGTTGCCGAGAGCTAGTCCGGCTAGCTTCTTGGAGCAACCTCCTTCATCGTCGGAGTCAGAGTCGGAGCTCTCACCTCTGGACATCCATTCTCCGAAACAGGCTTCTTTTGTTGCTTCATTTCTTTTCTTGAAAAATTTCTTCTTGTTGTTCAGGGTCTTGTTCTTGTTAGGACATCTTGATGCTATATGTCCCTTTTCGTGACATCCGTAGCATATAATGTCCTTGAAGTTTGTTTGCTTCGGCCCCTTTGGTCGAGTGTCAATGTTGACACCCTCCTTGTGCAACCTGCGAAGAAGTTTTTGAGTATTTTTTACCATTAGAGCTAGATCTTCGTCGAAGGAGCCGTCGCTTGAGTCCATTTTGGAGCCGGCTTTGAAAGCCAACGCCTTCTTCTTTGTTTCTGAAGGTTCGGCCGCTTCCTTCTTTTCCTTCCGATGAATCTCATGGGTGATGAGGTTCCCATAGAGATTAGTAGGCGTGGTGGTCGATAGATCGGAGTTGGTGAGCACCGTGACCAGAGTGTCAAAGCTTTCTGGAAGCGCCCTAAGCATCTTTCTACAATATTGAGGTCAGTAAAAACAACTCCTAGCCCCTTGAGTTCATTTACAATATTGTTCAACCGAGTGAACATGGAATCCATAGACTCGGTTGACAACATTGTGAATGTCTCATATCTTTGCCTCACCATAAGCAGCTTTGCCTCTTTGACTTTAGTTGTGCCCTCGTAGATTTCTTCGAGGGTGGTCCAAACCTTGTGAGCGGTCGTAAGATTACTTACACGGTTAAACTCATTTAAAGACAAATCGGCAAAGAGAGCATTTTTTGCACGGGCATTTAAATGTAGTTTTCTCCTGTCGTCATCGGAGTGACTTGCTGGATCATCCGGAGGAGTAAAACCAAGTTTAACGATGTCCCATACATCAAGCCTCATGGCCTCTAGGAATACCGACATGCGCACTATCTAATAAGGATAGTTTGTCCCGTCAAAGATAGGCGCACGACCGATATGACCAAGAGAAAAGCCCTCATTAGACGTCATCCTCTCTCTAGGCGGTAAAGCCTAATTAATTGAGAGACCTTGCTCTGATACCACGTATAGGATCAAGGATACCGACTAGAGGGGGGTGAATAGGAGGCTTTTAAAAAAACTTCAATTTAAAACAAATAAAGAATTCAAGAACAGATAACCAATATATTAGAAAAAGAAGGAGAAAACAAACATAGTGATTTTTACCGAGGTCTCAGAGACTCGCCCAGTCTCCACTAATCCTCATTGAAGAACTCAAGTGAATGAGTCTTGCTTCAATATCCACGAAGGATATTTCTCACTAATGGTTGCTCCTTGTCCACTCCGGAAAGGCGAGCACCGATGCCTCGTAGAAATGCGCTGAGTCTCTCCGATAATCTCCGAACTGGAGAGATCAACGGCCACGCCACCAAACCGTCTAGGTGAGGGCGCTCACCAAGAGTAATAAGCAGCAAGGTCTTCTCAAGACCTCTAACAATCACCGAGAAACTAATAGGATGCAAATGATGCGAACAGAAAGCACTCGGTGGATCTGAAAAGCACTCGACTTGATCAAAAGATCAAGATTTTAACTCCAAAAGTAAATACTCAAGTATGTGTATGAGAGGAGGCTGCTTGTTGTGTAAAATACGAGTTCAAAGCCTCTATTTATAGCCTCAACACTCAAAAGAACCGTTGGAGCTCGAGCTGAAAATCAGCAACTCAAACTGACAGTCAGTTTGGGTCACGACCAGAAAGAAGTAAAATCCGGAGAAAACACAGCTAGCCGTTTGAGGTCGAAAAAGGAAATAAATCAGTGCAAACTGACAGTCAGTATGAGGAACTGACAGTCAGTTCCAAACTCAACGGCTGACAAAAATCACGAATAAAATTTTGCTAGCCGTTTGTGGTCATATATGGAAACTGATAATACAAACTGACAGTCAGTTATCCAAACTGACAGTCAGTTCGACCACAAAAACGACCAGATCAAGTAGAAACACAAACAAATGAGTTTGAGGTCAAAATACAAACTGAGAGTCAGCATGGGCATACTGATAGTCAGTTTAGTACAAAAAATTTCAGCTCAAAAAAACAACCTCTCTGGACAACTGTCAGTTAACACAAACTGACATTCAAACTGACAGTCAATCTGAACAAAAACAGTCATAACTTTAAAACCATAAGTCCAAATTGAGAGTTTAATAGCTTGTTTGAAAGATGCTTTTAAGGGTTACATTTTTGTCAACAGAAGCAAAAGCCAGATCTACCTAGATCTTTCTCGAAAATTGAAAAACTCTTCTGCTGTCAAAAACTCAACTGAAAATCCAAATCTTTCAAAACCAAAATCAAATCAAATCCAACCAAAATGATGCAATGCAATGACCTAGTAATTTCTCGGTTCATGTTGGAGATTTAGAAAGGACTTGCAGCCCCTCTTTATGGTACGATTAAAACTAAAAACAAATTTTCCTAAACCGATCAATCTCCTTACGCCGAGATCGGTGAAAATAAAATCAATATTACCTTAGGTCCTTTGCATCTCTCGATTTTTTCTTCATCTTTGAGCTTTGCGACTTGTGCTTGATCCATTTTACGTCGGGTTTATCTTGATCATCTGGTTTTTCTTCCCAATATAACTCTGTATCAAAATATCTCAGAAACACAATTAGTCTATAATACTTTGTTTTCATTAATCATCAAAATTAAGGCTAGGCATAAAGGCCTAGATGCAACAATCTCCCCCTTTTTGATGATTGATGACAACAAGTGTTCGATACAAAATAATAAGTGAATAACTCCCCCTGAATGTATGCATAAGATTATAATTCTCCCCCTGAGCATAATAATACGTATAAACACAAATCCAGAGCATAAACCAATCATACATATCAGAGTTCAGAGCATCACACATAAAACAACTCATCAACTATATCCATATAAGAAAACATCCAACAATAAATATATCCATCCATAACATAAACATCCATCCATCAAAATAGAGTCATACAGAATAATTCTCCCCCTTTGGCATCAAGCACAAAAGGGAGCAAATACAAAACAGAGCCTAAGGTTCATCATCAGAAGAAAGGCCCAAAACGGTTGTATCTCCGGAGCCTGCAGGAGATCCAGTTGGGTCAACACCCGGTGAAGCCGGAGGAGTAGAAGCTGGAGCTGCGGAGGCTGGTGCAGCAGGAGCCGGAGTAGCAGGCTCTGAAGCGGAGCTCGGTGAAGAGGACGCAGGGCGGGCCCTCTTGCAAGGGTCCGTAGAAGCCGAGGCAGGCAGGCGGCGCAGAATCTCCTCCTACTGAGCAACCAGTCGAAGCAACATCTGATGGTGCTCCTGCTGAGTGCACAGGATCTGCTGCTGGGTCTGGATGATTTGCTGGAGCTGAGAAGAAGAAGCCGAGGAAGATCCTATGCCTATCTCTGCAACTGGTGCTGGATCAGACTCCTGAACTAGAACCTCATCCTCTAACTCCCCCGTAGCATCATCATCAGATGTAGGAGAATCAGGGCCAATAGCAGCCGCAGGCCGCGCACCGAGATGCCTGTCAGCCTGACCCGGAGGGTAGAACTGCAGGGGATGATGGGGTCGAGGGAGCTCCGAGTCAACGGCCCAGATGTGCAGAAGCATTGCCATGATGTATGGGGCATACAATAGCTAGCGACACGGAGAAAGAAGGACGTGCTGAATCTCACTGATAATGAGATCAGTAACGTCGAATGGCTCCTCCTGGAAGATAGAAATCAGGACGTGGAGGCCAAGGTATGTGACTCTGGCGCTGTCTCCGGTCATAGGGACCAAAGTGAGACGAAGAATCCTAAGGGCCAGGTTGATATCGCGGCGGAAGCCGGCGATGTGACAGAGCTAGAAGGGGCTGGAATAAAGCATGGCCACCTCCCAATGCTCGAGGTCGGGAAGAGTATGGAGCTGGCACCCAGAAGCAGGGCGAACCAGTCCAAGCGCAGCCTCAAACTGGTCCTTCATGATGATGTGAACCTGGAGGCCCGTCATGAAGGTCAGCGAGTCGCGCTGGGGAGAAATAAAAATAGTGGAGTAGAACTGACGAATGGGCTCATCAGCCCAGTGGAGGGAGGAATTGGTGACTAGATCGCGGATCCCAACAGAGGCGAAAGAATCTGCCAGGGAGACGATGCCTGTGCGAGAGGCAATCGTCTGCCAAGACAGAGAACGGTGGGCGAAAATGGGAACGCGGCTGTACACGCTAGTGAAAAGATCCAGCTGCAAGTTTGTGTAGAAGGTGAGGACATCGCACGCGTCGCGACTAGTGGGACGCGGCAAGAGATAGGGGTTGGTGGAGCGGAGAGTACGAAGGCGACTCGCGTGCCACCGGGAATAATCCACGGTATCAAATATCTCAACAGCACAATTAGTCTAAAACACTTTGTTTTCATTAATCATCAAAATTAGGTCAGGCATAACGGTCTAGATGCAACACTTCCAACTTAGTAAAGGAAACTTATGTCCAAAACTTAGTAAAGGAAAGTTGTTTGGAATCAACATTCACTACTACAGAAATGCTTTTCACTATCGGTTAAAAATCCACTCTACTATCGGTTCTCTTACCGATAGTGATCGGCACAATAGTAGAAATGTAGCACACTTCTATCGGTTGAAAACCGTTAGTAAAACATCTACATTCCCAACGTTCACTAATCGCTATCGACTATTTCTTCTGTCGGCTCGGATTTAAACTGATAGTATTGTGTATGTTTTTTCTATCGGCTCGGTTATAAACTGATAGTATTGTGTAGGTTTTTTCTATTGGCTAGGATCTAAACCGATAGTAATTTGTATGCTTTTTCTATCGGCTGGGATCTAAACCAATAGTATTGTGTAGACACAGTTAGTACTGGAAACTTTATTCTATCGGTTGTTGTATATGAACCCGATAGTATTGTGTAGACACAGTAGTACTGGAAACTTTACTCTATCGGTTGTTGTATATGAACCGATAGTACTGGAATATTTATTCTATCGGTTGTAGTACATAACCGATAGTACTGTGTAGTTTTTCCTATCGGTTATGTACTCGACACGGTTAGTACTAGAATCTTGCACATATACATACAGCAATACAGAGATACATTGGATCATTCACAAATACACCAATATTTACAAATATACACCAATATTCACATATTGAATTTGTTCACAAATACACTAATACAGTAATATACACATGCATTGGACAGATTGAATTTATTCACATATTGATCGAGTTTATTCACAAATACATCAATGAATCTATTCACATATTGAGTTTATTCACAAATATAGCAATCAACACATTCAATATATATTACACAAGTCAGTTACTATCGATCGTTGATAGCCACTTCTTCCATGACATATTGAGCCCAAATTGTTCGCAGCTCCTTCAATTGACCCAACTCATATTGCTCTTTCAACATGGCGCTCTGCATATATGCATGTATGAAGTTAGGATCGTACGTCACATCCAATTAAAGTTTGACTTTGAGTCAGGAAAAATGGTTACCTTAGGGAATTGGGCAAAGTTTCTCCTGATCAGGTCATACATGAATCTCATGACATAGAAGCCACATTCCCACGATTGTGGCTGCTGATGGCACTGGAAAAATTGCATATGCAAAGACATAAACCCACATTAACTCGAAAGAACTAATTAAGCTTAAATTAAAAGACTCATCATGAGTACTTCCATCCGTATTAATTACCTCATATTCTTTCCAAGAAATTGTTGTGCCCTTCGACGCGTCATGCCTCCCTCCAGCACTAGCATAATTTTTGAAAGCCCTGTATTTAATTTAGCATTGCCAGTTAATATGTAATCATTAATTAGCTAGTCAGAGAAAAGTTTAAAACAACTATGTTACTTACGCATCTATGTGCCATGTGAGGGTGAAAACATGCGCCACCTTGTCGCTCATCGAATCGAGGTAATAGACCTCATTCATCCATGGGCAAATGACGGCGAGGACCCAGTGGCCCCTACATTGCATATATAAGCGAACCGTTTCATACATATGTTAGGCGTAACATACAAGAATGAGTTAAATTAGTAGGAAATGCACTAACCTTTGGTGGTACGGCGCAAGGATGAACTCTCGGTCCTGCTGCACTAGTAGTGCCCTTGATATGTATTCCTCCGCATGTGCTTGGTCGTGCTCTAGCATCGTGAGGCTTATTTTCTCTGGGTCGAGGAAACCCACCTTGTCACATGCCCTCATCGACGCCAGACTATACATGCACCTGGATGCAAAGTAGACATTAATAAGTAGTGCATACAAAGTGATTAGATTTATGAAACGAACTGTGATAACTTCAGACAACAGCAAACTCACAGGACTCCAGTCCATATGATGGACATATCAAGCTCCCGCCAGTTGAGGAGGTCGAACAAATCCTCGTGGGCCACCGATATGCTCCCGGCCTCACGGTGAAAATGACCTGGCCTGAAGTGAACTAAGAAGTTGATGTGGCGCCTAGACCGGGTCAGGTACCACTTGTGGAGACTTCTGGTTATTTGATCCATATTGCGCAGAAGGTACTACGACACGAGTGAGGACCCGTTCTTGAACATACCCGGCTGGCTTTGTTTGGCCTTGCCTTTGGCCTTGCCCTTGCCTTTGGGCGGGGAGCGAGTGTATACCTTCGAAGGTTGGGGTGTGGTGCCGCTGGCCTCATTTGATGGCGAAGGGTTTGAGGTCGTCGGAGGAGGCATGGGGGCCGAAGGAGCTCGCTCATGCGTTGTGGCGGGGGTGGTGTCCTCAGGAAGTGAGCTGGTATCCATCGTCCACTTTAAGTACAAACGCATAAGTTAGATTTTGCAAATTAAGTATATTAACTGAGTTGTAAGCTAGAATGGCTAGGGTTTACCTCCTGTAGTCTAACACCCTTCTTGGGCCACTGTATGTACGAGCCCAATGCCTCTCCAATTGTCCGCATTTCGTCCGTTGGGACGGGCAATGCAAAAGAGCTGTAGCCCGGGAGGGCCATGTCCACCTGTACCTTTGCGAATCCAGGCTCTAGAGGTACGCAGTGGATCCGGACATCCTCCCAAGACTGGTATACGACCCCGTTTGCAACCACTACAGGTTTGTCGCCTATGTTGATCAATAGGCTACAGCTCTCCGGCTTCTACAATTTGCAACAATTATAACAGGTTAGCGAAACAATTCTAACGTAACGGGAGTGGCATCAACCGAACTGCATATATAGCTCAAGAGTTGCAATACCTCGATCAGGTCCACCGGATCCACGTGAACCTTCGAGCCGCAACTACTCGGCCTGGCAGCGTCGACCTCAGCAGCTGGATCTAAACCCTTGGACTGCACAACTCGGCTGAGGCGTTCATACTTCTCGTTCATTTGAGCGAACATGTCCGCGAATTATGTAGTCACATCTGCTCGTATCTTCTGAGATAGCTCCACTTCCCTTTCCTTCCAGCTGCCAGCCTTCTTCGCCTTTTGCACGGGCTCCGAGAAGCCTTCCTTCCATCGCACCACAGCCCCCACGGTTCGCGTCCGCCCTGGATGCTCCTTGTTCCCTAGAGCCCAGGTAAGGATGTCGTTCTCCCTATGGGGAGTGAACAATCCCTCGGTCACCTCCTTCGAGCAAGAGATCTGTTACATTCAAAGCTCTCCATTGTGAGGAAGAAATATATACAAACTTGTGCGCACACTAGTGATCATAGTTTTTTCTACCACACTCTATGATTCCAACCAGGAAGTTAGCCAACTTACGAGTCGCTGCACGACCTCGACGTCCCGGGGGTTTGGGAACGCGACAGTCCCCGTGGCCGACATGGTCCCTCTGGCCAGCCACCAGCGCTTGCATCGCTGATCGCGGACCTCGGAGAGTGGTAGGTCAGGGGAGTCAACGAAATTCGACGCCTCGTCTTCAGCCTTCTTCCACTGCTCCTCCTTCCCCGCATAGTCGCGAGAGCCGAGCCGGTGTGGGTGGTCGTTCCTCCTCTGGATTGCCTTGTTCTTCTCACTGAGGGCCTTTGTACCAGAAACAAGAAAATTAATGCACCGCTGCTTACTGCATACAATGGTGTAACTAAGCAAAGGAACCATACATACCTTAAACTCAGGAGTCCCCTTCTATTGGGCGAATTGCTCCCATACCTCCTCCGTTATGAAGGGGTACTTCTCGCATGGAGATTTGCCTTTAGCGAGGAAGGTACTGACGAGGACACTCTTGAAGGTTTTCCATGTGTTGTTCATGTCCTTCAAGCAAGCTATCTTGGGACCATCTTCGGGGATGTTCCACTTGGCCTGTTTCAAATGGTGCATATAAGCAGGACTTACCTAATCTCTAGGATAAACCAAGAGAATGTGATTACTCAAGAGTTCAGTGATTTTGATTAATTTTACCTTCACTTCCGCCCACAGCCTATCCCTCTCGTCGGCCTTGACGTCCTTCCAGCTCTGGATGGTGATCTTCACCCTTTCCTTCGCCAACAAGCCAACATAGACAGCATAGTGGCCGGCATTCTTCCCGATCGGTCTACCGAACTGGTTGAACTCACATGAAAGATCCGCGCGTTTGGCCAAATGGCCCAACATCGTCGCGCCTCGTGCCTTCCTCTTGCGCTAGGACGAGGCAGCGCCATCTACGTTTGCCCTCGCCGAATCACTACTATCAGCCGAGGAAGATGCCGACATGGCTTTACCTAAAATTCCATGAACAGACCATCAATTGATATGAAAAAAGGTACATGACAAAATTCATAACTAAAATTGTTGTGTCCTACGCTAGTCACTCTGCATGAACATAAAGTCTGTTAAAATTTAAATGAACCAAAATTTCAGATGAACATTAGAAAATGGGAAGTAATTAACAGAAAATTCAGATTAGCAGTGCAAACTATGACATACTCTATTTCCTATCGGTTTTCCAAGTAAAACCGATAGTACTCAAGTTTGTATTCAGGAAAATTTAAAAGATTAGCAGTGCAAACTATGCTAGTCTCTCTGCATGAACATAAAGTCTGTTAAAATTTAAATGAACCAAAGTTTCAGATGAACATTAGAAAATGGGAAGTAATTAACAAAAAATTCAGATTAGCAGTGCAAACTATGACATACTCTATTTCCTATCGGTTTTCCAAGTAAAACCGACAGTAATCAAGTTTGTAATGAGGAAAATTTAAAAGATTAGCAGTGCAAACTATGCTAGTCTCTCTGCAGGAACATAAAGTCTGTTAAAATTTAAATGAACCAAAATTTCAGATGAACATTAGAAAATGGGAAGTAATTAACAGAAAATTCAGATTAGCAGTGCAAACTATGACATACTCTATTTCCTATCGGTTTTCTAAGTAAAACCGATAGTAATCAAGTTTGTATTCAGGAAAATTTAAAAGATTAGCAGTGCAAACTATGCTAATCTCTCTGCAGGAACATAAAGTCTGTTAAAATTTAAATGAACAAAAATTTCAGATGAACATTAGAAAATAGGAAGTAATTAACAGAAAATTTAGATTAGCAGTGCAAACTTTGACATACTCTATTTCCTATCGGTTTTCCAAGTAAAACCAATAGTAATCAAGTTTGTATTTAGTAAAATATATAAGATTAGCAGTGCAAACTATGCTAGTCTCTTTGCAGGAATATAAAGTCTGTTAAAATTTAAATGAACCAAAATTTCAGATGAAAATTAGAAAATGGGAAATAATTAACAGAAAATTCAGTTTAAGATATTTACTATCGGTTCTAAATAAGAAACCGATAGTGGACTACACTGTATGACAAATTGCTAGTGATTTTCATCAATTCTGTCATTCTCATAGCTATCAAGTTTGTAGTTCATGAATTTTACTCTAGTTTTATATTTGTAATCCATTGAACCACATATGAACCATTGCATACAAATTTAAGCAATTGACGAGAGCGATTTGGTCAAGAACACTTACAGTCGTTCGTGGAGTGGCCGGAGGTGGTGGAGCAATGCAGTGGCCGGAGGCGGTGGAGAACCAGATTGCGATCGGCAATGGTGGCGCAGAGGAGCGAAGAAGCGAACGTCGGGGAAGCTAGGGTTTTCCTCGCATGAGTATTTGGAATGTGATCAGTTGCACTGGAGGGAAGATCGTGCGAGGTTATAACCTAATATATGAATCTTTACTATCGGTTCATAACCACCAAACCGATAGTAAAAACATGTAAGTTAGGGTTTGCAGTGTTGGCATTGTTCATTATCGGTTTTATTATTCCAAACCGATAGTAAACAAAAAACAGGGACTCCTAACACAGTATAAATCACTATCGGTTATGAACAATAAACCGATAGTATAGTTTAATTTCATATCGGTTTTGGAAGTTGAAACCGATAGTAAAATACAATATTATTGACCCTAAAGGATTTCCCTTAGAACAATTACAGATGATCTCAGTACACCATTTTGCATTGTATTTTACTATCGGTTTTATGACAATAAACCGATAGTATATGTTAATTTCATATCGGTTTGGAAGTTGAAACCGATAGTAGAATACTGTTAAATTGATCTAAAGGGATTTCTTGAGAACAATTACAGATGGGTCTCAGTACATCATTTTGCACTTGTAAAGACACCTGAAACCCCATACAAATGACTTCCAATAATTTTGAAATAAATTAACAGTAAAGACCAATCATGGAATGAAAATTTGCAGTTTTCATATTGATTTGTGAAAAGAATCAATTATTGCTCAAATCAAGTATATACTCCAATTGAAATGAAAATTTGCATAAATGATTCTCAATGCATCACGTATGTTTTTCCAAAGAATTTTTGAAAAATGATTTGAAGAATTCTTCGATTAAAGATCCAAGTAATATACGTCACTTACATATTGCAAATTAGTCAAGAATGGTTGTCCACCCATAATCCTTCTTCGTGGTCGTCTCGCAGGTAACTTGTTTCGTCAATATCTTCGGTAGGGACAGATTGAAGAATTCCATCTAAAAATGGAGGTAGTTCGTCAAACTGATCATACTCTTTTTCATCCACAACGTCTTCGACCCCAACAATACGTCTCTTACTGTGAAGGACAACGTGCAACTTTGGGTTGGCCGGGTCTACGATGTAGAACACCTGTGTGGCTTGCTCAGCAAGTATAAATGGATCATCTTGGTGTGCGACTCTACTGAGATCGACGAGAGTAAACCCATAATTGTCGACTTTAACACCTCGAGGGATTTCGACCCATTGGCATCGAAACAGAGGAATCTTAAGTAATACATAATCGAGCTCCCATATTTCCTCAATAACACCGTAATATGAGTCGAATGCCCTTACTGCCCTGGCATCGTCCGAAATAGCAAGTAGTGTCACTCCACTACATTGCATAGTACTCTTCTCGTCCTGAGTTCTCGTGTAAAATGAATAGCCGTTGATGTCATACCCCTGCCAAGTCCCTACAGTAAATCTAGGCCCTCTGGCCAACCATGTAACAACTTCATCTACGTCGCCCTCAGAAGCTTGCAGGACTCTATTTTCGATCCACCCAGCAAACTTCCTATTATGTTCTATGGTGACCCAAATCTCTGGCTTCGAGGGATTCTGTTTCCGTAACATTTCCTTGTGCTCGTGTATGTATGGCTCCACCCCCGTCATGTTCTGTAAGACCCAAAAATGGGCTTTTGTATACAGATCACTAGAGGGGACGACTGCTTTAAATCCAATCGTTCCAATGCCCTGAAGCCTGCCCTCATGCCGGGACGTAGGAACGCCAATTGGGTCAACCCCGGCTATATAGTTGGTGCAAAATTCGATCACCTCCTCGGCGGCATAACCTTCAATGATACTGCCCTCAGGCCGATGTCGATTCCTTACATATCCCTTCAAGATACCCATAAATCTCTCAAATGGATAGGGTCCACAAAACTTAATTTCTCTGACAAGGTGAACAATTAGATGGACCATAACATCAAAAAAGGATGGAGGGAAATACATCTCCAGCTGACAAAGAGTTGTAGTCACATCGCGTTGCAAATCGTCCAGTCCAACCAGATCAATTACCTGCAAGGACACAGTTGCAGCAAATATTCAGATCCAAAAAATTTGACAAGTTCCACGAATGGAGCTAATTAACTTGCTAGGAGTACACGCTTATGTACCTTGCCAGATATTGTGTTGAAGAAATAACATAGCTTTGTAATTGTCTCTCTGACTTTGACTGGGATAATGCCTCTGATAGCAATGGGAAGTATTTGTGACATCAGTACATGACAATCATGGGACTTCATACCAACCAGTTTCAAGTCTTTCATGGACACAACTTTTTTCAAGTTCGCAGAATACCTGCATGGAACTTTGACACCATATAGGCACTGACAGAGTCTTGTTTTTTCTCTTTTTGACAAAGTATAGCAGGCCGGGGGGAGGTATGTCTGCTTTCCCTTCTCCAACGGTGCAAGCTCAGTCCTTATGCCCATGTCGAGCATGTCACGGCGAACGTTGATGCCATCTTTCGTCTTTCCTGGAATGTTCAACAACAAACCAGTCAAACTGTCACAAACATTTTTCTCTACGTGCATGACATCAATGCAATGTCGAACTTGTAAGTGCTCCCAATATGGCAGATCCCAAAGAATCGATCTCTTCTTCCAAACATTTTTCCTGGAGGTTTAGAACATTTACCGAACTCAACTTTGATGTCCTTCACGCGCAAGTAAAGCTCCTTACCAGTCACAAACACTAGGCCTGATCCTTTCTCAGGCTTCCCATTGAATGACTTCCTCTTCTTACGGTAGGCGTGATGCATCGGAAGGAATCTGCGGTGACCCATGTACACTGTTTTTCTGCAGTTTGATAACCACATGCTTTCAGTTTCATCCAAGCAAATAGGACAAGCCTTGCCTCCTTTCGTACTATACCCCGACAAATTTCCATAGGCCGGGAAATCATTTATGGTGCAAAATATCATGGCCCGCAACATGAAATTCTCTCGCTTATGTGCATCCCACACCCGCACCCCTTCGCTCCACAATTTATGTAAGTCCTCGACTAACGGTGATAGAAACACGTCAATATCATTCCCGGGTTGTCTGGGTCCTGAAATTAGTAACGACATCATGATGTACTTGCGCTTCATACATAACCAAGGAGCAAGATTGTAGATGCATAAAAGAACCGGCCAAGTGCTATGTCGACTGCTCATATTTCCGTGTGGATTCATACCATCCGTACTCAGCCCAAACCTTACATTTCTCACTTCGCCCCCAAACTCACCGAATGTTCTGTTAATGTTTCTCCATTGAATGGAATCAGCTGGATGTCTTAGTTTTCCGTCTTGTTTCCGACCTTCAACATGCCAATGCAAGTACTTCGCATCTTTCGGATTTGCAAACAGCCGTTTCAATCTAGGAATCACAGGCAAATACCACACAGTTTTGGCCCGAGGCCCTTTCTTTACCTCATCACATCCATTGTGATAAATTCTGTCCCCATGCTTATACCGCGATGCGCCGCATCTTGGATAAACATGCAAATCCTCGTACTCGTTACGGTACAGAACACAATCATTTGGGCATGCATGTATTCTTTCGATTTCCATTCCCAACGGACACAATAGTTTTTTGCCTGGTAAACCGATCTTGGCAACTCATTTTCCTCTGGAAGCATGTCCGCTAACAGATCCAATAGAGCCGTGAAACTCTTATCGCTCCAACCGTTGCATGCCTTCAAGTTATATAATCTCAACACAGAAGACAACTTTGTAAATTTTGCACATCCGGGGAACAAAGGCTTCTCAGAATCAACAATTAATTTCTCAAATTTAGCTAAATCGTTTTCGCTGTAGTCTTCTTCTACATCACGTAACATTTCATCTAAATTGTCGTCATCTACATGGACTTCCGAATGAACATTACCAATGTTCTGACCATGATCATCATTACTGCAATCCACTTCCTGGTGCTGCTGACTGGTAGCGGTGCTCGTTTCCTCAAGATCTTCACCACGTCATATCCAACGGGTATAGCGTGCGTTAAAACCACAACGAATCAAATGACTCCTAATCTGATCAGAGTTGCCGAACCTTTTTAAGTTCATACAATCTATACAAGGACAATGCATATCTTTCTCTCCCTTCTTCGCCTTTTCTTGCTCAGCAAATTTAATAAACCCATTCACACCCTCTAAATACTCAACAGTAGTACGTTTTATTCCATACATCCAATATTCTCGGTCCATCTACAATTATTTCACAAAATTGACAAATTGAAATAAATAATTAATGACTCAGGGCATGCATATATGCATGAAACATAATTAGCTAGGCCATATGTGTGTACAGCTGCTTAATTACATTAAATGGATTTGTATATATGAAACCCTAATTAACTTGATGCATTAATTGGAAGAGTCAGCTAGCTAGCTGCTTAACTTCAGCAAGCTATAGCTAGCTAGCCAACCTAGCCTTCTAGCTAGTTTGGAGCTACATGTATCTAGTTTAATGAATTGCAAGTAGAGAGAGAGGGAGAGTCTGAAAGAGTGATTGAGAGAGAGAGAGAGGTGATGAGAAGATGGCAATACTGAGGGGGATGGAATTATCAACCTCTCAGATAGCTTCTCCAGATCACTCTAGCTTGGAGCGTGGATGCACGTACGGTAGAAATGATTCCAACATGCAGAGCGCAGAGCAGGGGTCGACCTAATTAAGTTGTACAATTTTACTATCGGTTCAAAAACATAAACCGATAGTAAAATAAGGTCCCCGCTGTCATAACAATTAGTTTATATGACGTCATTTTACTATCGGTTTGTTTTATATAACCGATAGTAAACTTTATTATATTATATCGGTTAGTACAGTAAAAACCGATAGTAAAAAGTCAGTAATTTTACTATCAGTTACGGATGAAAAACCGATAGTACTATTTAATATATTATATCGGTTGGTACAATACTAACCGATAGTATAAAGTGCGTAATTTTACTATCAGTTACGGATGAAAAACCGATATTACTACTTAATATATTATATCGGTTGGTACACTACTAACCGATAGTATAAAGTGAGCAATTTTACTATCAGTTACGAATGGAAAACCGATAGTACTATTTCATATATTATATCAGTTTGTACAGTAATGACCGATAGTAAAAAATATTTGCATTTCACTAACTGTGGACCAATGTGTAACCGATAGTAAAAATCCTCTTCTCCGCCACTGTGGTCCTATTCTATCGGATTTTTCCCAGATTGCTTATAACCGTTAGAAGATATGGGTTAGTGGAATGCATTTCTGTAGTAGTGCTTTTTGCTTAACATAGATTACGTTTTCTCATAAGTTTCAATTGAAAAATCCTTTCTAAATGATTCTTTTTATAAAATGTTTGTAATGCCCAGACAAACATTCTTGCAAATTTTTATGCCATTTCGAGTTGATTTGACTAAGTTTTGATCTTTTGACGAATCAAATCTGAATCATGAAAATTCAGACTTTTTGTACTTTTTGTCTCATTTGTCATTTTCGGATCACTAAAGTGGTCTATAATCTGAAGAAAATTTTTGCATGAGACTTTATACTCTTATGTTGTTCTGCTATGAGAACTGTTTTTCAAAATTTTTAGAAGTTTTTTGGATGGTGTTTCAGGTCTCTTTATATGGGTTTTACCTTCTCAAACATTAAAAATCTAAATCTCACAAAACATTATTTTAGCTATTTGACTGGGACTTCTTCGTATATCTTGGCTCAAAAGAGTGCTTCCAACTCAGTAAAGGTAATTTATGTCTAAAAACCCGATGAAAATCAAATTTTAACCCATTTTGTAAAAGTTTACCGGAATCAATTTTGTTGCTTAACATAGGCTACGTTTTGTCGCAACTTTCAATTGAAAAATCCTTTTTTAATGATTCTCTTTTGCAAAATGTTTGTAATGACCTAAACAACATTCCTGCAAATTTTTATTCCATTTCAAGTTGATTTGGGAAAGTTTTGACCTTTTGACAAATCAAATTTGAAATCTGAAAATTCAAACTTTCTGTAATTTGCCTGATTTGTTAGTTTCGAACCTCTAAGTTGGTTGGTAATCTAAAGAAAATTTCTTCATGATACTTCATCCTCTTATGTTGTTTTGCTATGGGAATTTTTTTCGAAATTTTTGGAAGTTATTTGGGTGGTGTTTCAAGTCTCTTTATATGGGTAGATAATATTCTCAAACCTTAAAAACCAAAAACTTGCAAAATGTCATTTAGCTCTTTGAGTTGGACTTCATAATGGGAACGGGGATGCCCGAACTTCCGTCAGGTGGACGATAAGTCGATTAGGCGGCGCGAGACACACACGATCCGGCTTCTTGATCGGCACGATCAAAACCCCTGCAATCGCAGCACCACGCGTCCTCTGGTTATCAACCATGCGCTGCCCGGTTGACCTCGCCACGAAGGCTGATCCCTGCCAGTGAATCGAGAACACAAGCAAGAACAAGAAAGATACAACTGAATTTGCAATTGAGGATGAAACTCACGAGTTGGGGTCTCACAAACCGATGAACGGCGACACTGTTCAAAGACAGAATTGATCTAAGCAAAACCCAAGTCTAAACGATGACGGCTACTGAATATATAGCGACGGCTAAGGTTTGGGGCATTAAACCCTAGGGTTACACGGGCCATGGGCCCAAAGTGGAGCATCGCACGCCCGGCAGATTCTGGTCACCATATTGTTTTGACAATTCGCGTCGATCCGTAAGGAATTTTGACATGGGACTGGATCCGTTGGAAAGATCTCGTCGAGGGCTTCTCCGTGCATACCAAGAACGTCCAAAACAGAGTCTGTATGCGCCTTGGGCATCCGTTTTAAGTTGACTGTGTGGAGATGGCCGAACCCGACTCGTGGACAAATTGGGCTCTCTCTTGGGCCGGCCTTTCAACGACGTGGCTTGTGGGACCAGAGGGCGTCGAAGTGGTGGAGATGCGCCTTTCTTGAATACGTCTTGAGCTTGGGGAGGTGGCCACGGCGGAGGCCGAACTGCTGGCGGCGATAGCGCAATATCAGCATGATGAGCTTGCCAGCTGTGCACGCGACCTGGCCATGGTGCGGGTCGATGATGCCATATAGTTGATGATGACACCATAGTTGATGTAGATGATGTCGAGGATGCCGTGAAGTGTTGCCAACTTGTCGTAGATGTCATGGAAGAAGTTACACTAATCCATGTTGGCGAAATGATCGAGGTAGCACTCGGCGATGACCATGCTGACGAAGAATTGAATGAAACTCTTGATGACCACCATGTTGATGTAGTGTTGGTCCTATCTATGATGTGCATGGTCACATCACTTCATATATCTTGTCTCAAAAGAGTACTTCCAACTCAGTAAAAGTAATTTATGTCCAAAAACCCCATGAAAATCAAATTTTAACTCATTTTGCAAAAGTTTACCGGAATCAACTTGTTGTTTAACATAGGTTACGTTTCGTCATAGCTTTCATTGGAAAATATTTTCTAAATGATTCTTGTTGCAAAATGTTTGTAATGACTTAAACATAATTCTTGCAAATTTTCATGGTATTTCGAGTTGATTTGACTAACTTTTGACCTTTTGACGAATCAAATCTAAATACTGAAAATTCAAACTTTATGTGGGTTTTGTCTAATTTGTCATTTTCGTATCTCTAAATTAGTTTCTTATTTCTTCGTTAGACTTCATCCTCTTATGCTATTTTGGTATGAGAATTTTTTTCAAAATTTTCAGAAATTATTTGGTTGGTGTTTCATGCCTCTTTATACGAGTAAACAACGTTCTCAAACCTTAAAAACCTAAAACTCGCAAAATGTTATTTACTTGAAATCATAAATGTTGTAGCTAATAAGTGTTTTATTCATATATCTTTTACCTTAAGTTAGCAGTCGTGTCAACACTAAAAACTCATTTGAAGGGTCACTTTATGTGACTTCTTATATGATTTTTACAATTAGCTTTCGTGAGTTTGTTCTATATTTAAGAGAATAAACATGTTAAATTTGGAAGTATTTTGACATCATTTAGATAGAAAAAATGCCGCCGCTGCTGGCAGATTGTCGCCAGTTACACCGTCATTGGTCCAAGCCCTACCTTCCAGACACGCCCGCCCGTTGCCTCGCTGGCCGATCATCTCCAACACTAGCGAGCCCCCTCATTTCCTCTGTCTGTGCAATGCTTCACGCTGCCGGTGGCACTCCCATTGTTGCCGGCCGTCGCCAAATATCCAACACCTTCCCCTCGTTTAGACGTACGCCCTAGACAAGTTGGTCACCATCATCGAAGCTCTAATCACCATTGCACGACAGCCCTAGATTCGGCTGCGCTCAAGTGTGCCGCTGCCGTGTTGTCCGGTTGCCTCCGGCCACGCTAGTCTCCACCACCTTCTCAACTGAGTTGGCATTGTCCAGGCATGCACGGTAACACGTTCTACACCGTCGACCGCCCACCTGAACACCTCAACATTGTCGTGCAATGCACTAGTCGTGCCCAGCAGTGCACATGCGTGCCCCCAGCTGCACACAGCCACGCCCCAGCCGCGCCAAGGCCACTCCAAGGCAATGCCCAGGATGCGCCCAGGTCGTGCACGCATGCCATCCAATACGTGAGCGAGTCCGCTAAACACACGTGCATGCGTTGATTAATGCGTGTTCGCATAAACCACGTCCATAGCCTCGCTACGTGTACGTCGACCGCGTGTACGTTGTTCGGCCGCGCTCTGAACGCATATTGGCCACGTCTGAATGTCACCATAGCCGCGTATGAATTGAAATCTGGTCGTGCATGTTTGCATCCGTGCCATGATGTTCATCCGACAATCACCACGATACGCCAAGCCGTCCAATGATGTCTGGCCGCACTGTAGACGCCCCTTCTGCCATGTCCAAGCATGTCGGCCGTAGGTGCGTCCGTATCCACTGTCTTGCCATGCGGCAATTGTTCGATGAAATACATCGAACCATTCAACGTCATTCTGGCCGTGCCCCAACTTCCCACTTCGTATTGTCTATGCCCTAATAGCCCTAGTCGCTGCACGTGTGAGTCATCCAGCTCACGTATGCATGCCCCTCTTTGTCCATCTACTCGTCGGCCATGCCGTGCCCTTCGGCCATGCCCTAGAAGTGTTTTGACTGTGTTCAAATAACATTTAATACCACCTAAAATGTGATATTGCCAGTGGACGAGGTCGCAACAGTGAGTGAGTATGTTATTCTCTCCAGAAGGACTAGACTAAAGCGAAAACATGTCCAACTAGGGTCAAATCGGAAATCAGAAACAAAGTGGAAAGAAAGTCAGTTTGTCTTGATGTGCCTCACTAAGCAGAATTTGACTAACAGAACTGAACTATATATCCCGTACCAGCGGTGGACAAACTCAAAAGAACCCAGAGCGTTGCTTCTGGTTCCAATCCTATCAGTAGCAGTTGAAAACAGAATTTGCAAGCAACAAGACAGGTTTTAGTAGTTTGTCGGAACAATAGACTACAACACATCAACCAGTACGTAACAGAGAAGAAGCAAAATTGTAAATCAGAGTTACAGGAATAAATTACTTCGGCAGCTCAGCTACAACTCGATGGCTCACAAATCACATTGATGACAGAATTAAACAGAATGACAACAGAGGAGTTTTCATTTAGCAATGCAATTGTGATTCAGAATTTAGGAACAAGCCTCTAGACTCCATTTCACTCAACAAAAACAATACAAAACCATTTGGGAGCGTCTGAACTGAAATACTGATCTAAACCAACTGGGAGATTGTTGAAATCAGATCTTCAACATCCCAGTCAGTTAATTGTTTCTACGACAGAGAGATGCTAATCAATCATGAACTTATAAACATTTAGTTATACCGGTTTGCTGCCCTGGACAACAGCTGAACTTTGAGAACTGATCTCCAGGTCTCAGCTCAATAAATCACAGCACAATAATGAGTCAACTAATACAGAGAAGTGCACAACCAACTTCCAAACTAATCAGAAGAGTAGTTCGTTTGTAAAGGATATAAGTTTGATAATTACTTAATTTCACCTTCCAGTAACTCAATCACACAAGAATACAACAGCAATCACTGGCAACAGACTCATTATTTAGGTATTAATGGATCTCAGACAGCATTTACACAAACACCAGAATAAGTGCATTTCAAATAAGTTGAGCAGCAATGTCATCCATAAAGATTATCTCACATTCAGCACATAAATGATCGAATTGATACACTGGAATTAATCTACAGGATCAATTGCTCACAGCGAACATGCAAGAAGCAAATCAGAGGCAAGGAATTCATAATTAGGAACATGGGAAGGAAAATAAACAAAGGGACGGTTCAATTCAACTGATGGTTAACAATTAAAATTTTCTTTCATCCATCGCACTATTTCTCTGTCCAGTACAAGCATCACAGGAATTACGGAGAGATGAGAGGGAAGAGAAGGGTTTGAGGGAGAGGATTCGTTGCTGAATTTGTTGTCAAGGAAGAAGCTGTTGGAGGGGGTTGCCGACTTGCTCACGAGAGGGGGGTGGTGGGGGGTGGAGTGGGCTGTTGGAGCTGGCCATAGGGCGTCGGTGAAGAGATTGAAGCCGCCGCTGTCATACCCGGTTGAAGAGAGAGAGAGGAATAGGAAGCCTTCATGGGGAGGGGCGTCGACGATCGTTTTTGGCGGCGGCCTTCCTTGCTACAGCCGCAAATCTAGGGTGAGAGAGCGGCGGCGCTCGGATAGGAAAGGAAGCACGGCGGCAGCGCAAGTCGACGGCAGATCTAGCGAGCGGCGATCGAATTTGAAGCGGCGGCGGCGCGGGCTCGGCGAGCAGCGACGGCCTAGCTTTTTATTTATTTATTTATTTATTTATTTTGCGGGGTGCGACAGCGTGTAAGTGGCGTGGCTATGGCGGCGCAGCGCAGACGATGGCAGCGTATAGATCTGTGGCGGTGCACGTGGATGGAGCGGGCTCGGGTGGTGCGGTGAGCAGGGAAGGCGCGGGGCATGTGGTGGCGGCGAGGAGGTGACCGCTGGTGGCGTCGTCAGCGTGATGCACGGATGTGTGGAAGAGTTGGGGGAGAGAAGTTTTCGAATTTTTTTTTGAATAATCCTAAAAAAATAATTTAAAAAATAATCAGAAACTTTTTAAAATTTCAAAAATTACCAGTTTCAGTCGATAAATAATGCGGATACTGGGATTCGAATCTAGTTCGTGCACACGCGGAATTATTTTATATTGGTGAGGTTGGGACTCGAACCCAGGTCACGAGCGTGGGAGGGTTAGCTCGTAATCAGTTGGGTTATGCTTATTTTCTGTTATATAACACACTTGCACCTACTAGTAGTTAAGAAATGCGGTAAAATGAGTCAAACTTTTATTTGTGTTAGTTTTTTTTTTGGAAAGAGTAAGTATGAAAACTGTTGTTTTTTTTAGATTAGAAGAGACTGAAAAAAGTGCACTACATGATAATTAATGGATCAGTCACTGTTCTACGCTATGTTGTAATTAGATAGCTATGTTAATTTCAAAAGGTAATATTAAATAGCTATGTTGTAATCAGAGATTATATTTCGGATCTCACAAGGTCCAAAAGTTTGGAACTGGTAAACATGTAGTGCAAAACAAAAGATGGGAATAATCAAAGCCGGCAGCATGTGTTTAAAAGCGACATGGTGCAAATAAAAGATTGGAAATGTGCTTATCATAGTAGGGTATGTGAACGTTCTTGAGTTCAAAATGCACATATTTTTGTTCATTTTTGAATGTGTAATTTTATGTGCATTTATGAATTGCACTTGGGAGCTCGAAATTGTACAAATATAAGCCTACTGATTTAGATGTGGAGATTGAATTTAGATTTAGATGTATTGTCTAGATAGTATAAAATTTGTAACAAAAAAACAGATGTATGCTCCCTAAACAACCCCATAAAAAATTGTAATTTTTATTTGTGTTTGTTGTTTTTTTGGAAAGAGCAAGTATGAGAGCTGTTGTTTCTTTTAGATTAGAAGGGGCTGAAAAAAATACAAGATAGAGTTGATATATGTATATACATATACTCTGTTTGTGTTGCAACGCTTGCGCTATAATTTTTTGTCGCTCTCAAGTTTTGGGATGTATTATTGTGTTTAAGGTACATTTTGTCTCTTGACTTTAAGGAACATGTCTAAATCAAGCCTTCTGTAAAAACTATTTGGTAAATTCACCTAGAATCTCAAAGTCATTGTCCTGTCCATGAAAGTAATTTTTTTTGAGACAGCTGGTTGATATAGGCCTGTTGCCCTCAACTTTGGTTAATTTTTGTTATGCCTTATCAACTAACTTAATTTTTATGATGGAATTATGGAGACATGTTTTGTTTGTGTAAAATTTAAATTTTTTTTATGATTATAACGTTTTTGTAGGGATCTAATTCATGTGAACAAATTAGCAGATTATTTTTTGTGCGTTCAACTGCTTTTTTGTCTTGTGGTACTGTCAATACCTGTTAAAAAAAGGTAGAAATGGGAGCACTTGCAAAGCAAAAATGAGACGTGGCGAGTTTCTAAGAATTATATTTCTAGGATACTCTTACTAAATAGAAAGATAACAAACCAAATCCGTCGGCCGCGTTCGAAACCCTAACCCTAAAAAACGAACAAAATCTATCTACCGCATTCGAACCTGCAATCCCAAAATGTAAGAAAACCCTACATGAAACTACTGCCTCCTCTCCCTCTTTGGCTGGTGCTGATACTCGGATGGTGTGTAGCGAGAGGGGGCATGACGATCCCTAATGCGTCGTGTCTGCATAGGCAGTGTCTGTGCAGATGGTGGAGCCTGCGAATGCTGTGTTGGCTATATAGGAGGTGGAGCATCATCATGGTGCAAAGCCTACGTAGGATGATGCTGTGACTGGATAGGAAACTGGTACCATGCAGGAGCTAGCACCTACATCTGAGACATGATCTCATGTTGCGTCGCGCCTTGTCCCTTGTCCGATGCTAACTCTTGAGCCAACCCATGGTCCAGCGCAACCATGTGCGCAGTAATGTCGAACTCCTCGTCCGAAGAGTCCTCATCAAGATTGACATGCGGTTGTGGAGGTGGAGGGCGCGACGAAGAAGGGCGATCCATCGGTGTCATATGCGGGGCAGAAGGACGAGGCGGCAACGGTGATGGTGGAGGCGGCAGCAGCACTCCAAAATCGGCAAGAATCCCATCCATCCGCCGCCGGGCATCCGCACAAAATGCCTACATCTCTGCTCTACTCACGTCCTGACCGTCACGCAACCGGACCTCCATGTCACCTAGATTAGCGGAGATGGCTCCAATGGTGTCGAGCTACAGACATGATGCACATGCAATTATGGAATGACGATAATTGCGAAGGTGTTTAAGTTATGGGGAGGTAAAGTACTTACAGAGGAGTGAACCCGCGGTGCAAGGCGTCGGTCGAAGCGCTCGTCGATGGTCGAAGGACGGATGGCCTCTGCACTCGCCACTAGTAGACCGCCCGTCAGTCTGTACAACATGCGAGGTCAGTACTACGCCAGATATGAAGAGTGGATGTTGTGGCAGTAAGGTCAGTTCTCATCAACCGTCTGAGTGTGGGCATGATCCATCCACTCCTACACATATGGCTACTGCTTAACTATGAAATCGTCCCTATGTCGCCCCTTCCTCGATTGCTTGTAGATAAAAAAATTATTGGTTAGAATAGATGTGTAAGTTATATTAAAAATAATACATAAGTGGCATGTACATACTCGTGAACACTGTGTCTGATCTGTTGAGGAGGTGGCACAGGAACATCCTGTCGTAGGCCGAACTGGTGCATAACTCGCTTAGGCAAGTACCCCTCAACCATGTGTGAGAAGACAAGAAGCACCTGGGTACGCCAATAAGCAGCATCTTACGTGCATAGAGATGAAAGGCCTGCTGGGGCGATGTCCTGGATGTGCTGCTGTGTCCACGGACGCCAGATGACGCTATCATCTGTTGGATCAAGGATGCCGACTAGAGGGGGGGTGAATAGGAGGCTTTAAAAACTTTAAAACTTAAAGCAAATAAAGAACAAATTATGTAAATAAGAGAAAGAGAAACGAACACGATGATTTTTACCGAGGTATCGGAGACTCGCCCAGTCTCCACTAATCCTCGTTGAAGCACTCAAATCACTTGAGTCTCGGTTCAATATCCACAAAGGATATTATCACTAATGGTTGCTCCTTATCCACTCCGGAAAGGCGAGCACCGATGCCTTGTACACACTTGCCGAGTCTCTCCGACAATCTCCGAACGGAGAGGTCAACGGCCACGCCTCCGAACCGTCTAGGTGAGGGCGCTCACCAAGAGTAACAGGCAGCGAGGTCTTCTCTAGACCTCCAAACACGCACCGAGAAGCTAAGTATATGCAAATGCAAAAGAACTGAAACTCTCGGTGGATCGGAAAGAACTCGACTTGATCAAAAGATCAAGATTTTATATAAGAAACTAATGCTCAAGAGTGTATATGAAATGCTGTTGCTTGTTGTGAGAAACACATGCCCAAAGCCCCTATTTATAGCCTCAAGAATCAAATGAACCGTTGGTGCTAGGGCTGAAAATCAGCAACCCAAATTGACAGTCAGTTCACCAAACTGACAGTCAGTTACATACACAACGGCCGACAAAATTTACGGATAAAAAATAGCTAGCCGTTTGTGGTTGTTTAAGGAAACTTGAAACCCCCAACTGACAGTCAGTTATGCAAACTGACAGTCAGTTTGACCAAAACAACGACCAGATCAAATAGAAACTCAGATAAAAACAGTTGTGGTCGAAACCCAAACTGACAGTCAGCATGGGCATACTGACAGTCAGTTTAGTACAAAAATTTTTGGCCCGAAAAACACACTCTCTGGACAATTGTCAGTTAATACAAACTGACATTCAAACTGACAGTCAGTTCAGTAAACTGACAGTCAGCCTGAACAAAAACAGCTATAACTTTAAATCCAGAAATCCAAAAGAGGTGTTTAATAGCTCATTTGAAAGATATTTTAAAGGACTATCTTTTTGTCAACAAAAGAAAAAGCCAGATCTCCATAGATCTTTCCATAAAATGCAAAAACTCTTCTGCTGTCAAAAACTAAACTGAAAAACCAAATAACTGACAGTCCATTAAAAACATCCATAACTTTTGATCCAGAAATCCAAATTGATAGTTTAATAGCTCGTTTGAAAGATAATTTAAAGGGCTACATTTTGGTCAACAGAAGCAAAAGCCAGATCTGCCTAGATCTTTCTAGAAAAAGCAAATACTTTTCTGCTATCAAAACACTACTGAAAAACCAAATCTTTCAAACCAAATTCAAATCAAATCCAACCAAAAAGATGCAATGCAATGACCTAAGTTTATCGGTTTACGTTGGAGATAAAAAGAGGACTTTCGCCACCCCTCTTTATAGTACGGTTAAAACTAAGAAATAATTTCCTAAACCGATCAAACTCCAAACACCGAGATCGGTCAAAATAAAACAAATATTACCTTAGGTCCTTTGCATCTTTAATCCTTGCAACTTTCATTTTGGTGATCTTGCACTTGCGACCTTGACTTCCAACCTTTAACTGCGACCACAGCCAACATTGCGACCTTGCGCTTGCGACTTTGGACCTGTGACCTGCATATCTTCCTGGATCACTTGCAGACTTTACAGAAATCGCTCTGCATAGAAATAGCTCAAAGACAAGGTTAGTCCAAAACACTTAATGTCATCAATAATCAAAATCAACATAAAAGGGCCTAGATGCAACAATCTCCCCCTTTTTGATGATTGATGACAACAAGTGTTTAAATGAATAAAATCAAATGACTCCCCCTAAGTACATGCATAATTAACAGATATTCGGGAACTCCCCCTAAATGCATGCATATGTACATACCCATATGAGTCATTTGAGATTTAAGAGTGAATCTATAATGATGAATTTATAATAATAGATCATGAGATATCTCAAAAATCTTTCTCCCCAATCTCTCCCCTAAGCATAAACAATGTCAATAATGAAGCAAGAAACTCAAGAATCTCTCCCCCTTTGTCATCAAGCACAAAAAGGCGGGAGGACAGGAAAATCAGACAGTTATTTTAGATCAACTAGCATTTGATATATCAATAATGTTCAGTTCACCTCTTAAAAAGCAAAATCTTGATTCATCTAAGGGTTTGGTGAAAATATCTGCTAGTTGCATATCAGTTCTAACATAATTCACATCAATATCTCCTTTTGCCACATGATCTCTAATAAAGTGGTGCCGTATTTCAATATGCTTAGTTCTAGAATGTTGAACAGGATTATTTGCAATTTTAATGGCACTTTCATTATCACATAAGAGTGGCACTTTATCAAAAATAATCCCATAATCCAAAAATGTCTGCTTCATCCACAATAATTGAGCACAGCAACTGCCTGCAGACACGTATTCAGCTTCAGCTGTGGAGAGAACTACAGAATTTTGCTTCCTAGATGACCATGATACTAATGATCTCCCCAACAGCTGACAGCTACCAGATGTGCTCTTTCGATCAATCTTACACCCAGCATAATCAGAATCAGAGTACCCAATTAATTCAAAATTTGCATCTTTAGGATACCAAAGTCCTAAACTGGGAGAACATTTTAAATACCTAAGGATTCTTTTAAGAGCAGTTAAATGACATTCCTTAGGATCAGATTGGAATCTAGCACACAGGCATACACTAAACATGATATCAGGCCTAGATGCAGTAAGATACAAAAGACTACCAATCATAGACCTATAAAGTTTAGAATCGACCGATTTGCCGCTTTTGTCCATGTCCAGATGTCCATTGGTCGCCATGGGAGTTTTGATTGCCTTAGCGTCTTCCATCCCAAAGCGCTTGAGCAGGTCCTTCACGTACTTTGTTTGACTCACGAACGTCCCGTTCTTGAGTTGCTTGATTTGTAGACCGAGGAAGAAACTCAGCTCACCAATCATGGACATCTCGAACTCCCTAGACATCATCTCTCCAAACTCATGACAGAAATGTTCATTAGTAGATCCAAATATAATATCATCAACATAAATCTGACAAATGAACAAATCTTTTTCAATTTTCTTTGTAAAGAGAGTTGTATCAACCTTCCCAATTTTAAAACCTTTTGATAATAGAAAGTGTCTAAGGCTGTCTCCAACAGGCTTGGCTCTTGCTTGGCTCTTAAACAGAATATTCCCTGCCACGTGTGCGAACACCATCTCAAAGCACCAAGCAAGCACCAAGCCTCCAACAGCTTGGCTCTTGCTTGGCTCTTAGCGTGGGCCCCACACTCCTAACCACCAACCAAACACCAAGCAAGAGCCAAGCACTCCAATGGCTTGGCTCTTGCTTGGTTCTATACAATTTAACAATTATATATTCAACGAATTTGTATTAATTCATTAAATTCAATATTACCAATATATTAATATATTACCTACGAAATTAAATTCGATATTTGCGACAAAAAAAATAAATTCGACATTTTGGATTTAAAAATGCACTTAAAAAAATAGATATTAAAATTCGAATAGCGGTACATGACATAATTGCGAAATACAAAAAAATTAAATTTGCAAACAAATGCCTACTACAAAATCCGGTAAGATGCTACTCGTCGGTGTTTCCTTCGAAACGTTGCCAAATGTGCTCGATCAAGTCTCTTTTGAGTTGTGTGTGCGTGGGTTGTGCACGGATGGCAGTATTTCTTCGAAGTACATCTTCGAATAAAGGTGTACCCCCAGAGTGAATCACAGGCGCTACTACCGTGGATGTGTCCGGATGATCATTGTAGTCATAGTTGGCGGCATTGTCGTCGCGCTCGTTCTCTATGATCATATTGTGCAAGATCACGCAAGCCCGCATGATCTTCGCGAGAGTTGACTGTCGCCAAAATCGTGCCGCACCGTGCACGATGGCAAATCGAGACTGTAGAACTCCGAAAGCCCGCTCAACATCTTTTCTCGCTCCTTCTTGCTGTTGTGCAAACAACCGATCTTTCACCGTCTGTGGGAGGGGTATCGTCTTCACAAAGACAGCCCACTCCGGGTATATACCATCGGCGAGATAATACCCCATGTTGTACTGTCGGCCGTTGACAGAGTACTGAACATGAGGAGCCCGCCCTTTCAACACATCGGTGAATAAGGGCGATTGGTTTAGCACATTGATGTCGTTGTTGGAGCCTGCAACACCAAAAAAAGCATGCCATATCCAGAGATCATACGAAGCTACCGCTTCAAGTATAATCGTCGGGACTCCATAATCTCCACGAGTGAATTGACCTTTCCATGCTACGGGACAATTTCTCCATTCCCAGTGCATGCAATCAATACTTCCTAGCATACCTGGAAAGCCACGGGACTCTCCTTGTTGCAGTAAGCGGTGGGTATCGTCGACGGTGGGGCTGCGAAGATATTGGTCGCCAAATATGTCGATGACACCCTGTACGAAGTGCTCCAAGCATTGAATCGCCGTGGACTCCCCAATCCGCACGTACTCATCGACGGCATCGGCGGGGCCACCGTACGTGAGCATACGCATTGCTGCGGTGCACTTCTGTAAAGGGGACAGTCCACGGCGATTAGTGGCATCCCTTCTTTCGGTGAAGTAGGGGGACCACCCACCTAGAGCTTCAACGATGCGGAGAAAGAGGGGTTCGCCATCCGAAAACTCCGGCGGAAGATACTGTCAGGGTAGACGGAATATTCGGAGAAGTAGTCGGCGAGGAGCCGTTGATGCCCCTCTTCGCGATCTCTGTCAATATATCTCCTATTGCTGCTTCGGCGGCGTCCGCGGGATGATGAAGCATCAAGTCGGGCGTAAAGACCGGCGATGATACGATCTTCCTCCTCCTCCTCCTCTATGAATTCCACTAAGAAATCCTCAATTTGGTTCATGGCATCCTCCTCGGAGCTATGTGTGCTGGAACTAGAGCTAGAAGACATTTTGTGAGTGGCTAATGAAACTGGGTTTTTAAAGAGCTACGCCGTTTGAGAAGATAGTTGGATAGTGAAGAGAAGTTTTGCGGAGGGGGTGAATATATAGACAAAGAGTCCAACGGCTATATTCCAACGGCTATATGTGAACGACAATTTTCGAACGTCTATTTTGCAACGGCTATATTCCAACGACTATATTTGAACGATAATTTTTGAACGTCTATTTTGCAACGGCTATATTCCAACGGCCAAATTCCATAGTTGGATATCAGAGTAAAATTAAGTAGAAAATCATATATAGATTAATAACAGAGGATACATAGTTGGCTACAAGACATAATTCAAAATAAAATAACTAATCATCGCCAGCATTAAGTTTGTCCCTTAGAATCTTCAGCCCTGCATCGTACTCCGCTTTTTGCACATCGTCGAAGATGGATTTGTCGAGACTTATCATTTTTGTGTACGCCTTATACAAGGCGGATCTTTCCTTCGCCTTCGCCAAGGCGCGCAAGTTATCTGACATACGGAGTATGTCCTTCCTCTTCTCGGCTCGGTTGGATTCATTTTGGATGAAGGCATCGAGATCTGCTCTCGCTGCCGACGTAGAATCCTGCGAGTCATCAACCTTTCCCTTACCTCTGCGCTTCGCCTTAGCAGAGTCTCGTCCTTCCGGCCGTGTCTGCGCTGGTGGCACGTCATCGTTGTTGGACGATGACGTGTATGTGCCCGACTCGGACAATCTGCTTCTTTTATTGGGAGGATCAACATAAGCTGCGGACCACTTAGGTTGACCGCGAACCGCCGTCCACCAATGATCCAACACAAACGGATGACCCATCTCCGTCTTGTACATCTCGCGGGCCTGCGCCATGAGTTGGTCGTCTGAACGACCGCTGGCATAGACTTCCTTAAGTCGGAGCCAAACACCGTTGAATTGGACCACCTTTTTATTTGTTCGTTGCCAGTGGTCCTTACAGTGTTTGGTCTCCCTTCCCCTACTTGCCGGCACGGTGTTGTTGTATGCCGTTGCTACGTTGCCCCAGTACATGTCGCACTTCCTATTGTTTCCATCAATAGGATCGAGCGAATTGTTGAGCCAAGAGCTAATCTGCATGTAGTTAAAAAAATTTGGATATCGAAGTCGACCTAAATATATTTCTTTCATAGCACTCGTGTATGAAAATTCAAAATGTTACCAGTTTGATATCGTCATCGTTGGACCACGGTAAGCGCTTCGGCTTTCGGCCAACATCCACAACATCTCTGGTGTTGGTGTCATCGACGACAGGTCGGGCCTCCAGATCGGCCGGAGCATAGTCTGGAGTACCGTTATCGGAGACAGACGCAGAGTGCGGCTGAGGTGGGGAAAACTGCGGACATGTCGGTGGCATGCCGACAAAATGAAAATTTTGGCTATATTGTGGGGGCGGTGGAATTGCGTGGCCGTGTGGTGGATATGGACGATAATTTTGGCTATATTGTGGATATGGCTGGTAATTCGGTGGATACGCTTGGTAATTGGGTGGATACGGCTGGTAAGTCGGTGGCTGCGAAAAACCGGGTTGCTGTTGGGTGTTTGGGGCATCAGTGTTTTCGCCGGGAGATTGGGAAGAGGCAAGCCAATTAACGAAACCGCCAGGTGGATTAGAATCCATGTCGAATTTTTGGAAATTTTTGCAGTAATTTTGGAGTGGTTTTGGGTGTGGATGGGTGAACAAGTGTGAGTGAAAATGGTGAAATAACATGTCTTTATATAGGGGAGAGCTGAGAAAAAATTCTGTGATTTTTTTGGAAATTTTTGGGATTTTTTATGATTTTTTAGGACAAAAATGAATTAAAAAACACTGCAACGGCTATTTTTAAACGGCTGGAAAAAACGGCTATTTTTACTGAGGCTGACAGGTGGGGCCCGCATTTATTCTCTCCCAACGGCTCTTTTTGTAATTCACTCGCTGACAGTGGGCCATCAGAAATCAGACCCCACCTGTCAGCCTCTACGGCTGTAATTAATTACGTATATAAATATTTCAATTAAGCAATATTCCTAAATTACTACTACGGTCAATTTGTATACACCAGTCAATGGCAGGTGGGCCATCAATTTTGGTGGCCCCACAAATCAGTGACGGCAGCTAACATAAACACGCGTCGCCGACGTCGTCCACGCAGCGCAGTGGCGGGCCCCACGTCGATTTAAACCACGTGCCACGCGGCCTCAAGCTTTACCCCCGTATGACGTGTGGGGACGCGTCTCATGGGGCCCAGATGTCAGCGACGGTTTCCAAAATTGGTGCGGTGCGTGCAGGGACTGACACCGGCACGATATTCGTGCGCGTGGGGCCCACGCTACAATTTCTCTGCACCGTTGAAACCGGCACCCAATGAATGACATGTGGGACCTTTTATTCTCTGGTCCCACATGTCAGAGCGTTATTTATGCGGGTATGTGTGGCCGTTCGTCGTCTCGGTGGGGCCCGCGAAGCGCTGCCGTTCGCGTCATCGTCTTCTCCAACGGGGGCGCGTCGTCGCCGCGACCTCGCCTCGTGTTCGCTTCACCCCGAAGAACGCGGACGTCACCTCGCGCCGAGCAAACGCCGAGAGGTTTTCCGCCGCCGTCGACGCGAGCCGCCGCTGCCGTCGCCGTTGGAGTTAGCCTAAGACGCTCATACCAAGCCCGATGAGCTTGTTTGAGACCATAGAGAGCTTTCGACAATTTAAATACATGGTTTGGAAATTTAGAATCTTCAAAACCAGGAGGTTGTTCAACAAAAACAAGTTCAGAAATTTCACCATTTAAGAACGCACTTTTTACATCCATTTGAAAAAGTTTGATATTAAAACATGATGCATAAGCAAGAAGTATACGTATAGCTTCAAGTCTTGCTACAGGTGCAAAAGTTTCACCAAAGTCTAAACCTTCGACTTGAGTGAAGCCTTGAGCAACAAGACTAGCTTTGTTCCTAATTACAACACCATTTTCATCTTGCTTATTTCTGAAAACCCATTTTGTTCCAATAACATTATGATCCTTGGGTCTTTCTACTAAAGTCCAAACTTTATTTCTAGCAAAGTTATTAAGTTCTTCATGCATGGCATTTACCCAATCAGGGTCATTTAAAGCTTCGTTAACATGTTTGGGTTCTAAAGAAAACACAAATGAATGATGTTCACAAAATGCAGCAATACGAGATCGAGTTTGAACACCCTTACTGACGTCACCCAATATTTGGTCTAGAGGGTGATCCTTGGTGATCGTTTGATGCTGTCTTGGTGCTTCGTCTTGTACAGCTTCATCTTGACCTTGTTCTGGAGGATCAACATGAGATGATGATTCGTCTTGATCAACATTTTCAACGTTGACATGATCTTCTTGATCTTCCTCTGTTGGCTTGATGTCTCCAATGGTTATGTTCTTCATTGCTTCTTGAAGATCTTCACCTGAAACTTCATGAGATACTTGCTCCTTTTGTGAGCCATTAGTTTCATCAAATTCGACATCACCCGATTCTTCAATACAACTTGTATTTTTATTAAAAACACGATAAGCTTTACTAGTGGTGGAGTATCCGACTAGAAAGCCTTCATCTACTCTTCTTTGAAATTTACCACCAAAATTTTTTTTCTTAAGAATATAACATTTGCATCCAAAAACTCGGAAATAAGAAATATTTGGCTTGCGCCCAACAAGAAGCTCATAAGGAGTCAAGTTTAGAAGAGGATGCAAATAAAGCCGATTTATAGAATAGCAAGCGGTATGCACGGCTTCAGCCCAGAAGCGAGTAGGAGTATCATACTCACTCAGCATAGTCCTTGCCTTTTCTATAAGTGTTCGATTTTTCCTTTCAACAACTCCATTTTGCTGTGGAGTGTAGGATGTGGAAAATTCGTGTTTAATTCCAAGAGAGTCACAAAAATCAAAAAGAGTTGAATTAACGAACTCTCCACCATGATCACTACGGATTTTCTTGATGGATAATTCGAATTCAGTAGAGACACGTTTTGCAAAATGTTGGGGGAAATCTCCACGCGGTCAAGTCCAGGTAAGTTCATGATTGCCCGGGGACAGTGGCCTCAGGTGCCTGCCCCGGGCGCCGCCTTTTAGGCTCCCGGGACCGGGCCCCCCAGGCATGTCCCGGGCGCCGCCATGTGCCCGGGGACAGTGGCCTCCGGTGCCTGCCCCGGGCGCCGCCTTTTAGGCTCCCGGGACCGGGCCCCCCGGGCATGTCCCGGGCGCCGCCATGTGCCCGGGGACAGTGGCCTCCGGTGCCTGCCCCGGGCGCCGCCTTTTAGGCTCCCGGGACCGTGCCGCCGGAGCATGTCCCGGGCGCCGCCATTTGGCCCCCGGGACCGGGCCCCCCGGGCATGTCCCGAGCGCCGCCATGTGCCCTGGGACAGTGGTCTCCGGTGCCTGCCCCGGGCGCCGCCTTTTAGGCTCCTGGGACCGGGCCCCCCGGGCATGTCCCGGGCGCCGCCATGTGCCCGGGGACAGTGGCCTCCGGTGCCTGCCCCGGGCGCCGCCTTTTAGGCTCCCGGGACCGCGCCCCCCGGGCATGTCCCGGGCGCCGCCATGTGCCCGGGGACAGTGGCCTCCGGTGCCTGCCCCGGACGCCGCCTTTTAGGCTCCCGGGACCGTGCCCCCCGGGCATGTCCCGGGCGCCGCCATGTGCCCGGGGACAGTGGCCTCCGGTGCCTGCCCCGGACGCCGCCTTTTAGGCTCCCGGGACCCTGCTCTCCGGAAGAGGTCCCGGACGTCATCGCCCTCCTAAAAGGTAAAATCCCTGTTTGTTTATCACGTGCAGGTCACGCGAGGGACGCCTCAGGAATCAGCGACCACCTGTCAAGCATCCAAGACGTTTGACCGGGAGAAGGATGGTCCTACCCTTCGATCCGACGGTGGCTTCCGGGGTAGTTTAGGCTTTTCGCTTCTTTTTGGGGGCTATAAATAGCCCTTGTACCCCTCTGTTGTAAGGATCAGTTCATGATTATTTGGAATAGCTAATCTCACAGACGTGCTCCGGAAGCCTCTCCCCCGGAGAGAGCCTCCCCAGCCGACTCCGGTCGGGAGCGCGTCGACAGGACTAGGGCCCCACCGGGACCCGAACCTGTATAAATCCGCGTGTCAATTCTTGTGTTTGCCCGGCGGGGGAGGACCGGTCACCCGGTCAACCCGCGCTGCGTGATTTCCGCTAGGATCGTCTTCAAAACCTGCCGGGGTATTCTTAATACCACGACACAAAACTTTTGAAAACATCGGGGGTTTCAGATTTTTGTGAAATAAAGAAAACCCAAGTATAGCGAGTAAAATAATCAACAATTACAAAACCATAATTGCTACCCCCGATACTTTGGAACTCAGAAGGTCCAAATAAATCCATATGAAGGAGTTCCAAAGGTTTGCAAGTCGAAAGAATGCGCTTAGTTGGATGTGAAGTAGCTACTTGCTTGCCCGCTTGACAAGCGCTACAAGGTTTGTCCTTTTCAAAATTCACATCCTTTAAGCCAACAACCAAATCACGTTTTAAAAGTTTTCTCAATTGATGCATACCAACATGTGCAAGTCGTCTATGCCATAGCCAACCTTTTGAGGTTTGAGAGACAAGATATGTTGAAAGAGATGCATCTTTTGAGTGAAAATTAACCAAATAAAGATTTCCAAAACGAAAGCCTTTAAAGATCAAGGTTTTATCTTTTAAACTTTCAACCAAAACTTCTTTTGGGAAAAATGTGCAACTAAAATCAAAATCGCAAATTTGAGCAACGGAAAGCAAATTAAAATTCAGAGATTCGACCAATAAAACATTTGAAATAGATAGATCATTTGAGATTGAGATTTTACCCAAGCCTACAACATTTCCTTGACGATTGTCGCCAAAGGTAATCTTTTGGTTCTCGCTTGAGTTGTCTTCTATTGAGGTGAACAACTTCTTGTTACCGGTTATGTGTTCGGAGCATCCGCTATCCAGCACCCAATGCCTCCCACCGGTCTTGTAGTTCACCTGCATAAAAAGAATTAAGTTCTTTTAGGTACCCAAACCTTTTTGGGTCCTTCAATGTTAGCAATCAAAGCTTTGGGCACCCAAATAGATTTCTTTCTTTTATTTAACATGGGTGCACCAACATACTTTGCTATAGCATAACCTTTTCTCGACTTTTGAAGCATGTAGCAAGTATCAAAATAATTAGGAGTCATTAAGGGACATGCTTCATGTGAATGACCGGTTTCATGGCATTTATGACAAAATGTGTTGCATGCTTTAACAAATATAGTTTTAGAATTTTGTTTTCTTCCTTTCTTTTGAAAATATCCTAATCCTTCTTTTCTAAAAGAACATTTTTGTTTACTAAGGATTAGATCAAGAGATATTTTACCTTTATAACAATTTTCTAAGCCTTTTCCAAGTTTTTCAACTTGTGCCTTAAGTTCATTATTTTCATTTAAGATGTTATCATTATAAACACATGGAATGTGATGACTACTAGAAGGAGAATCATCCAAATTACATGACGTTGAAGCATCTACCTTAGATGAGATATTTGTAACATCTTTTATGAGCATGCATTCATAAGATTCTTTAAGTTCGGAGTATTGAGCGCGTAGGGAAGAATGTTCTTCCTTAAGCGCCTTATACTTCTTTTTAGTTTTTCCAAAAACTTCATTTAATTCGGTTATCATTTCAACTAAATCATCATAAGATGGATCGTTTGAATGTACCTTTTCATCGCCTTTGGCCATAAGGCAAATGGATGAGCTAGTTGAAGTGTTGATGTTGCCGAGAGCTAGTCCGGCCATCTTCTTGGAGCAAATTCTTTCGTTGTCGGAGTCGGAGTCGGAGCTCTCTCCACCGGACATCCATTCTCCAAAACAGGCTTCTTTGATTTCTTCATTCTTCTTCTTGAAGAATTTCTTCTTCTTGTTCCATGCCTTGTTCTTGTTTGGACATCTTGATGCTATGTGTCCCTTCTCATGACATCCATAGCAAATGATGTTCTTGAAGTTGTTTTGCTTTTGCCCCTTTGGTCGTGTGTCAATGTTGACACCCTTCTTATGCAACCTGCGAAGGAGTTTTTGAGTGTTCTTTACCATAAGTGCGAGGTCTTCATCGGAGGAGCCTTCGCTTGAATCGTTCCTTGCATTAGCTTTGAAGGCCAAAGCTTTCTTCTTCGTCTCCGTGGGTTCGGCTGCTTCCTTCTTTTCCTTCTTGTGCATCTCATGGGTGATGAGGTTCCCATAGAGATCGGTTGGTGTTGTGGTTGATAGGTCGGAGTTTGTGAGAACCGTGACCAAGGTGTCGAAGCTTTCCGGCAAGGCCCTAAGCATCTTTCTCACAAGCTCAAGGTCAGTAAAAACAACACCAAGACCCTTGAGTTCATTCACAATATTGTTTAACCGAGTAAACATGGAATCCACGGACTCGGTTGATGACATGGTGAATGTCTCATATTTTTGCCTCACCATTAGCAATTTTGCCTCTTTAACCTTTGTAGTGCCCTCGTAAATTTCTTCGAGGGTAGTCCAAACCTTATGAGCAGTCGTGAGATTGCTCACACGGTTGAACTCGTTTAAGGATAAACCGGCAAAGAGAGCATTTTTTGCACGGGCATTTAAATGCAACTTTCTCCTATCACCTTCGGATTGACTTGCCGGATCAACCGGAGGAGTAAAGCCGAGTTTAACAATATCCCATACGTCAAGCCCCATGGCTTCTAGGAATACCGACATGCGCACTTTCCAATACGGATAATTTGTTCCATCAAAGATGGGCGCACGACCGGTATGTCCAAGAAGAAAATCCCCGCTTGACGACATCCTCTCTCTAGGCGGTAAAGCCTAATGAATCGAGAGACCTTGCTCTGATACCACGTGTTGGATCAAGGATGCCGACTAGAGGGGGGGGTGAATTTGAGGCTTTAAAAACTTTAAAACTTAAAGCAAATAAAGAACAAATTATGTAAATAAGAGAAAGAGAAATGAACACGATGATTTTTACTGAGGTATCGGAGACTCGCCCAGTCTCCACTAATCCTCGTTGAAGCACTCAAATCACTTGAGTCTCGCTTCAATATCCACAAAGGATATTATCACTAATGGTTGCTCCTTGTCCACTCCGGAAAGGCGAGCACCGATGCCTTGTACACACCTGCCGAGCCTCTCCGACAATCTCCGAACGGAGAGGTCAACGGCCATGCCTCCGAACCGTCTAGGTGAGGGCGCTCACCAAGAGTAACAGGCAGCGAGGTCTTCTCTAGACCTCCAAACACGCACCGAGAAGCTAAGTATATGTAAATGCAAAAGAACTGAAACTCTCGGTGGATCGGAAAGCACTCGACTTGATCAAAAGATCAAGATTTTATATAAGAAACTAATGCTCAAGAGTGTATATGAAATGCTGTTGCTTGTTGTGAGAAACACATGCCCAAAGCCCCTATTTATAGCCTCAAGAATCAAATGAACCGTTGGTGCTAGGGCTGAAAATCAGCAACCCAAACTGACAGTCAGTTCACCAAACTGACAGTCAGTTACATACACAACGGCCGACAAAATTTACGGATAAAAAATAGCTAGCCGTTTGTGGTTGTTTAAGGAAACTTGAAACCCCCAACTGACAGTCAGTTATGCAAACTGACAGTCAGTTCGACCAAAACAACGACCAGATCAAATAGAAACTCAGATAAAAACAGTTGTGGTCGAAACCCAAACTGACAGTCAGCATGGGCATACTGACAGTCAGTTTAGTACAAAAATTTTTGGCCCGAAAAACACACTCTCTGGACAATTGTCAGTTAACACAAACTGACATTCAAACTGACAGTCAGCTTGAACAAAAACAGCTATAACTTTAAATCCAGAAATCCAAAAGAGGTGTTTAATAGCTCATTTGAAAGATATTTTAAAGGACTATCTTTTTGTCAACAGAAGAAAAAGCCAGATCTCCATAGATATTTCCATAAAATGCAAAAACTCTTCTGCTGTCAAAAACTAAACTGAAAAACCAAATAACTGACAGTCCATTAAAAACATCCATAACTTTTGATCCAGAAATACAAATTGATAGTTTAATAGCTCGTTTGAAAGATAATTTAAAGGGCTACATTTTTGTCAACAGAAGCAAAAGCCAGATCTGCCTAGATCTTTCTAGAAAAAGCAAATACTCTTCTGCTGTCAAAACACAACTGAAAAACCAAATCTTTCAAACCAAATTCAAATCAAATCCAACCAAAAAGATGCAATGCAATGACCTAAGTTTATCGGTTTACGTTGGAGATAAAAAGAGGACTTTCGCCACCCCGCTTTATAGTACGGTTAAAACTAAGAAATAATTTCCTAAACCGATCAAACTCCAAACACCGAGATCGGTCAAAATAAAACAAATATTACCTTAGGTCCTTTGCATCTTTAATCCTTGCAACTTTCATTTTGGTGATCTTGCACTTGCGACCTTGACTTCCAACCTTTAACTGCGACCACAGCCAACATTGCGACCTTGCGCTTGCGACTTTGGACCTGTGACCTGCAGATCTTCCCGGATCACTTGCAGACTTTACAGAAATCGCTCTGCATAGAAATAGCTCAAAGACAAGGTTAGTCTAAAACACTTAATGTCATCAATAATCAAAATCAACATAAAAGGGCCTAGATGCAACATCATCGAGTAGCAAATCAAAGCTCATGGTGTAGGAAGTGTAGTAGAGGTGTGCCTGATCCGTGGCCCAATGCAAATCCAGCCTAGCCCACCTCCATCCCATCACCGGGCCGTCCCGAATATCATGGCCTAACACGAACTGATCCCGTGGCAACAGCGGTCGCTCGACCGGGAAGTGCTTGTACGACCAGATCTGTAGGAGTACGACACACCCCGCGAATATGGAATGCGGCTGGTCTCTGCTTGTGGCATCGCACAATCCCCTATATGTGTGGTACAACACGGCCGATCCAAAACTGAACTGTGGCACATGCCCCAGGTCGGAGTCCGCAATAAGTCTGACAAGCTGAATGAACTGGCGCTCACAGATGTCTCCATGGGTGCCAGGGAATAGCAGCCACCCAAATAAGTACAGTAAGTATGCCTTGAGGTGACGGCGGAATACCTCCTCAGGAGCGGCCACTGGGAATGCGGCATCTCCAACAACGCGTAGATATGCTTGGGGAACTCCTGCCGCCTGCGTGAACCCTCCTGCTGGCCCAATCCCCTGAAAGCGTTGCAAGAAATCCAGACGCCATACAGCTTGGTCTAACACAGTGGGAACATATATCTCTCCTCTGATGGGCAAGCCGAGCAGCATACTAACGTCCTCCAGTGTCACAGTTAGCTCTCCAAAACTGAAGTAAAAAGTGTGCGTCTCTGGCCTCCAGCGGTCCACAAGCGCACTGATCAGAGATCGGTCGAACAGAAACACTGTGCCCAATCGACCATACGGGCGAACGGAAGTAATCCTACCTCAAGCAAGTGAGGTGCGAACTGCTCATCCAGAACCCACATCTCCCGCGGTTCCCTTGTGTACAGCACGGGCAAAACGGTGCCCTGTACTAGACGACGAGCACGGTGCCACTGCTGATGGTGCGGTGCAATCAACTCGGGAAGCTCCTGATCGTCGGCCATACCTGTAGTTATCATGTATTATCCAATTCGATGCATTTGCAACATTAGAAATAATATACATTCACTGATGAAAGGTAAACATAGAGTATGTAACACATTACAAGAGTACAAAGACTTTACATAGAGAATGTAACACATTACATTAATTATTTACATTCAAACACGGAGTATGTAATACATTACAGAAATGAAAAAACTTTACAAGAGTGGAAAAATATTACAAAAGTGCTTCAGTTTGTCGATGCTGTGGACTCCCTGCCACTTGCGGGCATTGGTTTCTCTGGTGACTAGGCTACCTGCAAATCGTGCATCTACGGAGTTCTTCTTCACGCTCCGCTATATCCATATCATTGTGTATCCACCTCGTTCGACGTCGGCCCGCATGGCCGATAAGGAGCCTCCTGTTCGGGATCCACGTGACTCCATCTTCAGGCGATATCTCCTGATAGTCTCCTGTCGCCGCAAATCCGTGGAAGACACCATCCCAAGTCTTAGACAGGTTTTGCAGAGTATAATATTCAGAGATGTATTGCGTCGGAGTGATTCTAGGAACTGCGCAGGCAGCGATGACATGAGAGCAAGGAATGTGCAGCAGCTGCGGCTTCCTACATGTACATTCCACATGTATTTGTAATTTTGCATTCGTGGACCCGTCTGGCTCTCAAGGTGCCATGAACGAACTTGTGCCTTAACCGGACCTCGTAGTTTCCATTCAGCCGGCTTAGCATGGACACCTCATGTGACAATGACTTTCTCGTCCAAAATTCAAGGTAGTCGTTAATTTTCTTGGGCCAATGCACTAAAGGGTCGCACACAAGTATTGCTGCAGTGGAACTCCGACTGTCATAGTAGGCTATAGTGCGATAAAATGTCATCTCAACAATGGCGGTAAGAGGTAGGCATCGCACACCTTTTAGGATGAAATTGTACACTTCGGCAAGATTGGTTGTCATAATGCCGTACCGTGCCCCATCTGTGTCGTGCAGCAATGACCACTTCTGCACTGGTTTTGGCTGGATCCACTGACTGAAACTTGGTTGCCTCCTATTGTTTCCGTCAGTGCTCACGTCCCCAGTCTCGGCTCCGCCCTGCTCGTGGTTCAGCTTTAAAGTACTCTCGTCCAGTGATTTCCATATTGCTGTGAACTTGGACTGTTGATTCTGTCTGGCAAGTCTTTTGAACAGCTGCATCAAGCGCCTACTCTTGAAACGAGTATGAAAATTTGCGCCAAGATGCCGAGAGCACCAACGACTCTGCAGGTCATTCCAGGTTAGAGATGGATCCACTTTAGATTGCATGTATTCAATTGCGCTCAACATTCCTCTGTTTCTATTGTGAATTATGCACACACGCTCCCGATCTTTCACCGCCCCATTCTTCAGTAACCCCAAAAACCACAACCAGCTGCTGTAGTTCTCCCCCTCGACTACTGCATATGCTACGGGGAGAAGCTGGTTATTTGTATCAGTTCCCACGGCAGTCAGCAGTGTCCCTTGATACTTCCCGGTCAAGAATGTTCCGTCGATGCAAAGAACGGGCCTCATGTACGTAAAAGATGCAACACATTGCTGAAATGCCCAGAAAAAACTGCGCAATACCATGCACTCTGGTACGACAATACCATCTGAGCCGATAGCTAGTGTATCAACAATTTCGGTAATTGTGCCTGGATTTGCTTGACATATACGCCGAAAGAGCCTCGGTACGAAGTTATATGCCTCTACATATGTTCCGAAAAGCTCCTCAAGTGCCTTTTGTTTTGCCCTCCATGCCTTTCTGTAATTGATCTTGTAACCGTACTTTTCGGCGACGTGTGCAATAATCACTTTCGGTGCCATTGCCGCATTTTCTTTTACAATGGATAGTATCAGACTGCCAACAAAACTGGAGCTTATATTTCGATGCTGCTGCAACATGCCCTCCGCCAGACACCTGTGCCCCGCAACTCTCATCACCTGAAAGAAAGGTTCATCTTGTGGCTTTGTCACACGTACATACCACGGGCATTTATCGACCAGACACTTCACAGTCCACAAGCGCGAATTTGATTTAACAATCCGAAATGGCCTATTTAGTGCAACAACCCATGTAGTGATGGCTTTTTCGCATCTTTTTTCATCCGAAACAACTGTCCAAGCTGGACGGTTGCTTCATTGAAAGACCATTGCGAATTTAGATCTCCAAGGACCACAGCTAACATCAAAGATGATGGATCATTCCATTCATTTATAGGATCTTGCTGTCCTCTGGGTTCCGCAGGAGACTCGTACATATCTGACGGATCAGTGTACTCGTCCTCATTGAAATTCACCTCTATTTTCGGCAGTTCATCACTTGCGTCCGCTTGATGGTCACCAAACAGATTTGTCGGCGGGCCTCTTACAGTTGGCATAGCTGCATTGGCACTTGCACTTGTAATGCCACTGCCACTGGCAGTATTGAGATTACCAATGTAACTTGGTCCTGCGATAGAATGACTACCTTCCGAACTATCTACGCTTATAACTTCTGTGTAAAGTATGAAGACTGTGATACCATTCTTTGGATTTGTCACCACTCGTACAAATGAGCCCCGTGATTTGTCGCCTTTAAGTCTCTTAAGTACCCATTTCTTTCCCTCTGGCAGCAGGCCCTCAACCCTTACACTATTCGTCGCAGGATTTAGTTGTAACAAACTGATTATCCACATCTTCAAGTCATTGAAACACATTAACTGTGGTTGTGACATTTCACCATATACATGGAAACACGCACTCAGATCATCACCGTCTGCTCCATTACGAATTAAACCATCACCGTAATAAACGGAAACCGTTGTGGGGTGCTCCATAACCTAATTAGATTTACTTTCCGTATCAGGTCAAAACAGGACAATATATTTTTTCCCTCAAACCACACAATTTTGCAATATGGTGAAGCGCAAATCGTAGGGTTTGTAATACCGAGAAGTCCATAGTGAGGGGGTGAGGGCGATGGAGAGGGTTTGTAATACTACAAAATATTGTGGTTTTGATTACATGATAATTTCAAAGCTATGGTTTTCAAATACTGTGATTTTCAAGTACTGTGTATCCAAACAGGTCCTAAGTTAATAATCAATGTAAATAACTCAATACCTAATTCTTATTTTAGTACAATTGAATACTAAATAATCAATATAAATAACAAGTTTATTACAGTTGATTGATAAATAGTACAACAGATCAATGAAAATAATCAGTAATCCTTATTAGTTTACTGCTATCATAACAAAGAGAAAGTTAATCTCTCTGTTCAGAGATCCACCTCTAGAGTCTTATTTTTGTCCTAAGGAAATGCTTCATAGAGTAGTTTTACTTTAAACTATGTGCAATATCCTTTAGTCAGATTGTGTTGCTTATTACCTACCAAACTTCTCGACAACTCAGTTGTTATGTGCTTGCATTATGGAATTCTCAACCAATGTGGTGGTTTTATCTTTGGAGTTATATGTGGTGATAAAGCATGACATTCCATGAATGAACTGGTAATGGTTAAATTTAATGAACTGTGTAGCATTTGATCAATATTGTTAAACTACTATATTCATAACATAACCAACACATAAAGAGTCAAATAACATAGTGTGACGGTGGACCTAGTGTTAACGTTTATGTAACTGCATATATGACTCGAGCGGTCTTGATTTAGAACAATGACATTACGGATATATCCTTTGTACGGTTCCAGATCTTAGGCTTATTTCAGATTATATATAATAATGTAAATAACTCCATTTCAATATTAGCTACGAGTTACCGAATATGCACCTCAGTAATCGTCGAAATCCTCGATATGTTGAAATCCGGAATACGAAGATTTGCGCTTCTTTTCTTCCTCTTCTGCTCTTCTCTTTCTTTTCTTTCCTTTCTTCTTCTCTTCTGTCTTTCTTTTTTTTCTCCTTCTCCTCCTCCTCCTCCTCCTCCTTCTTCTTCTTTCCCTCCCTGCCTTTTTTTCCTCCTTCTCCTTCTCCTTCTTCTTCTTCTCCCTTATTTTTTTCTTTTTTCCCTCCCTGCCTTTTTTTCCTCCTCCTCCTCCTTCTTCTTCTTCTCCCTTCTTTTTTTTTCTTTTTTCCCTCCCTGCCTTTTTTTTCCTTTTTTCTTTCCCTTCCTCCTCGTTCTCACCCTTCCTTCTCCTTCTCCCACTTCCTCCTCCCCCGATCGACACTGGCCAGTGACAACGGCGGCGGTGAGCAGCGGCGACGAAGGCGCAGTGCGTAGGATGACGACAACGGGAGGAGCGGCGCTCCGCGTCGAGGCGCGGCGCGGGGTCGTTGTCGACGGTGAGAGCAGCGGCACTCCGCGGAGAGGCGCGGCGTAGGGTGGTCGTCGACAGCGAGAGCGGCGGCGGATGAGCGCTAGTTTAGGTTTAGGTTTTTTGAATGCTTTTGGACGATTCACGGGTTCATCGGCCTCATTTTGTTTTGGAGTTTTCCTGCGATTCTTGAACTACTAGTAGGTGCAAGTGTGTTATATAACAGAAAACAAGCATAGCCCAATTGGTTACGGGCTAACCCTCCAGCCTCACCAATATAAATTAATTTTGTGGTTTCGGCCACATAAAAAATTTGTTGAAGTACTAGTAAATGCAATGTTAACATATAACAACAAAGCCACGAAGGCCAACTAGTTACGGGCTCTCTCCCGCGTGCACGTGAGCTGGGTTCGAATCCCAGTTATCCGCATTATTTATTTGTTTTTTTGGTCGCTATCCCAGATAGCAACTGAAACCTGGAAACGGGCTGGGCCGTGCCAGGCTTTCAGTCGCTATCTGGGATAGCAACTAAAGGCTGAGTTGGGCCTCCGGGCTGTGCCACGTAATTAGTCGCTATCCCAGATAGCGACTGAAGTTCAATCGTGCGAGCCCATGCGCGACTGAAGGCCATTTTTGAAATTTTAAAAAGTTTTGGATTATTTTTGAAATTATTTTTTTTGATGGGTTATTCAGAAAAAAATTAAAATAAGAAAAACCAGGCTCAAATTCTTTCTTGTGGTCGGGTAGGGTTATACCCTAATTTTGGCATTTTTTCAGTTAGACTTGTGTCTTGATTTTTTTGCAATTGGTTCTTTAGAGATTAGGAAAATTACATATTGTTTCTTGTCTTATATTTTCTTTTATTCTGGGCTTCGGGAAACCCTGATTTCAATATGGTCAGTTTCTACACAACCGTATCGTCGCGTACTTCGATCTAGAATCTTCTTGGGGCCAAAATAGGTCAATGAAGCACGTCCAATTGGCCGAATCTTGTTTGATTTGCGTCAACCTGCAATTAAAAATCAACAAACAAATAATCCGATCGATAGGGCAATATGATAGATATAATCCATGGAAATGCAAGCTTATATGACTGGAATGTGCAAAAATATAAGGCAAGGCAGATGGAAAAATCATGCAAATCGGACTAATATCATTTTCCCAAGCTTAATTCTTTGCTTGTGCTCAAGCAAGTAAATTACAAAAGCACAAAAACACAAGCAAGAAAATGAATGACGTGAAAGAGTTGAGCGTTATAAGTAGGACACTTGGCAAACTAAGATATGAATCATATGTCCAATTATCTAATAATTATACAGAAATTGTAAATGACTAGATTTGTTCTGGGTACGATTGAAATGAGAGTGCCTAATTATATCCATGCTACCTACATTCATGCATGCATAAAGAATTCAAGAGTGAGCATAAACAATGCACAAGCAATGAAAGAGCTATGGCCTTCGTAGACCTCAAATACTCCATTTTAACCTTATAGTTTTTTTTGAGCTCCTCTTATTTTAAAGTGAAATTTGGCGCTCATGCAAGCTCCTACCCTTCGACTTGATTAAAGGCAGATCTCCTCGTACTTCACCCTAGCTCCGCTACTCAAGGTACGGTATTCTATAGAGTGTTCTACGCATGCTCATGAGTCAAAATAGGTGCCAAGATGGCTTATACACTTATTGGATTAGAAATTGTGTAAACCATGCTTTCACACCAAAAACTCAAAGGAACATGAAGTAGAAGAGTTTTTATTTAAAGCAAAAGAAAGAAGTGACAAAGTATACAAAGTAGAGAGCGAGCAGTTGCACCCTTATTAGTAAAATTTTTCAAAAATTGGTTTAGATAGCTTAAATGACTGTCTAGGAGGCTCGTACTCTTAACATGTGTGCATAGATCAAACTCAAAACTTGATGTTTCAATATACATGACATAATGTGGTAGTATAAATATCAATAAATATTCAAATTTCCACAATATCCACTGTTGGATCTAGGTCGATCTAAGATATCTAGGTTTTGATGATTAATGATGATTTGGATAAATCCATAATGATTAATATTGATCTGAATAATGACAGCTTTGAGGATGAAATGACAACTTGTAAAAATCCTAGTTTAGCACAAGTACATAGAATTGTTAATGTTAAACCCTAGAAGTCGATGACACCCGATTATGATTTAGCAATTGATGCATATGTTGAGGGGGAGCTCTATGGTTGCATCAATCTTGTGCTAAGTGTAAATTGGAATGTCATGTGATAAATCTGGAAGTTTGATAACTCCTTCATTTGTGGTATCGAGATCGATGCATGTGTTGAGAGGGAGCTCGGTGGTTGCATCATGCTTTTCTTTATCATGACATGAGTAGTATAGATCATGTGCGTATGTCTTTATCATATACGGATCTATATGATTGTATTTCATCTCATACTCATGTGCTACTTGTTGACTATGGTTCTGTCATTTCACCGGAAAGAGAAATTATTGAGCTAACTCCTGTGTGGAGTAATTTCTCTAGTGATGAATGACAAACTGATTATGAGACTAATGTTGTGCATTGAGTGTATGTGTTGTAGTTTCAGATTGGTCGCGAGATGAAAGCAAGCAAGGGCGTGAAGAGGATGATGCCAACATGAGTCATCTCGAGCAAGGTCAAGCTTAGCGAGGTTGAGCTTTGCGAGGACAAGTGTCGAGTGGTCGAGCTTCACGAGGTCGAACTTCACTGAAGGTAAAATCTAAGTTTAAGGATTGTTTTCTTAGGATTTTACCTGTCTTGGTGTTTGGAGACAGACCGGGTTGATAGAATTCGTTTTGCTAGTTTGACCGTACTATTAAGAGGGGTCGGAAACTAGTAGCTTGAATCTATCTAGTGCAGAAGCTCAAATGCATTCATATCATCTTGCACTAGTGTTTTATCGCCTCTTGCATTGCTAGAGAGTCTAAGTGTAGTTTGTGGTGCATTAGAGAAAATGCTTTGAAAACTGCACTTAGTCTTGATCGCCAACTATTTAAATTGGTTTATTTTCTAGAGCTGGTTATGGTTGTACTTGCACATTCTGATCGTATCCTTGTTTGATACGTGGTCGTGGTCGTATCGCCGGTTTGGCGGTTTTCTATTCAGGGTTTGGTCGTGGTCGTAGGAGTTCGAGCTGGTCGTATCAGTCTTCGGCTCGCTTGCGTACGCTCGACCAAACCCACTCGACCACCTGGTTTCGATTGAATATTCGACCTATGGTTTTAGTTCATAAATCATATTGGTCGTGGTCGTCGCTGAGTGTCAGCTGAGATATCCACGAGAAAACAACAAATCCGTATGTGCAAATACCCTAAATTGCATTAGAGATGATTTTTGGGTTGAACATTTTGGCAAAAGGAAGGTTTTTGCATTTTATAGAAGTTTCTAGACCTTTCTAGGTCTTTCTCCTGTTGAAAAAAATTGTAGATCTCTGAGTTATCTTTCCAACAAGCCAAAAATCACGTCAATCAGATCTCTATATCAAAAGTTATGCTTATTTTACTTTCAATATGCAGTGGTCGGACTTTGTCTGGCCTGTACAATTTTTTCAGCCTTTTACGAAATGAAACCAGAGATGTTTGCATCCGTCCGGGGCTTTTGTCTAGGAAGGTCGAACCTTGTCCGATATGGCTGGACATTGTCTGGCCTGTACAATTTGTTTGAGCCGAGAGTTAACAGAGACATATTCATTTGTCCGGAGTTTTTATCCGGACAAATGTTATTTGTCTGGCCTTCACAAATTTCATTGAAACGGTAACTGACAAGGTTACCGTTGTGAGTAACGGTCACTATTGAATTGTACTGACCGGATATTGTCCGAAATGGCCAGACAATGTCCGGCCTGTACAATTTTGGCCCGATTTCTTGCAAACGACTAGTTTTCTTTGAGGGCTATATATATATGTTGTGTTTGCCTTCATTTGGAGTTGCTCAAGAAGTTGTTTTCACTATTGAAAAGCTAGCCAAGTTCATTGCATATGTGTTATTGCATCTAGAGGCTAGATTTGAGCCCAAATCTTGAGAGGATTTGAGAGAATAGCATTTGGGAGAGGTTGTGAGTGTTTAGTGCACTTCATCTCCATTTGCAAACTAGTGCTAGAGTGTTGAGCATCTCATTTGCATCATTGAGCTTCTAGCACGTGATTCGTTCAAGAAAAAGTGCATCCGACTTGTTACTCTTGGCGATCGCCTTCGCCTAGACAGTGTCGGAGGAGTGTCGCGATCTCTCCATTGAAGTTTGTCGGAGAGGCCGGCAAGAACTTGTGAAAGGTGTGGTGCTCGCCTATCCGGTGTGGAGAAGGAGCAACCCTAGTGAGATATCCTTCGTGGATATAGAAGCGAGGCTCACGCGTGAGCGCTTCAACGAGGAGTAGGGGAGACCGGGCGAGTCTCTGAGACCTCGGTAAAATCATTGTGTCAATTGTCTTTCTTTTGTATATCTTGTATTCATCTTGACACAGTTGCTAAATTTACCATTGTTGCATTCGTTTCATATTTACCTTGAAATAATTGTTTACATTACTCTAGTTGCAAGTTGAATTGTATTTTCGTATTGATTAATTGCAACTAGTTGTTAGAGTGTTGATAAGCCTCATTGCAAAATCTAGGTTTCATAATCATTTGTTAAAATTGCTTAGTGGGGAAAGAAATTTTAAAAGCCTCCTATTCACCCCTCTAGTCGGCAACCTTGATCCTACATCCACAACTAAACTACGCACGAACAATTTTAGAATAATTAGAAAACAATTAGCCACCAATCAACCTACAGTATATTGTCGAACCACTAATACATACACATAACTCATCACAACATAGAGAGAGCTCTCAAAGCCAAATGCCAACAATAATATGCATAATAAGAGCACACTTAGTCATAAATCACCACATTCAGAATGAGACTAATTTGCATAAGTCTAAGCATGATTTACAGAAAATTTTGACATGACTGTCGACGATTGAAACAAGGTTTCAAGCCGAACTTACATAAGATTTAATAGTAACATAGGGAAGCACTTCTAGCAATCACCCAGAGGAAATACCGCAAATATAGAAGCACCAGAGACACAGGAATTATACAGGTTTGGGTCTCTGGAGACTGAGTAATAGCCCTATTCCTGTTGTGATTTCACTAATAGTGTAAAGGATTACAAAGAAGAACAAGAGCTGCTATTGAATGGACTAAAAACTCCCCTCCTATTCTCTATCAACCTCTATTGGTTGTATATCCTTCTCTTTTTTTGTTGAAGACTCCGTTCCCTTCTTCTATCCTCGACCTCTCTTTTATAGCTTGTCGAAGGTTGTTGGTTACATAATTGAAGGGTCGCCAGGTGGCGGACGTGCATCGATCATAATATGTAATTATGAGTAGCTACACATTTATAAATGATTGCACATTTATCTTCTTGACGGTTACCATATTCGGGAGTTATGATATTCCTGGGGAAATAAAGGGTCACGGTATCCAAAGGTTGTGGTCGAATATGTACCACTATTGGGTATGGTTGAATAAACATAACCACCAGGTATGGTCAAATAGACATAACCATCGGGCCTTTAGACCATGGTCGGCAAATGGGTTTCTCGACAAACCCTTCATCTCAAAAGTGCTTCCAGGTTTTGGTTCAATGACAAGGTACATTTGGTCTAGTATCGGCTACGACCTTATCTCTACGATCAGGGTAATCGTAGGTAACAGAGTCCATTCGACTATGAACTCTTTTGATGATTAGTGTTACGATCATAAGGTTTTGTGATCATATCTATTAAGATGACATAATAAACATCTGTAAGGGTTGAGCTAAGTTTAGAATATCTTAGACTTCCTCATTATCTCTTCCCGTGATGTCCTATAACCATAGGAAGAAAAATTATTTAGCTTTCTCTTTCTTGCAGTCTTGTTCGACTACTGAAAGGTATCAGCGAATCTCTGTTAATGACCTCTTTGGAATTATCTTGCGGTCCAAACAGTTCATTCAAAATGTAGGTCATAATCAATACACATTAAGGGCCACAAGGCTAAATATAGAACAATTGCAACACATCATAGGCACAAATAGAATATAAGCTCAAAATTGCTCAAAATTGCACAATTTTTTGAAAATTTGACCTTGATTTTAGAAATTTCAACACAAAGTGATCCAGGACGATCTCCGCATAATAAAGACATGGTCGATGGTCCATGGTCGAGTTGAGTCTTGAATCGACCAGACTTGGTCGATGGTCGATTAAATCAACTAGACTTGGTTGATGCTTGAGCCAAGTTTGTTGGCAGACCAAATCATAAGGCCTTCCAGTGGACGACTGCAATTCTTAGATGCATGTGGAACGTGGAACCGAGTCATAAGGCTTGCCAATGGATGAACATAACTCTCGGACGCATGTGGGGTCAGTACGTGCAGCTCACAACCAAGAATCTCAATGTTGGACCAAATTGTGGTTAATCAATTTATAGTCTTTAAATACCTGCATTGTAATTAGATAGATTATCTTATCTTAGAGATCTTTTCTCTAGTAGGGAGTGTACAAGTTGTACAAAAGAACATTTCCTCATAATAAGAGAAGTTGTTTTCTTCTAACTCTTTAGCTACGACCACCTATGTGTGTGTGTGTATGTTTGTCTTGGCAACACATTCCATATCCAATTGGGTCAAGTTATCCAATTGGCTCAAGTTGGTATCAAAGCACTATCCTGTCCTGTGGATGGTGAAAACTCGCCTTGGCTACAAAGAGTCTGGCGAGTTTACACAAGAACTTACCACTTTCCGAGGCGAATATTTGATGGCACTAACAACCACGTCTCCGATGATGTTTGAAGAAGTCTCCGCTCAAACTAGTTTGGCCGACCAAGTGGCCAAACTCTCCTCCAACATGGACACCGTACTTACTTGGATTAAGCAGCAAGCCACGACCTCTCATCCTAAAGTTGATGCCTCCAAGGCAAAGGTGACGCCTGACATGAGGTCTGGGAGTAGCTTGCGTAGACGGGTAGATGACGACAACACGGGCAACCTCGACGCCGACGACAAGGCCAATTCATCCTCCCTAGCTAATGGAGCTTTCAAGGTCAAAGCTAAGGTCGACATCCCAATGTACGATGGGGCAATCAATGCTGACGCGTTGGACTCATGGATTGACCAACTTGAGACCTACTTTGACCTTCGAGGTTTCAGTAGTGCAATGAAGGTAAAATTATTGCACCATTGAAGATGAAAGACCGCACCAAAATGGGGTGGAAGGCACGAGTCATTGACGGGGAAGCTGAAGTCCTTACTTGGGGCCAATTCAAGTGGCTCCTTCGGCAAGACTTTTACCCGATGGGCTACCTCAAGAAGAGGTGGGACCGTTGGCATCGTTTGTATCAACGGTGCAACCAGTCTATCCAAGACTACACCACGGAATTTCGGAGACAAGCAATTGTCATTGGCGTATCGCTTTCCGACCTCCCAGACGTTTAGAAAATACATGTCTGAGGCACATCCTCCCAGACGGCACATATCCAGGTGCACGTACGGCACATGTCCGAGGCACATCTCTCTCGAAACATTGAAGAAAATGTCTGATTTAGCTTCCGGGGTAGTCCCTTTACCGTTTGCTTAGTCTTTAGCGCATCATCATTCCACCCTCTTGCATCATCAATTGAAAAATAAAAAAATATATCAACTTGGAACGCCTGGTTTTGAAGATAATCTTTAATCAATTAGATGACCATTCTATCACATCTTTGCATATGATCCATTGAACTTAGCTCTCTTTAAAAATTTCAAATGCCTATGTTCAGTTTTTGTTTTAAATTAACAATTAAAGATTGTGCTTGTCTTTCGTATTATTATTGACTTCTTCCAAATTTAAGGTTTCTAAAAAACTATTATCTAAAATTAACTCTCTTATGCCACTTTTTATGCTTAGATTGCTAATTGCCCTTTTCTTTAAAATAAAAAACATGTAATGGTGAAGTATAATTGACCCACTGGGGAGAGGCGGTGATGAATCATCGACCAGCTAGGGAAGGGAAGATTTACTTAACTTATGCACACAAAAATTTTGTTTGTTATAATAAAATGGTTGCTTAAGATGTGGCTTTGTCTAGTCTCTTGTAACATATATGCGACCCGCTAAGGGGAGGCTGTGATGAATCGTCGACCAGCTGGTGAAGAGAAGGTTTACAGAACAATGAGATTGCTTACAAAGGCTCGGGAAACCGACAAGCTGCCTATTTGTAAGTACTTAAGTAAGCGTCTTCAGCTGTGTCTCCTCTAGTCGTGATGAAATGATCCAGTTCAAAACATTCTGGCCAAGAGCACGAAAAAGCTGAAGAAAAAAATAAAAAAAATGAAAAAATTAGAAATAAATGTGTTTAATTGTCTCTCTAAATAGGGCAATCTAGTAACTTTGTATAAATTGTAGCATAATGATTCTTTTCTTTGGCTATTGTTTGTCCTAAACCCTATATGAAAGAAGTTGTCAAGATAATTTAATCGATTAAGCTCTCTTTTCTAAGGTTGAGATTTGATAAGCCAAATATTTGCATTTGGAAAGTTTAAATTGCTTAGATCAATTGTTTCATATGCATAGATGTGATGTGAATTACCGGAAGTTGTTTATTGAAAATCTGATTAACCAAGGCATCCCAATTTTTGGAAAATTCATTCACATCCTTTGCTTGCGGAAGAGCAAAACGCTAGCTTGGGAGAATTTGATAAGTGCTACATTGGTAGTGTTTTTACCCTAGGTTTGCTAATAAAAACATGCTAAATTGGTAGTGCTTTTACTCGATCAATCGAACACGAAGACATCTGGTCAAAAAGAGTCCCGATCGAACATGACTATCGCTTGGTCGATTATTTGACCGAGCCTAGCACGATCGA